>CM065692.1:9148086-9165586 GCA_017654935.2 Phymorhynchus buccinoides
TGCATTAACCCCTCGACTGCCAGAGAAAATTGAAGAGAAAATCATTGGGCAAACGATGCCATAAAAAGACAACTAATAAAGCCAATCTGGCAAAATGGTCTGGGGATATAACTCTCTCGACTGTTAGAGCAAAAGCCAGCATATCAGGGCTATTCCTCTTCATCTGATGACATCATCAGGTCAGTATGTAGTACGTTGGTGGCAGTCAAGGGGTTAACATCCATAAAAATTGAACAGCATCAGTTAGCAGCCAATTGCTCAGAGACTTAGCAGGTTGTGTGCGAGGTACACGCACTTTGTGGCAGCAGTGTGTGTTCGCCCCATCCGAGATGTACTGAGGGCAGGGACTCTGTGTGCGGGGTTGAAATGATGGGGCTCCAGAGCTGACCAGTCGGATCAACTTATTGAAGGATCCACCCATACTGTGAATATTGTCAGATGAAAACCCCCAAAATAAATCACAATACAATTGTGTGTGTACATTACAGTCGAACCCCGCCTAACGAGCACCTCAGCAATCCGGACAGTTTTATTCAGTCTCTTCTCTATTTAGCTAGGGTTACGGGTCTGTAGCTCTTCATTATTATATTTACTTACTATTATTTTTATCAGTCATATTATAAGTCTGGGGAAACAGTATCACCTTATGATCTGAAAAATACATCCCGCTTATTTAATCCACTTAATGGACTCTTTAATTATTTGGCATTTTATGAGTTATTACGGTAAAGGAAGCGTGATGTAAATGAGGTCCCTGTCGAGGGTAATATTATCAAGTCACTATGATCCAAAGAAAAATTGTTGTTTTCAGTAAAATTTAAACAAAAACAAACCCACACACAACAAGAAAAAAGAAGAAAAAAGTGAGAATGGAAAACATTATTCTTATTTCAACAATATTGTCTTGCCACGCGTGTTTGGGGTTTTGAAACTTTTCTTGTTTTTGAGTTTTGAAACTTTTCTTGTTTTTGTGTTTTGAAACTTTTCTTTCTTGTTTTTGAGTGTTCACAGTTATAAATGGGAACACTTGGAGTTGGAAAGGCTTACTTCAATATTTCTTTTTTGTGTGGTCTGGATCAAAGAAATTTTCGGTAAAGGTAAAGATGTGCCACCCCCCATGCATTTCTCGGTTAATTGTATTTTTCCGTTTTTGCCTTTCTTACCATACATAAAGCTGTATTTTAGGAACATTTTTAGCTAATTACCTTTTTGGAATACTAACCCTAACCCTAACCCTACCCCTAAACCTAACCCTGGTAGGCAACCCCCCCACTATGTACTGCAGTACACCGCGATTTGTCACAGTTGTGGTTCGTTGCGTTTTTCCGTCTTATACGGTGGGGGGTAGGGTTAGGGCTAGGGTTAGGGTTAGTATTCCAAAAAGGTTATTAGCTAAAAATGTTCCTAAAATACAGCTTTATGTATGGTAAGAAAGGCAATAACGGAAAAATACAATTAACCGAGATAGGTAGGGGGGGTGGGCACATCTTGACCTTTACCAAATTTTCAAACATCTTCCAGATCATATGTGCGAGAACTGAATGAACAGACAGCTCTGTTTTGATCTCTTAAGATGATGTTGTCTTACCCTGGCTTAAAGACTCCAGGGATCATCCCAACAGCCGAAGCACTTGAACATTATGGTACAAATGCACCAGCTAAAGATGAGAACATTACATGTGTGACCGTTTTTGATTTTCCCACCACGTGGGCAGCCACACTCCGACATCGGAGGAATCTCTTCAGATAAATTACAACTCTAGTCATACTGTGCGCTGTGAACGATTATAGGCAGAAATGCAAAGTTATCAGTTGTGAGGATGACAGCTGTCTGAACAAAAAGCAACCATTTTTTGTTGTTGTTGTCCCATCTTCTGGGCCGTACAGTGACGTTGCTTCCAAACTTCGCTCATTCCGAATCCCAACTCGCAGCCACACCCCGGCTTGTCAGGTCTTAGAGAAAAAAGCAACAAACTTTTAACAGATCCAGGACATTCAAATGTTTATTGAAGTTGTGAAACGACAAAAGACAGAACACAGCGATATTCATGGAGTTTCTGGAGCTATCTCGAATTCTGGAAGAAACGGAGCAGATGTTTTCCTCCGCCATTAGCTCTGTGGCCAGGTCGCTGGAATCCAAGCGTGGACTGAGGCTAGCACGAAGGCGCTGCATGTATGCTAGGTCGGCGTCTGATGCTGCCGCTGACTACTTGCTCCTCTCTCGCACCCAGGTGATGACCACCCCCTACTGTGGCATTGCTATTTGTATTGTTTTCTCACAGATACTTCTCTGTTCTTCTTCTTCTTCTTCAATCGCTCAGACAGTTTCCTGTCATATGAACATAGATGCGTCATGCTGCCGTTATGCGCCTAACTAAGAAATAGTTAGGCCCAGCATGTCCGACTTTGGCTGAAGAAATCTTTGTAAGAATTTATAGAAAAAAGGCAGGAGAATGGACCATTTAAAGGCAGAATGATTGTAGATGACAGTAAGGAAAGAGAAAAGGCAGAGTCAAAGAGAGTGACAGATTAGAGGAAGTTACAAGCACAGAACTTCCAGAAGGTAAGGGAACTGTTTGTATGAAAGATCCCCCGGTATCCCCACGGGGGAACCCAGATGTTGACGATCCCTACTGTGGCATTGGTATTTGTATTATTTTCTCACAGATACATGTCTGTGAAATTCAGGCTTCTCCCACATGGAGAGCGAGCGTAATACTACTAGTCCAGCGCCACCCATTTTGTTGTTGGTGGGGTGGGGTGGGGGGTGGGGGGGTCGACTTGGAGACTCTAGCTATCAGCTTGGTTCATACCAGGTAGTGGGAATCACCCTGCTCTTATTAACTTTTCACTGTTGTGGGTTGTTTAACTCATTCAAGTCGTTCCGGACATATATGTCCGGAATTAATAGATAGCTGTCAGTTTGATGCATTTGCTTTCTTGGGAAGTAAATCTGTGCACACCATACCTTGGTCACTTCTAAACTCGCTTCGCTCCCTTAGACCACAATTTTGCCTCTGACTTTGCTTTTGTAGTGGTTTGTTGTGGGGGAACCAATCGGTGTAGAGAGTTTTTGTATATAAATATAAAATAGTCTGAGCTACCACTTCCCTATGTCTAAACCTGAAGTAAAAACCCGTAATCTTCCTTCATTTCTTCTTCTGTTTATGTATGTTTTGTTTGTGTGTATGACTGGCGTGATTTGTGAGTTTTTTGAATAATTCATAATCGTTGCGATGCGAATGAGTTAACGTGCGTAAAGCATACAGGTCAGACTTGCTTTAAGTCCCCACCCGAAGGACTTTGGAGTGTTTGGTGATTGGAGACTCTCAGTCTGCTCTGATGTTTGTTAAGTGGTCCAATTTAGAATTGTGGGTACAAAGTGTTTACCGTAAAATGCGGACTATAAGCCGCTACTTTTTTCCTGAACATTGGCCCATGCGGTTTATATAGACTGATGCGGCTTATTTGTGGATTTTTGTTTTTCATTCTACATTTATCAGTATGATTAAATCTGTTTCTGGCCATATTCTTCAGCCTATATTGAGCTTGATATTGCATCTCATTTACTGCAGCCAGGTGCAGCCAGGGGTCTTATGACCCATTGCCGGTACCGTATTTTATGGACTACAAGGCGCACCTGATTATAGGGCGCCCCCCCTCCCCCAATTTTTCCACAAAATTAGATGTTGTTATTATAGTTTCTTACTATATTATCAGTCACATTGTGAGGCACAGGGTCTGAGTCTAGGAAAAAAGTATCGCCTAATTAGTCCATAGAATACGGTAATTACTTCTGGCAAGGGATGTATGGTTTTGCGCTGCCGTTTGTTGGTTGCTTGCTCAGTGGTGGTGATCTTCTCTGAGAATTTTGTGCTTTCTTGATGCTAAAACTGATGCTGTTTGGAATTGGACTATAAAGGTGTGACATTACAAATTCATGGGTGCTACTCTTTCATTTTTACACTGATTTCAGTATTTTTTAATTTTACCAGAAACTGAACTTCAGTTTTTTTTTTTTTAATTCATCAAAAAGAATTTGACCACAAGTGATTTGGGGCGTTTTGAACTTGGTTGTTCTGTCTTGGAAGTTTACAAAAGCAATGTAATAATTTTACAAGGCTTGTCAGACTCAATCTGTCTGTCTATCATTTTAACTGTTTGTCTCTCGTTTTATCTCTCTCTTTAAAGTTGCCCCCCTGAATCATCCGACGGGGCCATGGGTGCCTGGACCCCTGCCTTTCATTTTATTTTGATTTTGGGGAGTTGCACCCATGCAAAATATTTGTGTTATAGCCTGAGATGCAGTTTTTGAGGGGTTGCAGTGTGCTTTACATTTTGAGATTATTTGTTGTGTTTATGCTTATAATAATTGGCATTGTAGACACAGGTTTTCATGCGTTTGAATTATAATCCATGTATGAAGTGTGTATAGCTTTGTGATGTGTGTATGTGTGTGTGTGCACACACGTGTGTGTGATTGCGTGTATGTGTGTGCTTGTGTGTGTGTGCGTGTGCGCGTGCACAAGCAATAAGCAATGTGTGTGTGTGCATGCATGTGTGTGTATGCTGCATGCATATATATGTATGTGTGTGTGTGTGTGTGCCACATGCATATGTGTGCGTGTGCGCGCGCGTGCGTGTGTGTGTGTGTGTGTGTGTGTGTGTGTGTGTGTGTGTGTGTGTATGCTGCATGTGTATGTGTGTATGTGTGTGCGTGTATGTGAGTGTATGCTGCATGCATGTGTGTGTGTGTGTGTGCGTGTGCGTGTGCGTGTGTGTGTGCGCGCGCGCGTGTGCGTGCGCGCGTGTGTGCGTGCGTGTGCGTGTGCGTGTGCGTGTGTGTGTGTGTGTTTGTGTTCGTCTGTGTGTGTGTGTGATTATCCTACCATGTTAAGTTCTTGTTTCATTTCCATTTAGTTGGTCATGTATGATGTAACTATGTTAGTTTTTTAAGTAAGAGTGCTGTTCATACAGAAATTTAGAAAAATCTTGGTCATGTAAGTGTTTGAGGTTAGAATGTGTTCATTCAGAAATTTTAGAAACTCTTCGATATGTCAATTTTTTAGGTAACAATATTGATCATTCAAAGCTTCTCTCTTCTTCTTCTGCATTCCCAGACCATATGGCCATAATGGGTAAGGTACATAACATATGTGTCCGGTTTTAAGTTTTCACTGGTCTCCCCGCTGCATACAGCCGACACAATCCGATTTCGGAGGAGCTAAAAGAAGGAAAATTATTTGGAAGATATTTTTGAAAAAAGGCAGGAGAATGGGCCAATAAGTCAGAAAGATGGTGGATGATAGAAAGCAAAGGGAAAAGGCAGAGTCAAAGAGAGGCAGATTAGAGGAAGTTACTAGCACAGAACTTCAAGAAGGTGGGTATCCCCATGGAGGAGAGACTCGTGGAGGGGGCGAGGTCGTCCAGCTCCCCGCATGGAGGCACGAGGCATCCACCCACTGCCGCTCAAAGCTTTTCAAAACTCTTGGGCATGTCAGTCGGTATTTTAGGCTAAGAAAGGTTGTCCATACATTGATTTTCAGCAGCAACAACCTCCCAAAACGTTCGTCAAAGGTAGGTAAGATTGATGTTCATTAGCAGATTTTCAAAATACAGTGGAACCTCCCTATAAGACCTCCCATTATAAGACTCCCTCCCATCATAGACCTACTTCTCTGAGACATTGCCCTTCTTTGTAAGTATTAAAATTACCTCCTTTTATAAGACCCCTCCCTTATAAGATGATTTTGATGATTTTTGAAGGTCTTATAAGGGAGGTTCCTCTCTGTATCCTGGTCATGTAAGAATTTAAGGTAAAACTTGATGTTCATTCAGATGTTTTCAAAACTCGATGCGTGTCTAATTGCAGACTCGCAAGAGGGACGATGCGAGAGACGCTTTCCGCCAGAGGTCCTGGACCACTGACATGGAGCCCTCTGGAACCTGGGCCAACCGCTCACGGGTAAGGCGCTCTTCTTCTTCTTCTTCTTCTTCTTCTTCTTCTTCTTCTTCTTCTTCTTCTTCTTCTTCTTCTTCTTCTTCTTCTTCTTCTTCTTCTTCTTCTTTTTCTTCTTCCTCTTCTTCTTCTTCTTCTTCTTCTTCTTCTTCTTCTTCTTCTTTCTTCTTCTTCTTCTTCTTCTTCTCGTAGTAGTAGTAGTAGTAGTAGTAGTAGTAGTACACATGGTTAAATATTAATGCTGCTTACAATTTCTTGATTTTTTTTCCCTGCCTGTTTCCTTATCTACTTGTTAATTATTTGAGTATTCCATTTTCCATTGTTCTTTTCTTTGATGCCATGCTTCATCATGCATGCTTATATCTGTTTGTCTAATTGTTTTGTATTAGTCTAGTTTTCGTTCCAAGAACAGATTGGAAGAAATTGGCCCAGCCCAAAATCTTAATCCTTATGTAAGAAAGTTTTTCAATCTTCAGTCTTCTCGTAAGGGCCCACGGTCAAATGGAGCTGACCATTCTGGCTCCCTTTGAAAGGAAACCCCCCCCCTGAAAAAGAGGGGTTACAGTGGTGTTCAAATTCTGGCTGGCAGTGGTGGTGTAAAAACTAAAAAATAGAGATCGGAGTGGGCAAGGGAGAAACAAGGGTGGAGGGGTGGGGAGGGGTGAGACTGATGAGTTACTGATCAGCCTGCAGTCCTGACGTGCCATGCACGTCAGCAGTGAAGGCTGCGATGGAGTCCTGCCGCAGTTCGTTCCACTCCCTGATGGTCCTTGGGAGGAACGAGTTGGACCTGTACTTAGTGCGGCACTGATTGCGCTGAAACTGCAGTTGGTGACCACGCCTTTGCCGAGATGGAAGCGGCACCAGCTTGGCTTGCAGATTAGGGCAGTGTACAGCGTCTGTGCTGATCGTGTGCAGCACCATTCAATCCATGCGCATTGCTAAAGGTCGAGATACACGTTGTCAGTTTTCACTCTTTCCCCATGGCAACACAGTGATGCTCTAGTCACGATATCACTCGGCTTGTCACTCAGGAAAGAGCGAAAACTCATAAATTGTATTTTGACCTTAATCATAGATGGTTTTCCTGTTTTCATTTTAAAGGTCGAGATACATGCTGTCAGTTTTCACTCTTTCCCCATGGCAACACAGTAATACTCTAGTCACGATATTACTCGGCTTATTACCTGTGTGCCCATGCACTTAGCACACGTTAAACCCAGTGGCAACGAAAAAGTTGTCATTTGGTCAAAATTTACCCCCCCCTCCCTTCCTTCCTCATCAGTCACACAAAAATCGCATGCCCAAAAAAAATTAATTAAAAATTAAAAATTGGGTGGCGCGCCTCTGGCTATGACGCGCTCTCCAGGTGGGAGCAACCCAAATTTCACAGAGACGCCTCTCTGACTATAATGTACCTAACCTAACCTAACCTTATAAGAATTCACATTATAAGACTCCCTCCCATATAAGACCTATTCTGTGAGACATTGCTCTTCTTTGTAAGTATTAAAATTACCTCCCTTATAAGACCCATCCCTTATAAGACCTCATTTTGGATGATTTTTTAAGGTCTCATAAGGGAGGTACCACTGTACCGTATTTTACGTATTCTAAGGCGCATCATATTCTAATGCGCACCCCAGAACTTTCTGCTTCGTCCATCTTCAATGTGCTTACGTTGACTCTTTAGTTTCTTTGTGAGGTCGTTTCCTACCCTAATTTTCCAAGTTTTTGCGTGCATTATTTATGTGACCGGATGACCAGTTTATGTCAGAATCATGGACCAGCTGTTGTCCAGTCCAGCTGTCGCCCCCCCTTCATTGTAGCCCCCATTAACTGCAGCGGTGTGGAACACTGACCCAGGAAACTGTTTGTTAGGATTCCAATCTGTCTGCTGCTACAAAAACAAATCTCCCTGTCAATCTCTGTGTCAGCAAATAATTATCGCTATCAGCTGGGCATTTTGAAAAGGTTTTCGTTGTTTTTTTTATGAAGTTTTTATAGATATAAATCTGATCAAATTGTTAAAAATTAAAAATAAAACAAAAAACACAACCAATCAAAAAACAAACGTTGTTAGATATCTTAATAGTTGTTGTTGACGTACCTTGGCTAAAAGACTCCAGGGATCATCCCAACAGCCGAAGCACTTGAACACTATGGTACCAATGCATCATCTTATGGATGAGAACATTACGTGTGTGACCGTGTTTGATTACCCGGCGCCATGTGGGCAGCCACACTCCGTCTTCGGAGATATCTTAATAGGAAAGTTGAAGGAGAAAAATGAAAATGTTAACATCTAGACTCAGTTTTGGAATAAACTGTTTTTGCTATTAGAGTTTATTACAGCCCAAACAGCAAAGAAATGCTTGAACTAATGAAACGACAAAAACGATGTGATCACAAAAAAACATTTTTTGTGTGTTTTTTTTTAGAGAGAGAGAGAGAGAGAGAGACTCAAAACTCGATTGTTTATTGAGGATAACTGGATAAGCACAAAATAAGGCTTTTTTTTTTATCAGGTCCTCAGACAAAGCAGGCAAGCAAACAAACAACAATTAAACGATAAGCAACAGCACAAAATAAACTACAATCAAACAGACTAGAGAGAGAGAGAGAGAGAGAGAGAGAGAGAGATCTAGAGAGAGAGAGAGAGAGACTCAAAACTCGATTGTTTATTGAGGATAACTGGATAAGCACAAAATAAGGCTTTTTTTTTTATCAGGTCCTCAGACAAAGCAAGCAAGCAAACAAACAACAATTAAACGATAAGCAACAGCACAAATAAACTACAATCAAAACAGACTAAGAGAGAGAGAGAGAGAGAGAGAGAGAGAGCGAGCGCGGGGGGGGGGGGGGGGGGGGGGGGGGGGGTAAAGATGTGGGAGAGTGACAGAGAGAGAGATGGGGGTGGTGGGGGAGGGAGGGAGTTGGTTGGAGTGGGCCACAGATGTGCGAAGTGTACACATTTGATGTTTTGTTTTTTAAACAAAGCAACCGGGCAACAGTTGTGCACTGAAAGTAGGGGAAGGAATGATAGAGAAGTATGATGTCTCATTTAGTGGTTGCATTTTATTCTGTTTATACTGTATTCTCTCTCATGTGATAGTTATGTAGCTGGTGTGTCTAATATATGTGTCACTAGTTTTTGTTTGTGATGTGCGTGTGTGCGCACACACGCGTGTTTGCATAGGCGTGTGTGCGTGTTTGCATACATGTGGATGTGCAATGTGTGTGTGTGTGTGTATGTATGTATTGTGTGTGTGTGTTTGCACGCACGCATGTTTGCGTGGGCATTTGTGTGTGCTAATGTACATTTACGTTCATGGATGTTTGTTTTGTTTATTTGTTTTGAGGCAAAAAACCCAAATTTTACTCAGAGCTCTGATTTTATTTTAGCAGTTTCTTAGTTTATTATTAGACACACGGGGCTCCCAATTGTCCTGCAAAACAAGGGGTCCTAGGGACTCCTTCACTTACAGTATAGAGGGTCCTAGAGGCGGGATAGAGGGTCCCAGTGGCATTGTGAATGCTGAAAAAAATGTTTCTAGTGCCTCCCTGGGACCCCCTGCGCATTCTTTTAGAGGGTCCTTTAGAATTTTAGTGCTTCATAGGCCCCCAAATGGGGGTCCCTGGGAGCCCTGACACATTACAAGGTGCAGGGGTTCTTGGGTGAAGCGTATCACTATACAGTACTAAATACCTTGCCGTGTGTGGTCCAATGAATGAATTAATGAATCTTTAATTTAATGTCTTTTCACGTGAATAGTGATTTTAGACCACATGCAAAATTTGAACTAATTTATTTAAATAAAATGCAAGCTTTAAATTTATTATATAAAAAATAACAACACACAAAGCAAAATATCTACAGTAAGCTTCCAATAGGTGTGGACAGCACTAATTTAGCAATTAAAGCAATGTTAATTTCTGCGTCACTTAGATATCCTTGATGTTATTATACAATTACTTATGAAAAAAGTCCAAATTGAACATTCGGTATTTAGAGAGCAAATATTGGGCATTCTAAATTAGTAAATGATGAATTGATAATCTCTGGGTGCAGAGACAATTAGTTTCTATGTACCGTAAAAACTGGACTATAAGACGCACCTGTATATAAACCGCATCCCTTAAATTGACAAAATATTGGGTATTTTATTCACATATAAGCCGCACCAGTTTTATAAGCCGCAGAGAACATTAAATGTGCACAAGGCAACAAATGTATAAATTCTTCTATCAGAACATGAGTATTCAATGTTCTCAGACACTTTAAACATGAGATTTGAATCCATTGATTACCAAAACCAGTTTTGAGTCTAAAGAAGCTCAAAATAGGCTGAAGAATCTGGCCAGAAACAGATTTAATCATATTGATAAATGTAGAATGGAAATAAAACCCACAGATAAGCCGCATCAGTCTATAAGCCGCATGGGTCAAAGTTGAGGGAAAAAAGTAGCGGCTTATAGTCCGCATTTTATGTATTTAGTTTTCCATGAATTTAGACGTATCTTGTACACTAAACTAACGACGGTCCAACAGAGCTCCTCTGTGGCGTCCTCCCTGGAGGCCTCGCCCCTGACGTCCCCCACCCTGAAGAAGCACGGGGGGAGCCAGGACTTCCCCAGCCCCCCGGGGTCCCCTAGGGGGTCCCCGCCGCCAGAGGTCCTCCACGGTGGGCTGCGTCCAGGATGCTGCGGATAGGGAGCGGGCCGCCGCCAAGCAGAGGCTGCGTGACGTCAACCACAACACGCCCAAGAACGCCGCCCGCAGCCCGCTTAAGACCATGTGAGGGAAAGGGGTCAATTGTGACCCAGTTGACAACTTCTCTGTTGCCACTGGGTTCTTTAACGTGCGCGTTAAATGGTTGTATGCGTGTGCATGATGTGTGTGTGTGTGTGTATGTTTTGTGTGTGTGACCGAGGATTGTATTGTGTGCGCGCGATGGTTTTAACCCTTTCACCGCCAATGTCGCAATTATGCACCACAATGGTTTAACACCCATGTCACTAAAAAGCATCAAATCAGGGCCTGTTATCCGAAGACCCTATTTTCTTGATTTTGGGAGGTAAGGATAGGCCTAATGTTATGCATGTCACAGAGGAATTCCCAATATTGCAGATAATTTGTTTTCTCTACCCAGTTAAGTTTAATGGTATTTTTTGGCTGAAGAATGTCTGGCAGTGTTAAAACAGTCGCATATTTTATCTCTTGGCGTTTCCACATACTGTGTCTTTGTCTTTATTGTGTTGTTTTGTTGATTGGTTTTATCGCTGCAAAAAGAGTTTCTTGTAAAATGGACAATACCAGTTTGTTCGGTGTTGTGTGTTGTTTAAGCGTAACATTATTCAAGACTAGAAAGCTATGCCATTCTTGAATGTATGTTGATTTGTTTGTGAGCAGCTCGCTACCACTGTTGTTGTGTACTGTGTGGGTGGTTGTCATAATAAGCAGGTCTGGGTCATCCTTTTTTTTTTGAGGATGAACTTGGGTCTGTATTGTTTGTGGCAACTACTTTCACTTTGCAGGCGAATCGGTGCCATAAATAACTTTGGTAAAAAAAGGGAGTTAATTACGAGAATTGTTTCCTTCCCCTTATTCATTTCACTATTGATTGATTGATTGGTTATGGCCGTGAACAGGTATCTGTTAGCGTCCAGCCCCAACTTCCCGGACTCGAACTCTTCCTCCCCCATGACCTCCCCGCAGGACGAGGGGTCCCAGGGGGGCGCCACGCCCGCCAGCGCGCGATGCTCGTGGCGCAAAGCCATCTTCGAACAAGTGTGCACCCCGCCCACCTCTGCTGCTGCCGCCCCCTCCTCCAGCCGTAACGCCTCCGTTGATCAGGGTCAGTGAGTGTGGGTGTTGGGGATGGAGAGGTTGAGACAGAGAGGAGGGGAGAGGGACGGAGAGGGAGGGAGAGTACGCAGATGCAAGCATTTTTATTCTTAAAGGCCATAGCCCCTTAGAAAGGGGGTATATATATATATATATATATAGATACAAAACAAACAACATATCCCATTTATTCAAAATTAGGTCAATTTTTAACGCATAGATAGAAGATATATACGACAAACAATAGCGCATTTAGGGAGGGAGGGAGAGATAACGAGAGAGAGAGAGAGAGAGAGAGAGGAGGGAGAGAGAGAGAGAGCGAGAGAGAGAGAGAGATAGAGAGAGAGCGGAGAGAGAGAGAGAGAGAGAGAGAGAGAGAGAGAGAGAGAGAGAGGAGAGAGAGAGAGAGAGGGAGGTAGAGACGTCAGACGAAGGGGGGACTGAGAGGGGACTGAGGGAGGACGGGGGAGTAGAGGGAGGGAAAGAGAGAGAGAGGACTGGGATTTGAGAGAGAGAGGAGAGGAGGGGGAGTGGAGAGGGACGAGAGGAGAGATAGATGACCGAGAGAGAGAGACGAGAGAGAGAGGGGGGGGATCGGGTGGGGGGGGTAGAGGGTACATTAGAGGAAAGACGAGAGGAGAGATCCTGTTGTGGGTAAGAGAGGGGAAGGCATTCAAGCGCCAAAATGAAAGTTACATCTACCCAGGGTAATGAGACTAATCAATTTACAGCTTTGTTTACACTCAGCCCTGCCACAAATGCTTAGAAGAAACAAGAATTGAAAATGAAATAGGAGAGAGAGAGAGAGAGAGATGAGAGAGAAGAGAGGAGAGAGAGATAGAGAGAGATTAGAGAGAGAGAGAGAGCTTGTGTGTGTACATATTCATGAGGGAGTTTGTATGGAGTGTGGGGGCTGTGTGTGTGTGGTGTGTGCATGTGTGTGTGTGTGTGTGTGTGTGTGTGTGTGTGTGTGTGTTGGTGTATGTGTGTGTGGTGTGTGTCTGTCTGTGTGGTGTCTGTCTGTGTGTGGATGGGGGAAGGTGTTCATTTACGTCCATATTGTTCAAGGACCGTAACAACTAAAGTTAGCACATAATAAAAAACACCTGACATTTAGATTAAAAAAAAAAAGCAACACTATTATATTTAAAGTTGAAATACACATCGTTAGTTTTCACTTTTTCCCCATGGCAACACAGAGTGACCCAGACAGACAACGTATATATTAGGGTGCCAGAATGATCAATTTAATGATCGTGGGCCCCAAAGAGAAGAAGAATATTGCTAAGAAGAGAATCATTGTGTGGTTGCCATGGGGAAAGAGAGTGAAAACTAGCCAATGTGTATTTTGACTATAAGAAAAGAAGTTAAGCAGGCATTGTTGTGATCAGATAAGATAAGTGTGCACGGTAAAAGAGAATACATATATATAACATCTATGTAATCAAGACATTTTTATAGAACTTAACAAGGAAACAATTACTTGTCCATTTTTCCAGTTGAAGAACCGTGCTGAAACAAGAGTTGCGAACACCCAACACAATTGAATCAGATTGTAGTAAGTATACTGCCGCTCTTTACCATGAATTTGTAACACTCTAACACCCTTCATAACTAAAAAAATGACAACTAAGAGCGTGAAAAGGGCTAGACGCCAAGCAGCGCGCACGGCACAGCATTTTAGACTCCAGTGACCTTGACCTTTGACCAACGACCTTCAATGTTGGCCTAGATATCGTAGGCTACCTTAGTATCTAGATGTTCCTCTATACTTATGGGGGGGGGCATGCAAAATTTGAGGGTCATAGGGTCCACCCGTTTCAAACGCTTGTATCGTGTTAACATAGATAGGTAGTCATTCAGTCATCACAGCCAGCCATGAACCAACAAACAGACAGCGGTGGAAACATTAAGCAGCTTTGGCTTTGCGGCTGCTTAGCTAGTCTCACGCTATCGATTCTATAACCATTAATCTGCGCGACACCTGTATTTGACTGTCATCGAGTTAGAAACGTTTTCACCCATCAGGAGCAAAGTATTGTGGATGCTATCGTTTTCTGGGTTAATGAAAATCTGGGGCGGAAATCTCTTGTTTGCAATTTCTAGCTTGCCAATGAAAACCACCACCACCTCCCTCCCCATCCTCCCTACCCTCCAACCCTCCTACCTTTTTTTTTTTTTTTTTTTTTTTAATGACAATAACAAAAACATTTGATTTAGAAATCTTTCTAAATATGTACTTATAGCTGCCGCTTCTTTCTTTCTTAACGTTTTGCTTATAGTACTGTAAAATATTTGACACTAATTCGGATTTTATCGTTTCTTGCTAACCCCCTATCTTTGCTACTTCATCAGCACTGTAATTCTTTCTTGATTTGTTTTGGTCTCAGGACAGGGTATTTGACCATTAGAATCCTTTGGGATTGGGGATAGAGGATGAAGGTGTTGCTTTTGACAAATAAAGCAAGCAGACCTTGCATTTGTTGTCTGGCAGTGCTGGAAGCGGCATTGCATTTGACAGATTATAACGGGCGGGCTATTACTTAGTGACTTTGGGGAAAGGTGCGATGATTTGACGGATCAAGTGAGGTCATTTAGGCCAAGGGATGTGGTGGTAGGGGTGGGTAAGGGTGGGGTGGTAAACACCGGGCAGTTAGTTATAGTGGGCAGCTGTATTTGAGTTTGGGGGGATGATGGCCAAGGGGGTGTGTGTGTTATGTTTGATGGGTCAAAGCATTCAGAGGGGTCGACAGTTGTGTCAAAGAAAGCAATGGGACTCTAGGGGATTTGTAAATGGGAGAAAATGTGTGTGTGTGTGTGCGTACTGTGTGTGTGTGGGTGTGTGTGTGTGTTGTGTGTGTGTGTGTGTGTGTGTGTGTTGTGTGTGTGTGTGAGTGAGTGACCGGTGAGTGATTGAGTGCCATAGTGAGTGAGTGAGTGAGTGAGTGAGTGAGTGAGTGAGTGAGTGAGTGAGTGAGTGAGTGAGTGAGTGAGTTGAGTGAAGAGTGAAGTGAGTGACGTGCGAGAGAGAGAGAGAGAGAGAAGGGAGAGAGAGAGAGAGAGAGAGAGGAGGAGAGGGAGAGAGAGAAGAGGAGGAGAAGAGATGAGAAAGAGGAGGGGGAGAGGAGAAAACTTGAAAACTTTAACTTTATTTTTCAAGGATAAAGATTTTAGGCAACGCCTAGTCTTCCAATCTAGAGAGAGAGAAAGAGGAGAGAGAGAGAGAGAGAGAGAGAGAGAGAGAGGAGAGAGAGAGAGAGAGAGAGAGAGAGAGAGACTTGAAACTAAAATTTTTTTTATTGAGGGTAAACAGATAAGCATAATGTGCTTTTTTTTTACACTGTGCCCTCATGAACAAAAAATCACTATGAAAAACCACTATGAAAAACAGAACGAAAATCAAGAAAACAAAGCAATAAATAAGGGGGAAAAGTAAAAGAGAGAGAGAGAGAGAGAGTAAAAAATAAACTTATTTATATTAATATTATTTTTAATTAATATATTAAATTATAAAATAAAAATAAAATATTACATAATTTAAATTAAGAAGAGAGAAAAACCCGGGGAGAGAGAGAGAGAGAGAGAGAGAGAGAGAGAGAAGAGAGAGAGAGAGAGAGAGAGAGAGAGAGAGAGAGAGAGATGGGAGTGGGAGGGAGGAGGAAGGAGAAGAAGAGAAGTGGGGGTGGGAGGGGCTAGGAAGGAGAAAAGGAGTCAGAGGCTAGGTGGGAGGACAGAGAGATGGAGAGATGGAGAGAACAAGGGAAGGAGGGGCAGATAAGAGAAGAGATGATGAGTGGGGAAGGGGACGAGGGGCCAGAGGAAGCCAGAAACGCACGAAGGATCAAGATGGTTAGTATGTAAGAAAGAACCACTAAAACCACCCCGAAAAAGAGACAATAAGGAAATGGAAATAAAGAGCTGTTTTGGACCTGTGTGGTCACCGTGAAATTCTTGCAGCAGCTGTTAGCAGATGGGACCTGTATGTCCCACACATTGCTTGTGCTCATTATTGATCCCCACCCCCTGGTTTACCCTACCCCACCCCACCTCACCCCACCGCCCCTTGCCTTCTGTTGGTGTTGATCCTACGTCATAGCAGTTGAGAGCTGAAAGGAGAATTGTTCATATTAGCACCTGTCCGTTTGTGTGTATGTTGTTTGTGTGTGTGTGTGTGTGTGAACTTTCAGGGCTGGCCTTGGTGGCATTAACATCAGCCACCAGGCCTTCTTCTGCTAGAACTCAAGAAGATCAAGGAGTGTACATAGTTTTAATGCTAATTTTTAGGGCAGTACTGCACTGTTTTTAAATCCAAATGTTATCATTAGGGGGTGAGCACATGCCGCCTGCCAAAGTGACCTGCCAAAGTGACCTGTCAGTGGACTACAATGCCTGCAAGAAGGCCCTGTCCATCGCCTAGAAGAAGAAGAAGTCGGCCCAAACGGCCATTGCTAGCCCCCACTCCGAGACCCCTTCTGATGGCATTTCTTCTTCTTCTTCGTTCGCTCAGACAGTTTCCTGTGATTATGAGTGTAGATGCGTCATGCTGCCGTTATGCGCCTAAGTAAGAAATAGTTAGGCCCAGCATGTCCGACTTCGGCTGGAGGAAATCTTCGTAAGAATTTATAGAAAAAAAGGCAGGAGAATGGACCGGTATGATAGAAAGATAGCAGATGACAGTAAGCAAAGGGAAAAGGCAGAGTCAAAGAGAGTGACAGATTAGAGGAAGTTACAAGCACAGAACTTCCAGAAGGTGGGGAACTATTTGTACGAAAGACCCCCCGGTATCCCCACGGGGGAATGATGGCATTTCCATCAGGCACAAAGTTCTAGAGTACTAACAGGTCTGCGCGTTGCTTGGGTACGTGCGTACCCCCCCTTGAAATCATAGAGATTGTGCAGAAATCACGTCATGCTTGTGTCATTGTTTGCGTCGTTTTGAGGGGTACGCAACCTCCTTTGGTACTCTATACCAAATTTTACGGACTATAAGGCGATGCTTATTTTCCCCCAAACTGAGACCCCTGTGCCTTATAATATGACTAATGATATAGTAAGATAACTATAGTAACAAAAAATAAGAATTTTGTGTAAAATTTGGGGGTAGTGCGCCTTAATTAGTCCGTGCAATATGGTAGTGTGTTATGCACATGCTATGAAGAAGCTTCTCACTTGCAATGAAGCTATGGTAACTGTATGGTGCTCTATGTTCTTCAAAAACAGATTTTGTTAATAATCGTGTGAAATGGGACAGTGGGCGGATGCCTCATGCAGTGGGTGGACGATCCCGCCCCCTCCATGAGTCTCTCCCTGTTCCCTCGCCTTCTGGAAGTTGTCTGCTTGTAACTTCCTCTAATCTGCCACTCTCTTTGACTCTGCCTTTTTCCTTTGCTTTCTGTCATCTACTATCTTTCTGACTTATTGGCCCATTCTCCTGCCTTCTTTCACAAAAAATCTTCAAAATAAATTTTTTTCTTGGAGATCCTCCAAAATCGGAATGTGTCGGCTGTACACAGCGGGGAGACCAGTGAAAACTGAAAACCGGACACATACGTATCTTACCCATTATGGCCATATGGCCTGGGAACGCAGAAGAAGAAGAAGAGAAGAAGGATCGTGTGAAAGAATCTGAATACTACTAGAAGAGGTTTTTCTCATGTATACATGCGAATGGAAGAGGGTCAAGTTGCAAGAGA
>CM065692.1:9173086-9196796 GCA_017654935.2 Phymorhynchus buccinoides
ACTGTGATTTTTAGTTCTAGACGTGTCATGATTTTACTTGGTGAGTTTTTAATTTATCAATGTGTTTTTTTAACAAGTATTTTAACCAATAAACTGATTTTGTTTTTACCTTGTGTTTTTATCCCTTTTTAATACGTGGTAAGATTTAACGTGGTGACAGCCCTGACATGGCCTTTGTTGTCAACGGGGCTATAATTTTAATCTTAATCATGTGTGTGTGTGTCTCTGTGTTTTTTTTTTCTTCCAGTACAAATAGTCCCCCCATCTTCTGGAAGTTCTGTAACTTGTAACTTCCTCTAATTTGTCACTCTCTTTGACTCTTGCATTACCCTTACGTTAAAGGTAGGGTGTTTCTCCCCGTGGGGATACCAGGGTGTGTGTGTGTGTGTGAGTCTGTGTCTTTCAGTACAAATAGTCCCCCATCTTCTGGAAGTTCTGTAACTTGTAACTTCCTCTAATTTGTCACTCTCTTTGACTCTTGCCTTACCCTTACGTTAAAGGTAGGGTGTTTCTCCCCGTGGGGATACCAGGGTGTGTGTGTGTGTGTGAGTCTGTGTCTTTCAGTACAAATAGTCCCCCCATCTTCTGGAAGTTCTGTGCCTCTAATTTAATAATACCAATTTTAAAACAGTTTCACTCAGCTAAAGTTTAGGCTCACCTCAGAGCTTTCAGGGGCGTCCTCTAATTTGTCGCTCTCTTTGACTTGCCTTTTCCCGTCGCTTACTGAATACTGTCATCTACTATCTTTCTTGCCTTACTTGGTCCATTCTCCTGACTTTGTTCTAGAAACTCTGACAAAGATTTTCCCTCCAGACGAAGTTGGGCATGCTCAGGGCCTAACTATTTCTTAGGTGCATAACAGCAGCATGACACATCTGCGCTCATATGACAGGAAGCTGTCTGAGCAACTGACAAAGAAAAAAAAAGTAGGGTTATGCAAACAGTAGCCTGCGTTGATTGCGGGCGCATCATTTTTTGTCTGTGGTTTCTATTTCATATCACACTGGACATGGTTTCATGCAAGGTTTTAGACCCCTTGCAACAGTCCAGATCATATTGTTTGTTGTTGCACAAAGCGTGGACAAAAAATGTTGGAACAAGCTTGTGAAACAGCTCAGTGACCCAGGATATGAACAATTTTTAATGTTATCAACATTTATTTTATCAATGTTTAGCGTGTAGATTTTACCGCAGAAAATGTAGGTCTTTAAGAGTGCGTGTGCTGCAGCAAAGATCAGCTAGTATTAGGGAACCCTTCTGTTTCAGTTTTGTTTATGATTTTATTGGGTTTTTGTGTGAGTGTGTTTTTGTTTTTTGACTTAAATTTTCATGATTTTATTACGGTATTGTTATGTTTTTTTAAAATTTTTACCAACTTATCTGTGGGAATAGGTGTTTTTTTTCTCTTCTGATTGATTAATGTTGATGGTGGTGGTTGTATGACTGACATGACTGTTATGACTGACATGACTGTCTTCTCCTCATTTTCTTTTTACTCTGTCCCTGTGTGTGTGTGTGCATGCGTGAGTGTGTGTGTGTGTGGTGTGTGGTGTGTGGTGTGTGTGTGGTGGTGGTGGTGGTGGTGGTGTGTGTGTGTGTGGTGTGGGGGGGGGGGGGGGGGTGTGTGTGTGTGTGTGCGTGTGTGTGTGTGTGTGCGTGTGTGTGCGTGCGTGTGTGTGTGTGTGTGTTTTTGGTGTGTGTGTGTGTTTTTGGTGTGTGTGTGTGTGTGTGTGTGTGTGTGTGTGTGTGTGTGTGTGTGTGTGTGCATGCATGCATGTGTGCGCGCATATATGTGTGTCATCCGCTTCTTTCTTTCTTTCTTTCTTTTATACTCTTATCTGCTGATCTTCAGATGGGTTTCCGCACTTATGTTTTCTTAAAGACCCACCAGGTCACGTGTCAAAATCACGGTTTTCACGTGTTTTCCCTCTTATAGCTGGTAAGAAATCTTTTAAAAATCTTCCTAGCATAAGAGGGAATGTGACACGTGACGTGGGGTGGGGGTGGGGGGCGGTGTCTTTAAATGTGCCCAGACCCTAAGCCATGCTTCTTGTTCGCGATACTTCTTGACTTGTCTCATGTTGTGGTTTTTGTTTCGTGGGAAGTTTTAAATTGAATAACACCCCTTCCCCTCTCCCTCTTTCCCGTTTTACT
The DNA here is from genome assembly GCA_017654935.2 of Phymorhynchus buccinoides. Taxonomy (NCBI): domain Eukaryota; kingdom Metazoa; phylum Mollusca; class Gastropoda; order Neogastropoda; family Raphitomidae; genus Phymorhynchus; species Phymorhynchus buccinoides. Next base: position 9,175,241 of record CM065692.1, read on the forward strand.
TCATGTTTGACTATGTGTGTGTGTGTGTGTGTTGCGGCGGGGCAGACTATTTTACCTTCTATGGTTCCCGCTCCATCGTTGTCTTCAGAGGTAAGGGGAGACACGTCGGCACCCGGCGGGGTGGCTTAGATCGTTGCCTGTTGTTTTTTAGTTATCATTATTTGTTGGCTAGTTCGATGTTGGATCGGTGGCTAGTTTGACGTTAGAGTGGTGGTTAGTTTGACGTTGGATCGGTGGGTAGTTTGATGTTAGAGTGGTGGTTAGTTTGACGTTGGATCGGTGGGTAGTTTGATGTTAGATCAGTGGGTGGTTTGTGTGGCTGGGTAGGTGTGCTTCTAGGTTTGGTTTGTTTGTGTGGGTAGCATAAGCAGGGCTGCCTACCGTTCCCCCTAAGGGGTATTTGTCCCTGGAAACAGTTAAAATGGGCACCCTGTCCCTGGAATTATCCACTTTTCTGTCTGGTGTCCCTGGAAACTGAGTAGAATCAATATGTAGTTGTGCAGTCACTTGTCTTGTTAGCTGACCTTACTGTTGAACACAGGAACACCCAAAACAACAGGCACTGTTGAAATGTTCTTATCAGCCATCACTGATAGGTTATTGAACACCAAAAGATAAGAGACACAACAAAACCACTGGATATTTCGGCGAATGTGCCTTTATCAACATAGATGCACAAGAAAACAGCAAACAGCAAAGATAGCAACAACCATGTTGGCACTGAAAAGCAACAAAAAGACAAAAATATCAAGAGTCGCAGAGATTTTGCTAGATCACAAAATATATTTCACGATGCATGACACTGCGATGTTTGTCCCTGGAAATAAGTCTTTGTCCCTGGTTTTGAGCAGTTTGTCCCTGGAAACTGCAACAGGGGGTAGGCAGCCCTGCATAAGGTCGAAACACACGTTGTTAGTCTTCAGTCTTTTTCCCACGTTCAACACAGTGATCACAGCTGTTCCGTCCCACACAAAATCAAGCTATTTAGTTAAAAGATTGAATCTAAAAATCTTAAATAAAAATTGCACCGAGCTTTTGTTTGCAAAAATATTTTGGCTGTGTGTTCTTCATTGTATTTTTAATATATTTCTTCCATTTATGGTAAAAGCTCATTTTTGTTGAGCAGTATCATGCAACATATTTAATAGAAAATGTTCTTGAATAATTCACTTAGTATTGCAAACAGGAATAAAATTGCCCATGAGTGAAAATCTAGCAATATTCACTGAATACAACTACTTTAGTCACATACTACAACAATTCGTGACTGTTATTTATGAAAAGTTACTTATGGTAAACTAAAGTTGGCTTGAATAAAACTTCTGTTAATATAGATCAACTAAATGTTCCTCCCGAAACAGCTGTGTGATAGCCAAGTTATATCATTACTAGAGTATCATTGTGTTGCCATGGGGAAAGAGTGAAAACTAACAACGTGTAATTTTTACCTTTACCTACCGAGTTCCGAGGTTATCCCTGTAGTTGTGAGAACCTGACCCCCCTCCCCACCCTCTCATGCTCACCCTATTATCAACCATTGCATTCATCCCCAGCTCCACCCCACCCCTCCACTCCCCTCTCCCTACCTTGTGGTTTTGGTCACATTTGCATATATTCCTTTTGTGGGTGTTCACCTAGCGTACAGGTGTCGGTGTGGTGAATGTGCGATAGGAGATAGTTGTCACTGCCTGTGTTTCTTTTATATATGGTTTATTGTATTCTCACACCCTCACCCATAGTATTCCATTAACTCATTCCGGACAAATTCTGAGTATACTCGGAACAGGAGAACGCCAGTCAGGGCCTAATTCCGAGTATTCTCGGAACAGCGATTTTTTCGAGTCTTAAACTTGTCTAAATCCATGTTTTTTTTAATCCAAACCATGTTTTTCAACAAATTAAAACAAAAGTCGAAATTGAAGCTCAAAACAAAAGGTTTAATCACAGAAACAAAGCAAGTTTTTCAAGTTTCTTCTGTTCATCATTATTCCAGCTTTCGTTTCGCATATGTTCTAATAATAAAGAGACTCATGATTCCAATTTTAATGCAAGTAACCACAATTTCAAAGCGAAAAATAAACTTGGATCAACCAGTAATGTTGTCAAAACTGAATCTTTGACAGTGTGAGTTTTGTTGCATCTCTTTTTTGCTATGATTTTATTCTAGGCAGCCCCAGGCCAGTAATGAAGTTTTATGGATGCTCCTTCTTGCAGGATGTCCTGAATTGCAGGATTTTTAAATTGCCTAATAGCCGGCGTCGCCGGGTTAAGAGAATTTGAGAAACAACGATTTTCTTATACACACACACACACACACACACACACACACACACACACACACACTTGTACAATAAAAAGGGCCTTTATAAGCATTTGCTATATTCAAAGGCATGCAGCACTTGTACTAGTCTAGAGGGGTGAAAAAAGAGCAGTAAATATGTGTGTGTGTGTATGCGCTGCCCCTGCACTCCGTTGGGGCCGCCCCCTTGCAGGATTTTTGAAAATTCCCAGGAGCAGCCATGAAGTTTGTGTAAGGCAGTCATGTCCTGAAGGGGTTAACCCTAGTAATTGTGGGAATCGGTAGATTGGTGCCTGTTGTTCTCTGTTAGGTGGTACTTCATGACGTACCAGAAAGATATTGACTCGTTGCTTATTTGTATTTTTGTTGTCGGTTTGTTTATTAAGAATACACAATTGTTGCAATGAATTGTCTTAAAGGGGCACCCTGACGGATGAGTTTTTGTAAGAAACACGTCGAGATCACTAGGAAAACACCCCTTTACAGAGATTAACAAGTGGTTCACACTCTCTCACTTTGCTCTGGTTTCCAAGAAATCAAACCGTCAGATCGGCGATTCCTCCTTGGCGGAGGTGCTGGAAGTAAAATTCTTTCACTGAAAGAGAAGGCATGTGCCGTCTCTTTTCTAATGGCCGCCAAATCGTTTGCACGAACGTTTTGTAATGCAAGCCTTTTTTTAATATTTGTTAAAATAATTTTATGCAGTTTATCTAAAGGAGTTTCGCTCACAACAAAGGAAATAGCTAAAAAAAAAAGAAAATGCTTCAGCCACAATGAGTGACCTCCACCCACCCCATCCAAAATGGCTACTCTCTCCGGCATCTCCACCACGGAGGAATCACCGTTTTGATGGTTTAATTTATAGGAAACCCTAGCAAAGTGAGTGTTCCGATCCTTGAAAAGGCTGTCTTTCTGGCGACCTCGACGTGTTTCTTGCAAAAATGAATCCGTCAGGGTCCACCTTTAAGGTTTTACTCTTGCACGAGTCAAAAGTCAGAACTGATAACCATTCAGGTCAGATTTGTGCAATTTGTTTTTCATTGTGTTCTTGGCCATTTTCCCTACTGTGCCTTTTGAAGTAAATGTTACCCGTGTCTATGGAACCTGTCTTGTGCCTTTGACCCCTTTCTGTTTAGTTAACAGTCAGCATGGGCAAACCCTGAAGGTGACATGTGCTGATTCTTCTTCTTCTTCGATCGCTCAGACTGTTTCCTGTCAATTATGAGCTCAGATTCGTCAGTTATGCGCCTAAGTAAAAAATAGTTAGGCCCAGCATGTCCGGCTTCGGTTTGGAGGAAATCTTGTTTGAAAGCGTTTCTGAAAAAATGCAGGAGAATGGACCGAAAAGACAGAAAGATAGTAGATGACAGCAAGCAAAGGGAAAAGGCAGAGTCAAAGAGAGGGACAGATTAGAGGAAGTTACAAGCACGGAACTTCCAGGAGGTGGGGGAACTATATACAAAAGACCCCCTGATACCCCCACAGGGGGATGTGGTATTTGACTTGATAGTTTTGATACAGCAGACTATCAGAATTGTAGCTTTCAGTGCCAGACAGTTAGCTGACTGACTTTATATTCATTGCTCTTCGTATCATTGGTTTAGTTTGGATTTTTGATTTGCAAAAACTATCTTGGGTTTGTGAAACGACCAATCATTGATCAGTTCCAGAAGGCTTTCCGATGTGTCCTAAGGTTTTTGTTAGTTGTTAGCTTCAGGGAAAGGCGGGTGGCTGCTGAATGTTAATGCCTAAAGGCAGGGACAGGATAGTTTCAAGGTTCTGGTTCCGGTTCAGTGCGTCACAGACGCTACTTCTCATGATAAATTGCGACAGAACTAAAAGGGCGCATGTACCTTATAGAAAGATATAGACGGTAACAAATATGTAACAAAGTTTTGGAATACTCTTCCTGCACATATTAAACGAGCACAGAATCTAACACAATTAAAAAACCTCCTTCATAAATACACCAACTTCTCAAAACTGCAATATGAGCATGACTAAAAGGCAGATTTGCCAAAAACAAAATATAAAAACCTCTCAGCTGTGCAAAAGTTCAAACAAAAGTGAAAAGACAGTGAAGAGGCCGCGAGGCCTAATGTTCCAACTACCTGACCTGACCTGAGAAAAACCTACTGTTTCCACTGGGTTAAGACCATTAAACCTCCCTGGTTCAGCCGTGAAGGAACAGGCCCCACTTCCAGCACAAAGCACACAAAAAACAGTCTAGAGAAGTGGTGAAGTGAAAACAGTTTGTGTAGGCTTACATAGATATAAGCCCAGGATCCTCTGACAATTTCTCTCAGCCTGAATTCTTATCCTTGTAAAATAAAGTATTTGAAGTTTGATGTTTGAAGTCTATCTCTCTTTGCCTGGGTCAGTTGTTATAGAGTTTGTATTCTCACTAAATTGGACTCATTTCCACGTGTTGTACTGGTTTATATTGTTTGTTGCTTATTCACTGACAAGCCCACGTTGGAACTGAGCAGTGTGGATTATGATTTTGTTTTGAAGCCATTTTTGTTTTCAGTTCAGTTCAGTAGTTTAATGTAGTTTAATTGACGTCTTTTCACGCAATGGTGATATTAGACACCCCCCCCCCCCCCCCAACAAAAATAAATAAATAATAAACGTGTTGATAATTAACAAAATTCATGCATAGAATACAACCAAAAAATTAAGGTTTTGTTTTAGCGATTATGTTGTTTTGTTTTTATTCTTTATTGTTGAAATGCACACAAAAAATGTGTAAGCCATTCAGTTTTTGTTGTATTTGATTGTTCTGTTATTCCTAATTTGATTAGAAAGTGACTGTATATATTGTGTTTTTTTCAGTAGGAAAGATGAGTTTGAGTTGTAGATGTATGCATGGACGTGAATTACGTGATGTACTTACCTTTTGTAGATTACTACATATTACAGACAAACCTCTATTTTAAGACTTCCAAAATGTCCGGAAAAATCGGTCGTAAATTGGAGGGGTCGTATGACGGAGGTTTTCACTGGCAGCCGTAGAAAGAAAAAGTTCAGCACAGTTCATACTCTCTTCTTCATGCACACATACAATGACATATTAAAACTGGATTTGGGTCTTTCCAACTCCATAGGATTGTGCAATCGATGTATTACAGTTTCACTTCGCCGACTTCTGTTAATCACCTCCACTCTCGTCCAAAGTCAGTGGTTTTTCTTTTTTCAAAGTCAGTGGTTTTCGTGCTTTTCCTACGCTTTCCGCCATCTTTTCAACAACAAGGGAAGCGACTCCGCTTTCAGGCCCTTGACCGTGGTTGTTTCCCTTTGCTCGAAGTCTATGCAGACGACAACAACGGTCGTAAAAACCAACAAAATGGCGGTCGTAAGTCGCCTTTTAGAGGAAGTCGTTTAAGAGAGGTCGTTTACATAGTAAAATGCATCCGTGCCAACAAATCCAGTCTCAAATGAGAGGTGGTCGCTTAACAGAGGGTCGTAAAATAGGGGTTTGTCTGTACCTATTTATAAATACCTATAAATACTTGGTAGATTATTTTATGGATAGTTTGTAAAATCTGATTAAAGTTATTGTGTGGTTTTGCAATGTTTGGACAATATTCATTACTTTGTGTGGGTTTTTTTCCCCTAGATGAATGCATTGTTTGGTTATATTAGGTACTCATGTGTCACTCAGTCTGAGCTGGGCTGCTCTAGTGTTGGCAGGGCAGGCATCTCTAGTGTTGGCAGGGCAGGCATCTCTGGGTTCTATCGGTGCCTTATAAAAATATGTTAAGCATATCATCGGTGAAATTCAAAAACCTTATCTCAATTATGGTAGTTTTGAGAAAAATGAAAAAAAAAGTTTTAAAAATTAACCGCGTTGACCACGATTGATTAACTATGATGAATATGTTGTTTAAGACATTGCGAGTTTAGTCCTGCATTTTGTTACAATTAATTTTAATTATTTTCTTTTTAGACTTGAAAAGAACGAAGATACAAGTTGTTTTTTGTCCTTAACTAGATCTGAATTTGGGACTTACAAGTTTTTCTTCTATTTTCACAACCTCTGATTACCCCAGATAGAAAGTTGTTGAGATACGAGCTTTTGGGGAAGGTGGCGGGAAAAATTAGAAAGCTGACTATGTATCTAACTCAAACCCCCTAAAAATCGAGATACGAGGTTTTTGAATTTCGCCGACGACTTGTTTGTTCTTCTGTACATTTTGATGAACAAACTGGGAAGTTTGTAAAGGAAGTTGCTGCATTTGTTGTTCTCATCCATTTACCATTTTTATATTTTACTATAAGCCCCCCCCCCACCCCCCCCTCCTCCAAATTTGACACAGAATTTAGATTGCATTACTACATTTTCCTCTTCCTGTATTATCAGTCATATTATAAGGCGCAGGGGTCTCAGTCAGGGAATGAAGTGGAATGAAAATCCGTTTAACGTCCTCCGGTCTGGAACAGACACGTGTGGGACATTGGTAGATAATAAAGATCCTGGAGGCAATGCCTGAAGGCAATGCCCGAAAGCAGTGCAACACCAAGAAAGTCCCGAATTTATAACAATACAGATATTGATATTTGTTGACAAAGCTGTTTGTGCCTCAGTCAGGGAAAAACAAAGTATCGCCTTATTGGCTACTGCAAAGAACACCTTTTTGCATGAGTGAATGCCCCTTGGTGGGTGGGGGGATATGCTTGACCACTGACCAAACAAGTGTGTAACTCTCGCCCATAACCCTGATTATTTGCGGCCACTAAAATGGCTGCCTTTCGCAAGAGTGAATGCCCTTGTCCGCACTGGCCAGCAAGGGATTTACTCTCACTGTCAAAGGCATTAATTAACCCTAGTTGCAAAGGCCAATAGTCCCAGAAAATAAATGTTCTCGGCACATGCGCTCGGCCATTTGGACAATGAAGAAGTGAGATAGGGAATTGTCCGTGAAGTGAAGACATTCACGACTATAGGGCACACATTAAGTTAATATAATGCGCATCCCTCAAATTTGACCGTCAAAGTTAAGATTTTGTTAGTATATTTTCTTACTATAATTGATAATAATATATCTGTAATAATAAACGGACACTTATATAGCGCTTTTTTATCGGAAGCACAACAACGCACTTTACAATCAGCATTGAAAACTCCAACCACCACACACACACACACACTACACACCCACACACCACACACACACACATACACGCACACAAAATACACACACACGCACACGCCCACGCACACACCCACCCAGACACAGACACCACATTACGATCACGCACACAGACACACACAACACACGTACGTGCACGCACGCGAGTGAACGCGTTCTTGCACACAGACATACATACACACACAGACCCACATACATTTAATTAAATGCACAGAAACACATTCTCACTGAAACGCACACACACTTATTCAAACATACACTAATTATAAGGCGCAGGGCTCTCAGTCAGGGAAAAAAGTATCGCCTTATAATCCGAAAAATACGGTAGGGTATTGGCATTGGCATTACTTTTATAGTCAAAGAGACGCGTCTGTGCTAAATTAATTTCGGGTCGCTCCCACCTGGATATAGCGCGTCGCAGATAGTGCTGCGCCACCTGACACTGTAACTCATTCCGGCTTCGCAACGGTTTTGCATTATTACAAAAAGCTCCAACAATCACTCCAGACATACACACAAACAAACATACATAAACCAAAAGGGTGAATGAAAGAAGATTACTAGTTTTTACTTCAGGTTTAGACACAGGAAATGGAGATCAGACTTTTTATATATATAATACTTTATAGAGAAAACTCTCTACACGATGTTTCCCCAGCACGATCACTACAAAAGCAAAGTCGAGGCAAAATTTGTGGTCTAAAGACCGTATCTCTAGTTTAGAGTGACCAAGGTATCGTGTGCACACAGTTACTTTACAAATGCATCCAATTGACAGCTATCTATATTTCCCGGACATGTATGGGCCGGAACGCTTATTTCTTCTTCGTTTGTCTTCCACCTTATCGCACTGAAGATTCTGAAGAATAACTTTGGGAAAAAGGTCTCTGCGCTTAGGTTAGCTTCTGGTTTAAAGTCTTGGTTTGGTATGAGGGGTAGAGAAGGAGTCGTGATGAGGGGGGAGTTTATAGGAGAGATGAGAAAAGGGACCGGGGGGGGGGGAGGAGGTGGTGTTTAGATCTGGCTTATTGAAGGCTCCGCCACTGTGCTGTATGACACTTACCACAGACGGTAGCCGGTTCCGCTCTGCAAGTGGTCGAGGAAGAAGGGCTTGATGGTCAACGTTTGTCGTACTCGCAGGAGGAGAGCTGGCCGTTGGAGCGTAAAGCTGGACTACAGGAGCTGACCCCTGTCTGAGGGACGTGCCGCGCGTGTGGGACAACCTGCTCCACCTGCCCCCTCCTCCACCACCTCCACGACCACCACCACCTCCATTGCTGCTTCTTCGTCTTCCGTCCTCCACCTCCCCCTCCTCCTCCACCCCGAGGGTACAGGTCCTTAGTCAGTCACATCAGTGCCCTACACCCCTGCTGGCGTGTCAAAAAGGTTTGTGGGTGGGGTGGGGTGTGGGGTGTTTTGTGTGTGTATGTTTTGTGTGATTGTGTGGCGTGTCCAATTCAAAGTCGAATGTGTTTATTTCAGATGGTACATTGAATAGCATAATGTTTGCTTTTTACTCAGCCATCTACATGTATAACTCAAATAAATAACTAATGAGGATAAATGAGCATGCCATAAATAAAGAAAAACACTCCCACAACAACAACAACGTAAACAACTATTTGCCTTGAAAATGGCCCTGCACTCACACAATAAGTACCTGTGTATCGCCGCAAGCAGCGGTATCAGAGACGCAAATCTGTTTACCCATGATGATTTCAGCTTCAACCGTAATTGTGTACACATATTGGCAGAATATGATCACATATAGTACACCGGAAACATACTGCTAAAAAAAAATCCTGACCATCCACTTTTGGTATTATGTGTGTGTGTGTGTGTGTGAGTTAGTGTATATATTGTTGTAAAATTTTCAATGGATGATACTTTTGACTACAGTATTTCTATAGTTATGCAATGTATATTATACTTTTCGACTTCTGTTGGAGTACTCCTACTTGGATTTTGAATACATAAATCCCGGTTTCAGGGTAAACAGGTCCTCAGTAGAGAGTAGAGAGTAGAGTGATAGTGGGGTAGGGGGGGGGGTGGGGGGGGGGGGGGGGGGGGGGGTGGAGGGGAGGGAAGAAAGAGAGAATGGAGAGAGAATGAGGGATCTGTGGTTGCTGTGTGCCCATGCTCATGCGGGTTGTTGTGACTGAATAGATCCAAGTACGTTTGTTTGAAGGATTCAATGCATGCACGTGGGTAAGACTAACCGAAGAAAGAGAAGAGAGAGCGAGAGAGAGAGACCGACGACAGAGACAGAGAGACAGGTAAAGAGTGGAGAACGAGTTAAACATAGAATGCTAGACACTAGGTCGGGTTCACATTAACGCGTAGTTCCGTAACGGAAAACCCTAAATAATGAAGAAGAAGATAAATGTACACATATAAATCTTTTTTCCCTCCTTTGTTTCCTTATTTATGGATTTTGCGCACGGGTTTCCGCATGGAATATCGCTTATGTGTGTACACAGCCTAAGCCTTACTCAAATGTCTCCGCCCCTTCCACCCCCCCCCCAGGTGTGCCCAGACGGCTGCGTGGCTCCATCTGGAAGTTCCTGTCGAGGCAGGAGAGCGTGCGGCGCAGCGTGAGTGTGACCCCGGACTCCTGCGGGGGGGACCACCCACCCTACGAGGACATGTTGAAGCAGCTCACCACCCACCAGCACGCCATCCTCATCGACCTCGGTACGTCCACCGATAGAGTTGATACCGGTTCAAAAATCCGAACCGGTTTTAACCTGTTTTCCCTCTTCAAACCGGTTTTGCTGAACCGGTTTTTTTTAAAAACCAGTACTCGCATCACTAGTTTCACCTAAGCAAACACACATTCATTTGTCAGAATATCCACACACACATCGCAAGGCGCGCACGGCACGTAGCGCACACATGCAAACAGACCCAGAGAAGCACAATAAAGGAAACTTTATGACATGGCCACGGCACATCACTCAACTCAACCGCAACACTCGAGGTAGGTGTCGAAGTCAAAGCCATACATAAGCACAAACTAGAAACAGCAGCTACTCTTGGTTTACAAATACCCAAACTGCGCTGAGAATCAGTGTTGTTCTTGAAAAAGAATGCCTTATTCTAAGAAAAAAAACTTACTTTAAAATTGCAGTTTAAAAAACCATTTCTACACAGCAACTGAAACCGGTTTTTCGAATCGCGAAATTTTATGCACTCGGTTTTTCGGTTAAAACCGGTTTTTTCCCCCCACCTCTATCCCACCAACGATCGCCTCTCTCTCCATCTTCAGACCTTTGTCCCACCTTAAAGTTAAAGATACACTGATGCATCACCACGATTAAGTCCCTTGGTTTTTTGTCTAGGTAGCTGTGACCCACATACAAATGTCCCGCAACTTCAAATTGAAGGTTCTATTTAAAGTGATGGTTTCGTTTTTAATTTGGGGGCATTTTGTATGGGAGTTAAACCTGGTCAAAACGAAGATTTTTTTTACCAGCTATAAGAGGGAAAGCATGTGAAACCCGTGATTTTTGACATGCGACGTGGTGGATCTTTGAGGTTGTGTCAAGACCAGTTGACTTAAGCTAGGACGCCAAGTCTGCATCAAAATGTTGTTATGCTATGAATAGCTATGCGGGGATTGTCTTTTAGCCATGACAAGCTTCTAGCATAACATCATCAGTCTCCCAAATCACCCAAGGTCGGAGAGTGGCTACTCATTGTGGCGGGGTAATCAAAAACGGTCCACACACGTAATGTTCTCATCCCTTAGCTGATGCACTTGTACAATAGTGTTCAAGTGCTTCCGCTGTTGGGATGATCCCTGGGAGTCCTTTATGCAGAGTAAGCCAACAACAACAACAGCCTTTGTCTTCCTTTTTTAAAAATTAACCAGCTGCGAAGAGAAAGCTGGTCAGTGTTTTCAGGGCAGTCTGGTTTGTTTCCTTTGTGACTATCTATATGTCTATCTTTGTTAATGTGATAACGTTTGAACGGAGGGACCTACTGTCTGTGTGTTCAGCCGTTCAGGTTTCCAGGCCACCCGTACTCTCCAAGGCACTGTAGGTTCTGTGTGTTTGAGCATTATGACCAATGAGTGTAGCTGCCCTGTCTGTGTGTTCAGGGCGCACGTTTCCAGGCCCTGTGTGTTCTGTGTGTTCAGGGCGCACAGTTTCCAGGCTGTGTGTTCTATGTGTTCAGATATGTGTTTCACTTTTGTCCAGGCCACCCGTACTTCAGCAAGGCTTACTTGGGGGGGGCTGGCCCTGGTCAGTTGGAGCTGTTCGAACCGTGCTGAAGGCCTACAGTCTGTGTGTGTGTGTGTGTGTGGCCCTGGTCAGTTGGAGCTTTTTCAACCTGCTGAAGGCCTACAGTCTGTGTGTGTTCTATGTGTGCAGGGCGCACGTTTCCAGGCCACCCGTACTTCAGCAAGGCGCTGGGCCCCGGTCAGCTGGAGCTGTTCAACCTGCTGAAGGCCTACAGTCTGCTGGACCGGGAGGTGGGCTACTGCCAGGGCATCTCCTTCATCGCCGGCATCCTCCTCATGCACGTCAGTTCGACCGTTTCAACCTTGTCTTGTTCTTCTTCTTTTTGCATTCCCAGGCCATATGGCCATAATTGGGTATTTGTTTTGTTTGTTTTTCATTCCCCAGCTTAAACACTCTGGGGGCACACTCAGTGCCATGTCAACATTTCGCATGGCCTTGGGTGGGAAGTTTTGTGTATGGCTGCTTTTAAAGGGCCCTCGCCACATGGGCGGCCATACTCGACTTCAGGGGGACCATAATGGGTTAATATGCTTATGTTGTCCTTCTTTAAGTTTTCACTGGTCTCCCCGACTACAGCCGGCACATTCCGATTTCGTAGGAGCTCAAATGAGAAAAGTTATTTGTAAGATTTTTTTTTTAAAAAGGCAGGAGAATGGGCCAATACGTCAGAAATATAGTGATTGATAGAAGGAAAAGGGAAAAGGCAGAGTCAAAAAAAAAGTAGCAGATTAGAGGACGTTACAAGTCACAAAAACTTCCAGAAGGTGGGGAAACTACTTTTTTGCGAAAGACCCACCCGGTATCCCCACGGGGAGGTGATTGTTTCTTTAGTATTTTGGTTTTTTGCAAAAGAAAGAGGAAAGAAGGAAATCAGTATTTTACTAATAATTACCAGTTAATGCAATTACTGGCGTGCGCGCGCGTCGCAAGTGTGTGTGTGTGTTTGAAAATACCGTCTGACGCTATGCTGTGTGTTCGTAGTAACTCGTGTGCCGCGTGCTGTTGTGTGTGTGTGTGCGTGTGTGTGTTTTTGTGTGTGTGTGTTTGTGCGGGCGTGTGCGTGCATGCGCGTGCTCTGTGTGTGTGTGTGTGTGTGTGTGTGTTGTGTGTGGTGTGTGCTTGAAATATCAGTCTGTGGCTAAGGCTGTGTGTTATTGTAATAACTCGTGTGGTGCGGGCTGTGTGTGTGTGTGTGTGTGTGTGTGGTGTGTGTGTGTGTGATGTGTGTGTGTGTGTGTGTGTGGTGCTTGAAATACAGTCTGTGGCTATGCTGTGGTGTTTTGTAATACCTCTATATTGGTGCGTGTGTGTGTGGGTTGTGTGTGTGTGTTGTGTGTGTGTGTGTGTGTGTGTGTGTGTGTGTGTGGTGCTTTGAAATACAGTCTGTGGCTATGCTGGTGTGGTTTTGTAATATAACTCGTGTGTGTGCGGGCTGTGTGGTGTGTGTGGTGTGTGTGTTGTGTGTAGTGTCTTGAAATACAGTCTGTGGCTATAGCTGTGTGTTCGTAATACCGTCGTGTGGTGCGTGACTGTGACAGATGGAGGAGGAGGCGGGCTTTGAGTTGACGGCGTCACCTGATGGTGGGCCTCAACCTCCGCAAGCAGTACTGCCCCAACATGATATGTCCCTGGCAGGTCAGAACTGACACCACCTCCACCTCCCCCCACCCATCACGCCACATGACACCCCCCCCCCCCCCCCACCTCCCTTATAAGACCTTCAGAACACATAATCCCAAATGGAGGGTCTCATAAAGGGAGGGGTCTTATCTTATAAGGGAGGTAATTTTAATTATAGGGAGAGTAATACTTACAAATAAAGGTCGCAATGTCCTTAGGAGAAGTATGTTCTTCCCACCCCCCCCCCCCCCCCCCCCCTGGTATGGATGAGGTCTTATAAGGGAGGTTTCCACTGTATACAGGGATTGTCCTGTTTTTGAATTTTGCCAGAAAAGGAATTTCCTTCTTCTTTTTTTTTTAATTTGTCAAACAAGATCTTTGTGTCTAACTGTATTTTTCAAACACTTTAAAATAAGCATTTGTATAAATTGTGGAAAAAGCAAACTAAAATACCTTCATAAATCCTTGTTTTTCTTCAGCTGCAGGGGGACATTACCCCTAGACCCTGGCCTTTCAGGTTTTTTTTCATTTTGTGCAGTTGCACCCGTGCGGTGACAATGTTTAGTGGTAAATGGAAATCGCCACAGGAGACACAAATCAAATACCTGTATAGGGTACACGCGCATGTCCATCAGAACTCTGGTGTGTCAAAGCTCCTAAGGACTTGAAATGTTATTGTGAAACAGCTGATATTTTGAGACAAACGAAACAAAAGCCACTAGAAGTATTAAAATTGGGATGAAATTTTGTTTATAGATTATGCGAGAGCTTCAGATTGTTTTCAGACCTTCATGGGTCATATATATATATGACCCCTGGCTGCACAAAATGAGGGATCAATTTTCAAATTGAATAGGGACCACTTATGTAGTGTACTGGTTCTTGTATGTGTTTGTGTGTGTGTGTGTGTCAAATCAAGTCAAGTCAAAATTTTATTTCCAGATGGGAACATTGTATAAGCAAAAACATGCTTTTTTTTTAACAAGCCATCCATAAAAAAAATGATGTAAAGGAAAAATAAAGAACTAAACATTCCAAAGGAGCGAACAAGAAAAGGAAAATATACAAGTAAACAATTGTGTGTGTGTGTGTGTGCGTGTGCGTGTGCGTGCAACAAAAAAATGAATATAAAATAAACACACTTGATTTACCTAGCAAAAAGGCTAGAGGTTAACAAGTTGCCTTGGAAAAAAGCCAAAGTGACAGCTTTTCAAGTTTCAAACTTTTCTCTTCTTGTGACTGAGGAATCAAGTTCCTTGCAATATGAGCACATCCTAGAAACACGCATGGTTTTCCTTCCCCCTAACCTCTAAATATCACACTTCATTATAGGCCTACTTTTCTCTGAGAAGAGAGACATAGAGAGATGGAGAGGGGTGGGGGAGGTGGGAGTGGTGGAACTGTTGGTAGTGACCTTGTAGTGAGAGTGTAATGAAATGTCAGATATGCAGGCATTGTATGCCAGGCTTATCTGCTTCATGTCACAGAGGCACATTAACCACTATCAAGTGCTATCAGTTGCCAGCCTCACACACTCGTGACACAGTGACTGTGGAACGGGATGCGTCTTAACACTATTGTGACTGGCACTGCGTCAGTGAAACCACTCTGCTGGCCTGAGGCTGCACTGGAAAGATTACTGTGGAGTAACTGCTTGTGATCAAGCATTGTTTAAGAGCCTAAATGAAGTCTGATATCACCAAGCTTTCTGTACTTTCTGTACTTTTTGTTGTCACATTTTCACTCTGGAGTACTTGTACTGGGCACTCACTGTTCAATTTAATCAGTACTTACATTATTTTCGCTACTTTCATCCTTAAAGCCTGACTGATTGCCAGCATTACTTTCATCTTCATCAAGTTCGATCAACCAGACAATCTCCTCGCCACTCAGACCTCTTATTTTTGACAATTTTTGTGCAAAAATCGCCTGATATTTCGACTGCAGACGAACGAGCAATGCCATTTCCGTTTCAGTATCCAGGGGAAGTAACTGTGAAATCAAACAAGAAAAGTCTGCTGGTATAATAGGGAGTTTTGTACCTTAGATAGACCGTTCTACCTTCGATCTGAGGTTCCCGGCAGATAGAGATGTTCTGCTGAACCTATGATTGGAGGTTCCCGGCAGATAGAGATGTTTCTGCTGAACCTACGATCGGAGGTTCCCGGCAGATAGAGATGTTCTGCTGAACCTAAGATCGGAGGTTCCCGGCAGATAGAGATGTTCTGCTGAACCTATGATCGGAGGTTCCCGGCAGATAGAGATGTTCTGCTGAACCTACAATCGGAGGTTCCTTGCAGATAGAGATGTTCTGCTGAACCTATGATTCGGAGGTTCCCAGCAGATAGAGATGTTCTGCTGAACCTAAGATAGGAGGTTCCCGGCAGATAGAGATGTTTCTGCTGAACCTACGATCGGAGGTTCCCAGCAGATAGAGATGTTCTGCTGAACCTAAGATCGGAGGTTCCCGGAAGATAGAGATGTTCTGCTGAACCTACGATTGAAGGTTCCCGGCTGACAGAGATGTTCTGCTGAACCTACGATTGGAGGTTCCCGGAAGATAGAGATGTTCTGCTGAACCTATGATTGGAGGTTCCCGGCAGATAGAGATGTTCTGCTGAACCTATGATTGGAGGTTCCCGGCAGATAGAGATGTTCTGCTGAACCTATGATCGGAGGTTCCCGGCAGATAGAGATGTTCTGCTGAAAACCTACGATCGGAGGTTCCCGGCATATAGAGATGTTCTGCTTGACCTACGATCGGGACGGTTCCCTTGCAGATAGAGATGCTCCTGCTGAACACTATGATCGTAGGTTTTCCCCCGGCAGATAGAGATGTTCTGCTGAACCTATGATTGGAGGTTCCCGGCAGATAGAGATGTTTCTGCTGTACCTACGATCCGGAGGTTCCCGGCAGATAGAGATGTTCTGCTGAACCTATGATCGGAGGTTCCCTGCAGATAGAGATGTTCTGCTGAACCTACGATCAGAGGTTCCTTGCAGATAGAGATGTTCTGCTGAACCTATGATCGGAGGTTCCCGGCAGATAGAGATGTTCTGCTGAACCTATGATCGGAGGTTCCCGGCAGATAGAGATGTTCTGCTGAACCTATGATCGGAGGTTCCCGGCAGATAGAGATGTTCTGCTGAAACTATGATTGGAGGTTCCCAGCAGATAGAGTGTTCTGCGTGAACCTACATCGTAGTTCTCGGCAGATAGAGATGGTTTTTTTTTCTGTTTTTTTTTTTCTGCTGAACCTATGATCGGAGGTTCCCTGCAGATAGAGATGTTCTGCTGAACCTATGATTGGAGGTTCCCGGCAGATAGAGATGTTCTGCTGAACCTATGATCGGAGGTTCCCGGCAGATAGAGATGTTCTGCTGAACCTATGATCGGAGGTTCCCGGCAGATAGAGATGTTCTGCTGAACCTACGATCGGAGGTTCCCGGCAGATAGAGATGTTTCTGCTGAACCTATGATCGGAGGTTCCCGGCTAGATAGAGATGTTTCTGCTGAACCTACGATCGGAGGATTACCCGGGCAGACTAGAGATGTTTCTGACTGAACCTATGATCGGAGGTTCCCGGCAGATAGAGATGTTCTGCTGAACCTACGATTGGAGGTTCCCAGCAGATAGAGATGTTCTGCTGAACCTATGATCGGAGGTTCCCGGCAGATAGTAGATGTTTCTGCTGAACCTACTATCGGAGGTTCCTGGCAGATAGAGATGTTTCTGCTGAACTAATGATCGGAGGTTGCCCGCAGATAGAGATGTTCTGCTGAACCTACGATCGGAGGTTCCCGGCAGATAGAGATTTTCTGCTGAACCTACGATCGGAGTGTTCCCGGCAGATAGAGATGTTCTGCTGAACCTATGATTGGAGGTTCCCGGCAGATAGAGATGTTCTGCTGAACCTATGATCGGAGGTTCCCGGCAGATAGAGATGTTCTGCTGAACCTATGATCGGAGGTTCCCCGTCATGGAAGTGTTAAGGACGCACCACAAGGTGTTGACATGCGCCATGGTTTAAAAATATGGGTCAATGACGCGGGCGCGCAGACAATCTGAAGCTCAGATTATGTAATGTTGTTTTTTTGTAACCGTTTTTGAGAGGTATTTTTTCACTGCTGTTTGCATGTTTGCTTACGTGTACATGTGCTTTCATGGTTGCTGCGTGCGTGTGGTTTGTGTGCAGGTGAAGCTGTACCAGCTGATGCGTCTGATCCACGACCACTACAAAGACCTGTACGTCCACTTCGAGACCCACGAGATTGCCCCCGCCCTCTACGCCACACCCTGGTTCCTCACACTCTTTGCCTCACAGTTCCCTCTGGGCTTCGTGGCTCGAGTCTTTGGTGAGATGATGCCGCTGTTTGTGTGTGGGTGTGTTTTAACTCTTCTAGCACCTTGGGTGTTCGCCCAAGAAATCACTCCATGCTCCCAAGGAAATGCAAAGATATTCACTGCCAAGCACCCTGCGTGTGTGTGTGTGTGTGTGTGTTTCCAACATGATTTTCATCCAGGGCACTGAGGTGATCTTCAAGGTGACACTGATGTTGCCTATGCGCATGCATAGTGTATGTACACCTGTGTGCTTGCATTCCTTCATGCATGTGTGTTTTGTGTGTGTGTGTTCCAGACCTGATCTTCATCCAGGATCCCCAAGGTGATCTTTAAGGTGACGCTGATGCAGCCTTTGCGCATGCGTAATGTATGCACACCTGTGTGCTTGCACTCTTACATGGCGTGTGTGTGGTTTGCAGACCTGATCTTTCATCCAGGGGCCCGGAGGTGATCTTCATTGAGGTTACTGATGCTTCCTAATGCGCATGCATAATGTATGCACACCTTGCATTCTTTCATGCATGCATGCCCATGTGTGTGTGTTCCAGAGCCTATTCTTCATCCAGGATCCCGGAGGTGATCTTCAAGGTGTCGTTGATGCATGCCTCCATGCATTGCATATGTATGCACACACCGTGTGGCTTTCATTCCTTCATGCATGTGTGTTTGTGTGTGCGTGTTCCAGACACTGATCTTCATCCAGGGCCCCGAGGTGATCTTCAAGGTGTCGTTGATGCTGCCTATGTGCATGCATAGTGTAATGTACAACCTGTGTGTGTGCATGTCCTTGCATGTGCATGTTGTGTTTGTGTGTGTGTGTGTTACAGGACCTGATCTTCATCCAGGGCCCCGAGGTGATCTTCAAGGTGTCCCTGATGCTGCTGGGAAGCCACCGGGAGCTGATCCTGCAGTGCGACTCCTTCGAGGGCGTGGTCGACTTCCTCAAGACCACCCTGCCCGAGATGGCCCACGTGCAGATGGAGAGAGTCATCAACCAGGTCAGCACCCCCATCATATGGGTGCATCTGCTTCCGTTTGGGGACAGAAACCGTTTTTTCTATATTGCCAAAAACGGAAGTTCCATTTTTCAAAAGAATTCGCAAAAAAAAACAACTTTTTAACAAACCCAAAACAAAACAAAACACCCTGTGTTGAATACCGAATACCGATGATCTGAGCGATTTAAGGCGAAAGTATAAAGTTCTATGTCTTGGAATGTCTCCCTTCTCCTTTAATTTATGAATTATCATTAGCATCTGGGGGGCAAACCCCCCAGACCCCCCAACCGGGCGTTGCCCCTGTACCCCACCAGGGGCCTGGCTGGACCCCTGGACCCCAACTTCAGTTTTTTTCCATTTCAGCCAGATGCACCCATGTCGTTATGATACTTCCCATCTGGGACACTGGGTGGATACCTCGTACCCTCCATGCACAACCACGTACACACAACACACACAATGTCTCATAATTATGTGCCCTTCAGGTCAAGAGGACGTAAGACGTTAAATTTTGTTCGTTGTCGTTCAACATCATTTTGTTGTTGTGGGTTTCAGGCGTTTGAGCTGGACATCAGCAAGCAGCTGCAGGCCTACGAGGTGGAGTACCACGTGTTCAGCGAGGAGATGCTCTACTCCCCCCGCACCAACCACCACCACCCCTCCTCCGCTGCCGCCCATGGCACCGGAGGAGGAGGGGGCCCCGGCCTCCCTGCGGTGGGCGCCCTGCAGCAGACAGTGCGCCGGCTGCGTCAGCAGAACATGGAGCTGATCGAGAAGCTGCAGCGCTGCAACAGCCAGGTGCACAGCCTGCAGATGACTGCGCACGAACACCGCGTCAACGAGGACAAGCTCAAGGTATCAATATCTGTTTTTTGTTTGTGTGTGTGTTTTCTTTTAAAGGTGGACTCGGACGGATGAGTGTTTTGTAAGAAACATGGTTAGATCCACAGGAAGACAGCCTTTTCAAGGATCGGATCACACACTTTGCTCTGGTTTCTTGGAAATTAAACCATCAAAACGGCGATTTTTCCTTGGCAGAGATGCCGGAGAGAGTATCCATTTTGGTTGGGGTGGGTGGAGGTCATTCATTGTGATTGAAGCGTTTTCTTTTCTTTGTAGTGCAGTAAAAAACAAACAATGGAGCTATTTCCCTTGTTGTGAGTCGAAACTCCTTCAAATAAACTGTATACAATTTTAAATAAAATAAAATAAAAAGGCCTGCATTGTGAAAATTTCGTGCAAACGATTTGGTCTAAACACAGGCGGCCATTCAAAAAGAGCCGGCAAACTCCTTCTCTTTGGGTGAAAGAATTTGACTTCCAGCACCTCCGCCAAGGATGAATCGCCTTTTTGACGGCTTGATTTTCTGGGAAACAAGAACAAAGTGAGTGTTGCAATCTCTATAAAATTAATGGTGTATTCCTGGTGATCTCGACGTGATTCTTGCAAAAACTCATCCGTCAGGGATGCCCCTTTAACCCTCTTGCATTTATTCCGCCCAAAACCGCCCGTCCTGAAGTTGCCTCTGTGTATTCAAGCCGGCCCAAAACCCGTAGTAGCTTGTCATCTGCTATCTTTCTGTCTTACTGGCCCATTCTCCTGCCTTTGGTCTGTAAATCCTTGCACAGATTTCTCCATCCGAATTCGGGACAAATATGCTGGGCCTAACTTATTTCTTAGTTAAGGCGCATAATTGCAGCATGACGCATCGGACAGGAAACTGTCTGAGCGACGAAGAAAAACAAGAAAAAGAAACACTTTTATACTAAATACTCCCAAGAATCTGAGTGAGGCTGCCATGTGGCAGGTATAAAAAAAAGAAGTCACACACGTATGTCTCATTCCTTCCAGGGCTCCAATCTCCCGCGAAACCAGGGGTCCCCAAGGGACCCTTCCACTACAGTATGATGGTCCTAGAGGGGGATGAGTCCCAGTGGCATTTGGATCTAAAATTTTTTCTAATGCATCCCTGTGGACCCCCTTCACATTCTTTAAAAATTGTTCTCTAGAATTCTAGTCTTCATATACCTCAAAGGGTGGTCCCCGGGGTCCTGCCAGCTGATGCTTTGTACGTAGTGTTCAAGTTAAGTGCTTCGACTGTTGGTATATCCTGGAGGCTTTTATCCCCGGGTATGTCAACGATGCTAAATCTAAACTCGTGTTTTGTCATGCGAGTCTCAGGCGGTGAGTTTGGAGCGGTCGGCCCTGCGGAGCGCGTGGGCGCCCGAAGACTCTTGTCGCCCGAGCCCTCCGCCACGACATCCCCACCTTCCTCCCGCCTAGTCCTGTCCCCGCGGGGGGCCGCCGCGTCCCTCCCCTGGGCACGCCGACCCCAGACTCCCAGGAGGAGTGGGAGGGAGAGGGTGATGGGGTGAGCCGTCTGAAAGTGTGTATAAGGTTGATGAGGGTCAGGCTCGCCGTGACACCACCGATACGTGGTGCGGCAACAGCATCTCCTCAACTGACGTTGATGGATGATGTATGGCGATGGAGCCACCATCGTCAGTCTTCGCTGAGAGGCGGGTGGTGGGTGGTGCTCTGTTCTTTGTGTGTTGTGTGTTATGTGTGTGTGTGTGTGTGTGTGTGTGTGCACGACAGAGAGACGACTGAGAGATGCAGTATGGGTGTTGCTCAAATCTGTGAGACACTGGTTTTCCCACTGACAGATTGGTTGTCTGGTTGATGTCTCAAATCGGTGAGATTGCTAGGTTCTACCACTCTGAGAGACTGGGTGGTTGTCTGTTATGTGCAGAAAATCGGTGATACGCTAGGTTCTAATACTACCGCTGAGGACTGGGTAGGGTGTCTGTGATGTGAGAATCGTGAGACGCTAGGTTCTACCGCTGAGGTGACTGGGTTTGGGTGTCTGCTGATGTGCCGAAATCGGTGAGAA
>CM065692.1:9197296-9212899 GCA_017654935.2 Phymorhynchus buccinoides
ATATTTGTTTACACTTTTGACTGTCAGCCATTGTAGAACAGATTTTAACGACGCCTTACACTACCCAACCTTTTTAGTTGGAAAATAAATTCAGTTGTGAACTTCATTCAACTACTTGTGGCCTACGTGTGCCCTCTTCTCTATCAGCTAGCATAGGCTGTATTCCCACCGCTGCCTGAGTGAGTTAGAAGTAAATGGTGCAGTCGCCAATTCCATCCGACCTGGTTGGAAGGGTTTCATCCGACTCAAATTTGCAGTTGTGATTTCTACTCACCCTGTCAAAAGAAAAGAAAATTGCGGAAAGATCACAACCATTTTCAACCGTCTTGGTTGGATAGTGTGAGGCAACTTCTATTGACCCCACTTGTGTTCTCAGCTTTCTGTCCCGACACATCGTTCTTTCCGTTTCACGAAAATAACCAAAACCTAATCCTACCAGGGCAGACCTATTTAGCTTTTCCCAGGAACGTAGGCCTATTTAGCTTTTCCCAGGAGCGTAGGTCTATTTAGCCCCCCCCCCCCCGGAACATAGGCCTATTTAGCTTTTCCCAGGAATGTAGGCCTATTTAGCTTTCCCCAGGAATGTAGGCATATTTAGTTTTTCCCAGGAACATAGGCCTATTTAGCTTTCCCCAGGAACGTAGGCCTATTTAGCTTTTCCCAGGAGTGTAGGCCTATTTAGCTTTTCCCAGGAATGTAGGCCTATTTAGCTTTTCCCAGGAATGTAGGCCTATTTAGCTTTTCCCAGGAATGTAGGCCTATTTAGCTTTTCCCAGGAGTGTAGGCCTATTTAACTTTTCCCAGGAGTGTAGGCCTATTTAACTTTTCCCAGGAATGTAGGCCTATTTAGCTTTTCCCAGGAATGTAGGCCTATTTAGCTTTTCCCAGGAATGTAGGCCTATTTAGCTTTTCCCAGGAATGTAGGCCTATTTAGCTTTTTTCAGGAGTGTAGGCCTATTTAGCTTTTTTCAGGAGTGTAGGCCTATTTAGCTTTTCCCAGGAGTGTAGGCCTATTTAGCTTTTCCCACAGAATGTAGGCCTATTTAACTTTTCCCAGGAGTGTAGGCCTATTTAACTTTTCCCAGGAATGTAGGCCTATTTAGCTTTTCCCAGGAATGTAGGCCTATTTAGCTTTTTTCAGGTGTAGGCCTATTTAGCTTTTTTCAGGAATGTAGGCCTATTTAGCTTTTCCCAGGAATGTAGGCCTATTTAGCTTTTCCCAGGAATGTAGGCCTATTTAGCTTTTCCCAGGAGTGTAGGCCTATTTAGCTTTTCCCACAGAATGTAGGCCTATTTAACTTTTCCCAGGAGTGTAGGCTTATTTAGCTTTTCCCAGGAATGTAGGCCTATTTAACTTTTTTCAGGAGTGTAGGGCTATTTAGCTTTACGCAGGAGTGTAGGCCTATTTAGCTTTACGCAGGAGTGTAGGCCTATTTAGCTTTTTTCAGGAGTGTAGGCCTATTTAGCTTTTTTCAGGAGTGTAGGCCTATTTAGCTTTTTTCAGGAGTGTAGGCCTATTTAGCTTTACGCACAGCCAACCATGTTCATGTCGACGGTCTACCGCTAGCCGTGTTATAAAAAACATCTTTGCTAAAATGTGTGTAAGGCTACCGCCATTGTCTTCTTAAGGCCCCAGTATAACCAAATCAGTGATGTTTGTTGTGCCTTAAATGTGAGTCATCCATTGGTGGTGCTGTGTAAAATTAACATTATTTGACAATATGCAATAAGGTGTGTGGCTAAAGATTTGACAATATGCAATAAGGTGTGTGGTTAAAGATTTGACAATATGCAATAAGGTGTGTGGCTAAAGATTTGACAATATGCAATAAGGTGTGTGGCTAAAGATTTGACAATATGCAATAAGGTGTGTGGCTAAAGATTTGACAATATGCAATAAAGTGTGTGGTTAAAGATTTGACAATATGCAATAAGGTGTGTGGCTAAAGATTTGACAATATGCAATAAAGTGTGTGGTTAAAGATTTGTTTACTACAGATCTCAAAACATGTATGACATACTTGAAGAGAGAAAGAGGGGGGACACATGAGTCTTTAGGGGTGGAGGGGGATAACATTTCATTTTCAGGATTTCTATAATTTTATTATCATTTTACAGTTGTCAAAGGCTTATTGTGCTTTTGTGACACGAGCTTCAGATTGTGTTTAAACTTCATGGGTCGTATGCAATTTCTCTGCTAAGATAATAAAGTACTTGACTTGACTTGACCCCTGTTTACAAAAAAATGACGGGTCAATTTCCAAAATAATAGGCCAATAATGTGTCAATGTAGTATTAATAAACTTAATGTTATTGCAGACTTCATGAGTCAGATGACCCCTGGCTGCACAAAATGAGGGGTCAGATCACTGTGAATATTGGTCAATGACCCGGGGCTGGCTGACAATCTGAAGCTTTGTTGTGATCTTTTATTTTTGGTGTTTTTGTTACAGTTGCCGAATTCAGTAGTTATAACGTCAGATGCAAATACAGTGGAACCTCCCTTAATATAAGACCTTCAAAAATCATCCAAAATGTGGTCTTATAACGGAAGGGACTTATAACGGAGGTTATTTTAATACTTACAAAGAAGGGCAATGTTTCAGAGAAGTAGGTCTTGAAATTGAATTTTACGTCCTCTCGACCTGGGAAGGCACATATGGGACATAGAAGTAGGTCTTATGTGGGAGGGAGTCTTATAAGGGAGGTTCCACTGATATGTGGATGGTGTCTTCAAATAATCCTATCAATCATATTGTTTGCATAATTTTCTTGTATAATTTTTGTTTGTGGCTCAAGCCACAAACCTATAACTCACTTTGTCGGTCGGTCGGTCTGTCTGTCGGTCCAAAATTGTCGCACATTTTGACAAAATGTCGCACTTCAAATCGAGGCTACACTTCAAAATTAATTGAGGCCGCTCTTTAAAATGATGTATTTTAAAAGCGTGCAAAATAATAAACATACGTAATACAGACGCTACAACAGACATGACGAGTATGCGGGTGCTTCTTTCGATTAGTATAAGTAGGATACATAGTTTTAAATGTTTTCCAAAAGATATAAAAAGTTACGAAATGGTGCAGAGATAACATTCTGGTTTACAGATTAAAATTATTGAAAAGGCAGGGGAGGTGACTCATGATTGGAGTGGTAAAAATAGACCGCGTGCCACAAACTAGTATTGCGATTTCGCGCTTGTTTAAAAATGTGTTGTCCATATGAATTATGGTTACATTTTACAACTCTATTAATGAAACAGGAAGCAATTGGAGTTAACACTCTGTAGTCATTAGAAGAGAAAATCCCCCCGGCAGCAATAATTGTGAACAGACAATTTGTGGTATGCATATTCATAGTTTACACATGAATGTGAAATCTGATACTTATATTTTACCAAACTGTGGTATTAATTATTTTGTTAAACCATTATTTTTGTCGCCGCATTATGGTTATATTTTACTTTTAAGTGCACCTTATTATAACCCTCCTTCCCCGTGGGGATACCGGGGGGTCTTTCGTACAAATAGTTTCCCCACCTTCTGGAATTTCTGTGCTTGTAACTTCCACTAATCAAATCTGTCACTCTTTGACTAGCCTTTTCTACTATCTTTCTGCCTTATTGATTGGCCCATTCTCCTGCTTTTTTTCTCAAAAAAACCTTTCCAATTTTCTCCTTTGAGCTCCTCCGAAATTGGAATGTGTCGGCTGTACGCAGCGGGGAGACCAATGAAAACTGAAAACCAGACGCATACATACCTTACCCATTATGGCCTTGGAACGCAGAAGAAGAATAACCCTCCCCCAAAAATTCAGATGATTTCTTACTATATCATTTGTTTGATTGTAAGGCGCAGAATCATCCGTAAAGTATGGTATATTGTTGATATTTAATTCATATATACCGTTTGTTTTCATTGCCATATAATATATTTTGATTGATTTTTAGAGGGTCGATTGTCAAATGATTCAAAGATGAATTGGTAAGAGGATGAATGGTGTTGTGTTCAGTTGCTCTTCACGAGTACATAATGGGGCAAATTTGTATCCAGCAATGCTGCATGCATATGTTACGCCCAATCCGTGAAATTGCCTATTTCATGAAATGGGCAAAATGCATTGCCCAGTTTATAAAATGGACAATGTAGATCACATTTTTCAATCCCCATTCACACAGGTATTGATTAAGATTGATTCAATGGTATCACACTTTTCTACATTGTATTTGCACCCCTATCCTGCCCCCCAACTCGACCAGATGCTAAGCTGGGGCATGCCTGAGCCACATGTTGAATCAAACGTTTTATCAAATTAAGTCTGAATAAAATATTTTAAACTCATCTACAGATGAGATTTCTCATTCGTTTGAACCAATTCTTGATCTATGTGTGCTAATGAACAAAAACTATTTTTCATTCATATTGCTTTTTCTCAATTGCATGTTATAAATTAGCTATTTCACGAACTGGGCAAATCATTTTGCCCAGGGCAATTTCATGGATTGGGCGTAACACATATAAACTGTGTTGAGCATCAGGATCAGGATCGATACATCGCAGGTGCCATTACTGGCAATAGTCGCGACGGAACTAGGACGTAGGTACTATTGTACCAACAGAAAATATAGGAGAAAGACCTACAGCTTGCACAGGGTTAAGACCATTAAACCCCCCAGTTCAGCCGGGAAGGAACAGGCCCCACTTCCAGCTCAACAAGCAAAACAAATGTTTAGTGGTCAATAGGGGCAGGCTCAGATGGAGATCTGATCAGCGCTGATGGAGCCTGCGTTATGATGGAGCCTGATCTATCTCTTTACTTTTGACACAAAAACACATGATAGTCTGTGCCCTATGTATTGTATTGTATCATGTTTTTGTGAATGCTCCAAACCTGCAAGAGCAATATTTCTTTGTTCAACATGCACGTTTCAAACGTTTTATTAACCCTTTCGCCGCCAGCCATTTTTCAGCCCCAAAAAATACCATGAAACTTAACTGGGTAAAGAAAAAACCTCTGCAATGTTGGGAATGCCTCCGTGACATGCATAACATTAGGCCTCCGTGACATGCATAACATTAGGCCTA
The DNA here is from genome assembly GCA_017654935.2 of Phymorhynchus buccinoides. Taxonomy (NCBI): domain Eukaryota; kingdom Metazoa; phylum Mollusca; class Gastropoda; order Neogastropoda; family Raphitomidae; genus Phymorhynchus; species Phymorhynchus buccinoides. The sequence goes on from CM065692.1 coordinate 9,202,381, forward strand.
TCAAAAATAAGAAAATATGGTCTTTGGATAACAGGCCCTGATTTGATGCTTTTTAGTGACATGGCTATTAAACCATTGTGGTGCATAAATGCAACTTTGGCGGTGAAAGGGTTAATAGCATTATATAAATTAGCTGAAGACTGCTTCATGAGAAGAGCAGTCGTTCCCCCGTGGGGATCTTTTGTATAAATAGTTCCCCCACCTTCTGAAAGTTCTGTGCTTGTAGCTTCCTCTAATCTGTCGCTTTCTTTGACTGCTTTTTCCCTTTGCTTACTGTCATCTACTATCTTTCTGCCTTACCGGTCCATTCTCCTGCCTTTCTTCACTTAACGCTTTCAAAAACATTTCCTCCAGCCTATTTCTTAGTTAGGTGCATAAGGGCAGCATGACGCATCTGCGCTCATAATTGACAGGAAACTGAGCGGTCGAAGAAGAAGAAGAGCAGTCGCATAATATTGGGGGAGAAAAAAGACAACGCAATTAGAAATGTATAACATTTCTGTTTATTGAACATTTGTCAGTAAAGACCGACTTCAATGTCATGTAGTTACATGTACAACTAAAACAATGATTGATTGATAACTAAAACAATGAATGACGATCATGTGCCTAAAAATGATGTTCCCACTGCCTAAAAATGATGTTCCCACTCGTACAAAAATAATTAAAAAAATGAAGTGTCCAAATGCGAGCATGAGATGAAATTGCCTTTTCCACCTGTTTGCGTATGAATCCCGCCCGACACTTTTTACATTAGACATGATTTTAAGACATTTCTAGATTATATTTCTGATGACAATTTGTGACTTGGCATATCCGATATTACTAATAGAGAACCGACGTAATGTAATAACAATAGAAAATTATTGATTTTAGTTGGACTCTTTAAAAAACCCTGAAATTGAACATGTAGAACATCCATGACATCTCCCCAGAACAAAAATACACCCAACAACAATGAAACAACAAAAAGATCTGGGTGGGATTTAACCCGATTATAAAAAGCGCAGAGAACTCTTTAGAAGAAGAAAACTCGTTTAACAACCTTCGACCTAGTTATGTAGATAGTGGGTCAGAAGACGGAACTCTTTAGATATTCCTCAAAATGCAACGTGCCAATCATAGAGAGGGCTTAACATTGAACATTCCAAATTTTGTTTCATTATTAAATGCTTGAAGTTTTTTTTTATGCTTTTCAACATATGAAACATAATTTTTAAAATGCAATGCCATGCACATCAAAATTTTGACTTGCTTGTGAGAATGCAGAACGAACAAAAGTATACCAAAACTGATGAAATAAACGCTGGCAAAATGACTTTGTAATGTTTTTCTTGCCAAACGTTTACTTTCCCGAATGCAGAACAAAGTGATGAAAATAATAAACGCTGGCAAAATTACTTTGTAATGTTTTTCCTGCCAAACATTTACTTTCCCGAATGCAGAACAAACAAGAGTGATGAAAATAATAAACGCTGGCAAAATTACTTTGTAATGTTTTTCCTGCCAAACATTTACTTTCCCGAATGCAGAACAAAGAGTGATGAAAATAATAAACGCTGGCAAAATTACTTTGTAATGTTTTTCCTGCCAAACATTTACTTTCCCGAATGCAGAACAAACAAGAGTGATGAAAATAATAAACGCTGGCAAAATGACTTTGTAATGGTTTTCCTGCCAAACGTTTACTTTCCCGAATGCAGAACAAACAAAAGTTTACTAAGAGTGATGAAAATAATAAACGCTGGCAAAATGACTTTGTAATGTTCTTCCTGCCAAACATTTACTTTCCCGAATGCAGAACAAACAAAAGTTTACCAAAACAGCGATGAAATAAACGCTGGCAAAATTACTTTTTGGAAGTTTTACCTACCAAATGTTTTCTTTCCCATTTCACGAACAGTACACAAAAAAACAGCAGTACAAATGAGTTCCCTTGATTTTTTTTAACAGCTTGACCGAAAATGATACAAATGCATGCAACAAAAAGACAAAATTGAATAATCATACTTTGATTCAAGGCATAACCTAAAAATCTACAATGAACGATTCAAATGGAACGTAACAAGAACACGTCAATACAGTCAAGGTGTTATCTTTCAATGCACTTTTCCTACATTTCGTCTACGTCCAAAATGAGATATTAAAAACACAAAACCAAGACAATAAAAACACAAACAAAATACGCCAACAAAATTGTGAACACATGCATGCAGACCTGCCTACCCCCAATTATTTTTTATAGGTACTCCACGAAATAAAATTCCGTACTTGTTCTCAAAATTCCGTATTTTGAAAAGAGACCCCAAAACGGAACATTACAGAACATTAAACCGCCATGCAAAATGACGAAAAACACTCGATTTTGACCGATCTTAGAAGACCTTAAGTTCAAATTTTTGCCGTATTAATTTTCCATTTACCGTACTGCAGTACTGGGGCTCAAAATCGTGTACAAAATACGGAAAAATCGCATGGGTAGGCAGGTCTGTGCATGCTCAACCCTCTTTTCCGACTCAAGTGTTCCCAGTTTCGGGAATTGATGGCCCCTCAAACTTGTCCTAGGCATGGGTGAGAGCAAAACATTCTCTCAATCCTAAAATGACACGTTTCAATGTTCTATGAATCCTCCAATTCCTGAAGTGGTGACCGCATTAAAAATAATTTCCAATGTGTGTGTGTCTGTGTACACAGGATGGGTGGGGTTGGTGTTAGAATTGCATGTCTATCATCTTGTTTTATCTGCTATCAATTATGTCTGTGTACACAGGATGGGTGGGGTTGGTGTTAGAATTGCATGTCTATCATCTTGTTTTAATCTGCCATCAATTTTGGCAGAAATGTTTGATTTTATAGGAGTATTTTAAGACCGTGGGTCTGGATGAAAAGATGGGCAATCCTAGGTAGTATTAGGTACTTAATAGTCACAGAGGCATCTGAAATTCGGGTTGCTCCCACCTGGAGTGAGTCGCAGCCAGAGGCGCGCCACCCAATCCTGAAGACTTTCTATCAGCTTTTCCTATCCTGATTTCAGGAGCACCCTTGAACTAATTTCACCCATGCCTAGATCTCCTTAGCCAGATGAAAGTTCTCCGACACTCAGCACCAACCGACAAGTTCACATCCCCCCCAAAAAGCCACCCAAGCCATCTGATCTGACGCTTTGCAAGTTCCACGGCGAAAGGCTGTTAGCTCAGGTTGGGCTCTTCCTCTTTGGCGTCAAAGTTGTCCCAGTAGGCCTGGTCAGCCTTGGCGCCGGGCAGAGGCTCGCAGCCTGTCAACAGCTCCTCGATGCCCCACACCGTGAACGTCTCCCCTTTGTCATCCGTGGCCTTGGGAGCGTCACCCTTGTCGCAATTCTGAGACTGAAACGCATCAAAGATATACACAGTGGAACCTTCCTTATAAGACCTCCCATTACAAGACTCCCTCCCACATAAGACCTACTTTTCTGAGACATTGTCCTTCTTTGTAAGTATTAAATTACCTCCCTTACAAGACATCATTTTGGATAATATTTGTTTTACAATTAAATTATTCATCAAGCAGATAACAAAAATAGTATTTAAGAACGACACAAACCAGCAACAACACATACAAAGCAACTCTCTCTCTATCTCACACACATTTGATCTGAAAATAAACATTTTGACCGACACATTTTATATCAACACCGACTCATTATAAAGAGTCGCTGCCTGGTTCTCACCTGCTCTGACTGCTCTGGCTGCATGGCCACAGTGACGCAGTGATCCTCCAGCATGCTCTCCTCAAAGCTCCAGTCGGAGGCCAGGGACCCGTCCATCTCCAGGTAGGTGGTGGTGGTTGCCTGGTCAGATGTCAGCTCCTCGTCCGGCGTGTGGAAGTCCAGGCGGGACAGCTCCAGCCCGATGCCCGTGCCCAAGCACTTCAGCACGCTCTCTTTCAGACACTGCATGCAACAATGAACATACAGACTTCATAGGTTTTTGTTTTTTTCTTCGTTCGCTTAGGATTCCTGTCATATGAGCGTAGATGCGTCATGCTGCCGTTATGCGCCTAAGAAATAGTTAGGCCCAGCATGTCCGACTTCGGCTGAAGAAATCTTTAAAATAATTCATAGAAAAAAAGGCAGGAGAATGGACCAGTGATATAGAAAGATGACAGTAAGCAAAGGGGATTTGATTTGATTTGATGTTGTTTATAGCCATTTCTATGGCCATTTCAGGGCTGTCACCACATCAAAATTTGAGCACATAAGATCATAGTTTAAAATCTGACCACGTGAAAGCAAAGGGGAAGGCAGAGTCAAAGAGAGTGACTGATTAGGTATTAGGTACTTTATAGTCACAGAGGTGTCACTGTGAAATTCGGGTTGCTCCCACCCGGAGAGCGTGTTGCAGCCAGACGCACGCCACCCACGTTCTTTTATTTGTTTTTGCATGCGATCTTTGTGTGACTGATGGAGAAGGAAATGGGGGGGGGGGGGGTAAATTTTGACCACATGACAACTTTTTCGTTGCCACTGGTTTTAACGTGCTAAGTGCATGGGCACACAGGACCTCGGTTTATCATCTCATCCGAAAGACTCCACGTTCAGACCGCAAGGCCTAGTGCAGAGTGAGAGGAAAAATCCCCTGTACCCAGGTTCGAACTCAGGTTTACTTGACACGAGGTGAACACTCTGTGCCACTCTACACCTTCATGGGTGAAACGGGTCGTACAGAGTTTTCATACAAACTTTCGAAGACCCTTTTATCCTGTTTTCGACCTGTCATGGCATGCATTCTCAATAAAGTTTATAAAATGAAAAAACAACATTACACTCTCACACACACACACAGATACCGGATATAACGAAGAGAACTATCGACAAATCAAGGAAGTCTGCTAGACGGAGCTAGATCGTAAAACTGCGGATATAGGAAAATAAGTCAATTAAATTGCTTCTTTATTAATGCTGGAAGCAAACAAACTTTTCATGGCATCAATTATTTAATAATATAAATGAAACTTATAGTTATATAGCGCTGTTTGATGGCATGCCATCCTCACAGCGCTTTACAAAGATTTTGGAGGAAAAAACACACACAAAACTATTACACCGAGTCATACATACCCATCCCCCGCCAAGCGAACAAAACACAAAGCATTAATAAAAGATATTTTTAAAAACACAACTAATTTAAGTGTCAGTGACTCAATGACTTTTTCACAAACCATTTCACAATTTTCATAGACCAAAGCCTTCAAAGACTGTGCGAACCCTGTGAAAGTAGTCCAGGAATGCTCCTGTTTCAGTCACTTAACAAAATGTGAGATATTTGTTGTTGCCAAAGTTGAAGTAACCAGTTAAGGTCTCGGTACACGTTAACATTATTCACAAGATATCTCTTAGTCTCTATTTCCCCATGGCAACACAGTGAGTTGTAAGACATGAAGGGCCTAACACTGTGTTGTCATGGAGAAATAGAGATATTTTCTTAATATTGTTAACGTGTACTGAGACCTTGCGCAATTATACATTGTAGCAAACTGAAATGGTTCTCCATAAGATGGTTTTAAATTTATCTGATCAGGGTTCCCAGTGACCATTTGGGGGTCTATGAAATCCTAAAATCCTAAAGGACCCTCTAAAAGAATATGCAGGGGGTCCCAGGGATACCCTAGAACAAATCTTTTTAGCATTCGTAATGCCACTGGGACCCTCTATCCCACCTCTATACTGTAAGTGAAGGAGTCCCTGGGACCCCTTGTTTTGCGGGACGATTGGGAGCCCTGCTGAGTGAGTGTGATCCTCTGGGTAGAGGGTGGATGCCTCATGCCTTCATACAAGGAGCTGGACGACTCCGCCCCCTCCACGAGTCTCTCCCCATGGGACACTCGGGGGGTCTTTCACTTAAGAGCTTCAGTACAAGAAGTTCCCCCACCTTCTGGAAGTTATGCGCTAGCAACTTCCTTTAATCTATTATTCTTTATGACGTTTTCTTACTATCATCTACTCCTTTTTTTTTTTTTTACTTATTGACCCATCATCCTGTCTTTAAAAAAAACCCTTCCAAATAATTTTCTGCTATGAGCTTCTCTGAAATCGGAATGTGTCGACTGAATGCAGCGGGGAGACCAGTGAAAACTGAAAACATATGCACATTGACCATTATCATGACCATATGCAGGGTTCATTCTTGCCACAGGACATCATAGGTCATTTGACCGGTTGGCAGAAAAATCAATAGGTCATTTTCCCAAAACAATAGGTCACAGATTTACCGCGGTACATTACCATGTTCATGAAGGTTAGCAAACAGATGTGGCCTTTCCCCATGGTTGAAGGTTTTCATCAGATTTTTTTTTAATTTCTCTTCCTTGCCCCCCCCCCCCCACACAGAGTAATAAATGTACCTTGCCATTTCATAGTTTAATGTAAAAAAAAAAAGTCAAAGGAAACTAATATTCCTGCTCACAATTTAACCCTATGATCCTGCTTTTAAAAAAATGTAATCTCATTCTCATTCATAGTGTTTATGCACAGTGAACACACAGGCAAACACATGTGCATAACCCCTGGAATAGGCTGACTACACAGAGAGAGAGAGAGGGGGGGGGGGGAGACAAACAGATCGAGATATGGACAGAGACAGGCAGACAGACACACAAACGTACATACACACTTGCATATTAATGCAGTAAACTTATGTTTTTGAGATGATGCCATTCACATATCTAAAAGAACGGCTTGATGCTGCTGCTTTTTCCTCTGTCGAACTTGCAAAAATGTTCTATTTACCGTCAGGGCTCCCAGGGACCCCCATTTGGGGGTCTATGAAGCACTAAAATTCTACAGGACCCTCTAAAAGAATGTGCAGGGGGTCCCAGGGATGCACTAGAAACATTCTTTTTAGCATTCGCTATGCCACTGGGACCCTCTATCCCGCCTCTAGGACCCTCTATACTGTAAGCGAAGGAGTCCATGGGACCCCTTGTTTTGCGGGATGATTGGGAGCCCTGTACCGTTCAGATTTGGTCAACGAAGAAATCAGACCTAAAACTTGAAGCGCTTCACTCTCGTGAACAAGCATTCAGATGTAAACAAAGATCGTTTTGGAATGACCGGACATGTGTCTGCTTTAGAAAGGAAAACCCCGGATGGTCAGAAACAAGACTGACAACCAGGAAAACCAAAGCAAACAGACTGACCGCTGTGGCACGAAAATCGGGTTCGGAGTTTTGATGTGGAAAAGTTGGGGTGGCTTGACCTAATTCCAACGATCCTACAAGTTGCCGACGATGTCTGAGCGAGTCCGAAACTAGCAAACATATTCTTTTGCCCCTTTCCTACTCATGGCTTCCTTTGGGGAGGCATGGCTGGTTTTAAACACGAATTGTTGTCAAAAGGCCGAGAAACGGTCAGAACGATCTTGCTTAGCACTAGAAGACTAGGTCACGCTGGAAATTTATTTGGTCTTCAAAAAGTTGGATCGGAAAAGCTTTACCGAATGTGCAATGCCGCCATTTCTTCGTTTCGGCGTTCGTTTCGCCAGATACAACTTTTTAGTTCTGATTATGGTCCGAGGCCGCGAAATAACTCAAGTTTAGCAGACGACAGAATCCTTGAAGTTGTTGACTGCTTTGATGAAAAATCAATCGGTCAGATGACTGCCTGCCTGCTAAAACTATCGGTCAAAATCGAAGGTTTATGCGTCAATGACCGATGACCGACGCCAAGAATGAACCCTGCATATGGCCTGGGAACGCAGAAGATTTATTTGGTTCTCACCCAATGTCGGTAGAAAACATGCAGCTGGTCCAGGTCTTTAGTGCGGCGAAGAACGTTGCTCCACTCCTGCTCTGTGAGGTGGCGCTTCATCATGCTGAAAAACTCCTGCACGCTGGATTTGCCTGAGAAACGAAACAAAGCAACGACAAAGAAGAAATCAGCATCTTCATCATGCTAAAAAACTCCTGGGTGCTCCTGGGAAATTTCAAAAATCCTGCAAGGGGGCAGCCCCGGCGGAGTGCATGGGCAGTGCACACACACACACACATTTACTGCTCTTTTTTCACCCCTCTAGACTAGTACAAGTGCTACATTCCTTTGAATACAGCAAATGCTTATATAGATCCTTTTTGTTGTACAAGTGCATATGTGTAAGAAAATCGTTGTTTCTCATTCTCAAATTCTCATAATCCGGCAACACTGGCTCTAAACAATTTAAAAATCCTGCGATTCAGGACATCTTGCAAGAAGAAGCATCCCTGAAAACTCCTGCACGCTGGATTTGCCTCAGCAACGAAACAAAGCAACGACAAACAAAAATCAGTATCTTCATCATGCTGAAAAACTCCTGTATGCTGGATTTGCCTGAGCAACGAAACAAAGCAACGACAAAGAAATCAGTATCTTCATCATGCTGAAAAACTCCTGTATGCTGGATTTGCCTGAGCAACAAAACAAAGCAACGACAAAGAAGAAATCAGTATCTTCATCATGCTGAAAAACTCCTGTATGCTGGATTTGCCTGAGCAACGAAACAAAGCAACGACAAAGAAGAAATCAGTATCTTCATCATGCTGAAAAACTCCTGCACGCTGGATTTGCCTGAGCAACAAAACAAAGCAATGACAAAGAAGAAATAATCAGAATCATTGTGAACAAAGAGCAACAGAGCATATTTAAGTCTACTTTTATGTATTTTTACCAACATGCAAAATCAAAAATTGAATGATTTCTTTGTTTAGTTTACTATTTTTCAAGCAATAACAACAACAACAAAGAACACTAGTAACAAAGCCCAAACTCTCTTCAATGTCACATTTCGGCAAATGAAGTATTGCATCCTTGATGCTTAAATGACAGTTAAATAAAATTCAGCAAAGATATTTAAGCTGTTTTCTGTGTATTGATTGTATCGCCAACTTGTTAAAACAAATGTTGATTTACGCAACAATTATGTCTGGTTTTCTCATTGCACCATCACATATTGAGAGTACAGTTATTGTTGGCCAAGGTACATCCCCACTCCAAGACAGCTGGAGAAGGTCCCTGAAAGGCCGACGAATTGTTGACAAAGAGAACCTTGAAACGACTGTGCAGACTTACGCGGCCACTCGACCTTCATTACGTCCACCCCGACTCTTGTTGGCGGCCAGTAAATAACACCAATAATAAAGTAATACCAATACCAAGTCGACTTACGCGGCCACTCGACCTTCATTACGTCCACCCCGACTCTTGTTGGCGGCCAGTAAATAACACCAATAATAAAGTAATACCAATACCAAATCGACTTACGCGGCCACTCGACCTTCATGACGTCCACCCTGACCTCCTTGCTCTTGTTGGCGACCAGTAAATAACACCAATAATAAAGTAATACCAATACTGAGTCGACTTACGCGGCCATTCCACCTTCATGACGTCCACCCTGACCTCCTTGCTCTTGTTGGCGACCAGTAAATAACACCAATAATAAAGTAATACCAATACTGAGTCGACTTACGCGGCCATTCCACCTTCATGACGTCCACCCTGACCTCCTTGCTCTTGTTGGCGACCAGTAAATAACACCAATAATAAAGTAATACCAATACCAAGTTGACTTACGCGGCCATTCCACCTTCATGATGTCCATCCTGACCTCCTTGCTCTTGTTGGCGACCAGTAAATAACACCAATAATAAAGTAATACCAATACCAAGTCGACTTACGCGGCCATTCCACCTTCATGACGTCCACCCTGACCTGCTTGCTCTTGTTGGCGGCCAGTAAATAACACCAATAATAAAGTAATACCAATACTGAGTTGACTTACGCGGCCATTCCACCTTCATGACGTCCACCCTGACCTGCTTGCTCTTGTTGGCGGCCGGTAAATAACACCAATAATAAAGTAATACCAATACCAATACCAAGTTGACTTACGGGGCCATTCCACCTTCATGACGTCCACCCCGACCTGCTTGTTCTTGTTGGCGGCAATGACCACGTAGTCCCCCTGGTGGGAGATGTTGAAATGGCAGCCGGTGACCAGGGGTTTCTCGTTGTCCGGGTTGAGGGCGTAGGGCTTGCCCTTCTCCGTGCGCGCCAGCTTCACCGTGTTGAAGGGGATCTCCATCATCATGGCCACCACACGCCGGATCAGAAGGCGACCCACCTGGGTTGAGAAAATACAATAAAGTTAATGCTAATAATATTAATGGTCATTTAGAAATTAAGGAAACTCTGTTATTTACAGGGCTCACAATCGTCCCGCACAACAAGGGGTCCCAGAGACTCCTTCACTTACAGTATAGAGGGTCCTAGAGGCAGGATAGAGTCCCAGTGGCATTGCGAATTCTTTTAGAGGATCCTTTACCTGACCTGACCTGACCTTTAGAATGTTATTAGTTACATTACTTCATGGATCCCCAAATGGGGGTCCCTGGGAGTTCTGTGCATTTCAGTAACAAATGTTATAAAATAAAAATCAGTAAATCCAACAGGTCCAGTAAATCTGTTTTCAGTCAATTTTTGATCAGGTGGAAAGTATGGCAAAAGAAG
>CM065692.1:9213399-9215899 GCA_017654935.2 Phymorhynchus buccinoides
ACACACACACACACACACACCACACACACACACACACACGCACGCACGCGCACGCACGCACGCACGCACGCACGCACGCACGCACGCACAATACGACGCACGCACGCACACAAACGCGCGCGCACACACACGCACGCACGCACGCACACAACACACACGCACACACACACAGAGAAGCTCACCAGTCGATTGGTTTCGGCCGATCAATACACACACACACACACACACACACACACACACACACACACACACACACACACACACACACACACACACACACACACACACACACACACACACACACACACACACACACACACGCACACGCACACGCGCGCACACACGCACGCACACGCACACACACACGCACACGCACGCACGCACACGCACACACGCACGCGCACGCACACGCGCACACGCACACGCACACACACACACACACACACACGAGACACACACACGACGCGCGCGAGAGAGAGAGAGAGAGAGAGAGAGAGAGAGAGAGAGAGAGAGAGAGAGAGAGAGAGAGAGACAGAGAGAGAGAGAGAGAGAGAGAGAGAGAGAGAGAGAGAGAGAGAGAGAGAGAGAGAGAGAGAGAGAGAGAGAGAGGGGGGGGCTCACCAATCGATTGGTTTCGGCTGATCAACGCACAGAGAGAGAGAGAGAGAGAGAGAGAGAGAGAGAGAGAGAGAGAGAGAGAGAGAGAGAGAGAGAGAGAGAGAGAGAGAGAGAGAGAGAGAGAGAGAGAGAGAGAGAGAGAGAGAGAGAGAGAGAGAGAGAGAGAGAGAGAGAGAGAGAGAGAGAGAGAGAGAGAGAGAGAGAGAGAGAGAGAGAGACTCACCAGTCGATTGGTTTTCGGCTGATCAACGCACAGAGAGACACAGAGAGATACAGAGAGAGAGAGGGAGAGGGGAGGGAGAGAGAGAGAGAGAGAGAGAGAGAGAGAGAGAGAGAGAGAGAGAGAGAGAGAGAGAGAGAGAGAGAGAGAGAGAGAGAGAGAGAGAGGCTCACCAGTCGATTGGTTTCGGCTGATCAACGCACACGCAGAGAGAGAGAGAGAGAGAGAGAGAGAGAGAGAGAGAGAGAGAGAGAGAGAGAGAGAGAGAGAGAGAGAGAGAGAGAGAGAGAGAGAGAGAGAGAGAGAGAGAGGGAGAGAGAGAGAGAGAGAGAGAGAGAGAGAGAGAGAGAGAGAGAGAGAGAGTGAGAGAGAGAGAGAGAGAGAGAGAGAGAGAGAGAGAGAGAGAGAGAGAGAGAGAGAGAGAGAGAGAGAGAGAGAGAGAGAGAGGAGAGGAGATAGAGAGAGAGAGAGAGAGAGAGAGAGAGAGAGAGAGAGAGAGAGAGAGAGAGAGAGAGAGAGAGAGAGAGAGAGAGAGAGAGAGAGAGAGAGAGAGAGACTCACCAGTCGACTGGTTTCGGCTGATCAACTTTCAATAGACAACCAGGAAGTTTCGATAAAGGGAAGACAGCCTTGTTGAGTGTTGTCTTTCAAGTGTCTTGGGTGATTGTGCTGTAGTACTCATTCTAAACGCACCCATGTACTCACGTAGCGAGGTGTTACACTGACAGGCATAACGACGCTTTTTGAACCTCTAGTCCCAGCCCATTGTAAATGGTAAAGCACTAAATGAGTCTAAAACAGCATAACGAACACACACACAAACAATGGAAGAAGTAAGGAAAAGCTGTAGAAAAGACGAGAAATGGGTGGTGGTGGATGGGGGGGGGGGGGGGGGTAGAAAGAAAGAAGGTCAAAACAAATCCAAGATCGTGTGGCTGCTGTCCGTATAGCTGATTCCTTACACAACATGCGGGCATGGGATTAACCCTTTCACCGCCAAAGTCGCAATTTAGCACCACAGTGATTTAACACCTATATCGCTAAAAGGCATCAAATTGGGGTCTATTAGGCCTACCCAAAGACCCTATTGTCTTAGTTTTGGGAAGTAAGGATAGACCTTATTTTATATGTCACAGATGAATCCCCAATACTGCAGATCAGATTTTGTTCTCTACCCAGGTACATTTAATGGAAATTTTTGGCTGAAATATGGCTGGCGGTGAAAGGATTAAGGAATTGTAAAAAAAAAAAGCAGCTGAAAAGCGTGTATCAGGGGGAAAAGACCCCTGAAGCTTAATGGTAGAGGTGGGGGTAAAAAAACGGTAAAGGTCAAGATGTGCCACCCCCCCTACATTTCTCGGTTAATTGTATTTTTCCGTTTTTGCCTTTCTTACCATACATAAAGCTGTATTTTAGGAACCTTTTTAGCTAATAACCTTTTTGGAATACTAACCCTAGCCCTAACCCTAACCCTACCCCCTAACCCTACCCCCCACCCTATAAGACGGAAAAACGCAACGAACCACAACTATGACAAATCGCGGTGTACTGCAGTACATAGTGGGGGGTATGGTTAGGTTTAGGGCTAGGGTTAGGGTTAGGGTTAGTATTCCAAAAAGAGAATTAGCTGAAAATGTTCCTAAAATACAGCTTTATGTATGG
>CM065692.1:9228399-9240899 GCA_017654935.2 Phymorhynchus buccinoides
TTATATGGCCAACAACTAGAGGATTAAGACGCTAGAATACCAACCGCGCGGCAGTATTTTTGGCTCCAGTGACAGAAACAGAAACAAAAACTATTTTTTGGTATTTGGTATTTTATAGTCATAGAATTCGATCTGTGAAGTTCGGGCTGCTCCCACCCGGAGAGCGCGTCGCCGTGAGCACAGCACCATGCACCCGATAGGAGAGAGGCAGAAAGAAAAACAGAACTAAAAAAAAAAAACAATTAACGCAAGAGAACGAATCAACAACCACCAAATCTAGAGCTCTAAATTAACCCTTTCACCGCCGGCCATATTTCAGCCAAAAACTTCCATTAAATTTACCTGGGTAGAGAACAAAATCCATCTGCAGTATTGGGGATTCTTCTGTGACATAGTTATATAAAATAAGGTATATCCTTACTTCCCAAAACTAAGACAATCGGGTCTTTGAATAGTAGACCCCAATTTGATGCTCTTTAGTGATATGTGTTAAATCACTGTGGTGCTAAAATGCGACTTTGGCGGTGAAAGGGTTAATGGAAACCGTATTAAAATGCATGATAGCGTTCACGTGTCTATAATTATTATGTTCTCGTTTTTTGACACCCCTATACCGTCATAGATGGATCGATTATCGTGATCAAGGTAGCGTGTGGAAAACGGCTATTGATGAAGGAAGGAGTGGATGAATTGAATTTGATAGTTGAGGTTGCTCCATCCATCATGCCTTCTATTCTAATTCTTCTATACAGTGGGACCTCCCTTATAAGACCTCCCATTATAAGACTCCCTCCCATATAAGACCTACTTATAATATTGCTTGTTTGCAACAAATTGCTTTTCCTCTATCTACCTGCCTGTACTCTCTCTCTCTCTCTCTCCCTCCCTCTCTCTCTCTCTCTCTCTCTACCTCCCTCTCTCTGTCTCTTTCTCTCTCTCTCTCCCTCCCTCTCTCTGTCTCTCTCTTTCCCCCTCCTCTCATTCTATAGGTTTACAGATGGCCTATGCAATATAACAACTAAGCAGTCTCCATAACACTAGACGACCAACCTTATCAACATTGACCGTTTAATTGCTACAATAGTTTGCCTTGACGACAGCCACTCACATCCATTGCTGGCCATACACACAGCAGTCTTATAATGGGAGGTCTTATAAAGGAGGTCCCACTGTATAGGACAGAATTAAGTATGGAATAGAAACGGTATCCCTTCATCCAAATGAAAAGCAAGCCAAACGGATCGTACAATATGCATTATTTTTATTTAAATCAACATGAAAAGGTAACAGAATTACACATTTTTATGTTATATTCATATGTCGCATAAAAAACATCTTATAATTTATATAAAATATATATGTATGCACAATTTGCTTTGTCAAAGCATATCTACATGTAATTATTTAGATATCAAAATGCATGATACATCCTAAGCACAACACACACACACACACACACACACACACGCATGCGCGCGCGGCGCGATACATCCTAATTGATACATTTGTTCACCTCGTGCACAGTAAACCCGAGTTCGAACTTGGGTAAAGGGAATTTTTCCTCTCACTCTGCACTAGGCCTTATGGTCTGAACATGGAGTCTTTCAGATGAGATGATAAACCGAGGTCCTGTGTGCCCATGCACTTAGCACACGTTAAACCCAGTGGCAACGAAAAACTTGTCATCTGGTCAAAATTTACACACACACACACCCTTCCTTCCTCATCAGTCATACAAACATCGCATGCAAATAAAAAATTAAAATGTGTGGCGCGCCTCTGGTTGCGACGCGCTCTCCACGTGGGAGCTAGTTAGTTAGTTAGTCTGTTATAGTCCCGTCAACAGCCATGGTTATCTCAGGACTGTCACCGCATAAAGTTCTACCACGTATAGCAAAACACAAATCCATGAATCTTAACAACGTACAAAACCTGCAAACAAAAAATGTAGTACAATTCATAACATGACACTTCTATCATTATACCCTATAGCACATAAGTCCACACAGTGCTGGAAACGTGGAGCCACGCTACTCTCATTTATCGGATCCAGGTTAAAAAAAAAAGTAAAAAAGGATAACAAATACATACTAGTAAGCTAAAATACGTAAAAAAGGCTATGTAAGCAAATATGCACTGCAGAATGGACAACAGGTGCCCATTCAAGTGCGCAATTATCACACGTGGACGCCAGTGTACAATAAAAAACAAAACTGGCATGTCATAAATTGTAAAAAGGAAAAACGTGAAAGGGTTTTATAGAAAAAATGCAGGTGAATGGACCAACAAGGCAGAAAAAAGTAGACGCCAGAAAGCAAAAAGAAGAGAAAAGGCAGAGTCAAAGAGAGTGACAGAGTAGGGGAAGTTACTAGCATAGAACTTCCAGAAGAAGGGGGAACTATTTCTGCTGAAAGACCCCCCGGTATCCCCACGGGAGGGCCCTAACCACATAAGCCAGCCTAAGCCGTTGCCCACCTCCTACGACGAGGAAGTGTGGTTGGACTTTAGGAGGCTGCTGGGCTACTCTCCGTAAGCCCCCCCTCCCCCCCACCATGATAGGTGGAAGCCCGCCGGGGGGAAGGTGGGAGCAACCCGAATTTCACAGAGACGCCTCTGTGACTATAAAGTACCAAATACCAAACTTTACCGGTGTACTTTGAAACAGCGTCAGCAAAACATACACTCGAGTGTGTCAGTCAAAGGGGCCAACCCACACGTCCAAATGCAGTCATACGACTATCCAACTGTGAGATTCGTGAGGCATGATTCTCGTGAAACACTACTGTCTTAATGATTCTGATGAAATCCTACTAGTTTCGTTCCCTAAATTTGTAGTCCCCCGTACACGAATCTGATGAAATATCTGTACTTGTGTATCAGACATTAATTTTATAAGATTTGTGTATTGGGGTCTGTCTATACAACAAACAAACAACTACACGACAAGTGTATTGGACTGTAGAGGGGAAGCATTGTTTCTTGATTTTATTAATTTTTTGCTCTTTTTGTTGCCTGCTTTTTGCTCCTTTTGCTATATTTGCTGTTTTCTTGTGTGTCTATGTCGATAAAGGCGTATTCGCCGAAATATCCAGATGTTTTGTTTTGTCTCTTGTGAATAAAATAACGTCACTTTACACTTATCGTGTAGTTGTTTGTTTGTTGTATGTTCCAGTGACGTTGCAGTCTGTTTCAGGTTTTCATTAGGGTCAATGTGAATATAGTGAATGAAAATAGCAGATTTCGTAGGATTAGTTTAGACAGTAGTATTTCACAAGCATCATGCCTCACAGATGTCGTTCCCCTGTGGGGATTCCGGGGGGTCTTTTGTACAAATAGATCCCCCACCTTCTGGAAGTTCTGTGCTTCCAATTTCCTGTAATCTGCCCCTCTCTTTGACTCAACCTTTTCCCTTTGCTTATTATCATCTACTGTCTTTCTGGGATTCTGGGGGTCTTTTTTACAAATAGTTCCCCCACCTTCTGGAAGTTCTGTGCTTGCAACTTCCTGTAATCTGCCCCTCTCTTTGACTCAACTTTTTCCCTTTGCTTATTTATTATCATCTACTGTATTTCTGCCTTACTGGTTCATTCTCCTGCCTTTGTTCTAGAAACTCTTACAAAGAATTTCTCCAGCCGAAGACGGATATGCTGGGCCTAACTATTTCTTAGTTTGGTGCATAACGGCAGCATGACGCATCTGCGCTCATAATGACAGGAAACTGTCTGATCGATCGGCAAAGAAAAAAATAAAGAAAACAAAACTATACACACTTAATGCATTTTATGAAAATGAATGCGTATGTGCGTGAAGATTGATAAAAAAAAGCTTTTATATTTGTCAATAAAACTGTAGATGGATTTTGTTCTCTACCCAGGTGATCAAAGCATACATGTACAGTGGAACCTCCCTTATAAGACCTTCAAAAATCATCCAGCAAATTAGGTCTTATAAGGGAGGTAATTTTAATACTTACAAAGAAGGGCAATGTCTCAGAGAAGTAGGTCTTCTGTCACCATAAACATCAAAGGGAGTCTTATAATGGGAGGTCTTATAAGGGAGGTTTCACTGTATAGGACAATTAAAGGGCATTTAAAAAGTATGACTAGCTTCAGTTCGAAAGTCAGCATCCAACAGTCATTTTGATGCTGTGCGTTAATTCTTTTTTATTCATAAACAGAGGGAGCAGTTCGTAATCCATCAATTATGGAAGAATGGGTATGATAAACTTCAGCATGAATTTATTTATTTGTATTTAATTTTACATTGCTTATAGTCTAGTCCTGTCAACAGCAGTGGTTTTCTCAGGACTGTCACCACAGTAAACATCAAACACGTCAATAACATCCTACATGTATTTACATTGCTTATAGTCCTGTCAACAGCAGTGGTTTTCTCAGGACTGTCACCACAGTAAACATCAAACACGCCAATAACATCCTACATGTATTTACAAACAAACAACATGAAAACATGACAAAAATATATTTAAAACAATAAATTACACGACACCTTCATCATTGTACCCTACAGCCCATAAATCTAGACAGTGCTGGAAACGTCAAGCCATTCCGCTTTACTTATCGGATCCAGGTTACAAAAACAGTTTTTAAAAAAGGATAACAAACACATACTAGTAATCAAAGATACATTTTTTTTAAAAGGCCAAAGTGACTCAGCAGCAGTGCAGTGTCTCCTCAGTTGGTTGCCTCCTGACGGCCTAACATAGATTAGCTCCCCTTGGGCTGCTGGTCTCGGATTCTGCGACCTGAACGTGCGGAGGTGTGGCTGTGACTGTGAGTTAGGACTCAGAATGAGCGGCGTGGGAGCAACGCCACTGTACGGCCCAAAAGATGGGACAGCAAAAAAACAAAACAAAAAATAATAATAAATTTTAAAGGCCATATAGGCAAATATGCACTGCAGAATGGACAACAGGTGCCTGTTCAAGTGCGTAAGTGAACAACAACAAAACTGGCATGTCATAAATTGCAAAAAGGAAAAATGTGGAAGGGTTTTATAGAAAAATGGCAGGAGAATGAACCGGTAAGGGAGAAAGGAAGTAGATGGAGAAAGCAAGGGGGAAAAGGCAGAGTCAAACAGAGAAACATATTAGAGGAAGTTACAAGCACACAACTTTCAGAAGGTGGGGGAACTATTTATACAAAACTCACATCCGCCACCATAACATATTCACAGAAACACAGGCATCAATTTATGGCAACTGGACTACCATATTTTTTGGACTATAAGGCGCACTCCACAAACTTTACACAAAATGCATATTTTGTACTTATATTTTCTTACTATATTATTAGTCATATTCTGAGGCGCAGGGGTGTCAGTCTGGTGAAAAGCATCAACTTATAACGGTACTTGGTTTGAAAGCTTGAACTGTTCTTCAAAATGTACAGTTTATAATAAAGCATCCATACATTATAACTAATACAACGGGGCCTGTATGTTGTCTAAATACAGGCTAAGCAAGCATGCACACACACGCATACACGCATACACACACACCACAATACAAGTCTTTAGTGTAACCTTCACAGACAATATAATCGGGACTTTCCTGGTATTGCAGTACCTCCAGGATCGACCCACTATCTGCATAAATAAAAATGTCCTGCATGTACCTGTACCAGGTTGGAGGGCGGCATTAAACACATTGTCTTCTTTCAATACAACACACACACACACATTGGCCTATAAAAAACACACACACACACACACACACACACACCTATGACACACACACACACACACACACACACACACATTGGCCTATGAAAACACACACACACACACACACACACACAAACACACACACACACACACAAACACACACACACACACACACTGACCTATGAAAACACACACACACACACACACACACACACACACACACACGCACACGCACACGCACACACACTGGCATATGGAAAAAACCACAAACACACACACTGGCCTATAAACAAACACACACACACACACACACTGGCCTATAAAGATACACACACAAACACATACATACACACACACTAGCCTATAAAAACACACACACACACACATACACACACACACACACAGACTACACACACACACACACACACACAAACACACACACACACACACACACACACACACACACACACACACACACACACACACACACACACACACACACACACACACACACACACACACACACACACACACACACACACACACACACACACACACACACACACACAACACACTGACTGTGGTCCATCAACAACAAAACACACACCTAAAATTCAAAATCACCCACACCACACCGCTACTACACAAGCATCATGTCCGAGCGAAACCGCCCACCATTATCATTTCCACCACCACCACCACCACCACCATCGTCCACATAACGTCCAGACTCATAACTGCCGTAGTTGCTGTTGCGGTGATTCGCGGGGCCCCCTTTCTGCGACAAAAGGCCCGCCACAGAAACATGGGCGTCGTCAAAGTCCACAGCGGCCAGGCCATGGTAGGCGATGTTGGAGACGATCAGCAGGTATTCGCAGAACGCAAAGTACGAGTACACTGCAACCCAGATAATAAACAAGAGGCAAAGCCTTCAAGGCTCACTCGAACAGGAACGTGTGGGACAACAACAAAGATTGAGGGGGATGTCCAAAGTACAAGATTGCCAATAAAATTGTAAAGTACAAATGAAACTATCGTTAATGGATACAATCAACAACAACAACAAAATTTAAAAGTGCCCGTGCCGAGAATCGGACCCGGAACCATTGGCACGACAGACAGACACTCTACCAATGAGCTATCGAGGCTTTCAGTGTTAATGAGTTTCTTAACTCATGTTGCCTGTTGAATACTCTCTAACCCACTAATCTAAAATGTTATCTGTTTGTTATCTGTTTACAGTGTTGCTTAAAGTATTTAATTATTAAAATCATTATTGTTTGAAAGCTTGCATAGACATATATATGTGTGCAAAGTTTGAACAATGTATGCCTTCTATTTCCCGAGAAAATGCAAACGTTAAAGTTTGGAGATTAGACCACGGACGCAAGACACACAGACACACACATACACACAACCGAACAGCTATCATACTATGGACTCACTTCATGTTAACTTTGTTAATACGAGTGAGCCAAAAATATATAAATAAATCAGACAGCATATCGTCAGTGAAATTCAAAAACCTTGTATCTCAATTTTGGTAGTTTTCAGAAAAATGAAAAAACAAATGTTTTAAAAATTAACCGCGTTGACCACAATTAACTATGATGAATATGTTGTTCAAGACATTGCGAGTTTAGTCCTGCATTTTGTAAAAATTACTTTCTTAAAATTGTTTTTTAGACTTGAAAAGAACGAGGATACAATGTTTTTGTCCTTAACTAGATCTGAATTTGGGACCAGCGAGTTTTTCATCTATTTTCACCTCATTTACCCCAGATAGAAAGTCGTTAGAGATACGAGCTTTTGGTGGAAGGTGGCGGGAAAAATTAGAAAGCTGATTATGTATCTAACTCAAAAACAACAAAAATCAGGATACAAAGTTTTTTTAATTTCACCTAACAATATGCCGTATTTTTCCGACTATAAGGCGATACTTTTTTTTCCCCAGACTGACACCCCTGCGCCTTATTATAATAATATCATATGACTAAAAATAGTGGTAAGAAAGTATCAGAACAAAATCTGATTTTTGTGAAAAATTTGGGAAGTGTGCCTTATAATAAAGTGTGCCTTAGTTATAGTCTGAAAGAATAGTCTGGTACATTTCTATAATGACAGAAAAACATGTCATATTTTACACAAAATGTTGATTTTCTTGTAAACGCTTCTTACTTCATTACAGTGGAACCTCCCTTATAAGACCTTCAAAAATCAGGATGGAAGTTCAGTTTAACGTCGCGTATCGGCTTTCGCCATGTACGACGGGCTGAACAAACCAACCAGGGTATAAACAAAAATTTATGTTCCTGAATCACTGTCTTAGCCAAAAGGCCGAGAAGCGATCAGAATTCCATGAAAAAATCATCCAGGTGTTATAAATAGGTCTTGGATGGAAGTTCAGTTTAACGTCGCGGGCTTTTATACGACGGGCTGAACAAACCAACCAGTATATTTTTATGTTCCCGACTCACTTAGAAAAGGGCAATGTCTCAGAGAGAATCAGTAGGAGGGGTCTTATAAGGGAGGTAATTTTAATACTTACGAAGAAGGGCAATGTCTCAGAGAAGTAGGTCCTATTGGGGAGGTCTTAATAGGGAGGTTCCACTGTACAGGTATATATGCATGTATGTTTGCCTGTCTGCCGTTTCAAACATTGACTGCCAGATAGCAGAGGGGGCAGCTACTATTCTGGCGGGCTGGGCTAAAATTTGTTTATAGCGGAGATGCCTTGCCCAGGGTGAATCCCCACTCTCTCGGCCAAAGGGATTTGAGGACAGCTGGCATTGGGGAAGGTCCCCAAAGGCCAACCAATCCCTTTGGCTGCAGCACTAGAGCCGGTGCAAAATGGGAATGAAAAGTGAATGACACAGTCTTTCGGATGAGACGATAAACCGAGGTCCCGTGTGCCCATGCACTTCGCATACGTTAAACCCAGTGGCAACAAAAAAGTTGTCATTTGGTCAAAATTTACACACACACACCCTCATCAGTCACACAAAAATCGCATGCACAAAAAAAAAAAAAAAAAAAATTGAGTGGCGTGGCTCTGGCGACGCGCTCTCCAGGTAGAAGCAACCCGAATTTCACAGAGACGCCTCTGTGACTATAAAGTACCTAATACCTAAAAATGACCCCCTAGTTTGAGAGTCACAGTCTTCCATGAAAGTCTAAGCTGTACCATGATTTTCGAAAACTGAAGAAAATCATTTATTTTACAGCTCTCATTTCAGTGTTGGCCCCTACTACAGACTAATGTCAACCAATGATGAAAGCCATTTGAGCAAAGGGTCAGCACAGTAATTTATTTGTAAGTCCTATTTTAAGGTGCAGAAAAAGGGTGGAAAAAAATAATCGCCTTATAGGTGTAGTTCGTGAAATATGGAAATTGGTTGCACAAACACTTGCATGCGCATGAGCACACACACACACACACTCACACACACACACACACACAAACCTCTGGGTTGAATGTACTTGTTGTGGTGGTAAAACAGATATATGGCCACAGCAAACACACACATACACACACACACACACACACACACACACACACACACACACACACACACACACACACACACACACACACACACCTCTGGGTTCAATGTACTTGTTGTGGCAGTAAAACAGATATATGTGATGGTGCATAGGAAAAACCTACATAAGTCACTCAGGATGTTTTTAGCAAAAGCAAAAAATAGTCAACAACCCCCAAAATATAAATTTTCTACTTAGGACATATGTATGTCTATGTGTATGTGTTCTACCAGTATCCACAACATAAAAGACAATTTTGAATGATTTCTTTGTTTATTTGATTGTTTTCTAAATCAAGTCAATAGAAACAAAGAGGCAAAGTTGTATCTTCTACCCAATTTCTGCAAATCTATTTCGTTCCAAACTTCAAATAATTATGGTGGTAAAGACAGATAACTCAATTCGGTTTTCTGTGTATTAACAAGGAATCTTTTCTCCACCACGAAAAATTTAAATCTTAATTTATATACAATGCCCAAAATTCCATTGTGTCTGGTTTTCACACACTGTCACACCGCACAGACACACACACACACAACACACAACACACTGAATCTTGATAGAAATCAAATCAAAGCACACACACACGTTAGCATTCACATTCAAACACACACAATACAAAGCGAACACACTCTGGGAATTCAGAAACAGACCTAATTGTTGTGTCGGTAAAACAGATAAATGGCCACAGCAAACACACACAGGTGAAATGTGACCAGCCTTGTCTTCCATCCCAGAGACCAAATTTCCTGAAAACGAAATAAATTCAGGAAAAAATTGCACCCGTTTTAATTATTCCCAGCTGGAGGAAAAAAAGATAATTTGTATGGACAAAAGTCTTGAGCATTTAAACGTTGTCAACCCGTGTCAAGTCAAGTGAAATGTGACCAGCCTTATCAGAGACACCTAGTGATAATTCAAAAAAATTATTTTAATTATACTAGTATTTGTATAATAGCATTTAATTTTTAGTTTATTAGTAGTATTACTACTAATAAACTAAAAATTATAGTTTATTAGTTAACTATCATTTATCAAACAGTAGTTGTAAAACCCACCAGTTATCACACACACCCATGGGGATACTGGGGGTGAGGGGGTGTATAAATAGCTCCCCCACCTTCTGGAAGTTCTGTGCTTGTAACTTCCTCTAATCTGTCACTCTCTTTGACTCTGCCTTTTCCCTTTGCTTGCTGTCATCTACTATCTTTCTGCCTAACCGGTCCATTCTCCTGCTTTAAAAAAACAACTTTCAAAAAGATTTCCTCCAGCCGAAGTCGGACATGCTGGGCCTATTTTTTAGTTAGGCGCATAACGGCAGCATGACGCATCTGCGCTCATAATTGACAGGAAACTGTCTGAGCAATCGAAGAAGAAGAAGAAGAAGAAGATCACACTATAGTTATCTATCGGTTATCAAACTGTTGTTACCAGTTATCCCACTAACGTACTGACTTGGTGTGAGGGCGTTGAATGCTGACCGAACCTGGCCCATCTCATGAGGAGAATGGTCAGCAGCATGTAGAGGATGGCGCACATCATGAACGAGATGAACAGCTTTTCATGCACCTCTGCAACAGGCATCAACATTCATTCATCAGGCATCAGAATAGTTTGAAGTCCAATCCTCTGAAAACTGCTGTAAAAGGGCCACCAAGTCCCTAGACTGAAGAGGGACAACACTGAAATGAGTTCCGAACACCACCAAAAAGGCTTAATATAGTGATAAATCATTTTAAGATGCTGTTTAACACAAAGGATAACACTCAATAAAAAGGCAAAACCTCTGACAGTAGAAGCCAATCCTCTGTCAGAAATTCTTAATCCTCTGACAATTCTGATGCCTGATTCATCCACGATAAAATACAAACAGGACGCACAACCAAATACAGTGGAACCTTACCTCCCTATAAAGACCTTGAAAATCAGACCCCAGAAAAAAAAGGTCTTAATAGGGAGGTGGACACTCAGTAGTCTGGATATGAAGGGGGGCAAATTGGTGAATAATTTTTCCACGTGAAGATACCAGGGGTGTCTTTCGTAAAAATAGTTCCCCCACCTTCTGGAAGTTCTGTGCTTGTAACTTCCTCTAATCTGCCACTGTCTTTGACTCTGCCTTTTCCCTTTGCTTTCTGTCATCCACTCTCTTTCTTAGATCCCCGTAAGGAGAATAAGCACTATAAAAATGGTCATTATTATTTTTGAAGGTGTTATAAGGGAGGTTCCCCTGCTCAAACCCACTCACGGTAGTTATCTGTGGAGGTGATCATGCTCAGTCCCACCAAGGACAGCACCTCCACCAGGTGCAGGAGGCTGTTGAGGGCAGCCGCCGCCTTGTACAGCTCGTTGTGAGCACCGGCATGCACCGCCGTGTGGAAGCCGTAATAGGCCAGCGCCACCATGAGGCGCTGCGGGGCGTGCAGCGCGATGAAGATCTGCCAGACGTAGCGCTGGGGCGTGAACCCTCCGGAAACCGAGCTGATTGTGGGAAGAAAGTTGTACACCTTTCAAAGAAATATAGAAAGAATTAAAGTATATATGCATGCTGAGTACCATATTTTTGAAGGCGCACCTTAATATAAGGCACACCCTCCAAAATCAGATTGTTTTTTACATTTTCCTCCTAAATATTTTGTTCATTATTTATATTACAAGGCACATGGATGGTCTGGGGGAAAAGTATCGCCATTTACTTTCATTCGATAAAATAGAAAGAATGTCATAAACATGACAAACAAAACTTCTGACACCAACTTAGAAAGAGCTTAATTTTAACAGAAAAAGCTTACTTTTAACAGCTGTAGTCCAATACATAAATATTTCAAAACGAAATCACCAAAAAGTTGATAATGATGGCAAGAATGATGAGAGTTCATTTTACAAATAAAGAATATATATAATATATGATATTAAAGGTGGGTTTTTTTCCATACTACTCACACGTGCATTTTCTTTTTATTGCAAAACCTAATACAATCATCCAGGTGAGACTACATTTGCACATGTGTGTGTGTGGGGGGGGGCGCATGTGTGTACAAGTTCAACACGTGTACACACACGTACAACACGTGTGTGTGTGTGTGTGTGCACGCGTGTCGGGTTAAAATTCCTAGCTCGTTAAAATTCCTAGCTCGCTATACTATAAGACTGACTATTTGCGGCATTTTGCGACATTGAGCATGAACGACAAATTTCACTTTTTTCTAGGGTTAGGGATAGGGTTAGGGTTAGTGTTAGGTAAATGGTTCAAGTAACGAAAATGTGAAATTTGT
>CM065692.1:9245899-9275899 GCA_017654935.2 Phymorhynchus buccinoides
AATCCTATCCCTTTCCAGACTATTATGGCTGAATTTGAGAATGTTGACATTCATTCATGATTAGAAGTCTTCTTCTTTTACTCCTCAATCACCATCATCATCATTGATGGTTCTCTTGATCAATACAAAACATGGGGACTTTGGTCAGGCAGACTGGTTAACACACAAAAATATCTTTGTCCCCTGAATTTTGTGTTAAGTTGCTCCACTGTACTTTCCCCTATGTATCTGGAAATCAACTCAGTATGTACCGTAAAAACTGGACTATAAGGCGCACCTGTATATAAGCCGCATTTCTTAAATTGACACAATATTAGGTATTTATTCACATATAAGCTGCAGCAGTATATAAGCCACAGAGAAAATTATTCAAACAAAAAAGTTGACAAAGTTAAGCAAAAAAAGCAGTAGATTTTGCCTTCCTTTGCTGAAACTGTGTACTGAAAGCAACACAAAAATATAAATTACTAGCGCTTCGCGCATCAACTCCGCCCCCTTACAGGTAAACACTCCCCTTCGCTGCTTCGACTCAGCGCTTCCGACTCCGCCCCCTTACAGCTAAACACTCCCCTTCGCTGCTTCGACTCAGCGCTTCCGACTCCGCCCCCTTACAGCTAAACACTCCCCTTCGCTGCTTCGACTCAGCGCTTCCGACTCCGCCCCCTTACAGCTAAACACTCCCCTTCGCTGCTTCGACTCAGCGCTTCCGACTCCGCCCCCTTACAGCTAAACACTCCCCTTCGCTGCTTCGACTCAGCGCTTCCGACTCCGCCCCCTTACAGCTAAACACTCCCCTTCGCTGCTTCGACTCAGCGCTTCGTGCTTCGAGTTCTTGCGCTTCACGCACAGATCGACTTCTTGCGCTTCAGGCTTCGACTTTTGACTCCGCCCCCTTGCACTTCGCGATTTCGAAAATATATATATATAAGATGCTAGTACAGCATGAGTATTTAAAGATTTAAGATCTAAAGCTTTTTAGCATGGGATTTTTATCTATTAAGTGTCAAAACCAGTTCTGATAAGTGATAGCTAAAGAATAGGCTGAAAATGTGTCTGGAAACAGATTCGACAATACTGATAAACATAAAATTTAAATAATCCACATACAAGCCGCATCAGTATATAAGCCGCATGGACCAATGTTAAGGAAAAAAGGAGCGGATTATAGTCGGCATTTTACGGTAATTCACATTGGTTCTGCACCGCTGGAGTGGAAGCAGAAGGTGAACATGTGGCGGAAGTGTAGTTAGCAACGTCCCTCTCATCTTTCATGTTTCTCTTTCCTGTCACAGGTCCAGGAGA
Source organism: Phymorhynchus buccinoides (assembly GCA_017654935.2). Taxonomy (NCBI): domain Eukaryota; kingdom Metazoa; phylum Mollusca; class Gastropoda; order Neogastropoda; family Raphitomidae; genus Phymorhynchus; species Phymorhynchus buccinoides. The sequence goes on from CM065692.1 coordinate 9,247,202, forward strand.
ACAGCGCCTATGGCCCCACCTTCCGCGTGTACAGCCGGGAGGCCTCGCCAGAATTGTGCAAAATTGTATGTTCTGTTTCCTGGGGTTTTTAATCAATGTCGTCATAACTACACACACATGCATCGTCTTCAGCGACTTGTGATTGTCGACCAATATCTGAATGTTCCCAGTCATACAGTGAGACCTAGGAGTAGGAGATCGTTGATTAAGAAATGAACTGTGGCTTTTTTTATTTAACTAAGCTTGTTTGATTGAGTGGTTGAGCAGTACAGTAGTACAGTGGAACCTCCCTATTAACTAATGACTCTCTATAAGATGTGACAACAACAACAAAAATCACCAACTTTTACCCCCTTCATATCCGGAGTACTGAGTGTCCACCTTCCTATTAAGACCCCTCCCTATAAGACCTTTTTTGGGCTGATTATTCAGTCTTAATTAAGGTAATAGGGATATTCCACTGCAGTAGTGGTAGTGGAATAGGGATAGAACCAGAAGCATGCACCTTTTAGTTTTACAATCTTTTTCATTCATGCCATTATGTTTCACTGTGGTTGCATAGTCCTGAAACTTAAATCTGATGTAAAGATTAGTAAAGGCAACAAAATGTTGGGCATAATTAGAAGTTTTATTGGGTTAGATAATAAATATAGTATTTTTAAAACTATATAAAAGTTTGGTCAGACCTCATCTAGAATATGGAAATCAGGTCTGGAGTCCGTTTTTAAAAAGGCAATCGGCAGCATTAGAAAGGGTCCAAAGACGAGCAACAAAATTAGTTAAAGGCGTTTGTCACCTTGATTACGAACACAGACTAAGGAAGTTGAAATTACCATCTCTGAAATATAGAAGAATTTGTGGGGATCTGATAAACACATACAACATTTTTCACAGTGATAACAATACTAATAAATCTTTGTTCCAGCTAACAACTAACTCAAAAACCCGTAACAGTGATTTTAAAATACTAACCCAGTATTGCCGAACTAATATTAAACAAAAATTATTTTCTAACAGAGTAACAAAGTTTTGGAATACTCTTCCTGCACATATTAAACGAGCACAGAATCTATCACAATTCAAAAACCTCCTTGATAAATTAAATACACCAACATATCAAAACTACAATATGAGCATGACTAAGAGGCAGATATGCCAAAAACAAAATATAAAAACCTCAGCTGTGCAAAAGTTCAAACAAAAATGACAGGACAGTGAAGAGGCCGCGAGGCCTAATGTTCTAACTACCTGACCTGACCTGACCTGATATGATCTGATCAAGTGCAGAAATTGTTGGTTCTTTTACAGTGTTTTACGGACTATAAGGCGCACCTGATTATAAGGCGCACCCCCCAATTTTAATTTAGTTTTAGCGTTTTCTTACTATTTTATTAGTCTTTTTTTAATTATTATTATAAGGTACAGGACTCAGTCTGGGACAAAGGTAACTTTTTTGTTTATTTTACTTATAGTCCATAAAATGTAGTTTTTTTCATTTTTCATTTTTTTGTGTGGTTCTTTTTTTTTCATTTCATATTTTGTTCACTTCATCCATCTTTGTTTCAATTCCATTCGTTTCCACGCAAAGCAATTAAACAAGGACCACAACTGTTAAAAGCCTAAGCTCTGACAAGTCTCGTTCTCCGTCTGTTTGCCTTATCTATTGCCTTGCCTACAACTACATGTTTTGTGTCAAACGAATGTTTGCATCTCAGTGTTATGTTTTGTTCGTTTATTGGTTTGCCTTGCAGATGTTGAAGTCGAAGTTACTTTCACCTCCCACTTGTCATCAATTATTAGTTGTTCACCCAAGTTTTTGGTTTTACAATGCTTGTTTTCTAGTACCCTACACTATGTTCGTGTATGTCACTATGTGTGTGTGTGTGTGTGAAAGAGAGAGTGCTGGTGTAGATGTTTATGTGTTCAAATGCATTTCTTGTTGGTTGTTTGTAATTATTTTTATTTTTCATTTGTTTTTCATATTTCTAGTCAATTTTAATTGTTTTCTTTTCTATCAACGACAGATTGGAAGAATAGGCATCGCCTAAAATCTTTATCCTTGTTTAAAAAATGTTCTTTCAGTGTTGTTCGGTTGGTACCGGAGTGGAGCGAGTGGGGGGAGGCTTGCTGCCTGTCAAAGCCTGTGTGTTGTGTACATTCGTGTGTGTTAGATTAAACCTCTAGATTTCCATGATGTGAATTCTCCGTGACGTTTTCCTTGTGTTGTGCGAGCTGAACGACGTAACAATTTGGTGTCTCTGTGTGTCTTCACAGTTCAGCATCCCGGTCGTGGAGGTCCCCGAGCTGAAGGATCAGGTGAGGAGGCTGCTGGGGGCGGGCCCGGTGCTGGCCCAGCCCGTCAATGTGGAGATCTCCCTCAAGACCAGGGACAACAACGCCTACCTCTTCCTGGAGGTCTGGTCCATCTCCCTGGACGTCACCAAGAAGGACCTCGATCACAAGGTGAGCTAGGGCAGGAAATACACTACATCAAGCTTAGCAGCCGCACGGGCAGCGTCTTTTTGGTGTGTTTTTTAGCTCCTTGACCTTTACCTTTGAGCAATGACCTTCGTGTTCGAACTTGGCCTAGATATCCTAACGACCTATCCGCACGCAAAGTTTCAGCCTCCTACATGTATCAGACCTGTTTACTCTACTCTTTTCGAGTAGTTTTCTACTCAATTTGGACCTCTACTACTCTTCAAAATTGATAATATTGCTCTTTAATTCTTGATTGCTACTCATTTTCAGTGAACAGTGTCTGGTGGTTTTAATGAGTAGGACTCCCTCCCACCTGGAACAGTATCATTGGCCTCGTTGGAGAGCTTCAAGTCCCGGATCTAAACAGCGCCCCTACCCTCCCCCCCCCCCTCCCCCCCCCCCCCCGTCCCCCCCCCCCCCCCCCCCCCCCCCTCCCTCTTTGACCCTGCCCCACTCATTCCCCTCCAGTATTCCCCAATCCTACTTCCAACTGGTCCCATCTTTCCCCCAGCCATTCAAGCCGATCACCTGGGCGGCCAAAGAAATTATTATTACTTATCTACATGACCGAAGTCCCCAGTTTTTACACACAACAGAACCATCAAAAAGATGATGGCGGTTGTCTACTGCAAGAAGAAGACTACACATTTCACACCAAAACTACTCATTTTAGCTCCCCAGACTACTGAAGACGTGTGTAAACAGGTCTGATGTATGCCTCCTTTCAAACTCTATCATGGTAACATAGATGGATTGTCAGGAACAAACAAACAAAACACCCCTGAAAGTAGAGCGTGAAAACTCTAGATCAACCAGCATCGCGGCACCATTTTTGGCTCCAGTGACCTTGACCTTTGACCAATGACCTTCATTTTTTAACTTGGCTTAGATATTGTAGACTACCTATCTGCATGCAAAATTTGAGGGTCATAGGTCCCTCAGTTCTAACGCCATCGTGGTGAAGAAACAAACGGACAGACAGCCCTGTAAACATTAACCAGCTTCCGCTTCGCTGCTGGTTAACTCTTCTAGCGCCATGGGCGAATATATTCGCTCGAGACATCGCTCTACACTCCCACCAAATGCAGAGGCATTCGCTGCCAAGCACCCTGCCATGTGTTGTCTGTTTTTAGAGCTTTTGTCACTGTTTCTGCCGTTAAAACAATGCATGCGCACTCAAAATAATAGTTACTTCCCTTTGTCGGTTGAGATGCAACAGACAACCAAGAACATGAAAAAAATACATGGCGGTAGAAGAGTTAAACATTCAGCAGCTTTCACTTCACAGCTGCATAAACAGCTTTACGCGTCCTTAACAAGATATCAGTCCAAACACTTGAAAACACTTGATTGCATATTTGGTAAAGGTCAAGATGTGCCACTCCCCCCCCCCCCCCCCCCCCCCTGCATTTCTCGGTTAATTCCATTTTCCCGATTTTGCCTTTCTTACCAAACATAAAGCTGTATTTTATTAACATTTTTAGCTAATAACCTTTTTGGAATACTAACCCTAGGCCATTATCTAATAGGACCCCCCCTATGTATTGCAGTACACAGCGCCATTTGTCACAGTCGTGGTTCATTGCGTTTTCCCGTCTTATAGGGGGGGGGGGGGGGGTAGGGTTTAGGGATAGGGTTAGTATTCAAAAAAGGTTATTAGCTAAAAAGGTTAATAAAATACAGCTTTATGTTTGGTAAGAAAGGCAAAAACAGAAAATTGCAATTAACTGAGAAATGCAGGGGGGGGGTGGCACATCTTTACCTTTACCGCATATTCATTTTTGTTGTCGTTTGTTTGTTTTAATCTAAAAGCTCCTATCTTAACAAATCTAAAAGTTCCTATCTTAACAGTGTTTTAATCTAAAAGCTCCTATCTTAACAGTGTTTTAATCTAAAAGCTCCTATCTGAACAGTTTTTAGATAGCAGTAGGTTAAATTTGCCATTATTACTTCAAAATTGACTGTCGGTTATGTATATCCTTGACTAATGGTAGTTAGAAAATAAATAGATAAATTGAAAGCTCGCAATGTCCACTCTCTCAATGGTTGGTTTAACGTCTAATTGGGCGTAGCCTCTTATAGACAGCAATGTCCAGCGATGTGCTCCCTTTTATCTTCAGGGCTCCCAATCGTCCCGTAAAACAAGGGGTCCCAGGGACTCCTTCACTTACGGTATAGAGGGTCCTAGAGGAGTAGAGGGTCCCAATGACATTGCGAATGCTAAAAAGAATATTTATTTCAAGTGCACCTGAGTTTCACATAAGTTTCAGAATATCAATGAATGCATGTAAAGGGATGTTGAAAGTTCCTTGATAGGTCATAACTTGGAATGTAAAGACTATGGGTTGTTATTTTGCCCATTTTTATAGTGCATCCCTGGGACCCCCTGCACATTCTTTTAGAGGGTCCTTTAAAGTTAGGATTATAGTACTTCATAGACCCCCAAATGGGGGTCCCTGGGAGCCCTGATCATCTTGACTAATGCTAAGAAGACTGTGCGTTTGTGGGAGTATATGGGTAGCATTCTGTAGGTGAACTTTAAAGTGAAGTCTTTCTCGTTTATAAGAGTATATTTCAATTTTCATCTGTAGTATTCATGGTGGGTTTGTTTGGGTTTGGCATTCATTCAGACATTCAAAGACACAACTATGTTCATTTGTCAACCAGCATGACCGGTTTCTGCGGTGCCAGATCTTTTGCAGAAGCAATGGTTATTATAGATTATGAAAACGAAACTGCTGGCTTTTTTTTTCTCCATATAATAATATTAATATTAGATGATTGAAATAACTCTTTCTGCTGTATTGAGTGTTGACTTGTCAGGAGACTTGGGCAGCACCACTATTTTCTATCAGTTTATTCCCTTCCATTAATTTTAGTAAGTGTTGTCTAACACAAAGTGCGGAACGGTGTAATTAGGCCGTGTACACACATAAGCGGATATCCCATGCAGAAACCTGTGCGCAATCCATAAATAGGTGAAACAAAGAAGGGAAAGATTTGCGCACGTGTTCGAATTTCCCCAATATGCGTAAACTTTTATCCTTCTTTCTTCCACTTATTTAGGGTTTTCCGTACAGAGCTTACGCGTACGCGTCTAATGTGAACCCGCCCTTACACTTACAGGCATGTCTACAGACACCAACACTATTGAATCAAAATTACTTGTTCCAGATAAGTTCGTTTTCAATCCTGTTATTTGTTATATGATTTACATATTACATGTTATTATTTTGTTATCTTTACTTTACTCTTTTCCCTCTTTATTTTTCTCCCTTCTGTCTGCGGACGTCAGGGGTCGAGCACATTCTACGGCAGGTTTGCCACGGCCCTGAAGTCCATCATCAGCGTCTCCCGCTTGGCCCCTGCCTACAACCTCTCTCAGCGACAGAAGAAGGACGACTTCCAGATCCATTTCCAGTAAGTCTTCAAGCAAAGCCCGTTGTCTGTTATGTATTTTCAACATCACTGACTTAACCCTTTCACCGCCAGCTATATTTCAGCCCAAAATGTCCATTAAAATTACCTGGGTAGAGAACAAAATCCATCTGTAGTATTGGGGATGCTTCTGTGACATATATAAAATAAGGTATATACTTACTTCCCAAATCTAAGACAATAGGGTTTTTGGATAATCAGGCATGGTAGACCGCGAATCGCGGAAAATCCGCGAAACAGTTTGAAACAAAATTATTAAAAATGCATTGAAATGGCATGAAAATTTCACTCTCATTTATTGAATTTTCTTCGGCCCCCTGGACCCCCAGCCATGTTCCTTGAAAGCCACTTTGCCCCCACTACCATGCCTGATAATAGACCCCAATTTGATGCCTTTTGATGACATAAGTGAATCACTGTGGTGCTAAAATGCGACTTTGGCGGTGAAAGAATTAATATTCATGCAGCCCCATTCTCCACGCCATTACATTGACTCATTCCATTGAAGTCCCAACAGCTGAAATCAACTCACCACATGGACACGGATGCTAGGACTAACTTCTGACAATGAAGGTGTTTTCCAGGTTGAATGTTTAGTCCTGCATTTCATTAAAATTACTTTTTTTAAATGGGTTTTTTTAGACTTAAAAAGAACGAAGATACGAGGTTTTCGTCTTTAACTAGATCTGAATTTGGGACTTACAAGTTTTTCTTCTATTTTCACAACCTCATTTATCCCAGATCATCATAGAAAGTCAATAGAGATACAAGCTTTTGGTGGAAGGTGGCGGGAAAAATTAGAGAGCTGACTATGTACATGTATCTAACTCAAACCCAAAAAAAATCGAGATACAAGGTTTTTGAATTTCACCGACAATATGCAATTCTGTTTCTTGTAACGCTGTCCCCATCCATCCTGGATGCACAGACACACACACAGTGGACATTATTTTTAATGCGGTCACACTTTTAAGATTGGGAAATATTCAGTGGACGTTGTCATTCAGAATTGAGAGAACGTTTAACTTTCACCCATTACCGTTCACTAGGGTATAACCTCTGACAATGAAGATGTTTGCCAGGCTAAACATGCCCCCTCTCCCCCCACCCCCCGTCCCTCCAAGTTCAATCTAACTCACCACCGAGACACACACACTCTGACTACCGTATTCTACGGACTATAAGGCGCACCCTCACCCCCAAAATTTACATTAAATTCTGATTTTGTTATTATAGTTTCTTACTATTTTACTAGTCATACTATAAGGTCTCAGTCTGTGGGGAAAAAGTATCGCCTTATAGTCTGTAATTCCCGTGGGGATACCGGGGGGTCTTGTAAAAATAGTTCCCCCACCTTCTGGAAGTTCTGTGCTTTTAGCTTCCTCTAACCTGCCTCTCTCTTTGACTCTGCCTTTTTCCCTTGCTTACTGTCATCTACTATCTTTCTGACTTATTGGCCCATTCTCCTGCCTTTAAAAAATAAATATCCCAAATAATTTTTCTCCTTTGAGCTCCTCCTAAATCGGAATGTGTCGTCTGTACGCAGCGGGGAGACCAATGAAAACTGAAAAACGGACACATACGTACCTTACCCTAGCTCACCACAGAGACGCGCACACTAGGACTACTGGTAACCTCTGACGATGAAGATGTTTGCCAGGCTGAACGTGACCCCCCCCCCCCCCCCCCCTAATTAAAACTAACTCACCACAGTTCCCTAGGACCAACCTCTGACGAGAAGACACCAGGCTGAACCCCCCTACCCCCTACCCCCAAGTTCAACCTAACTCACCACAGAGACACGCACACTAGGACTACTGGTAACCTCTGACGATGAAGATGTTTGCCAGGCTGAACATGCCCCCTCCCCCCCAAATTCCCCCCCCCCCCCCCCCCCCCCCCCTTACCCCCTACACCCCTGGTCCCCCAACATGCCCCCCTCTCCCCCCAAGTTCAACCTAACTCACCACAGAGACACGCACACTAGGACTACTGGTAACCTCTGACGATGAAGATGTTCACCAGGCTGAACGTGCCCCTTCTCCCCCCAACCCATCATATCTCCCCCAGAGACATGTTCAACCTAACTCACCACAGAGACACGCACACTAGGACTTCTGGTAACCTCTGACGATGAAGATGTTCACCAGGCTGAACATGCCCCTTCTCCCCCCAAGTTCATCATATCTCACCACAGAGACATGTTCAACCTAACTCACCACAGAGACATGCACACTAGGACTTCTGGTAACCTCTGACGATGAAGATGTTTGCCAGGCTGAACGTGGGACCCCCCAACCTGAACCTCCTGCTGGACAACATCCAGACGCGGCAGATTGGGCGGGTGGCCACCTCCATGGGCACCATCCTGGTGACCGTGTCCTACACCAACCGCCTCCACATGCCCCAGCAGCCCAGGGTGGTCCACGCACAGCCCCTCAGCGCCAAGGCTGACCACTTCGGGAAACCCCACCGTCTGGGGCTGGGGGTGGGGGTGGGAGGACAGTTCTCCGAGCCCAAGCCCTGCAACAGAAAGTTCAGAAAGTGAGCTTTAGACAGGAGGGAGGGTGGGTATCACAGGGGGTGCGTGTGGGTATGTCTGAAGCCTCAATTCAGGCAGGTTGATGCAGGCTCAGGCAGTGGTCTGCCTGAAGAAAAATCCTTTTCCCACAAGGAATTACCGTATTTTTTGGACTATAAGGCGCACCTTTGTATAAGGTGCACCCCCCAATTTTACCCAAATTCGAGATTTTGTTACTATCGTTTCTTACTGTTTCATCATAAGGCGCAGGGGTCTGAGTCGGGGGGGAAAGTACCGCCTTATAGTCTGAAAAATATGGTACTCTGTTGAACTGAACACTAGGTTTAGAGCTGGAAATAGACATTCAGGCAAAGGTTTCTGTCATCACCTGAACCCATGGTGCCAGGATGAAGAAGAAGAAGTTTTTAGAAGAAGAGGAGGAGGAGAAGAAGAAGAAGAAGAAAAAAGTGAGTTTGATCGAAGGAGGGAGGGATGAAGAGGAGTAGGAGGAGGAGAAAAAAGTGAGTTTGATCGAAGGAGGGAGGGATGAAGAGGAGAAGGAGGAGGAGGAGGAGGAGGAAGAGAAGAAGAAGAAAGTGAGTTTGATCGAAGGAGGGAGGGATGAAGAGGAGAAGGAGGAGAAAAAAGTGAGTTTGATCGAAGGAGGGAGGGAGGGAAGGATGAAGAGGAGGAGGAGGAAGAGAAGAAGAAGAAAGTGAGTTTGACAGAAGGAGGGAGGGAGGAATAAATGAAGAGGTGGGAGATTTTTTTTAGAAGAAGAAGACGAGGAAAAGAAGAAGAGAGTAAGCATGACAGGAGGGAAGAATGAAGGAGGAGAAGAAGAATAAATTGTGCATCTGTGAGACTCTAGAGAGAGTGTGTTTGTGAACGTGTGTGTTTATCTGTCTGTCTGTCTATATGTGTGGGTGTGTGAGTAAAGGCAGAAAGTAGATAGTAGATGACAGTAAGCAAAGAGTAATGGCTAGAGTCAAAGAGAGTGATAGGTTAAAGGGACAACTACCGATCCTAGGGATCGGGTAGCCTAGTCGCTGCGAAGTTCTGACTCACAGTGGCTCAAGCAACAGAGAATAAAGAACGGTTGAACCGTCTCTCTCGCCTGCTGCGATAAGAATGATGCCTCTCGCCTCACGTGAACGCTTTATATATGGCGGCTCTGGGTTTAAGAGGAAGTTACAAACACGGCTCCCCCGAAGACAGTGTGGCTGCCCACGTGGCGGGGTAATCACAAATGGTCACCCACGTAATGTTCTCATCCGTAGCTGGTGCATTTGTACCACAGTGTTCAAGTGCTTCCGTTGTTGGGGTGATCCCTGGAGTCTTTTAGCCAGGGTATGCCAATAACAACAACAACAACAACAAAAAGCACAGAACTTCCATAAGGTGGCCAGGGGAACTATTTGTACTGAAAGACCGCCCCGGTATCCCCACAGGGAGAGACTAGTGGAGGGGACGGGATTGTCCAGCTCCCCATATGGAGGCACGAGGCATCCACCCACTGCCCCAAGTTCAGGGCCGAAACACTTGATTGAGGGGAACTTCTTCTCTGAAGACCTTATGCTGACTAGCTTTCCGAATGGTTTCTGTGCACTCAACGTGCTGCTTGCTGTGTGTGCGTGCGTGTGCGCGCGTGAAAATGTGATATACATTGTCCATTTCATAAATTGGGCAAAGCAGTTTGACCGTTTCATGAAATAAGCAATTTCACGGATTGGGGCGTAACACATATATATATATGTGTGCTTGCGCACAGCCCCACCTCGGTGGAGGACCTGCGGAACCTGGAGAGCCAGGAGAAGGTGGACGCCTTCTCCTCCATCTTCTCTACCAGCCCCCCCGAGGGCTCCGTGTACAGCACCTCCCCCCCCCTCCCCCCCTCCCTGCCCCCCTCCCTGCCCCAGATACAGGAGGCCTCGTCGCTCATCGACAGTGTGGATGGCGCTCACAATGAAATGTACGTAGGCTTGGCTGGAAAGGGTGTCGCTTTCTTATCAATCCTCCTTTCTCTATTTCCCTTTCTTTCTCTCTTTCCCTCTCTTCTCTCTCTCTCTCTCTCTCTCTCTCTCTCTCTCTCTCTCTCTCTCTCTCTCTGTCTCTCTCTCTCTCTCTCCCCTCTCTCTCTCACTCTCTTTTTACCCACCCTCTCTCTCTCTTACCCCCTTTCTCTCTCTCTCTCTCTCCCCCCCTCTCTCTTTCTGTCTCTCTCTCTTCCCCCTCTCTCTCTCTCTCTCTCTCTCTCTCTCTCTCTCTCTCTCTCTCTCTCTCTCTCTCTCTCTCAGAAACCGTAGGTAGCCTTGGATGGATGGAAATGGAATGGATGTTGCTTTCTTTTAAATCCTCCTTTCTTTCTTTCCCCTCTCTCTCTCTCTCTCTCTCTCTCTCTCCTCTCTCTCTCTCTCTCTCTCTCTCTCTCTCTCTCTCTCTCTCTCTCTCTCTCTCTCTCTCTCTCTCTCTCTCTCTCTCTCTCTCTCTCTCTCTCTCTCTCTCTCTCTCTCTCTCTCTCTCTCTCTCTCTCTCTCTCTCTCTCTCTCTCTCTCTCTCTCTCTCTCTCTCTAAGAAACCGTAGGTAGCCTTGGACGGATGGAAATGAAATGGATGTTGCTTTCTAATAAATCCTCCTTTATTTATTTCCTCTCTCTCTCTCTCTCTCTCTCTCTCTCTCTCTCTCTTCTCTCTCTCTCTCTCTCTCTCTCTCTCTCTCTTTCTCTCTCTCTAAGAAACCGTAGGTAGCTTTGGACGGATGATGGAAATGAAATGGATGTTGCTTATAAATCACAAAATCCTCTCTCTCTCTCTCTCTCTCTCTCTCTCTCTCTCTCTCTCTCTCTCTCTAACTCTCTCTTTTTCCCCTCTTTCTCTCTCAGAAGCTGTAGGTAGCTTGGACGGGTGGAAATGGAAAGGGTGTTGCTTTCTTATAAATCTTTCTCTCTCTCTCTCTCTCTCTCTCTCTCTCTCTCTCTCTCTCTCTCTCTCTCTCTCTCTCTCTCTCTCTCTCTCTCTCTCTCTCTCTCTCTCTCTCTCTCTCTCTCTCTCTCTCTCTCTCTCTCTCTCTCTCTCTCTCTCTCTCTCTCTCTCTCTCTCTCTCTCTCTCTCTCTCTCTCTCTCTCTCTCTCTCAGAGAATAAACATTCAGGGGAGAGCATAGCAAACATAAGAAGAGGCATAATATAAATAAAGAAAGGAAGTGAGATGACAGATTAGAAACAGTGTCTCTGATATCCGCCAGTGCGAATTGTGCACACATTTTCTTTCTAGCCCCTTGACTGCCATAGAATGTATCACTACTTACTATCACTTATGACATCATCAGATGAAGGGGAATAACTGGAATTTTTTTTTAAAAAAAAATTCACAGTCGAGATAGTTATATCCCCAGACCGTTTTGCTAGATTGACACCAACAGTTCTCTTTTCCATTTCACAGTTTTAATGATTTTTCCCCATTTTTTTCTCTGGCGGTCAAGGGGTAAGAAAATTTAATTAAATAGGGCTTTGAGGGCAGACTGTCATTCAAGCGCTTTGTGCTCGATAAAATGCGCTATATAAGTGTCCGTTTATTATTATTATTATTATTATTAACATCGGGACAGCATGTTAACTCTCATTGCGCTCTCCCATTCCGTTGAGTTCATAGGCTCCTTCGATGCAACGGTTTACGATTTTTGCTCTTTTTTTTTTTCATTTAATAAACTATAGAGACGCCGAGGGGAACGCATACCCCGTCAGTCCCTTCTTCGACGGTAGTCGCCCGGAGCCAGAAAACCCCGAGGACGTGCCCTTCGCCGGCCTGATGGCCGGGCTGCCCCCTCCACCACCAGACTCCAGCGTCGACGACAGCGTGTCGGACGACGAGGACGGAGGGAAGAGAGGCGGGGAGGGCGAGGAGGAGGAGTGTGATGTGTGTAGGGGGACGGAGAGTGAGGAGGAGGAGGAGGAAGAAGAGGAGGAGGAGCAGCCCAAGGACAGTGCCAGCGATGAAAGCTTCGTCATGCTGCCGCCGCTAGTGAGGAAAATGTTTGTTTGTTGACGTGCCCTGGCTTAATGACCCCCACGTCACGTGTCACGTTCCCTGTTATGCTAGGAAGATTTCTTACCACCTAATATAAGAGGGACAACACGTGAAAACCGTGATTTCGACATGTGACGTGGGAATGTTGGCTTTGTTTTTGCTTTGTTTTTTTCTTTTCTTTTCTTTACCTGTCCCATCTTTTTGGCCGTATACAGTGGCGTTGCTCCCACGCCGCTCATTCCGAATCCCAACTCGCAGCCACACCCTGGTTTGTCAGGTCGCACAATCGGAAATCACTCCAAGGGGAGCGAATCTATGTTAGGCTGTCAGGGGGCAACCACCAGAGGAGACACTGCACTGCTGCTGAGTCACCTCGGTGGAGTGGCCTGTTTTGAGCAAACATACGCAGGACACCACCTACTAAGCCCCTTACTGACGACAATAATGTCCCGAGTCGTGGAGCCAGCGTGAGTGAGGTCCTCCTCCGACCGGGGCGCCGCCACCACCACGACCTTCAATGAGCAGCTCATGATCCAGGGGTGCATGTGGGTGTGCCTGAAGCCTGAATTCAGGCAGTTTGATGCTGGTTCAGGCAGTGGTCTGCCTGAAGATAGGGCTCTTCTCGTGCTCTTTTTGCTCTTAAATGGACCATTTTAGCAAGGGTTATGATGAAAAGTTCAGGCCAACTCTTTGGTCACCGCATGCACCCATGATGGTCTGTCGATTGCTTTCCCTCCCCCCCCTCGGTGTGTCAGGCATCAGAATTGTCAGAGGATCAGAGGGTTTCAGAAGAGTAAGAAGTTCTGTCAGAGGATTGGCTTCTCGTCAGAGGTTTTGCCTTTTTTATTGAGTGTTATCCTGTGTGCTGAATAGCATTCTAGAGTGATTTCTCACTATATTAAGCCTTTTTGGTGATGCTGGGAACTCATTTCAGTGTTGTCCCTCTACAGTCTGGGGCCTTGATGGCCGGCCCTTTTACGACAGTTTTCAGAGGATTGGACTTCAGACTCTTCTGATGCCTGTGTGTGCAGGAGTCCCCCTTCCGCAACTCGGAGCCGTCCACAGGAGACCTGGGAGAGTTCTACCACCAGATGCTGCTGGCCCCCATGGCCCAGCTGTCCTTCAACGAGCCGCACACGGTTAGCGCCACGCAGTTCTTCGTCAGCGTCAAGGAGGAGCTGGACCACTACTCCGCACTGCAGCCGGGGATTGAGAGGTTCATCACTTCACTGGGGGGGGAGGAGGAGGAGGAGGAACTCAGTGGGTAGAGTTGTGTTGATGGATTCGTTGTGCCGGTGCGGGGGGGGGGGGGTGTTTTGTGTGTGTGTTATGGGAAGGGGGTCACACAAGTTTGCATGTGTTAGTGTGTGTGTGTGTCAGTGTGTGTGTGTGTGGGGAAGGGGGTCACACAAGTTTGCATGTGTTAATGTGTGTGCGTGTGTGTTATGGGAAGGGGGTCACACAAGTTTGCATGTGTTATTGTGTGTTAGTGTGTGTGTGTGTGTGGGATGGGGGTCACACAAGTTTGCATGTGTTAGTGTGTGTGTGTGTGTGTGTGTGTGTGTGTTATAGGAAGGGGGTCACACAAGTTTGCAAGTTTGTGTGTGTTAGTGTGGAAGGGAGTCACAAGTGTGTGTTATGGGAAGGGGGTCACACAAGTTTGCATGTGTTAATGTGTGTGCGTGTCAGTGTGTTGTGTGTTATGGGAAGGGGGTCACACAAGTTTGCATGTGTTAATTGTGTGTGTGTTATGGGAAGGGGGTCACACAAGTGTGTGTTAGTGTTATTGTGTGTGTGTTATGGGAAGGGGGTCACACAAGTTTGCATGTGTTAATGTGTGTGTGTGTGTTATAGGAAGGGGGTCACACAAGTTTGCATATGTTCGTGTGTGTGTGTGTTATGGGAAGGGAGTCACAAGTGTGTGTGTGTGTGTGTGTGTTATGGGAAGGGGGTCACACAAGTTTGCATGTGTTATTGTGTGTTAGTGTGTGTGTGCGTGTGTGTGTGTCACACAAGTTTGCATGTGTTGTGTGTGTGTGTTATGGGGGGGGTCACAAGTTTGCATGTGTTTTGTGTGTGTGCGTGTGTGTGTATTACGGGAAGGGGGTCACACAAGTTTGCATGTGTTATGTGTGCGTGTGTGTTTCATGGGAAGGGAGTCACACAAGTTTGCATGTGTTAGTGTGTGTGTGTGCGTGTGTGTGTTATGGGAAGGGAGTCACAAGGATGTGTGTGTTATGGGAAGGGGGTTACATGTATATGTGTGTATTGGTGTGTTAGTGCATATGTTAGTGTGTGTGTGTCACTGACTGTATGTGTGTGTGTTATGGGAAGGGGGTCACAAGTATGTATGTGTACGTTTGTGCATGTGTGTGTGTGTGTTAATATTACGGGAAGGGGGTCACAAGTATGTGTGCGTGCGTGCATGCGTTTGCACGATATTTCATGAGTAAACGCTCGCATTTACTAAAACACCATTGTGCAAGTCATGCCCGGGTGCATACACGCGTGAGACTGAGAGTGAAAAGGATGAGATGAAACAGGCTGGACCTCCGCGGATGATGAGTTGAGTGGTGGTTGACTTGCAGTATTACATCTGTGATCGTAAAAACAATTAAAAAAATAATAAAAACCTCGGACATATTCATCTGCTGTGGGCAAAGATGAGAGGACTACACTTGTGTTGTTTTATCCATTTTATTTTTATCTTAAAGACGCACCAGATCACGTGTCAAAATCACTTCATTCACGAAGTTTTCCCTCAAGATGATGAGTTATGATAATGAAAGTATGAAGGATGTTAGGGATGCATGTGTGTCTTCATTGAGGAAGACTATTCAAAGCAAGATGATGATTTATGAAAGAGCAGCCTCAAGGAAGTTGGGGATGCATTTGTATGAGGGTCACAAAGCTACCCAGAAAAAATGAAGGAAGGATGTTAGGGATGCATGTGTGCTTCATTGAGGAAGACTATTCAAAGCAAGATGATGAGTTATGATAATGAGAGTATGAAGGATGTTAGGGATGCATGTGTGTCTTCATTGGAAATGAAAGACTACATTCCTTTTTTTTTCTTCAAAAGCTTGGATGCATGTTATGTGTGTGAAGCTGCAATTAGTTTAGAGTATGAAGGATGTTAGGGATGCATGTGTGCCTTCATTGAGGAAGACTATTCAAATCAAGATGATGAGTTTGTTCTGATAATGAGAGCATGAATCTGCAGATGAACCTATGAACAGATGATGCCCTATTCTGAACTTACAAACTCATCATTTACATAACTTATTTTTTTCTTCCGTTTGGTGGTGGTAGGCGAGTGGTTGAACTGAACTTTTTACATCTGTAATGATATTGATAATGAATGTGGGAGGGCAAGATAATTGCTACACTTACCATATTTTTCGGTCTATAAGTAGTAGTAGTAGTAGTAGTAATAGGGCTAGAAGTGGGCCTCTCGGCCCTTTTAGGCCCTTTCTTGATTGTTTAATTTGATTAAGTTTCACAATGATTGCGCAAACCTAAGCTAAACTAGTCTTAATTAATTTTTTAATTTTTTTTTTTACTTGGGAATGGACTTTCATTTTTAATCATCAAAAATATTTAAAGCTCTTATATTAGGATCTTGGTCCAGAAGATTTTTAAAAGTGTTAATATTAGGTGCCTGTTTGATGTTAGTTGGTAAGTTATTCCAATGTTGAACAATCCTGTCAGAGAAGAAACATTTTCTTTTGTTAGTATTTGAACATCTTAAAAAACAACTTGTCCATACTATTTCTTGTTTTATCCACTGTACTCTTGACAAAGAAATCACTGAATTCAATATCATCAGAATTTTTTATGATTTTATATACTTGTATGAGATCTCCTCTTAGTCTTCTTCCCTTGAGAGAAGGCAAATTAAGAAATTCTAATCTTTCTTTGTAGTTCTTGTTTTTACACGCTTTAACAAGTTTAGTCGCTCGTCTTTGCACTTTTTCTATTATTTTTGATCAGGCGATACTTTTTTCTATCAGACTAACACCCCTGCACCTTATAAAGTGACTAATAACATAGTCAGAAAATAGAAGAACAAGATCTGAATTTTGTGTAAAATTTAGGGGGTGCGTCTTATAATAAGTTGCGCCTTATAGTCCGAAAAATATGGTAGTTATTAAAAATAATAATACACAGAGAATGTTAATGAATATTTTACACAAACAGTATGAAGTATTACGTGAAGCGTATTTGTCGACTGCTTATTAAAATGAGACGAGGAAGACACACTTTGGTTGATATTGATGATGCTAGACGGAATATGGAAAAACCTACCAACACTAAGTCACTTGTCATTGTCTTGCATATTATAAATCTTGTTATCCAAAGACCCTATTTTCTTTATTTTAGGTGGTAAGGATAGGCCTAATGCTAAATATGTCACAGAGGAATTCCCAATATTGCAGATTTTTTTTCTTCTATTCTCAGTTAAGTTTAATGGTATTTTTTGGCTGAAAAATGGCTGGGGGCGAAAGGGTTCATCTTTTAAATGATATAAAATTTGAAAACCAACTCGTCATTTTGTGTTTAACCGAATGAGTTGAAAGCAGCCACTACCACTGTCAGCCTCAGGGGCATTTTGCCTGTTGCTAACATACTAGCAGCGTGTCGGCAACAGTAAACTCGGGCGTTGATAGTATTCTAGCGGCGTGTTGCTAACATACTAGCAGCGTGTTGGCAATGGTAAACTCGGGCGTTGCTAGTATTCTAGCGGCGTGTGCTAACATACTAGCAGCGTGTCGGCAACAGTAAACTAGCGGCAACAGTAAACTCAGGCGTGTTGCGAAAAAGTTAAAAGAATTTTTGTCTGATCCTCTTGCTCTTCACTTCATTTCATGAGTTTTTTCTCTTTAATTTATTTTTTTTGCCATGCTGTATGTTGTTCACAAACCTTGCACACAATGTGTGTGTGTGAATGGGGGGGAGGAATTATTCATATTTATTGTAAGGGTGCTCACCATCAACATGATCATTAATATTCTTGACCACTATGTTCCTCCCTCCCTGTTTTAATTATCCTAAACATATCAGACTTAAATAAACTCTCTGACTTGCCAGACCAACTGGAGACTTCAGTAAAAGTTTTGTTGATCAGTCTATCGTGTCTTCAATTTCATCCGTTTGCATTGTTCTTCTCATCATGTCACCAGTCTTGTTCTCTAAATAAATGCAAAACATTCAATTCTACGTTGCTCAGTCTGGTTGGGTTAGTTGTTATTTGTTCAGGGTTTGTTTTTGTTGTTTTTCTGTTGCTGTTTTTTCACTCTTGCTTGTTACTATGTACCGGTGGTTTTATGCAGTCTTTTGTATTATAACAATGTTGTGAAAAGCTTTTAAATGAAAATATCACACTCACACACACACACACATGCTCGCACACACACACACACACATGCATGCAGGATGAAAAAAAGCTTTCTCAGCTTATTCTTTAACCCTCAATAAAGATGATTTTGACTTCTTGACTTGACACACACACTGCAGACGTGTGTTTTGCGATGTCCATGTACACCCATCCCCCTTTCAGAGAAATCTTATGCATAGGGATACATACTTAGTAAATGCACACCCCCTACTTTTGGACTGATTTTGTGATTAGGGGTGTGTACCTAATAAACGCCCACCCCACCCCACTTTTAAACCGATTTTGTGCATAGAAGGGGAGGGGTGTTGGGGGCTTATGCAAGACACTTAACAGTATGAATATTTGGATTCTGGAGAGAGAAGTTGATTAATATGGGCCTCATCAACATTGAAAATGGACAGCATTTTAAAGTGAATTTGTATTATTCTTACATTTACATAGGAACAGAAACTGATTTTGTTTGCAAACAGGATTGGAGCTCTTTGGTGGAGATTAGTTTTATTCCTGGTTACCTGTGCTTTCATGCAGTTTTCAGCACAAACTTTCTTGAGGTCCTTGCACTTAGCTTTTTCAAAAGCTTGGTGATTGTTTTTCTTGATGTTGTTGCTTATACTTGTATGTCATTGACAATCATGATTCAAGCATGTGTGTTTCAAAATATGTTAGTTTGGTTTTTTTCCTCAAGATATTTGTCTATAAAGTAGACTCTTGACATACCGTAACCTCTTGAGGTTTTCATTAGTTTTTACAGTGAGAGTTTTGTATAAGTTTTGATGCTTAAACTGAGAAAAGAATGCAAAAATTCAAAGCATGCTGCACTGATTATTTTAATTAGTATTCTTTTAAAATTAAATGCTTAACATTTCTTGGGAGTTATTCACAGTGCCATAGAATCTCATTATTAAATTGTCATCTATGTATCTTTGAATGTTTGTTTGTGAGTGGTTGTGTGTTAAAGGTGCATGTATGTGGGGGGGTTTTGTCTCGTTTTATATTCTGTCATGTTCTTCCTATTTCCATTCATTTTTTTAAAAATTATGTGGATTATTTTAGATTCACTTCCGACATTTTGTTTTTGTCTGATAAGTTGTACGATTGAAATAACGTATTTTTATTGTTGCTTATGAATGTGTGTTGACTTTATGATCCCTAAAATGTTTTGCCTTTGTTTCTTTTCTTTTTTTCTTTTTTTTCATGTGTTTCCTTTTCGATTAGTTGCCTACTTTTCATGTGTCTTCTATTTTATGTTTAATATTTTAGAGACTTTGTAAAGCAGGGACGGTATTCATGTCGAGATAGCATGAGACTTAGCATGATGCTAACTTAGAAGCTCTTCCAATGTCCTATAGGATTTAATAGGACTTTTGGAAGAGCTTCTAAGTTAGCATCATGCTAAGTCTCATGCTATCTCAACGTGAATACCGTCCCTGATCTACAGTCTCTCATCAAACTTTTGCATTTGTTCCTCCCTGTGCAAATGTTGATTGTTATGTTTTTACGATACTTGTTTTCTTCTTTTTTATTTGATCATGATTGCGCGTGTGAGAGAGACTGGCTTTTCCTGTGGGCATTACAGTTGGACTTGTGTAATATGCTGATACAGTGGAACCTCCCTTATAAGACCTCCCATTATAAGACTCCCTCCCACATAAGACCTACTTTTCCTCCCACATAAGACCTACTTTTCTGAGACATTGCTCTTCTTTGTAAGTATTAAAATTACCTCCCTTCAAGACCTCCCATTATAAGACTCCCTCCCACATAAGACCTACTTTTCTGAGACATTGCTCTTCTTTGTAAGTATTAAAATTACCTCCCTTAAAGACCTCCCATTATAAGACTCCCTCCCACATAAGACCTACTTTTCTGAGACATTGCTCTTCTTTGTAAGTATTAAAATTACCTCCCTTAAAGACCTATTATATGACTCCCTCCCACATAAGACCTACTTTTCTGAGACATTGCCCTTCTTTGTAACTATTAAAATAACCTCCCTTTAAGACCTCCCATTATAAGACTCCCTCCCACATAAGACCTACTTTTCCTCCCACATAAGACCTACTTTTCTGAGACATTGCTCTTCTTTGTAAGTATTAAAATTACCTCCCTTCAAGACCTCCCATTATAAGACTCCCTCCCACATAAGACCTACTTCTCTGAGACATTGCCCTTCTTTGTAACTATTAAAATAACCTCCCTTTAAGACCTCCCATTATAAGACTCCCTCCCACATAAGACCTACTTTTCTGAGACATTGCTCTTCTTTGTAAGTATTAAAATTACCTCCCTTATAAGACCTATTATATGACTCCCTCCCACATAAGACCTACTTTTCTGAGACATTGCCCTTCTTTGTAAGTATTAAAATAACCTCCCTTATAAGACCTCCCATTATAAGACTCCCTCCCACATAAGACCTACTTCTCTGAGACATTGCTCTTCTTTGTAAGTATTAAAATTACCTCCATTATAAGACCCCTCCCTTATAAGACCTCATTTTGGATGCTTTTTGAAGGTCTTATAAGGGAGGTTCCACTGGTATTCCTGTTTTTGTCCATGTTGTTAGGCTGTCAGCAGAATACTACTGTCCTGTGGACATGGAAGAGGACACTATAAAGGGAGAATGTGTGTAACCAAAAAGAGTGAATTAAGAGAAAGGATTATGAAGATTGTGTTTAATATTTTTATAAGTACAGTATCACTTTTAAAAGCATGTGTCATAAATGAGTACATGTCCAGAGATTATGTATGTAAATCATTTCGTTTCTATAAATACACTTTCACTTTCAAAAAGCATGTGTTATAAAATGAATACATGTGCTGATCATGTATGAAAATCATTTCATTTCTATAAATACACTTTCACTTTTAAAAGCATTGTGTCATAAAATGAATACATGTGCTGATCATGTATGAAAATCAATTCATTTCTATAAATACACTTTCACTTTTAAAAGCATGTGTCATAAATGAATACATGTGCTGATCATGTATGAAAATCATTTCATTTCTATAAATACACTTTCACTTTTAAAAGCATGTGTCATAAATGAATACATGTGCTGATCATGTATGAAAATCATTTCATTTCTATAAATACACTTTCACTTTTAAAAGCATTGTGTCATAAAATGAATACATGTGCTGATCATGTATGAAAATCATTTCATTTCTATGAATATGAGTACAATATTTTTCAGACTATAAGGCGATACTTTTTTCCAAGACTCAGACCCCTGCGCCTTATAATGTGACTGATGAAATAGTAAGAAAATACAGTAACAAAATCTGAAATTTGGGTAAAATTTTGGGGGGTGCCTTATACAAAGGTGCACCTTATAGTCCGAAAAATACAGTACATGTCCAAATTATGTACGTCAATTTAATTATGCACACTGTTATGTCACTGCTTGTATGTCAGTGTGTATGTTTTTCTTGTGTTTTTGTTTCTTTTTCTTGCTCGGTACTGTGTCCGTTTAGCATTTAATTCACATCAAGGCGAAGAAGAGGGGACTTACAAGGAGAAACAATGAACACTTCTAAAGGCCAATGTTTGGGGGTGGATTTGTTACTTGTTCCCAGAATAATTTGTTATAGGTTGATGGATTTTTGTTTTCGTAAACAAAATAAACAATGGCCTTGCTGTTTAAAACAAGTGGTTTTCTCTTTTTTTTAAAGTGGGGCTTCTTTGTGTGTGAAAGATTGATTTTTTTCTAAATCAAGCTTTTGTGAGCTGACGCTGAAGTTTGGATTGATTTTTCTCCATACATGGCTGCACCCCATTATATATGTCATACACACAGACACATGCGCGCACACACACGCACACACACACATGTGCCCATTTAGTCATGCACACACAAAAATACCCAAAAGATCACAACCCATTGAAAAAAAATGTTAATAAGCAGAGATATCTTTACATTTCTATCGCCTCAACGCAAACAAGTCATGATGTTAGAAGCCAAGTCGGAAGCATGAAGCACATAGAATGGAGTCGTGGCTTGGATGTTAAAGGCTAATCTGACACAAAATGAGTCGTGATGTTAAAATCAAGCCTATCATTCAGTCCAGGGATTCAAGGCGGGGGGTAGAGGCTAGTTTGACGCAAAATGAGTCATGGTGTTAAAAATTAAACTAGAATCATTCAGTCCAGGGATCCAAGGCTTGGGGGGTAGAGGCTAGTCTGACACAAAATAAGTCATGGTGTTAAAAATCAAACCAGAATCATTCAGTCCAGGGATTCAAGGCGGGGGGGGGAGTAGTTTGACACATAACAAATCATAGCGTTAAAAGTCAAGCCAGAATCATTCAGTCCTGGGATTCGAGACTTGGGGGGGGGGGGGGGGGGGGGGGAGAGGCTAGTTTGACACAAAACAAGTCATGGTGTTAAAAATCAAGCCAGAATCACAGGGATTGTAAAGTTATTCTGACACAAAAGTCACAATATAAATTATGTTAAACATCATAATGTTAAAAAATATTAGAACCATGAGGCTTGGGGAGAGTCTAGTTTGACGCAAAACAAATCACGATGTTAAAAACCAAGCCAGAAGGGTGATGACTCGTTTTGTGTCAAACTAGCCTCTGCCTCCCCCTCCCCCCCAAGCCTAGTGGAATCCCGTGAAGGCCATGGAAAGTCAAGGCTTTGGGTAGAGGGTGTCGGTGGCTGGTTTGACGTGGGGCGGCCCGTTGCAGTCATCCCCCAGGCAGCAGAAGTGGCAGGTGGTGCCCGCGGGTAACATCTGAAGGTCCACCCGACTGCACACCGCCACGTCCTGACTCTTTGTGTAACTGTCGCACATCGCCTGGCTGGCACATCTGTAATATTAATGCAGTATTTACTGGAATGAAATAGCTGATAAATTAGCAAAAGAAGGCGCCCTTAGAAAGCATCCAGATAGTACATTGAAACTGGAAAACATGAAATAAACTCATTATTAAAACATTGTATGTATAATTTTTAAAAACTTCATACAAAAACAAGTGTTATTATGTCAAAGATCTTTCTCTAGTTTAATCTACTATTCATGGAAGACCAAATTTTCTAAAGATGTAGAATGCGCTTGTGGTCACCCACTGTCTATTCATCATATTCTTTTTGAATGTCCAGTTTTAACTTCCCTATACAACAATTTCAAGATAACAATAGCAAAATTAGGGCCTATAAAAGAAATCATTTACAGCCCTGAAATGATTGGTAAACACTAACTCTGGTTTCTCATTAATAAAAACTCGGGACTTTACTGGTTTCGTACTGCCTCCGGGCATTGCCTCCAGTATTGTTCCCACCATATTTGTATTTACAAATGTCCCATATGTGTCTGATTCAGACCAAGAGGACGTAAAACACCATTTTCGCCTGAAATGATTGACATTGCAAAGGTTATATCCAGCTCTGAGATTGTTCATTTGTTATAATTGATTCATTAGTTTACGGTTGATTATTGTACTGTTGCTCATAAGCACACCCACGCACATAGGTGCACACACACACACACACACACATTCAAACACTCGCACACATACACGCGCACGCAATTTCTTCCCTCATTTTAATTCATTGATTTGTTTATTGTTGTTGGGTGGTTTTTTAGTCTAATATCACCATTGTTGTGAACAGACTTTAAATTAAATCAATCAAACCAAATGAAATAACATAACCGTCGCACACCTCCTGACAGGCACACCTGCAAAGGCATTAATGCAATATGATGATATGTCACATGAGTGAAAGTAGTTCAGGAATACTCCTGAAATCAGGATTGAAAAAAACTGGTTGAAAGAGTAAAGGATTGGCCATCTTGTCATCCAGAACCTCAGTCTTATAAAATCAAACTTTCTGCCTTAAAACTGATGGCAGATGAAAACAAGATGATATATTATTATGCAATTCTAACACTTTCCTCACCCATCCTGTATACACACACACGCATTGGAAATTATTTTTAATGCGGTCACCACTTCAGGATTGGGAAGATTCAGAGAACATTGGAACGTGTTATTTCAGGATTGAGGTGTTTTACGTTCACCTGTGTATGCCAGAGACATTAATGCAATCTGACGACATGTCACGTAACTGTCACACATGGCCTCCTGACTGGCACACCTACAAAGACAATAATGCAATATGACGACATGTCACGTAACTGTCACACATGGCCTCCTGACTGGCATACCTGCAAAGACATTAATGCATAATCTGACGACATGTCACGTAACTGTCACACATGGCCTCCTGACTGGCATACCTGCAAAGACATTAATGCATAATCTGACGACATGTCACGTAACTGTCACACATGGCCTCCTGACTGGCATACCTGCAAAGACATTAATGCATAATCTGACGACATGTCACGTAACTGTCGCTCATCGCTTGGCTGGCTGGCACACCTGCAAAGACATTAATGCATAATCTGACGACATGTCACGTAACTGTCGCTCATCGCTTGGCTGGCTGGCACACCTGCAAAGACATTAATGCAATCTGACGACATGTCACGTAACTGTCGCTCATCGCTTGGCTGGCTGGCACACCTGCAAAGACATTAATGCATAATCTGACGACATGTCACGTAACTGTCGCTCATCGCTTGGCTGGCTGGCACACCTGCAAAGACATTAATGCAATCTGACGACATGTCACGTAACTGTCGCTCATCGCTTGGCTGGCTGGCACACCTGCAAAGACATTAATGCATAATCTGACGACATGTCACGTAACTGTCGCTCATCGCTTGGCTGGCTGGCATACCTGCAAAGACATTAATGCAATCTGACGACATGTCACGTAACTGTCGCTCATCGCTTGGCTGGCTGGCACACCTGCAAAGACATTAATGCATAATCTGACGACATGTCACGTAACTGTCGCTCATCGCTTGGCTGGCTGGCATACCTGCAAAGACATTCATAGTTATTTCCTTTTTTGTTCTGTTTGGTGGGATTTTTTACGCATTTGTTTCTTGGCGTAAAGAAAATGTTAAAACTTACTGCATTTCAAAATGAGAATGTTCTTTTTTTTCTTCTTCATATTTTCGTCTTAAGAATGTTCTGGTAGAAAATTTTACAACATAGAAAGAAAAATTAAAAGGCAATCGTTTGATTTTTTATTTTGACTATGATTTCAATACTCTGTGGTCTCACCATTTCTCTACGTACTAACATGGGTCTCCTCCGAAGTCGGAGTGTGGCTGCCCACGTGGCGGGGGAATCAAAAACGGTCACACATGTAATGTTCTCATCCCTAGCTAGTGCATTTGTACCATAGTGTTCAAGTGCTTCGGCTGTTGGGATGATCCCTGGAGCCTTTAAGCCAGGGTAAGAAAACAAACTAACTAACATGGGTGAAAGCAGTTCAAGCATGTCCCTACAATCAGAATTCGAAAAGCTGGTGTTCAGGATTGATCATCCAGAACCACGGTCTTATAAAATATAAAACATTTCTGACAAAATTGATGGCAGATTAAAACAAGCTGATAGACATGCAATACTAACACCGTCCCCAGTCCCCACCGATCCTGTGCACACACACACACACACACATTGGAAATTATGTTTAGCCCTTTCACTGCCAAAGTCGCATTTTAGCACCACAATGATTTAACACATATGTCATTAAAAGGCATCAAATTATTATCCAAAGACCCTCGATGGCTTGGAGCCAAAACGGACTATCTCTAGATAGTCCATTGACTTATTATTGATGTTATTGCAAAAACTAAGAAGTTGGATTGAAAAAGACTACAGATAATATAAAATGGGGATTTTCCTTTCAGTATTTCTGCAGTCTTTTTTGGATGCAAGTTATTAGTTTTCGCAATAAGTTCAATAATACGTCAATGGACTATCTTGAGATAGTCCGTTTTGGCTCTAAGAATATTGTCTTAGTTTTGGGAAGTAAGGATAGACCTTATTTTATATATGCCACAGAAGAATCCCCACTACTGCAGATGGATTTTGTTCTCTACCCAGGTAAATTTTAATGGAATGTTTTGGCTGAAATGTGGCTGGCGGCGAAAGGGTTAACGCGGTCACCACTTCAGGATTGGGAAGATTCAGAGAACATTTTAACGAATCATGTCAGGATTGAGAGAATGTTACTCACCCATGTTATAATTATTATAGTACTGGTTGCGAAAAATATGTCCCGCATGAAATGATGCCCCTTTCCTCATTGAATTGCTGTTTGGGAAGGGTTCGACCCTGAATACATTCAGAGGCGTCTTGTGGCATGCAGGAAGAGCAGAGGATTCATTACTAAATATTGAGAGGTCATGCAGTGATATTTTTCAAAAAAATTAGTATTAATTATTTTTCTCTGCGTGGGTGTTTGCATAGGCCTACATCATCCGTCGTTTTGCAAAAAAAGAAGCAGTGGTATGGGTCTGTACATCGATTTCTCGGCAAAGATGTAGATTAACACCCTCCCACTCAATAGGACATTTGACACAAGTGTTCGTTCTCTATACTAGACTACTAATTTGCCCGCGCTCGTTCTGCCCGAGTTACGCTGACCTCAGGCTAATGAGCAACTGACTTAGGACACGCATTTTACTGCCAGGGGGCAGTCAAACCAGTAGGGGCTCAGCGCGCGATATTCTTAGTTGTGCGTAGTGAGAGTTCCTCCTTCTCTCTCTCTCTCTCTCTCTCTCTCTCTCTCTCTCTCTCTCTCTCTCTCTCTCTCTCTCTCTCTCTCTCTCTCTCTCTCTCTCTCTCTCTCTCTTTATCCACAACTAAGACTATAGAGAGGATTAGCCCCACTCGAGCGCTATGCCACCTGGCGGTCAAATTGGCGGGCTAGGTTAACCATTCAACTCTCTAAATTCAACAAGGTCGTCTTCACGTGGCAAATGCCCTATTCCTCGGTTCTTTCTATGTATATTGAGCACTTAAATCTCTATAGTTTTATTTTTTTTAATAGTTATCGTTGCGGTCATGCATATTACGGTGATCGTGACTTATTTCACGGGAGGACTTATTTTTCGTGACACCGGTATTCAGTGTTTTTTGTGACCAGTGAAAGGGTTAGGCCTACCCTCTAGAAATGTCTCGTCCCGTGGCCGTCTCCTCAATTGTGGTCTTGCAGAACGACTGTCCGTCCGGGCAGGCTGTCACGTGACTGCCCAGCAGACACATCAGCCCACTGCACGTGGTGCACGAGACTGACAATCAAACCGTCACGTTATGTGTATGATCCCATAATATGATGGTATGAATCAAATACATTCCAATATCTGAATCTGTGTGTGAGTGTGCGCGTGCGCATGTGTGCATGCAAGCATGTGCGTGTGTCTGTGTGTGCGTCTGTGTGTGTTTTATTCGTGCTCCTGTTTGTGTGTGCATGTGTGTGTGAGTGTATGTATGTATATGTATATATAATTTGCTTTGATAAAACTTTATTTGTGAACCTCAGAAAAACAAACTCGGTTATCGTTGACTTTAGGAATTGTTCCGTGTTCTGAAAAGAAGAAAATAGAAAAAAAGTAAATCAGCACATTTTTCTATTTTCTTCTTTTCAGAACACAGAACAATTCATAAAGTTAACGATAACTGGGTTTGTTTCTGAGGTTCACAAATAAAAACATTGGACACAATGCATTACAAATGCACAAACTTTTTAGTCCTTCAGATTAGGGGTAGGGGAAGACGGGGTAAAAAGCGCATGGGCGGGTAAGAAGCCCACCCCAATTATCTCATGAAATGAAGCAAATTTCAGTCTCATTTTGCCCATGAGACGAGCGTTAATGTCTAGCATTCGTCTCATGGGCAAATTTGACTGAAATTTTCTTTATTTCATGAGATAATTGGGGTGGGCTTCTTACCCGCCCATGCGCTTTTTACCCCGTCTTCCCCTACGGAGCTCAGCTAATCACTGATATTTTTCATTCATACTATTTGTGTGTATGTGTTTGCGCGCATATGTTGACCCGCTATGTATGTATGTGTGTGTGTTTGCTTGTTTTTGTAAAAACTTTATTCTTTAGAAGAAAAAACAAAAATGTTGAAAACTCACTTGGACCATAAGTTGCCGCCGCAGCGGTTGACGGCAGCGCTGTAGTAGTTGTAGTAGTAGTAGTAGTAATGGGCATAGCTGTGCTTGTAGTGGGCATAGCTGTTGTAGGTCTAGCTGTTGTAGGCTTCGGTGTAGTAGGTCTTAGAGTCGTGGGCTTAGCTGTGGTAGGTTTTGGTGTGGTAGGTCTAGCTGTGGTAGGTTTTGGTGTGGTAGGTCTAGCTGTGGTAGGTTTAGGTCTAGCTGTGTAGGTTTAGTTGTGGTTGTAGATCTGGTTGTTGTTGTGGTGGTAGGAGGGGGCGTGGTGGGCCGTTGTGTGGTCGTGGTTCGAATCGTGGTGGTAGTAGGAGGAGGGACGTTAAAGTTGGGATGTCGATGTTTGAAGCTTCTTCCAGCAGCACCTGCAACAGTGTAGGCCTAGGCTGTAGATATTGTGTGGTGTGTGTGTGTGTGTGTGTGTGTGTGTGTGTGTGTGTGTGTGTGTGTGTGTGTGTGTGTGTGTGAAAGTCATAGTCGAAATTTTATTTTAAATAAGCAAACATACTTGCTTTTTTTCATCAAGTCAAGTGTGTGTGTGTGTGTATGTGTCAAGTCAAGTCAAGTCAACATTATATTTATTGAGGGTTAAAGAAGAAGCTAACAAGGCTTTTTTTTCATCCTGCCCTCTGTGTGTGTGTTTTGTGAGTAAGAAGAGAGAGAGAGAGAGAGAGAGAGAGAGAGAGAGAGAGAGAGAGAGAGAGAGAGAGAGAGAGAGAGAGAGAGAGAGAGAGAGAGAGAGAGAGAGAGAGAGAGAGAGAGAGAGAGAGAGAGAGAGAGAGAG
>CM065692.1:9288399-9355899 GCA_017654935.2 Phymorhynchus buccinoides
TTGATTGATAATTGTTCATAATAAAATTTCAACCGTGCAAATGTTGACCAAAACAGTATTACCTGACATTATTAATAATGATGAGGGGCTACTCGAAAAAAGTTTCCATACATATTAAGTATACTAGTAGTACTACTACAGTGAACCTCCCTTATAAGACCTCCCATTATAAGACTCCCTCCCATATAAGACCTACGTACTTCTTTGAGACATTGCCCTTCTTTATAAGTATTAAAATTATCTCCCTTATAAGACCTCATTTTGGATTGGCGACGAAAATGGAGTTTTACGTCCTCTTGGTCTGAATCAGACACATATGGGACATTTGTAAATACAAATATGGTGGGAACAATACTGGAGGCAATGCCCGGAGGCAGTACGAAACCAGTAAAGTCCCGATTTTGTATTAATACAGATAGCTGTAGCGGTGACCACGCCTCGGTTAAACCTCATCGCCACATCGGCTATGGCACCGCCACAAGTTAGTATAATAACCTCATTTTGGATTGAATGAATGAAATTTTGGGCTTTACGTCCTCTCGACCTGGGAAGGCACATATGGGACATTTGTATTGGGTTAGTATGAGGAGCTAAAAATAAAACAAACGCAAGACACAAAAGACGAAACAAGGACGTGGACGGAACATATAATATAAAGGGGGAGTTCTTAAAAGCGCAAGTTTATTTATTACATTGAAAGGATTTAAAATTTATAAAATATAGTATTTTGTGTCTCGTGACACTTAATAAATGACTAGTGATGTAAAATAGATTAATAAAATTATTTTGTTTGTCTGGCCATAATACAACCCTCCCTGTTGTATTAAAATTCAAGGGCTACAAGGTTAAAATTTCAAAAAATTATTTTATTCATAAAAAGCCAAATTTGGCCCTTATTTATTATTAAAAGGGAATATGTACATATATCTATTTCATATTTACAAAATATATATATATTCTTATGGCAATTTACAAAAATTCATATCTATCTAAACATTAATATTTTATTGTCCTACCCTATCTATATGATAGGGGGAATAACTTACATCACGGACGTTTATGTATGCTCTCATTTTGGATTATTTCTGAACGGGTCTTATAAGGGAGGTTCCACTGCACTTCTACAGTTACCCGTATTACTGTGGCGGTACCATAGCCGATGAGGTTTAACCGAGGCGTGGTTACTGCTACACTTATCTGTATTGTTAAAAAATCGGGACTTTACTGGTGTTGCACTGCCTTCGGGCATTGCCTCCAGTATTGTTCCCACCATCTTTGTATCTACAAATGTCCCATATGTGTCTGTTCCAGACCGAGAGGACGTAAAACACCATTTTTTTAATTCACTTCTACTACAGCCTATACCTGTCGTTAATTTCCAGCCCATGTTGCATAGAGACGGGAGACCAGCTGTAGTCCCTGCCCTCTGGAAGCCCGGGGGAAGAGAAAGACACTGACTTCATCGTGACTGTGAGCTGATCTTTGACCCCTAGTGCTCAGATGGCTTTTATCATTGGTCCACATTTGCCTGTAGTCGGGGTCAAAAGTAACATGAGAGCTGGGCATGAGATGGTTTTCTACGGTAATGGAAAAACCATGGTACAGTTTAGTCTTTCGTGGAAGACTATGACTCTCTAACAAGGGGGGGGGGGGGGGGGGGGGGGGGGGCATTTGCACTGGCTCTAGTGCTGCAGCCCAAATGGATTGGTTGACCTTTGGGGACCTTCCCCCAACACCAGCTGTCCCCAAATCCATTTGGCATAGAGAGAGGGGATGTACCCAAGGCATATCCACGGCTATAAACAAATTCTAACCCAGCCCGCCAGAATAGCATCTGCCCCCTCTGCTGTTTTGGTAGTCATAGTCGGAAGCGACTGACTGGTATGCATTCGTGAGCTGAGCTGGTCGGTGGTTGGCCGCAGAGATAAGACACTAGGCTATGCATCTACAATTGCTGTGGCATCTCTTCGTACTGATGATAACGACAGAGCTCTTTCGTAACAGCTGAACTTGAACTTTAGCAAGTTCAGGTAAAAGGGTCCTCGATAGAAAGGCTTGTGTACAGTGCACGGATCAACCATACAATTGCATGTATAATGCTAGAACAAAATATTGAATAATCCTCAAAACACCCTATAAATGAATAATCCTCAAAGCACATTTGACCCACTGACACACACACACACACACACACACACACACACACACACACACACACACACACACACACACACACGCGCGCGCACACACACACACACACACACACACACACACACACACACACACACACACACACACACACATTTTCACGCGCACACACGCGCACACGCGCACACGCACACACACACACACACACACACACACACACACACACACACACACACACACACACACACACACACACACACACACACACACACACACACACATTAATTTATCGGATCCGAAGCATACCTGAACATAATTGCTGGCAGACCTTCTGCTGACAGTATCCGTGCATATACAGAGTATAATGTAGTATTAATGTATAGTTGTAAGAAAACAGTATTTAAAAACATTTTTATAAGGATGATTATTCAGTGAACAAACATAAAATAGTCAAGAACAGTTATATATAAACAAGCATATGTCCTGAGAGAGAGAGAGAGAGAGAGAGAGAGAGAGAGAGAGAGAGAGAGAGAGAGAGAGAGAGAGAGAGAGAGAGAGAGAGAGAGAGAGAGAGAGAGAGAGAGAGAGAGAGAGAGAGAGAGAGAGAGAGAGAGAGAGATGAATTGAATTAATTTTAGCTAATGCTAAATCCCCTTCACTGCCCACTACGAGTAACGCTCGTAGTTGATGACATCATTATAATGATGTCATAACTTTTTATGTCATAGACCTAGAATGATGGTTCTTGGTTTAGACAAAGATACTGTATAGTCTTTGGTTTAGACAAGCCAGGAAAGGTATATCTCTAGACAATTTTCTCAGATTGAGTGTATGAGGTTTGGTTCAAACTTTATAATTAAAAAATCAATATTTTCTATTTTTTCTTCTGGCAGTGAAGAGGCTCTTAGGGTAATAGAATAAGAAATAATGCATGCTTTTTTGCATCCAACCCTCTTTAAAAAAATGAATAAGGGACAAAGCATAAAGATAAAGAGCATGCAAACACAGTCATACATAGTAAGATAATAAATCAAACCTAATCTTATGCACACGCATGTTGAAGCAGACGAACATTTAAAAAAAAAAAAAGATGATACATGTAAGAGAAAGGACGGATCCCCATTGGCGTTTAGCAAGTAAATAATGAATGATCCCGAAATTGCCGGACAATGATTGGCCCTCAGAGACATCGGACATTTTGAGAATCCGGCACATTTTGGACAAAGCAGCGCGATAAATTTCCATCTTTAATCAATGAGGTTTGTTAATTTATTCGATATATTTTTTAATAGGATGCATTGACACCTCAGAGTATGATCGTGATAAGATCCAAACGGCAACGATAGTTTATGTAAACTAGACATTGATGCTTTGAAAAGCGTGTTTTGAGGATTCGCCGGTGTGAAGAGAATATTCTGTGTGGCGTTCTCAAAATGGATTTGTTCTCAACATGTCTGCGCATGTGCTAAGGGTTAGGGATAGGTTTAGTGTCGAATACACAACAGATAAAATTTGATCCGATTGTATAAATGAGTTTGTTGTTGTGGGTTCACTGACGCGTGCATTCTGATTCTGATACTAGTATTACGTCGAACTCGAAGGAGCCTATGACGAGTATGAACTAATGAACTTATGAAGGCACATGTACTCGACGGAACTGGGATCTCGCGCACTGATAATTGAATATAAAATCCTTTTTTTTTTGTCTTTTTTTTTTAAATAAAGAAAAATGTCTGTTTTAGTACTTTTACTGTGGTGGTGTTGACAGCTTTTTAAAGGTATTACTGTATGTCCTGTATCCCGAAACTTGGTCAAAACACTTCTTTTTGTGAATTAACAACTACCAACGAACTCATTGCAATATATTTTGCGCCGGTTTTTTTAATAGGTGGTTCAATTGCATTATTTATGCCTGACTGATCATACCAGGCCGGAAATATTGATCGGACCAGCACCATCTTTGTTTATGTTTTTTTGTGCTGTAAGCGGCCCTCCCCTAAGCAACGCGAACAATGACCGACCATGGCTACAGTACCGTTGACTGCAAACGCAGAAGAATTCATCGTGCCTGTTTAGTGTGCCGTTTGGGCCTTACTGAAGAAAACGATGATATACTAGTATCATCGATTCCCAAGTCTAGAAAAAAACCTGAGACGAATGGAGAGAGTTCGTTATCAAATGCTGCCCATTTCTCGGGTCAGATGTTGAAAACGATCACGATGTTCTAAGCGGCTAAACTTCGTCTAAGAGTGAGGTCCCTTGTTTCCATAGCGTTGCCTCGACACATTTGATCGCTAAACTTCTCAAGCGTTTTGGAATCGCAACATCGAAATTAATGATAAATTACACGTTTTATAAGGCAAGGGTCAACAAGAGAGACTGTGAAATCATCGCAGAGAATTGCTAGCAATTTAAGATGCCAGGTGCGAATACAATAGGAGTTTAGTGTTCAGTAGCGCTTTGTAAACTATCGAGCATTTTACCTAGCCATGTTTGGGCCCAAAACCTAAAAATTACCCACAATGAGTAGCGCGTGGTGCTTTTGAAAGTGCAAATTGAGGAAACTCACCGTTTGATTTGGTTTGAATATCTTGGAAACTTTTTATTATAATGTTATGCCAAAATTTTTTAGGATGTTTGTTTGAGTGATCTCAACCCGTTTCTGCAATAAACAGCATCAAGACATAATACCTTTTAAGACGACGAAAATGGAGTTTTACGTCCTCTTGGTCTGAATCAGACACATATGGGACATTTGTAAATACAAATATGGTGGGAACAATACTGGAGGCAATGCCCGGAGGCAGTACGAAACCAGTAAAGTCCCGATTTATTTTTATTACTACAGATAGGTGTAGCGGTGACCACGCCTCGGTTAAACCTCATCGGCTATGGCACCGCCACAAGTAGTGATATGAGTTAAATGCTATTAATACCTTTTAAGAGTTGACCATAGGCCTTTTTATAGTATCTGGGCTGGACCAATCCGGCTAGCATAGCGCTCACCGGGGACGAACCCTGACCGGCACAGCTCCTGCCCTTCATTTGCCACTTCTTTGACCTATGGCCCCTAATTCACTATTTTAATCTTTAGTTGGAGCAGGCCCCGAAGGTGTACCGCCTGGTGCTGATGGTGCTGCGCTGGCGGGGCCTGCTGCGATGACTTCGTCGGTCAGTTGATTCCACTCCATCACTGTTCTTACAAAGAAGGAGTTGCTGTACTGAGCTGTGCTGCTTGGTGGAACTATGAAGCCTCTTGAATTTTGCACAGCTTGTCTCTGAACAATGTTGTCTGTTGTGCAGTCAGCGTATCTTGTGGGCCTGATCCTACGACGATTTGTGTCGACTGGAGTTAAAAAATCCTCTGGTGGTAAAGCTGGGATCTGAGCCTCAGAGATCTTGTGTAGGAGGCTGAAGCATTGGTCTTTACAGCGCTCCTCCAGTGTTGGAATTTTCAAGTCCTGGAGCATCTTTGTCACGCAGCCAGGATTCCGTGACTTATAGTCATTGGTGATGAAGCAGGCTGCCTGTCTTTGGGTGCGCTCCAGCCTGTCGACGTCCTGCTTGGTGTAAGGATCCCACACAGTCGCAGTGTATTCTAATCTGGATTGTACTAATGAAGTGTAGGCAAGCCGTCTACATTCCGGTGGGCAGTTCCTGAGATTTCGGCGTATCAATCCCACCATTGATCCTGATTTCTTGCAAACGTAGTTGACGTGTGTGGTCCATTTCAGGTCTGATCAAATAACAGGTGTACACCAAGGTATTGGCATTGCTGGGCTTGTTTGTATAGGAACTGGGATTTTTGTCTGACTACAACTACAAGGATAATGTACTGACACGTTTATTAACAATACCAGGGATGTGAGAGCTACGCGTAAGCGCGTAAATGCGCTTTTTCTATTTGGGGAAAAAAACCATACAGAGAGAGATTGTCGAGTTAGGTAGCCTTTCTTTCGCGCACACACATTGAAAACGAAAGCAGTTTGTAGCGTGAGTACAGTCCCTTGACTGAATTTTGTAAGCTTCTCTGTGGTTGGCCAGTTACGTCCAATGGCAGTGCGTCATTTTTATATGTTCGGCTATGATTTCGAAGGAGGATTTTGATGTCTTCAAAGCTATTGAATGACTGTTTCATCGTCAACCATGAAAATTATTTATCACACCTTAGATGTGAGGAAAGAGGAGACCGACAAAGGATGCCAGCACAAATTTGACTGGGCTTGGCTGGATGAAACTGTAGCGGACAGTAAGATCCGTGTAGGCGAGCAGCGAAAAAAATTGATGTCGGAGGCAAAAGTTTTGTTTGAGTACTTTGATGATACCATCGGCTACGCTTTTTTGTTTGGGGCCCTCTCACATCCCTGCAATACACAGTATACAGGATAATCATGGAACACAGAGACAAAGGCTTGCTGCTGTTGGCGTGTGTAGTAGGAGAGTGAGAGTAGGCTAGAAGAAGACAGAGCGGAACGGGAGGGATAGCATTGTTTTGGTGCCAGACTGACCAATGGAGAATGTGGCATGTGATGTGCGCGTGAAGAGCATAAGTAATACAGCAGGAAGAATGGGGTCAGCTAGTTAGGCCTATTCTAAGAGTTGTTGCAACTATGGCTACACTGTACACACCTATTTAATTTATATAATTATATCACTACAGATGGTACGTCATGATCTTCCTTCCTATGACGTATAACTATAAGTGACCACAGTCAAACTTTACTATTCTGTCACTGTAAAAATTGGGGATCTGCGGAACAGCGCCTTAATGCAGGGGGAGGGGGAGGGACTTGGATGAGGGTTGCTGGATAATTATTTGGAGACCATCGACACAAAGGTGCCGATGGTCTTGACCTGCACAGCTTCCTGTGGCAGCTAGTTCCAGTCCCGGATTGTGCGTGGGAGGAAGCTGGCTTCTCGGTACTGAGTTTGACAGAAGATCTGAGAGAGCGCATGCGCAGACATTTTGAGAACAAATCCATTTTGAGAATGCCACACCGCGTAAGTCCTAAAATGGACCTGGTTGACTTTGTTGAACTGCTGCATCAGGATGAACTAAGACTTAACTTTAGAAACGAAAGCTGCAAAATGGTTGACGTTGGTGAACTGCTGCGTCAGGATGAACTAAGACTTAACGTTAGTAACAAAAGCTGCAAAATGGTTGACGTTGTTGAACTGCTGCGTCAGGATGAACTAAGACTTAACGTTAGAAACAAAAGCTGCAAAATGGTTGACGTTGTTGACCTGCTGTGTCAGGATGAACTAAGACTTAATGCTAGAAACAAAAGCTGCAAAATGGTTGACGTTGTTGAACTGCTGTGTCAGGATGTCACGCAGCAGCATCCGTGTGGCAGTGAAGGCGAAGGCCTGGACCCCGACTCAGGAGGAGTGGACCAAGGCCGCACAGTGCGTCCAGCCGGAGGAGAAGGAACGCATCTCGCACTTCGTCTTCAAGAAGGATGCCAAGTCGGCCATGGTCCGTACTCTTTTGTCTTTTTCTTGTTTTCTCCTGAGTCTTAAGTCTTTCTGTAACTACTAACTCTCTCTCTCTCTCTCTCTCTCTCTCTCTCTCTCTCTCTCTCTCTCTCTCTCTCTCTCTCTATATATATATATATATATATATATATATATAAACGTACAAGAATTGAAGAAGAAAAAACAACCACACCATTAAACTTTCCTCTTATATATATACTTATATAGTTTGCTTGAAAAAAACTTGTTTTGTGTCCAATATTTAAGTTTGTGAGCCTAAGAAAGAAACTGAATAACTTTAATTTTAACTTTACAATTTATTCTGTGTTCTGAAAAGAATAAAAGAAAATAATGTGCTGATTTACTTTTTCTCCCAATGGGGGAGATAGACAATGCCTATGCAAAGACAGCTGTTTCATCTTTGAGAAAGATTCTTCAGTCTGCATATCGGCCTGCAAAGAATGTCCACAGTGAACATTCAAACTGAGCTAGAAGACTTTCTACAAGAGAAAGGTTGTCCTCTTTGCACCAGATTGAAAGTCCACAATAAAAGCAAACCAGCACTTAATTAAAAAGAAATGGTAACAATCTTGTGTAAAATAACAAAAATAATAATGTTCTAAAGTTACAATCCCTCGAAGAGAGTAGAAGAGATGGGATGCCATGTTGGTGGATCCAGTGAAGGATTCAATAAGGGAGGTCATAGAAATCGTAGTAAACACCAACATACTCCCGGTGAGGAGGAATGTAGAGAGGTGTGCCTGGATCAGGTAGACTGATGCGCTTTCCTTCTTCCAAGTATAATATAAACGTACAAGAATTGAAGAAGAAAAAACAACCACACCATTAAACTTTCCTCTTATATATGACTCTGTGCCAAAAGGTGGGCATGAAAAGTGGACATAGAGGGTAAAAATGAAACTATTAATACCATTTAAATACATGCATATTTAGAAAGGATATAAATGAGGCAAAACATGTGCAAAGTGGCAGGACAATTTTTCAACCGATTTCTGAGAAAATAGTGATAATGTGGTGTCCCCCACCTGATGACGAACATCAATGATTACATCACAACCATGGTGTTATGTCACAGTATTTTCTCATAGCTCCAGCAAATCATGTTGTGTTAAGTTGTTTTCATTGTTTGCTATTAGTCTGTGACATTTCCTGTTGAAATTTGCTGTTAGTATGATGATTATTATGGGTCTGTTGCGGTAACAAATGACCTTCGTCATCACTTTACATTTGAAAGTTGTATCAAATACACTAATTCTGTCTTTAAGTACTTAAGATGCCATAAAAAAACCAATTACAAGTTAACTGAATATTTTCTACCAAACTGTTAATTGATTCATGCCATTGTTTTTGTTTTATTACACAATGTGTGAAAAATGTATGACGAACATCAAAGTTACCTAAATCATTTATTTTCCAGTTTCTGGCCAAAATGTCTATGAATAACTGTATTTTTGTCAACTACAGTAAGCAGAATGCTTTAAAGAAAATAATAACTTGCATGAATAAAGTTTTTTTCAAAAAACTATTGAATTATTTATCATAATTCACTATTTACACCATAGGACATGTATGACGAACATCATAGTTACATTAATAATTTTCATTAAGCACTATTTTTTCATTTATCTTTCTATGAAGGCTGCAAAGTGCTCTAAATTAATTACTAAACCCACTGAAGTGGTGTTCATTTGTTTATTAGATGGTTAGACCAATAAAACCAGCTAAATTTGATAATTAACATTTTCTTGATGACGAACATCAAGTCCAGTAAAATGATTACATTGAACATTTGGATTAGTGCAGAAGAAAGAAATGAACATGCTGGTGTTAAATAAGGGTAGGGGTCAACTTTATATGACAGTTTAATTGTAAAATAAAAGAGAGCAAGTTAAAAATATATATCTTGAGGATTTTATTGAGCATTATAACTTAGGTATGACGGATGTCAAGTGTTACATCTAAGTCAGAACCTTTAAGAGAAAGTGCAATATTATTTAAAATAATATATTTTGTAAGAACATTTTATACTCCTATGATAAAGTAATATCTGCTCCAACAAAGCATGACATTTTCATGTATTTTGGATTGATATAAGTGAAAATTGTTGGGAAGTTTGATTTTGGTTAAATGATTACATCAAAAATGATGTTTGTCATCAACATTGGTTTAAGTCTAATAACTAACAGAACTTTCATTTTTGAATGTTACAATCTTTAGCGTTTACTAATGAGGTACTTTTGCATAACCTGTCCAAATTTCAAGTAATTTTACTGGAGTTTGTGTGTTCTAGCACTTGTTGAAATCATGACTATTTGCAATGTCCACTTTTGAAGACCAGATTTTGGGGCTGATTTGACATTCATTGTCACATAACTAAATAACATACTGATCTTATAAAGCTGATATTGTCTCTAGTGTCTTTTCAGACATTTGTCTATATGTTTATAACATAAGCACAACAGTCAGAAGGTTATGTGACAATTTATTGAGAATGTAAGTACCTGACCCTCTCCGTGCTCACCTTTTGGCACAGAGTCATATATACTTATATAGTTTGCTTGAAAAAAACTTGTTTTGTGTCCAATATTTAAGTTTGTGAGCCTAAGAAAGAAACTGAATAACTTTAATTTTAAATTTACAATTTATTCTGTGTTCTGAAAAGAATAAAAGAAAATAATGTGCTGATTTACTTTTTCTCCCAATGGGGGAGATAGACAATGCCTATGCAAAGACAGCTGTTTCATCTTTGAGAAAGATTCTTCAGTCTGCATATCGGCCTGCAAAGAATGTCCACAGTGAACATTCAAACTGAGCTAGAAGACTTTCTACAAGAGAAAGGTTGTCCTCTTTGCACCAGATTGAAAGTCCACAATAAAAGCAAACCAGCACTTAATTAAAAAGAAATGGTAACAATCTTGTGTAAAATAACAAAAATAATAATGTTCTAAAGTTACAATCCCTCGAAGAGAGTAGAAGAGATGGGATGCCATGTTGGTGGATCCAGTGAAGGATTCAATAAGGGAGGTCATAGAAATCGTAGTAAACACCAACATACTCCCGGTGAGGAGGAATGTAGAGAGGTGTGCCTGGATCAGGTAGACTGATGCGCTTTCCTTCTTCCAAGTATAATATAAACGTACAAGAATTGAAGAAGAAAAAACAACCACACCATTAAACTTTCCTCTTATATATATATATATAGTTTGCTTGAAAAAAACTTGTTTTGTGTCCAATATTTAAGTTTGTGAGCCTAAGAAAGAAACTGAATAACTTTAATTTTAACTTTACAATTTATTCTGTGTTCTGAAAAGAATAAAAGAAAATAATGTGCTGATTTACTTTTTCTCCCAATGGGGGAGATAGACAATGCCTATGCAAAGACAGCTGTTTCATCTTTGAGAAAGATTCTTCAGTCTGCATATCGGCCTGCAAAGAATGTCCACAGTGAACATTCAAACTGAGCTAGAAGACTTTCTACAAGAGAAAGGTTGTCCTCTTTGCACCAGATTGAAAGTCCACAATAAAAGCAAACCAGCACTTAATTAAAAAGAAATGGTAACAATCTTGTGTAAAATAACAAAAATAATAATGTTCTAAAGTTACAATCCCTCGAAGAGAGTAGAAGAGATGGGATGCCATGTTGGTGGATCCAGTGAAGGATTCAATAAGGGAGGTCATAGAAATCGTAGTAAACACCAACATACTCCCGGTGAGGAGGAATGTAGAGAGGTGTGCCTGGATCAGGTAGACTGATGCGCTTTCCTTCTTCCAAGTATAATATAAACGTACAAGAATTGAAGAAGAAAAAACAACCACACCATTAAACTTTCCTCTTATATATATATATATATATAGTTTGCTTGAAAAAAACTTGTTTTGTGTCCAATATTTAAGTTTGTGAGCCTAAGAAAGAAACTGAATAACTTTAATTTTAACTTTACAATTTATTCTGTGTTCTGAAAAGAATAAAAGAAAATAATGTGCTGATTTACTTTTTCTCCCAATGGGGGAGATAGACAATGCCTATGCAAAGACAGCTGTTTCATCTTTGAGAAAGATTCTTCAGTCTGCATATCGGCCTGCAA
Organism: Phymorhynchus buccinoides; assembly: GCA_017654935.2. NCBI lineage: Eukaryota > Metazoa > Mollusca > Gastropoda > Neogastropoda > Raphitomidae > Phymorhynchus > Phymorhynchus buccinoides. The sequence continues at coordinate 9,300,129 of CM065692.1, forward strand.
AGAATGTCCACAGTGAACATTCAAACTGAGCTAGAAGACTTTCTACAAGAGAAAGGTTGTCCTCTTTGCACCAGATTGAAAGTCCACAATAAAAGCAAACCAGCACTTAATTAAAAAGAAATGGTAACAATCTTGTGTAAAATAACAAAAATAATAATGTTCTAAAGTTACAATCCCTCGAAGAGAGTAGAAGAGATGGGATGCCATGTTGGTGGATCCAGTGAAGGATTCATATATATATGTGTGTGTAATTCATTTCACTTCTTGACCTCACTGCAAAGATCAAATAATGTAATCTTCTTTTGCCATTCTTTCCACTTGATCAAAAATTGACGGAAAACAGATTTACTGGACCTGTTGGATTTACTGATTTTTATTTTATAACATTTGTTACTGAAATGCACATAACTCCCAGGGACCTCCATTTGGGGATCCATGAAGTAATGTAACTAATAACATTCTAAAGGTCAGGTCAGGTCAGGTAAAGGACCCTCTAAAAGAATTCGCAATGCCACTGGGACTCTATCCTGCCTCTAGGACCCTCTATACTGTAAGTGAAGGAGTCTCTGGGACCCCTTGTTGTGCGGGACGATTGTGAGCCCTGTAAATAACCGAGTTTCTTTAATTTCTAAATGACCATTAATATTATTAGCATTAACTTTATTGTATTTTCTCAACCCAGGTGGGTCGCCTTCTGATCCGGCGTGTGGTGGCCATGATGATGGAGATCCCCTTCAACACGGTGAAGCTGGCGCGCACGGAGAAGGGCAAGCCCTACGCCCTCAACCCGGACAACGAGAAGCCCCTGGTCACCGGCTGCCATTTCAACATCTCCCACCAGGGGGACTACGTGGTCATTGCCGCCAACAAGAGCAAGCAGGTCGGGGTGGACGTCATGAAGGTGGAATGGCCCCGTAAGTCAACTTGGTATTGGTATTGGTATTACTTTATTATTGGTGTTATTTACCGGCCGCCAACAAGAGCAAGCAGGTCATGGTGGACGTCATGAAGGTGGAATGGCCGCGTAAGTCAACTCAGTATTGGTATTACTTTATTATTGGTGTTATTTACTGGCTGCCAGCAAGAGCAAGCAGGTCGGGGTGAACGTCATGAAGGTGGAATGGCCGCGTAAGTCGACTTGGTATTGGTATTACTTTATTATTGGTGTTATTTACTGGTCGCCAACAAGAGCAAGGAGGTCAGGATGGACATCATGAAGGTGGAATGGCCGCGTAAGTCGACTCAGTATTGGTATTACTTTATTATTGGTGTTATTTACTGGTCGCCAACAAGAGCAAGGAGGTCAGGGTGGACGTCATGAAGGTCGAGTGGCCGCGTAAGTCGACTTGGTATTGGTATTACTTTATTATTGGTGTTATTTACTGGTCGCCAACAAGAGCAAGGAGGTCAGGGTGGACGTCATGAAGGTGGAATGGCCGCGTAAGTCAACTTGGTATTGGTATTACTTTATTATTGGTGTTATTTACTGGCCGCCAACAAGAGCAAGGAGGTCAGGGTGGACGTCATGAAGGTGGAATGGCCGCGTAAGTCGACTCAGTATTGGTATTACTTTATTATTGGTGTTATTTACTGGCCGCCAACAAGAGCAAGCAGGTCAGGGTGGACGTCATGAAGGTGGAATGGCCGCGTAAGTCGACTTGGTATTGGTATTACTTTATTATTGGTGTTATTTACTGGTCGCCAACAAGAGCAAGGAGGTCAGGATGGACATCATGAAGGTGGAATCGCCGCGTAAGTCAACTTGGTATTGGTATTACTTTATTATTGGTGTTATTTACTGGCCGCCAACAAGAGCAAGGAGGTCAGGGTGGACGTCATGAAGGTGGAATGGCCGCGTAAGTCAACTTGGTATTGGTATTACTTTATTATTGGTGTTATTTACTGGCCGCCAACAAGAGCAAGGAGGTCAGGGTGGACGTCATGAAGGTCGAGTGGCCGCGTAAGTCGACTTGGTATTGGTATTACTTTATTATTGGTGTTATTTACTGGCCGCCAACAAGAGCAAGGAGGTCAGGGTGGACGTCATGAAGGTCGAGTGGCCGCGTAAGTCGACTTGGTATTGGTATTACTTTATTATTGGTGTTATTTACTGGCCGTCAACAAGAGTCGGGGTGGACGTCATGAAGGTCGAGTGGCCGCGTAAGTCTGCACAGTCGTTTCAAGGTTCTCTTTGTCAACAATTCGTCGGCCTTTCAGGGACCTTCTCCAGCTGTCTTGGAGTGGGGATGTACCTTGGCCAACAATAACTGTACTCTCAATATGTGATGGTGCAATGAGAAAACCAGACATAATTGTTGTGTAAATCAACATTTGTTTTAACAAGTTGGCGATACAATCAATACACAGAAAACAGCTTAAATATCTTTGCTGAATTTTATTTAACTGTCATTTAAGCATCAAGGATGCAATACTTCATTTGCCGAAATGTGACATTGAAGAGAGTTTGGGCTTTGTTACTAGTGTTCTTTGTTGTTGTTATTGCTTGAAAAATAGTAAACTAAACAAAGAAATCATTAAATTTTTGATTTTGCATGTTGGTAAAAATACATAAAAGTAGACTTAAAATATGCTCTGTTGCTCTTTGTTCACAATGATTCTGATTATTTCTTCTTTGTCGTTGCTTTGTTTTGTTGCTCAGGCAAATCCAGCGTGCAGGAGTTTTTCAGCATGATGAAGATACTGATTTCTTCTTTGTCGTTGCTTTGGTTCGTTGCTCAGGCAAATCCAGCGTGCAGTAGTTTTTCAGCATGATGAAGATACTGATTTCTTCTTTGTCGTTGCTTTGTTTCGTTGCTCAGGCAAATCCAGCATGCAGGAGTTTTTCAGCATGATGAAGATACTGATTTCTTTGTCGTTGCTTTGTTTCGTTGCTCAGGCAAATCCAGCATGCAGGAGTTTTTCAGCATGATGAAGATACTGATTTCTTTGTCGTTGCTTTGTTTCGTTGCTCAGGCAAATCCAGCATGCAGGAGCTTTTCAGCATGATGAAGATACTGATTTTTGTTTGTCGTTGCTTTGTTTCGTTGCTGAGGCAAATCCAGCGTGCAGGAGTTTTCAGGGATGCTCCTTCTTGCAAGATGTCCTGAATCGCAGGATTTTTAAATTGTTTAGAGCCAGTGTTGCCGGATTATGAGAATTTGAGAATGAGAAACAACGATTTTCTTACACACATGCACTTGTACAACAAAAAGGATCTATATAAGCATTTGCTAGTATATTCAAAGGAATGTAGCACTTGTACTAGTCTAGAGGGGTGAAAAAAGAGCAGTAAATGTGTATGTGTGTGCACTGCCCCTGCACTCCGCCGGGGCTGCCCCCTTGCAGGATTTTTGAAATTTCCCAGGAGCACCCAGGAGTTTTTTAGCATGATGAAGATGCTGATTTCTTCTTTGTCGTTCTTTGTTTCGTTTCTCAGGCAAATCCAGCGTGCAGGAGTTTTTCAGCATGATGAAGCGCCACCTCACAGAGCAGGAGTGGAGCAACGTTCTTCGCCGCACTAAAGACCTGGACCAGCTACATGTTTTCTACCGACATTGGGTGAGAACCAAATAAATCTTCTGCGTTCCCAGGCCATATGCAGGGTTCATTCTCGGCGTCGGTCATCGGTCATTGACGCATAAACCTTCGATTTTGACCGATAGTTTTAGCAGGCAGGCGGTCATCTGACCGATTGATTTTTCATCAAAGCAGTCAACAACTTCAAGGATTCTGTCGTCTGCTAAACTTGAGTTATTTCGCGGCCTCGGACCATAAACAGAACTAAAAAGTTGTATCTGGCGAAACGAACGCCGAAACGAAGAAATGGCGGCATTGCACATTCAGTAAAGCTTTTCCGATCCAACTTTTTGAAGACCAAATAAAGTTCCAGCGTGACCTAGTCTTCTAGTGCTAAGCAAGATCGTTCTGACCGTTTCTCGACCTTTTGACAACAATTCGTGTTTAAAACCAGCCATGCCTCCCAAAAGAAGCCACGAGTAGGAAAGGGGCAAAAGAATATGTTTGCTAGTTTCGGACTCGCTCAGACATCGTCGGCAACTTGTAGGATCGTTGGAATTAGGTCAAGCCACCCCAACTTTTCCACATCAAAACTCCGAACCCGATTTTCGTGCCACAGCGGTCAGTCTGTTTGCTTTGGTTTTGCTGGTTGTCAGTCTTGTTTCTGACCATCCGGCGTTTTCCTTTCTAAAGCAGACACATGTCCGGTCATTCCAAAACGATCTTTGTTTACATCTGAATGCTTGTTCACAAGAGCGAAGCGCTTTAAGTTTTAGGTCTGATTTCTTCATTGACCAAATCTGAACGGTACAGGGCTCCCAATCATCCCGCAAAACAAGGGGTCCCATGGACTCCTTCGCTTACAGTATAGAGGGTCCTAGAGGCGGGATAGAGGGTCCCAGTGGCATAGCGAATGCTAAAAAGAATGTTTCTAGTGCATCCCTGGGACCCCCTGCACATTCTTGTAGAGGGTCCTGTAGAATTTTAGTGCTTCATAGACCCCCAAATGGGGGTCCCTGGGAGCCCTGACGGTAAATAGAACATTTTTGCAAGTTCGACAGGAAAAAGCAGCAGCATCAAGCCGTTCTGTTAGGTATCATCTCAAAAACATAAGTTTACTGCATTAATATGCAAGTGTGTATGTACGTTTGTGTGTCTGTCTGCCTGTCTCTCTGTCCATATCTCGATCTGTTTGTCTCGCCCCCTCTCTCTCTCTCTGTGTAGTCAGCCTATTCCAGGGGTTATGCACATGTGTTTGCCTGTGTGTTCACTGTGCATAAACACTATGAATGAGAATGAGATTACATTTTTTAAAAAGCAGGATCATAGGGTTAAATTGTGAGCAGGAATATTAGTAGGTGCCAGCAGGCTGAGCTTGTAAGTGGCAGTCAGACTGCCCAGCCCCCCCAAAATACCTTGTTTTCCCAAAGCAATTACTCTCAGGTGATGCGTTTGTTAGCAAAATGTTTTATATGACATTAAAGATCATTGTTTCATCTTTCCAATGATGTCTTTGTTTTTAATGTGTGACGTGTGTGTGATTTTTTAGAATTTGTTAAAAGCGGTTGAGGTTCGGCTATTTTTGGCCGCCGGGACAGCTTTTTTGAGATCGCGATTTTCGGGTTGCCGTCTTTTGGCTTTGCGCAGGATCTCGCGTTGCATTGTTCATGCATAATGTGACCAGAAATGGAATCTAGAGACCTTCAGCTTTAACATGGTGTAAAAAAAGGTTGATAAATGTTAAGTTAATACGCAGAAATCGCGGAAAGTAAAGTTCTAGTGAAAATTTCGGACCTAAAATAACACCAAAACCACCCGAAGCCTACCCTCGTTAGAATCGGCGAAGTTTCCTCTTTCTTTTGGGATAAAGATTAAAACCATTGGCTAATACGGGAAACCCTGCTTGCCAATGAAACGCGAACACCCATTGGTTCAATCAAACTTTCATGCTTAACCATGGCGGCACCAGGCAGCGGACGTATCCCGACGGAGTTTGTGAAGAAATACAGAGACTTAATCGGCAAGAAACGTCATATACTTGATTCAGGCTGTATATAAGAATTTTTCATTTGATTTAAGGTCATTTTAGTGATCGGATTGTTTTAAAAAAAACATTGTTGTTGATCGAAACCGTCGTGTCTATCTGAGTTTGCTTGACGCTGTTGAATGGCAGGAACGATCGTGGGATCGAAGGGGGTGGCCTAGAATTTTGTTGTTTGTTCTGACTTTTGTCTGTAATTTTACTAAGTTGCATCAAATTGTTTTCATTAGATGGTTCATCTATGTTGCAATTTATTTTCATGATCAAAATGTTGGTCTAAATAGTTGAAAAACAATGCCGAATCTCAACATTTTTAACTCGGTCAGACTCATGAATATTAATGAGCTCAGCCTCGATGTGGTTTACATAGCAGGCGAAGCTTTGCCCTTTGTCGCGACTGTTCGATCACGCAAACAAAGTTATTTACCAGATAAAATATACCACAACTAGCCCCCTAAATGTTCAAAAACTAAACTTTTCAAGATAATGAACATGATCTGGGCTTTCAAAATCGTTCAGCTTCGGAGTTTTGCATGCTTGTTTGATTCGAATTCAACTTCAAGTTGAAACTTTGATAGGCTTGCTGAGCCTGAGTTGCTCACGCTCGTGATGCTGTAGCGCTGGTCCTAGCACTTCGTTTGCAGCTTGCATTCTATTTCTAGAAGTAAACAACTATCTCTTCTTCTTCATTGAAAACACATCATGTTTTTTCCAACCTAGATGTCTTAATATTTTCAGTTGAGTTCTCCATTTTCACTTAAATGAAGGCCACACATGACACCCCCCTCCCTCTCTCTCTCCCTCTCTCTCTCCCTCTCTCTCTCTTGCAGTGTCATACAGAGACAGTGTTAATATATACACACACACAGAGTCACGATCTTCAAACATACAGTCACACACACACACACACACACACTGCTCCACAAGCATACAGTGAGTGACACACACACACACATACAAGCACACTGATCTACAAACATACAGTGACACACACAGTCAACACACCAAGACACATACATGCACACAAAGATATACACATAGTGATAGTACTGATACACACACAGTCACACACACACAGACACTCACACACACCACATAAATAACACACACTCACACACGCACCACACAAATAACACACACACACACACACACAGAGTAATCAATGATGCAATTCAACTCATTGTTTGAAAGTATTACAATTTTTTTTCAACAGTGGTAAACATTTTTTTTTAAACCATTGGGAATAAATTGTAGATTCCTGCATCTCATTTGAAAGATCTTTGAAGAATATGATAAATACAGTTTAAATTATGAAAATCGGACAATAATTACTCTCGCAATGTTAAAATTAAATTTTAAGCGTTTTGGACGCCTGCGATTTTTGCGCGATTAGCCATTTTTATCTACCTATTACACAAAATATGGTTAATGCAGATGGCTGAAAAAAATTAGGCTTCCACAAATTGTTGCTGACGACAACTATGCAAGATATGGGCTGTTTCAGACTGATAGATTACGTATGACATGGTCCATAAATCAGGCTTCTACACAGATTGGCATTTTGGGCCCAAAATGGCGTCTTTTTAAGCGTCACGTTTTATGCAATATCTCGGCTTCTAATTAAGATAGAAACAAAATGTTTGTTGTGTTGTATTCTGTTTTGGGCCCTCTTTGCATTGGTATTATTTGTTTGGCTGAATAATGTAGATGTAATTTTGACCTGCCGGTACATAATATTAGTTTCCTTTGACTTTTTTTTTTTACATTAAACTATGAAATGGCAAGGTACATTTTACACTCTGTGGGGGGGGGGGACAGAAATTTTAAAAAAATCTGATGAAAACCTTCAACCATGGGGAAAGGCCACATCTGTTTGCTAACCTTCATGAACATGGTAATGTACCGCGGTAAATCTATGACCTATTGTTTTGGGAAAATGACCTATTGATTTTTCTGCCAACCGGTCAAATGACCTATGATGTCCTGTGGCAAGAATGAACCCTGCATATGGTCATGATAATGGTCAATGTGCATTATATGTTTTCAGTTTTCACTGGTCTCCCCGCTGCATTCAGTCGACACATTCCGATTTCAGAGAAGCTCATAGCAGAAAATTATTTGGAAGGTTGTTTTTTTAAGATGGGTCAATAAGTAAAAAAAAAAAAAAAGGAGTAGATGATAGTAAGAAAACGTCATAAAGAATAATAGATTAAAGGAAGTTGCTAGCGCATAACTTCCAGAAGGTGGGGGAACTTCTTGTACTGAAGCTCTTAAGTGAGTGTCCCATGGGGAGAGACTCGTGGAGGGGGCGGAGTCGTCCAGCTCCTTGTATGAAGGCATGAGGCATCCACCCTCTACCCAGAGGATCACACTCAATCAGCAGGGCTCCCAATCATCCCGCAAAACAAGGGGTCCCAGGGACTCCTTCACTTACAGTATAGAGGTGGGATAGAGAGTCCCAGTGGCATTACGAATGCTAAAAAGATTTGTTCTAGTGTATCCCTGGGACCCCCTGCATATTCTTTTAGAGGGGATTTTAGGATTTCATAGACCCCCAAATGGTCACTGGGAACCCTGATCACATAAATTTAAAACCATCTTATGGAGAACCATTTCAGTTTGCTACAATGTATAATTGCGCATGGTCTCGGTACACGTTAACAATATTAACAAAATATCTCTATTTCTCCATGACAACACAGTGTTAGGCCCTTCATGTCTTACAACTCATTGTGTTGCCATGGGGAAATAGAGACTAAGAGATATCTTGTGAATAATGTTAACGTGTACCGAGACCTTAACTGGTTACTTCAACTTTGGCAACAACAAAGATCTCACATTTTGTTAAGTGACTGAAACAGGAGCATTCCTGGACTACTTTCACAGGGTTCGCACAGTCTGAAGGCTTTGGTCTATGAAAATTGTGAAATGGTTTGTGAAAAAGTCATTGAGTCACTGACACTTAAATTAGTTGTGTTTTTAAAAATATCTTTTATTAATGCTTTGTGTTTTGTTCGCTTGGCGGGGGGTGGGTATGTATGACTCGGTGTAATAGTTTTGTGTGTGTTTTTTTCTCCAAAATCTTTGTAAAGCGCTGTGAGGATGGCATGCCATCGAACAGCGCTATATAACTATAAGTTTCATTTATTATTATTAAATAATTGATGCCATGAAGAGTTTGTTTGCTTCCAGCATTAATAAAGAAGCAATTTAATTGGCTTATTTTCCTATATCCGCAGTTTTACGATCTAGCTCCGTCTAGTAGACTTCTGTCACGAAATCCCCCGCTCGATCCTGATCAGAGATCGGGAGAGGGAAATCGCGAACCCCGAGGAGAGTCACGCACGCCCAGACAGACAACCTCGCAGGAGAAGGCACACGCGCACACCAGAAGTACAATACAAAACAAGACTATTTATTATAAGCAAGCACACACACACACTTACACGATTCAATACACTCAATGTTTAACAAATTATCTACACAATATACATGGCATTCAAAAGTTTGTCCAAAGAATAAACTAAAGCCGGCAACTTAACTGAATAACTAAAAGAGAGTTTGTAAGCAGAAACACAAAATTGAAGGGAAAAACGACGAAAGGGCAGACGAAGAAAAGAAGTCCAACAAAAACAGCAGAGCGTCCGAAGAAGAAGACAAAAGGGGAAAACAAAAGTCAGTAGAAAAACTGCTCCCCCTCCTGGGGCAGGCTACAGCAGCAGAAACAAAAGAAGAGAGACGGCAGAGGTCGCCCCCAGACTCCTCAACAGGAACGTCGAAGCCTGGCCCGAACGCACAGACAGGCCCACAGATCGGGCCTAACACGGGGCCAGACAGAAAGGCGGGCGGCCTCCCACAGCCGGAAACGGAGGAAAGAGCGGTTGACCGGGCAGTCAACCAGGCAGCAACAGGTCAGGTTCAGGATCAGGATCAGGATCAGGACAAACTTCCAAGTGGCGGAATGAAGAAGAAGAATCCTCCCCACAAGACAGTCGCAGCTCTGGTCTCGCCAAGGGCTCGGGGTAAGCGCGAGCAGGTGGAAGGGGTTCCGGACCGGCCACAGCTTTCTTCCAGGACTCCAGTGAACGCCAGGGACGATGACGGGGAAGGGAGGACAATGAGGAACCAAATAAAAAGGGGTGAAGATGGCGATGAGGATGAAGAGGAGAAACGATGTCAGCCGAAGCTCTACAGCTTCGCTATCCCCACGTCTAGGACTCGTGCAGGATAAACAATTGATAACAGGATCCTTCAGGGACGTGGCCCTCACCACACCTCAGCACTGGGCGGCCGTAGGTGGACAGAACGATGAAAAGGAGAAAGGATGAAGCGATGAAGCGATGTTGCTTAACTGAAGGAAAAATATGGAGTGCCGTTTGACCGGTCTAAAACTCACGAAGTCGCCAGTTGAACGTGGAGTCTCGCGAGAGGTCAGAGCTAACACGGGTTGCACGGATTTCACAAGTAGGTTGTCTCGATTAGGTGAAAAGAAGGAGAAAGATCTCGGGGTCCTTTGAGATCGAGTGGTAGACTGTGCCTTTCTCTGTCTGTTCAGAAGAACAATGTCACAAACTCGTGACATACCCCCCTTCCGGAAAAGCACGTACTGGGTGAAAACACTCATCGTGTCGCAGCCTGGGACGTCGCCAAGTTGTCCTCTGAAGGTTTGGCTTGTGCAACCTTCCGCACTCTCTCTTCCTCTGGCAAAACATGTCCCCATTTGATGAAGTGACCAAGGAACGACACTTAGCTCTTGCTGGTCTCACACTTACTGGATCGGACCGCCAGACGGACTTCACGTAGCCGCCGTGGGATACGCCGGAGGACCTGCACTTGTCCCTAGTCATGTGGGTCCAGTAAAAACCCTGCTGTACCCTCTCTTGAATCCGGCAGGTGCTCATGTGTCCAACCAAGGGCGCGTCATGAGCCACTCTCTGCACCGATGGGGGTACAACAACTTGCTTGGCACCAGTGCGGTCGTTCTGATGGTGGCGGCAGAGTATCCTTTTCTCTTCCCTGAATGAGATAGTGCTGGGCTTGGAAGCCCTAGGTTCAGCGTCCACTAACTCCGTCACCCTATCCAGCCGGCTGCCCTGCGACTGAGGTTTGCGGGGCACTTGTGGTGTCACTTCCTCCACAAACACTTCCAGTCCTGGCCGGACAATGGGTTGGAGTTCGTCCACCTTCTTGGCCATGGCGCGAGTGACTGCGCCCACGTAGACCTTCTCGGGCAGAATAGACGCTAGAGTCTGCTCCGTCCCATCCTCGAAGCACACAGTATTCCCCAACAGTAATGAACACGCCGGTTGCTTAAGGGCCACTGCCCATACCTTGCCTTCGAAGTAAGGGGTGCACAACTCCACCAAATAGGTAAGGCGACGACACACAAATTGGGCTTCAACTCCTGACACTTCGCACACCGGTCCTCTGGGCGCCCCAGATGGTACGAGCTCTTCGTCCACGAAAATGGCCGTAGCGCCGGTGTCTCTGACGCTGTCAACTACTTTTCCAGCCACTCTGGAGGGGAAGACAGGACATCCTTCCCTGCATGGTGAAGAAGCAAACTGGCTAAGGGCTTTCCAACTTCCGGAGGCCTTCCCATCCTGCGAACCGCTATTCTGGAAAGATGGTCTCCGCAACTCGGGACAGAACCTCCTAATATGCCCTAGGGTCCGGCAGTGGAAACACACCTTTTGGTTCTTTGTCGGTGATTTGGTTGGAGACGGAGGAGTAGTTTCCTGGAGAGGAGTGGAGACAGGGGTATGACTATCTTTGGCAGATCCCCTGGAGGCGACAGTTCTCCTAGCCTCCGAGTAAGTCTCTGCGATCTCGATGGCAGCGTCGAATGTAGTCGGCTTCTTCTCACTCATCCGTATTCGGAGCTCAGGGGACACGGTGTTGTAGAGCTGCTCAATGAGGATTAAATCCTTCAGCTCGGCCTCAGAGAGCTCTTCCCAGTGTTTCAGTGCTTGACGAAGCCTTGTCCCAAACTGGTAGAAAGTTTCACTGGACTCCTTCTTACCATTGCGGAACTTCCGGCGATAGGTCTCAGGCGAAAGGCGAAACTGCTGACGAAGAACCTTCTGTAAATTCTCATAGGTCTCGTCCTCTCCCATCTTGAAACAGGCTTCCTTGGCTCTGCCGGTGAGGGAAGATGACAGATGGATGAGTTTCTCATCATCAGTTAAGAGGTAGATCTTAGCCATTTTCTCGAAATGTTCTAGGAACAAGTCAATATCTTCGCCGGGTTTCAGTTCTGGAAGCTTGAGTACAGGGGTCGACACCTTAGACCTGCTTCCTGACTCACGTCCTTGTTCCAGCTTTTCTCTCCTTCTCACTTCCTCTTGGCGAATCGCCTCACGTTCCTCTTTCTCTTCTCTCCACCTGCGTTCTTTCTCTTCTCTTTCCTCTCTTCTTAGTTCCCTCTCCAGCTTCATTTCCTCTCTCCATCGCTGTTCTTTCTTTTCCTCTTCCTCCTTCTGTTCAGCTCGCTCCTCTCTCCTTCGTTGTTCTTTCTTTTCCTCCTCCTCCTTCCTTCGTTGTTCTTTCTTTTCCTCCTCCTCCTTCCTTCGTTGTTCTTTCTTTTCCTCTTCCTCCTTCCTAAGTCTTTCCTGCTCTTCTTTTTCCTCTCTTCTAAGCTGTTCTTTCTTTTCCTCTTCCTCCTTCCTTCGTTGTTCTTTCTTTTCCTCTTCCTCCTTCTTTCGTTGTTCTTTCTTTTCCTCTTCCTCCTTCTGTTCAGCTCGCTCCTTTCTCCTAAGTCTTTCCTGCTCTTCTTTTTCCTCTCTTCTAAGCTGCTCAATCTCAGCCATCTCTTCCTTTCTCTGCTGCTCCATCTGAGCCATGGCAGCCATGAACATGGAAAACTCGCTGTTTCCTTTCGAGGAAGGATGGTGCTCTCCAGGCTTCTCCTCTGTCGTGGCACCTGACTTAAGAAAGATTCCCCTACCACGACCTAGGCTAAGGGGAGTCGAAACTGGTCCAACCCTAGACCGTGCTCCTCCATGGTCAACTGCAGCATGGACAACCGGAGTGTGCATAGCCGTAGCCACAGAAGTCATGGAAGAAGATGGGGGTGAGGACACAACGGTAGTAACGACGGAGGTAGAAACAGCTGAGGGCGTAGTCGGTACAGAAGGATCCGTCGACAGGTCCCACATAGCCCCACTGCGCGACCTTAAATCATACTCGTGACTGGCCATTTTTTTTTTTTTTCAACACTAACGGTTATGCAACGAAGACGATGAATCGCAGTAACACACACTAACGCGCGCAGGAAATCCCACAAACTACGTCGAATTAAACCACACTAAACCAAACACTAACTAAACTACTCCGCATAAAGCTTTACCACACTAACCACTATTGCGCTAATTTACACAGCGTAGAACGCTTCTGCGACTAAACGACCCGCGTGGACAACCACGTTTGCACAAAAACCCTATTGCGCACCACGGGAGGCGGTCGCACGAACTACCTCAACGGCCAAACAGCGCACAGTAACTTCCTGCGGTAACTTTCTGCGGTAAAACTAAACACGATGTAGCTATGAACACACCCCAGTGTTTGAAAGCGCTATAAAAAAAACTACGGTTTGTGTTGCACAAAAACGTTCCGGTTTATCCCAGCAAGTTTGCTCTATAGCACAAGCTACACTAAGCATAAACGCGTGCGCGCACAGGTTCACATGCAACTCAACAAATAACCAAGCGATGGAATAAAAAAAAAAAGGTAACTCAATGCAAGACACAATCCAATGCACGGAACACAGCAATTCAGTGCAAATCAACTACAATGCATCAAAACCAAGAATTGTCTTGCAAAATAGAACCAGTCACAGACACGATAATAGTTCCAAGTGAATAGTCCGGGTTTAGTTTGCTAATTAAATATGCGCGTACATATAGGTTGTCTCTATTAGGTGAAAAGAAGGAGAAAGATCTCGGGGTCCTTTGAGATCGAGTGGTAGACTGTGCCTTTCTCTGTCTGTTCAGAAGAACAATGTCACAAACTCGTGACAACTTCCTTGATTTGTCGATAGTTCTCTTCGTTATATCCGGTATCTGTGTGTGTGTGTGAGAGTGTAATGTTGTTTTTTCATTTTATAAACTTTATTGAGAATGCATGCCGTGACAGGTCAAAAACAGGATACAAGGGTCTTCGAAAGTTTGTATGAAAACTGTACGACCCGTTTCACCCATGAAGGTGTAGAGTGGCACAGAGTGTTCACCTCGTGTCAAGTAAACCTGAGTTCGAACCTGGGTACAGGGGATTTTTCCTCTCACTCTGCACTAGGCCTTGCGGTCTGAACGTGGAGTCTTTCGGATGAGATGATAAACCGAGGTCCTGTGTGCCCATGCACTTAGCACGTTAAAACCAGTGGCAACGAAAAAGTTGTCATGTGGTCAAAATTTACCCCCCCCCCCTCATTTCCTTCTTCATCAGTCACACAAAGATCGCACTCTCTTTGACTCTGCCTTCCCCTTTGCTTTCACGTGGTCAGATTTTAAACTATGATCTTATGTGCTCAAATTTTGATGTGGTGACAGCCCTGAAATGGCTATAAGCAACATCAAATCAAATCAAATCCCCTTTGCTTACTGTCATCTGCTATCTTTCTATATCACTGGTCCATTCTCCTGCCTTTTTTTCTATGAATTATTTTAAAGATTTCTTCAGCCGAAGTCGGACATGCTGGGCCTAACTATTTCTTAGGCGCATAACGGCAGCATGACGCATCTACGCTCATATGACAGGAATCCTAAGCGAACGAAGAAAAAAACAAAAACCTATGAAGTCTGTATGTTCATTGTTGCATGCAGTGTCTGAAAGAGAGCGTGCTGAAGTGCTTGGGCACGGGCATCGGGCTGGAGCTGTCCCGCCTGGACTTCCACACGCCGGACGAGGAGCTGACATCTGACCAGGCGACCACCACCACCTACCTGGAGATGGACGGGTCCCTGGCCTCCGACTGGAGCTTTGAGGAGAGCATGCTGGAGGAGCACTGCGTCACTGTGGCCATGCAGCCAGAGCAGTCAGAGCAGGTGAGAACCAGGCGGCGACTCTTTATAATGAGTCGGTGTTGATATAAAATGTGTGTCAGTCAAAAATTTTATTTTCAGATAAAATGTGTGTGAGATAGAGAGTTGCTTTGTATGTGTTGTTGCTGGTTTGTGTCGTTCTTAAATACTATTTTTGTTATCTGCTTGATGAATAATTTAATTGTAAAACAAATATTATCCAAAATGATGTCTTGTAAGGGAGGTAATTTAATACTTACAAAGGACAATGTCTCAGAAAAGTAGGTCTTATGTGGGAGGGAGTCTTGTAATGGGAGGTCTTATAAGGAAGGTTCCACTGTGTATATCTTTGACGCGTTTCAGTCTCAGAATTGCGACAAGGGTGACGCTCCCAAGGCCACGGACGACAAAGGGGAGACGTTCACGGTGTGGGGCATCGAGGAGCTGTTGACAGGCTGCGAGCCTCTGCCCGGCGCCAAGGCTGACCAGGCCTACTGGGACAACTTTGACGCCAAAGAGGAAGAGCCCAACCTGAGCTAACAGCCTTTCGCCGTGGAACTTGCAAAGCGTCAGATCAGATGGCTTGGGTGGCTTTTTGGGGGGGATGTGAACTTGTCGGTTGGTGCTGAGTGTCGGAGAACTTTCATCTGGCTAAGGAGATCTAGGCATGGGTGAAATTAGTTCAAGGGTGCTCCTGAAATCAGGATAGGAAAAGTTGATAGAAAGTCTTCAGGATTGGGTGGCGCGCCTCTGGCTGCGACTCACTCTCCAGGTGGGAGCAACCCGAATTTCAGATGCCTGTGACTGTAAAGTACCTAATACTACCTAGGATTGCCCATCTTTTCATCCAGACCCACGGTCTTAAAATACTCCTATAAAACCAAACATTTCTGCCAAAATTGATAGCAATAAAACAAGATGATAGACATGCAATTCTTACACCAACCCCACCCATCCTGTGTACACAGACATAATTGATAGCATTAAAACAAGATGATAGACATGCAATTCTTACACCAACCCCACCCATCCTGTGTACACAGACATAATTGATAGCATTAAAACAAGATGATAGACATGCAATTCTTACACCAACCCCACCCATCCTGTGTACACAGACACGCACGCATTGGAAGTTATTTTTAATGCGGTCACCAGTTCAGGAATTGGAGGATTCATAGAACATTGAAACGTGTCATTTTAGGATTGAGAGAATGTTTTGCTCTCACCCATGCCTAGGACAAGTTTGAGGGGCCATCAATTCCCGAAACTGGGAACACTTGAGTCGGAAAAGAGGGTTGAGCATGCACAGACCTGCCTACCCATGCGATTTTTCCGTATTTTGTACACGATTTTGAGCCCCAGTACTGCAGTACGGTAAATGGAAAATTAATACGGCAAAAATTTGAACTTAAGGTCTTCTAAGATCGGTCAAAATCGAGTTTTTCGTCATTTTGCATGGCGGTTTAATGTTCTGTAATGTTCCGTTTTGGGGTCTCTTTGCAAAATACGGAATTTTGAGAACAAGTACGGAATTTTATTTCGTGGAGTACCTATAAAAAATAATTGGGGGTAGGCAGGTCTGCATGCATGTGTTCACAATTTTGTTGGCGTATTTTGTTTGTGTTTTTATTGTCTTGGTTTTGTGTTTTTAATATCTCATTTTGGACGTAGACGAAATGTAGGAAAAGTGCATTGAAAGATAACACCTTGACTGTATTGACGTGTTCTTGTTACGTTCCATTTGAATCGTTCATTGTAGATTTTTAGGTTATGCCTTGAATCAAAGTATGATTATTCAATTTTGTCTTTTTGTTGCATGCATTTGTATCATTTTCGGTCAAGCTGTTAAAAAAATCAAGGAACTCATTTGTACTGCTGTTTTTGTGTACTGTTCATGAAATGGGAAAGAAAACATATGGTAGGTAAAACTTCCAAAAAGTAATTTTGCCAGCGTTTATTTCATCGCTGTTTTGGTAAACTTTTGTTTGTTCTGCATTCGGGAAAGTAAATGTTTGGCAGGAAGAACATTACAAAGTCATTTTGCCAGCGTTTATTATTTTCATCACTCTTAGTAAACTTTTGTTTGTTCTGCATTCGGGAAAGTAAACGTTTGGCAGGAAGAACATTACAAAGTCATTTTGCCAGTGTTTATTATTTTCATCACTCTTGTTTGTTCTGCATTCGGGAAAGTAAATGTTTGGCAGGAAAAACATTGCAAAGTAATTTTGCCAGCGTTTATTATTTTCATCACTCTTGTTTGTTCTGCATTCGGGAAAGTAAATGTTTGGCAGGAAAAACATTGTAAAGTAATTTTGCCAGCGTTTATTATTTTCATCACTCTTGTTTGTTCTGCATTCAGGAAAGTAAATGTTTGGCAGGAAAAACATTACAAAGTAATTTTGCCAGCGTTTATTATTTTCATCACTCTTGTTTGTTCTGCATTCGGGAAAGTAAACGTTTGGCAGGAAAAACATTACAAAGTCATTTTGCCAGCGTTTATTTCATCAGTTTTGGTATACTTTTGTTCGTTCTGCATTCTCACAAGCAAGTCAAAATTTTGATGTGCATGGCATTGCATTTTAAAAATTATGTTTCATATGTTGAAAAGCATAAAAAAAAAACTTCAAGCATTTAATAATGAAACAAAATTTGGAATGTTCAATGTTAAGCCCTCTCTATGATTGGCACGTTGCATTTTGAGGAATATCTAAAGAGTTCCGTCTTCTGACCCACTATCTACATAACTAGGTCGAAGGTTGTTAAACGAGTTTTCTTCTTCTAAAGAGTTCTCTGCGCTTTTTATAATCGGGTTAAATCCCACCCAGATCTTTTTGTCGTTTCATTGTTGTTGGGTGTTTTTTAGTTCTGGGGAGATGTCATGGATGTTCTACATGTTCAATTTCAGGGTTTTTTAAAGAGTCCAACTAAAATCAATAATTTTCTATTGTTATTACATTACGTCGGTTCTCTATTAGTAATATCGGATATGCCAAGTCACAAATTGTCATCAGAAATATAATCTAGAAATGTCTTAAAATCATGTCTAATGTAAAAAGTGTCGGGCGGGATTCATACGCAAACAGGTGGAAAAGGCAATTTCATCTCATGCTCGCATTTGGACACTTCATTTTTTTAATTATTTTTGTACGAGTGGGAACATCATTTTTAGGCACATGATCGTCATTCATTGTTTTAGTTATCAATCAATCATTGTTTTAGTTGTACATGTAACTACATGACATTGAAGTCGGTCTTTACTGACAAATGTTCAATAAACAGAAATGTTATACATTTCTAATTGCGTTGTCTTTTTTCTCCCCCAATATTATGCGACTGCTCTTCTTCTTCTTCGACCGCTCAGTTTCCTGTCAATTATGAGCGCAGATGCGTCATGCTGCCCTTATGCACCTAACTAAGAAATAGGCTGGAGGAAATGTTTTTGAAAGCGTTAAGTGAAGAAAGGCAGGAGAATGGACCGGTAAGGCAGAAAGATAGTAGATGACAGTAAGCAAAGGGAAAAAGCAGTCAAAGAAAGTGACAGATTAGAGGAAGCTACAAGCACAGAACTTTGAGAAGGTGGGGGAACTATTTATACAAAAGACCCCCCGGTATCCCCACGGGGGAACGACTGCTCTTCTCATGAAGCAGTCTTCAGCTAATTTATATAATGCTATTAACCCTTTCACCGCCAATGTTGCATTTATGCACCACAATGGTTTAATAGCCCTAAAAAGCATCAAATCAGGGCCTGTTATCCAAAGACCATATTTTCTTATTTTTGATAGGCCTAATGTTATGCATGTCACGGAGGCCTAATGTTATGCATGTCACGGAGGCCTAATGTTATGCATGTCACGGAGGCCTAATGTTATGCATGTCACGGAGGCATTCCCAACATTGCACAGTTTTTTTCTTTACCCAGTTAAGTTTCATGGTATTTTTTGGGGGCTGAAAAATGGCTGGCGGCGAAAGGGTTAATAAAACGTTTGAAACGTGCATGTTGAACAAAGAAATATTGCTCTTGCAGGTTTGGAGCATTCACAAAAACATTATGATACAATACAATACATAGGGCACAGACTATCATGTGTTTTTGTGTCAAAAGTAAAGAGATAGATCAGGCTCCATCATAACGCAGGCTCCATCAGCGCTGATCAGATCTCCATCTGAGCCTGCCCCTATTGACCACTAAACATTTGTTTGCTTGTTGAGCTGGAAGTGGGGCCTGTTCCTTCCCGGCTGAACTGGGGGGTTTAATGGTCTTAACCCTGTGCAAGCTGTAGGTCTTTCTCCTATATTTTCTGTAGGTACATACGTCCTAGTTCCGTCGCGACTATTGCCAGTAATGGCACCTGCGATGTATCGATCCTGATCCTGATGCTCAACACAGTTTATATGTGTTACGCCCAATCCATGAAATTGCCCTGGGCAAAATGATTTGCCCAGTTCGTGAAATAGCTAATTTATAACTTGCAATTGACATTGAGAAAAGCAATATGAATGAAAAATAGTTTTTGTTCATTAGCACACATAGATCAAGAATTGGTTCAAACGAATGAGAAATCTCATCTGTAGATGAGTTTAAAATATTTTATTCAGACTTAATTTGATAAAACGTTTGATTCAACATGTGGCTCAGGCATGCCCCAGCTTAGCATCTGGTCGAGTTGGGGGGCAGGATAGGGGTGCAAATACAATGTAGAAAAGTGTGATACCATTGAATCAAATCTTAATCAATACCTGTGTGAATGGGGATTGAAAAATGTGATCTACATTGTCCATTTTATAAACTGGGCAATGCATTTTGCCCATTTCATGAAATAGGCAATTTCACGGATTGGGCGTAACATATGCATGCAGCATTGCTGGATACAAATTTGCCCCATTATGTACTCGTGAAGAGCAACTGAACACACCACCATTCATCCTCTTACCAATTCATCTTTGAATCATTTGACAATCGACCCTCTAAAAATCAATCAAAATATATTATGGCAATGAAAACAAACGGTATATATGAATTCAATATCAACAATATACCATACTTTACGGATGATTCTGCGCCTTACAATCAAACAAATGATATAGTAAGAAATCTGAATTTTGGGGGGAGGGTTATTCTTCTTCTGCGTTCCATGGCCATAATGGGTAAGGTATGTATGCATCTGGTTTTCAGTTTTCATTGGTCTCCCCGCTGCGTACAGCCGACACATTCCAATTTCGGAGGAGCTCAAAGGAGAAAATTTGAAAGGTTTTTTTGAGAAAAAAAGCAGGAGAATGGGCCAATCAATAAGGCAGAAAGATAGTAGAAAAGGCTAGTCAAAGAGTGACAGATTTGATTAGTGGAAGTTACAAGCACAGAAATTCCAGAAGGTGGGGAACTATTTGTACGAAAGACCCCCCGGTATCCCCACGGGGAAGGAGGGTTATAATAAGGTGCACTTAAAAGTAAAATATAACCATAATGCGGCGACAAAAATAATGGTTTAACAAAATAATTAATACCACAGTTTGGTAAAATATAAGTATCAGGATATTTCACATTCATGTGTAAACTATGAATATGCATACCACAAATTGTCTGTTCACAATTATTGCTGCCGGGGGGATTTTCTCTTCTAATGACTACAGAGTGTTAACTCCAATTGCTTCCTGTTTCATTAATAGAGTTGTAAAATGTAACCATAATTCATATGGACAACACATTTTTAAACAAGCGCGAAATCGCAATACTAGTTTGTGGCACGCGGTCTATTTTTACCACTCCAATCATGAGTCACCTCCCCTGCCTTTTCAATAATTTTAATCTGTAAACCAGAATGTTATCTCTGCACCATTTCGTAACTTTTTATATCTTTTGGAAAACATTTAAAACTATGTATCCTACTTATACTCATCAAAAGAAGCACCGCATACTCGTCATGTCTGTTGTAGTGTCTGTATTACGTATGTTTATTATTTTGCACGCTTTTAAAATACATCATTTTAAAGAGCGGCCTCAATTAATTTTGAAGTGTAGCCTCGATTTGAAGTGCGACATTTTGTCAAAATGTGCGACAATTTTGGACCGACAGACAGACCGACCGACCGACAAAGTGAGTTATAGGTTGTCTCTTTCTCTCTTCAAGTATGTCATACATGTTTTGAGATCTGTAGTAAACAAATCTTTAACCACACACTTTATTGCATATTGTCAAATCTTTAGCCACACACCTTATTGCATATTGTCAAATAATGTTAATTTTACACAGCACCACCAATGGATGACTCACATTTAAGGCACAACAAACATCACTGATTTGGTTATACTGGGGCCTTAAGAAGACAATGGCGGTAGCCTTACACACATTTTTAGCAAAGATGTTTTTTATAACACGGCTAGCGGTAGACCGTCGACATGAACATGGTTGGCTGTGCGTAAAGCTAAATAGGCCTACACTCCTGAAAAAAGCTAAATAGGCCTACACTCCTGCGTAAAGCTAAATAGGCCTACACTCCTGCGTAAAGCTAAATAGCCCTACACCTGAAAAAAGCTAAATAGGCCTACACTCCTGAAAAAAGCTAAATAGGCCTACATTCCTGGGAAAAGCTAAATAGGCCTACACTCCTGGGAAAAGTTAAATAGGCCTACATTCTGTGGGAAAAGCTAAATCGGCCTACACTCCTGGGAAAAGCTAAATAGGCCTACATTCCTGGGAAAAGCTAAATAGGCCTACATTCCTGGGAAAAGCTAAATAGGCCTACATTCCTGAAAAAAGCTAAATAGGCCTACACTCCTGAAAAAAGCTAAATAGGCCTACACTCCTGGGAAAAGCTAAATAGGCCTACATTCCTGGGAAAAGTTAAATAGGCCTACACTCCTGGGAAAAGTTAAATAGGCCTACATTCTGTGGGAAAAGCTAAATAGGCCTACACTCCTGGGAAAAGCTAAATAGGCCTATGTTCCTGGGAAAAACTAAATATGCCTACATTCCTGGGGAAAGCTAAATGGGCCTACATTCCTGGGAAAAGCTAAATAGGCCTATGTTCCGGGGGGGGGGGGGGGGCTAAATAGACCTACGCTCCTGGGAAAAGCTAAATAGGCCTACGTTCCTGGGAAAAGCTAAATAGGTCTGCCCTGGTAGGATTAGGTTTTGGTTATTTTCGTGAAACGGAAAGAACGATGTGTCGGGACAGAAAGCTGAGAACACAAGTGGGGTCAATAGAAGTCGCCTCACACTATCCAACCAAGACGGTTGAAAATGGTTGTGATCTTTCCGCAATTTTCTTTTCTTTTGACAGGGTGAGTAGAAATCACAACTGCAAATTTGAGTCGGATGAAACCCTTCCAACCAGGTCGGATGGAATTGGCGACTGCACCATTTACTTCTAACTTACTCAGGCAGCGGTGGGAATACAGCCTATGCTAGCTGATAGAGAAGAGGGCACACGTAGGCCACAAGTAGTTGAATGAAGTTCACAACTGAATTTATTTTCCAACTAAAAAGGTTGGGTAGTGTAAGGCGTCGTTAAAATCTGTTCTACAATGGCTGACAGTCAAAAGTGTAAACAAATATTCATAATCAAGAAATGAATACTGTACCTTGATATTATGATATATCAATTTGATAGAATAAAACCAATTAAAAAGTGCCAAAAATGTACGCAAAAACGAAGAGTATTAAACCTTAGTCTAAAATCCACAGACCTGACCTGACCTGAACAATTTTAGCTTACACACAGCCAATCACGTTCGTGTTCACGTGGCAGGGTAATCAAAAACGGTCACACACGTAATATTCTCATCCCTAGTTTGTGCCATTAGTTTGTACACATTTGTACCATAGTGTTTTTCTTCTTCTTCTGCGTTCCCAGTACCATAGTGTTCAAAGGCTTCGGCTGTTGGGATGATCCCTGGAGTCTTTTAGCCAGGGTATGTCAACAACAGTATCGTTCATGTTGACATTCTAGTCATGTTTTTTAAACTTTACTAGGCGGCTGCTTCACCCCGCCTGAGGCTTTAAAAGAGATTCTCAGGTAGAAGTTGGCGGATATTTCTCCCAGACACTGGATGCTGAAGTAGATGCGAGAGTCGGTGAGATGCTGTCGAGATCGATTTTCCCAAAATATTGTAATCGATGGCTGCAAAAAAAAAAAAAAAATGCTTCAGACCTGAAATAGAGAAACAGATGAAGGCAAACAATTTGCTTGCAGCAGAAAAGACATCTTGCATGTAACAAGACCTGTCAAACCTTTCATTTTGACAGGTGCAGTACCATTACATGTAGGTAATATTTATCATTGGTTGACATTAACCAGTAGCAGGGGCCAAAAGTAACATGAGAGCTGCACAAAAGATGATTTTCTACAATAATGGAAAATCATGGTACTGTTCAATCTCTTGTGGAAGACTATGACTCAAACGAGGGGGCCTAGGCGTGCTGCAGCCAAATGGATAGGTTGGCCTTTGGGGACCTTCCGCAATGCCAGCTGTCCTTGCCTTTGACCGAGAGAGTGGGGATGTACCCTGGGCAAGGCATCTCCACTGTAAACATTCTAGCCCAGCCTGCCAGAATAGCATCTACCCCCCTCTGCTATCTGACAGTCATGGTCAGAAATGACTGACTGGCATACATACAGGTCATATAATTTCACATTGCATTTAACATGTTTTATTTGAATGTCCAAATTTACATTAAGAAATGCGAGTTAGTAACTGTTTCTGCTTTGCTGGTTACAACTTTGAATGGTTTGAGTTTGATCTTAACTTTCTGATGGCTGAAAAATTGTTAAGAAAATGTTAATGTGTGAAGAAATAAAACTCATTAAATACTTTTCTAAAACTAAAAGAAAGAAACTACTGGTTGCAATTATATAAAAAAAAGTATTAAAAGAACTAGTTCATATGAAAATGAAGTAAACTGGAATAAATTTACATGTTATAACTGTGATTCAGGACTGACTAAATGTAACATATAAACAAATAACAAGAAAAGAAGCAGCAATAAAATCGTTTTAACAAACCGAAAGCAGCCAACATGCACTGAAACGTGAAGTGAAGACAACAAAACATGACAGTTTCTGATGGCTATGGCTTAAAGGAATAACAATGGAAGTAAATCAAATGCTCTAAGCTTAATCTATGAACAAATTTTGGTGCTACATAATTCTTCTTCGATCACTCAGTTTTCTGTCATGGGTGCAGATGTGTCATTCTGCCATTATGCGCTTTACTAAGAAAAAGTTAGGCCCAGCATGTCTGTCTTGGCCAGAGAAAATCTGTAAGAATTTCTAGGAGAATGGACCAGTAAGGCAGAAAGATAGTGGATGACTGTAAGCAAAGGGAAAAGGCAGAATCAAAGAGTGATAGATCAGAGAAAGTTACTAGCACAGAAGGTGGGGAAACTATTTGTTCAAAAGATCCCCCGGTATCCTCATGGGGGATAACGCATACTAATCACAAGTTCACTCACAAGTCCGGATATTCGTAGGGCTGCGTTGCAGGGTAGAGAGCCTCGTAGGTGCGGCCTTCGCCCTCCCCATGAATGGCGTACGCATTGAAGCGTGTGACCGAGGGTGGAAGGTAGGACGTGGGAATCACTGCAGTCCCTCGCCACCTAGCCCCATGTGTCTCACTCTTGTAGTCCAGAGGAAGCCCTTCCTGTTGTGAACAAAGGCAGTACAGTAGAACCTCCCATATAAGACACTGAGACATTGCCCTTCTTTGTAAGTATTAAAATTACCTCCCTTATAAGACCCCTCCCTTATAACAACTCATTTTGGATGATTTTTGAAGGTCTTATAAGTGAGGTTCCACTGTACAATAACGTTGCCAGCAAAGATTTTTGGTCCCCAAGGGGATACCGGGGGTCTTTCATACAAATAGTTCCCCAACCTTCTGGAAGCTCTGTGCTTGTAGCTTCCTCTAATCTATCCCTCTCTTTGACTCTGCCTTTTCCCATTGCTTACTGTCATGTACTATCGTTCTGCCTTACTTAAGTTACTGGTCCATTCTCCTGCCTTTGTTCTAGAAATTCTAACCGTATTTTTCGGACTATAAGCCGATACTTTTTTCCCAAGACCTGAGACCCCTGCGGCTTATATGACTAATTGTTGTTGTTGTTGGCTTACCCTGGCTTAAAGACTCCATGGATCATCCCAGCAGTGGGAGGACTTGAACACTATGGTACAAGTGCATCAGCTAGGGATGAGAATATTACGTGTGTGACTGTTTTTGATTGCCCCGCCATGTGGGCAGCCACGTATAATTGCACACTCCATCTTTGGGGGATATGACTAATAATGTAAAAAGATAATATAACAAAATCTGAATTTTGTGTAAAATATGGGGGGTGCACCTTATACTAAGGTGTGCCTTATACTGTTATAGTTTGAAAAATACACCAGCCGAAGACAGACATGCTGGGCCTAGCTGTTTTTGAGGCACATAATGGCAGCATGACGCATCTGCACTCATATGACAAGAGACTGTCTGAGCGATCGAAAAATAAGGTTTCCAAGTCAATTGAATTGATATGTTTTTGAATGTTATCCTTTTTTCCACAACATTGAATAATTTTTATGGCCAACCATTGAGCAGCTAAAGGTATCATCCAACTAGGGAAGACACCAGAAGTGACTTGTTAATAATCCAACAACACTGGTCATTCTGGGGGGGTGGGGGTGGGGGGGGTGGGGGGAGAAGTGACTAAAATACATGATAGCCCCAATCTGTACTTTTTAACATTCTTAGCATTCAGTAAGTGAAGTACCTGGACAATGGTTCTTGTTCCGTTCAACAAGAGGACAAGATGCTGGCCGTGTCTGGAATCAGATATATACCATCGAGTAATTCATTAAACCCGCCTCACACTATTGCACCTTTTTTTGTTGGGAAAAAATTAAGTTGTTTCATTCAATTAATTGTGTCTATTTGCCGTCTTCACACTACACATGTATCAGCAAGCCCTCGTGGGGATACCGGGGGTCTTTTGTATAAATAGTTCCCCCACCTTCAGGAAGTTCTGTGCTTGTAACTTCCTCTAATCGGTCATTCTCTTTGACTCTGCCTTTTCCTTTTGCTTACTGTCATCTACTATCTTTCTGCCTTACTTGGTCCATTCTCCTGCCTTTTTTCACGAAACACTTTCAAAAACATTTCCTCCAGCCGAAGTCGGACTTGCTGGGCCTATTTCTTAGTTAGGCGCATAACTGCTCATAATTGACAGGAAACTGTCTGAGCGATCGAAGAAGAAGAAGACTACCAGGAAGCACTGGCTGTATATCCCACAACTGCCTCAGTGAGTTGGAAGTAAAAATGGTGCGGTTGCCAATTCATTCCGAACGGCTGGAAGAGTTTCATCCGACCAAAATTTGCATTTGATGATTTCTACTCCGTGAAAAGAAAGGTAAACTTGAATGGTCATAACCAGTTTCCTCTTATCTGTATTGTTAAAAATTCGGGACTTTACTGGTGTTGCACTGCCTCCAGATAAAATATTGTTTTACGTCCTCTCGGCCTGGGCTGGCACATATGGGACATGCATTGCCTCCAGGATCGTTCCCACTACCTTTATATCTACTAATGTCCCATATGTGTCTGTTCCAGACCGGAGGACATTAAACAGATTTTCAATCAACCAGTTTCCTCCATTTGGGTTGAATAGTCTGGGGCGGCTTTTGGCAGACAGCATACACACTGTTGTGTTTACTCCACAAAGTTATAGGAGAGCAAGGACCTGTCTTTTATACATGCTCACTGGTAAACATGTGCACATACACTTGAAAACAAGATCATTCAAATTATTCACATTCACAAGCTTGCGCAGAAAATGACACACACACATGTGCACGCTAGTGTTGACTTTGTTCCCAATATACTGATAAGCTTATTGATAGATACATGATACTCACGGACACAGTTCAACTTCTACATATTGTTCCTTGTCATTTAAGAAAAACACCTCAACCACTGAAACAAACAAACAAACACAAATATGTGTTAAGAATTGCATTGATGGTGCGGAGACAAATTGAAAAACATGGGCATCCACATTTGCAACACCCCGACACACACTGTGACATACATGCATATGTCCCTACACACACACTGTGGCACATACACACACACACTCCTCCCCTCACACACAAAACACACACACTGGCACACATACATACACCCTTACACACACACACATACTGTGACACACACATACATACAACCCTCCCCCACCCTCCCCCACACACACACTGTCACATACATAGATACCCCCCCACACACACACACACACACACATATACTGTGACACATACAAAAATACACCCCTTCCCCCACCCCACACAGAGTTGTGATATATGTTAAATGGCTAATCATTTGAAAGCATGGTTGTGGGTGTAGAACTAGAAGTGTCTTTAATTGTGCAGATATAGCAAAAGGCTTTGATAAAGCCATCAGCTGACCTAGAAATCCAAAATAACACATATCAGCAAAGACACTTAGCTAAGCGTCTTTGATATCAACCAGCTGTTGCACATCACTGATGCTGGATTTGGTCATCAACAATGCAGAAGCTCAGTAACTTGTCCCCCCCCCCCCCCCCCCCCCCCCCCCCCCCCCCCCCCCCCCCCCCCCCCCCCCCCCATGTTAGTTTCACTGTGTGTTGACGGTCTACGTCAGCTTTGTTGCGAGAGAGAGAGACAGACAGAGAGAGAGGGAGAATGTTGATACTTTATTAAAAAAAATAGTATCATATATTGTGTTCTTCACTTCTTGGGTGGGGTGAGTGGTGGTGATTGTATTGATGGTAATGGTGTGTGTGTGTGTGTGTGCGTGTGTGTGTGTGTATGTGTACGTGCGTGCCTGTGTGTATGTGTGTGTGGGTGGGTGATGTATGCGTATGCCTATATTTGCATACTGTGTGTGAGCGATTATTTGTTTTTGTTGAAATTCTTGCTTTTAATTTTTGTTGTTGATAAGCGCATAGAGCTCCACATTTGGTGGAGGAGTGCACTATAAATGATTCACTATTATTATTATTATCTCCAAGTTGAATTATTCATAAGGGAAGTCTTAGACAATAGCAAGTACAGGTGAGCTTTTGTTCCCTGTGCATGTGTGAGTGTTCACACACACACACACATTCTTCCCCCCCCCCTCTCTCTCTCATGATTTATGTTAGCTCACCTTCGAAATCCCACAACTGAGGACAAGACTGGCCAGGAGGGGCTGCGGAAGGCGACTGAGGAGAGTCGAAGAACGGTGCCTTCACATCCACACGGCACCCTCCTGGATCCTCCGACAGTCGGATCTGTACCGGGTCATGGGCCACTGGCTTATTGTCCCATGTGTTTTGGATGGAGAATTCCCTGAAAATATGAAACAGTGCGTTATTCTGTGTCTACCATCCAATAAAAACTGAAAAAGCCAAATCCAATGCATGGGTGAAAGTAGTTCAGGCATGCTCCTGAAATCAGGATTGAAAAAGCTGACAGAAAGAATCTTCAGGATTGGCCATCCTGTCATCCGGATTCACTGCCTTCAAACTAAAACATTTCTGCCAAAATTGATATCAGATTAAAACAAGGTGATAGATATATATACAATTATAACGCTATTCCCACTCATCCTGCATACACAGATACACACACATTGGAAATTATTTTTAATGTGGTCACCACTTCTGGATTGGGAAGATTCAGAGAATATTAAAACATGTCATTTCATGGTTGAGAGAATGTTTTACTTTCACCCATGGATGCCAATGTTATCCATCGCATATACTGCGATAACCTTCACCAGATCAAGGACAGGCGACACTCTGCAAGGCTGGCCACCTTCTTCAAGTTCCACCATGGAGAGGTGGCCGTCAGCACCCCACACTGGCCAGTCCCCCATCCTCCATCAAGACAGATGCGACAGACTCACTCAGCAGCCTAGCTACCTACTTCCTGCCTGTAAAACAAAATACAGGAAGTTTTCATTCTTTCCCAGGGCTGTGAGTGAGTGGAACTCTCTTCCACCTGAAGCAATATCATCAGCCTCGGCTGTGGAGGAATTCAAATCCCAGATCTGAATCTGCCTCTGACACTTGTTGTTTTGCATTAGTTATCCCAGATCTGAACCTCTCAAATCTGCCTCTGACACTTGTTGTTTTGCATTAGTTATCCCAGATCTGAACCTCCCAAATCTGCCTCTGACACTTGTTTTGCATTAGTTATCAAGGGGAAATGTAAATTACAATCTGTTATTTCATATTAACTATCCAAGGTAAGGTGTGCAAAATTGTAAAACTTAGCCAATAGCCCCTACAGCTACCAACTGAGGTCAATCTAAAAAAAAGTGAAATTGGGCTATTCTATGCATGACTATCATTTATAATTATAGGGTAAATTGTCCCAGATGTGAATGTCAACCTGTTCTAAATGCATGTGACCGTATCCAAAGTCTCAAGTGTGTGTGTGTGTGCGTGTGCATGTGTGTGTGTGTGTGTGTGTGTGTGTGTGTGTGTGAGAGAGAGAGAGAGAGAGAGAGAGAGAGAGAGAGAGAGAGAGAGAGAGTGTACTTGTGTTTGTGCAGGTTTGTCTGTGTGAACATGTGTTTGTACCTTTTGATTCACTGCACATTTGTTATTAAGTGCACTGATCTCTAAATAGAATGTAGGCCTACATATGTTCTGGTTGGGTTTTTTTAAATTCATAGTTTGTGTCTTTCTTTCAGGCATGGGAATTGTCAGTCTTTTGGCTGATTTCAGCTTTTTTGATGGTCCTCTTCAGTCTTTTTTTTTGCAAGTTTCAGCTTTTTTGATGGTCCAAGAGGACATTTATGAGATATAAAAAAAAGAAGCCCAATGAGTAAAACTGAAGTTATTGGTTATAACTGAATGCAAAATGAACTAAATATATCAGTCTTATCTCTAATATTGTTTTTAAGGCTTAGATAACAGAAGAAGCTTCATTTTCTGGGGGCTGTATCCAAACACACGGTTTTCAGTTGTTTTTTTACTCCTTGTTCCTATGCCTGCTTCCAGACCAAGAAATTCTGATGGGAAGATATTTATCAAAAGGTGTAATACTAATATTAGAAAAAAATGTTTTCAGTAACAGAGTTGCTAACATGTGGAATGAATTTCCTTTTGAGTTAAAATGTGCACCAAATACTAACATCTTAAAAAATCGTCTTGATGAATTTCCAAAATGTATTAGTATATTCAGAAGCTTTGATTAATTTATTTTATAGGAACATTTTTTAGCCGTACTAACCTTGACCTATATAATACCTGCCAAAGTTTAACACGATGGGACTCCTAAAAAGACTCACGGCTTGTTCTGTCCCTAATTACTACTACTACTAGACCCCAATTTCCAGTCTTTTTTTGTCTTCTCAGTCTAATTCCCATGCCTGTTCTTTCTTTAAGAAAGTTTCTTAGAGTTAGAGAGAGAGAGAGAGACAGACAGACACAGACGCACACAGAGAGGGGGTTGTTGTCGCATGAAAATAGGTAGCTCGTAAAAATAAGTAGCTCGCTACCTATGACAGTGTGTATTTGCGACATTGAGCATGAACCACAAATTTCACTTTTTTCTAGGGTTAGGGATAGGGTTAGGGTTAGTTAAATGGTTAAAGTACAGAATAGGTGAAATTTGTGGTTGTCGCAAATACAGACTCTCATAATAGCGAGCTACTTATTTTTACGAGCTACCTATTTTCATGCGACAGTGGTGTCCTTCTGTCATGTGGAATCCATGACCAATGATTTCTTTAGATCTAAATCAATAGAAATCTATGCGGATCTATGGATCTGCAATTCATTTCACGGAAGGTGTTCAACGTGCGCCCTTTGACACGCCCTAAAAACGCACGCATCTGCTCAGTCCATGATAGACTATAATTATGTTTTTGACAACTCACAGAATCACAATCATCATATGCTACAACTTTCCCCATTACTCCGAATGAATTCGCTAAAAGAGAGATGTAACCATAAAGGCTTACAACCTACACTGACATACATCATTTTTGTGGAAACCTCACCCGACTCCCGAGTAGTGGTGATTGTTTTTTCGACAGCTGACACATCGTCTGCTACGACGTCACGTGATCACACATTGACCTCCCTCCTGTCCCCAAACAGTGCGCCATATTGACTCAATAAGTCGCTATCGTGTTACAAATCAACCCATACAAAAGGTAAGTCACCGGGTCGTTTTGCTTCTTTTTGACTGAATAACATTTGCTCTTATTTGAAAAACGGAATCCAAACGCCCGTAACAGCCGGTGACATATGTCAAGTCTATGTCTCTGTCACAGAATATTACTAATTAGACTAGAACTATTGTCTCAGGTCAGTGTCAGTCACATTTTTACCAGACGACACCGAATCCGGAAATGCAGCGAACAACGTATCGGGCAACAGGTTTTTAACGATGAAAATGTCAACCAAATACCAAGTGTCTTGTTTCCATTGCTAGAAATGTGAAATACAATCGTAGCTATTCAGATCGATCTAGATGTTCATGCTGTTTTTTTGAAAATTGATCCTTTTTGGCGTTTTGTGTGTGTGTGTGTGTGGGCAAAACAAAGTGAAACTAGGCAACACGATTTTTGAAAGAAAAAAACCAGGTAAAGGATTTGTTTAAAGGATTAGTTAGACCTTGTTTAGAATACGGAAATGTTGTGTGGTCTCCATATTTGAAAAGACAATCACTGATGATAGAGAGAGTGCAAAGAAGGGCTACAAAATTGATAAGAGGATTCCATAATTATTCCTACAGGGAAAGACTAGAGCTCCTTAAATTACCTTCTTTAAAGGCTAGAAGAGTCAGGGGTGATTTAATTCAATCAATGCTTCAAAATATTTAACAATATTGATGACCTAAATATACAAGATTTTTTTAAATTATCAAATGTTGACAAAACTAGAAACAGTGTCGACAAAATATTTATTGAATATAGTAAGACTAACATTAGAAAATACTGTTTTACTAACAGAACTGCACCTTTGTGGAACAAGTTACCAACTAATATTAAGCAAGCACCTAATACTAACACTTTCAAAAATCTATTAGATAACTGGGAATATTATAAAAATTTGACATATGAATATGATGAATGATTATCTAAAACCTGAGTGCACGATAAAACCTTGTACGTTAAAAATCTTATTAAGGATGGGACGCTTGAAAGCCTAACGGCTGTTTTTAGTCCCTAGTAACCTAACCTAAACCTAACCTAACCTAGGTAGGTGTAGGGCTATTTATAGGCCTCTCGGCCCTTTTTACGCCCCTTCTCAATGAATTTGATTTGTGACCATTTTTTAGTGGTTTGCATCTCAAACTAAAACTAATCAAAAATAAATCTTTAAGAGAATGGCTTTTTTTTTATTCATCGAAACATTTAAATTTTGTTGTCGAATTTGGGTTTTTGTCCAAAGAGATTTTTGAATTCATTAATGTTTGGTGCATTCTTGATGTAGATCATTCCACATACGAACAACACGGTTACTACCGGGTTAGTAAAAAAATGTTTTACTGTTGTAAAAAAACAACAGGTAACTAAGCAAAATTATATGAGTAGGTGAATGTCACGGGTGTGTTAGATCCAGCTTTGCTGATTTTCCCCCTTGTGATTTCCCCTTTTTTCTTTTTATATTATAACTTTAATGTTTTTGTGTCTTTGTGTACATTCAATGTAACATAATTGGACACCTGCCTGTCGCAGTCAAAAGTGTAGCTCGTGCAAATATGCAGCTCGCTACTATGAGAGTCTGTATTTGCGACAACCACAAATTTCACTCTTTCTTTACTTGAACCATTTACCTAACCCTAACCCTAACCCTAACCCTATCCCTAACCCTACAAAAAAGTGAAATTTGTGGTTCATGCTCAATGTCGCAAATACAGACTCTCATAGTACTAGTAGCGAGCTGCAGATTTGCACGAGCTACACTTTTGACTGCGACACTGCCTCCTTGTCCAGGATATTCCCACATACTTTGTCACTGTGTCTGTCAGTCTCTCTGTGTCTCATCTGTGTGCGTGTGTGTTAGTATAATGAGGAAAATTTATATAGCGCCCATCCTACTATGTAGGCTACAGGGCGCTTTACACAAAATTGAAATGGAATAAAAACATGAAACAAAATTCCAATAACATGAGCAGACAAAACAATACCGGTCAGACTTCGTTTGGCCGGTAAAAATGCACATATTTGCATTGTCACACAATTCACAAGCATGAAATAACAGCATAGTATTCACAACAACATACTCACAAAAACAACACACACACAACCAGCACACGCACACAGTCACACACACACACACATAAACACACGCACACACACACACACACACACACACACACACACACACACCATGCATACATACACTCATATAGGGGCCTACATGAACACATCACACGCACACACACAACACAAACATGCGCACGCACACATACACCACACACACATGTGCGCGCACACGCACACACACACACATACACACACGCACACGCACACACACACACACACACACACACACACACACACACACACAGAACACGTAATGACACACATACACATAACAAGATGGACAAATAGAGTGGCTGGCAATATTTCTAAGTTTTAGATGTACTCTGCAGCTGCAGTTTGAAGTATATATATGTGTGTGTGTGTGAATCAATGAGTGTGTTTGTGAATCAATGAATGTGTGTGTGTTTTCTTCAATTTAAATTAATGTCCTTAACGGCATCACGGGGCAGATCAACTCCTGGATCTGCAATTTCCTCACGTACAGAAAGCAGGTGGTGGTTGTGGACGGTGCCTCATCGGAAACAGTCCCCAGTAGAGTCAGGTGTTCCTCAGGGATCAGTGTTGGGCCCGACCCTCTTCCTGCTCTATATAAATGACTTGCCGGAACGCCTGTCCTCAACCTCCGGACTGTTTGCTGATGACACCCTCTGCCACAAAACGGTAGAATCAAGTCGGGACCACTCATTCCTCCCACAGGAATCTGACCACATGGCAGAATGGGAGGGGAAATGGAGGATGAAATCCACCCAGGGAAATGCCAATCTGTGCACGTTTCAAGGAAAAAGAATGCAAGCTGACAGTTACCATCTTCATGGGCAGACACTGCAAACTGTGGAGGAAACAAAATACCTGGGTGTCACAATCTCCAAAGACCTTACCTGGACACCCACACAAACAAAATGACCAACACGGCCAACAAAACCCTTGTAGTAATTTTGCCAACAAAACAAAACCCTTGGTTTTCTGCGCTGAAACATGAAAGTTGGCTCCATCGCTGTAAAAGAAACAGCCTACAAGGCCCTAGTTAGACCTACCCTCGAGTCCGGGCAGACATTTATTTTGATCAGATATTCAATGGAAGCCCCTTAAAGTATCATAATCTTCAAAATGTTGAAGGATGATACTCGGATAAAGAAGAAAAAGAAGTGTGTGTGTGATTTCTTCAATTTAAATTAATGTCCTTACACTAAAAGTGATTCAGACAATATTATCTCCCTTTTCTTGCAGTGTTTGTCTTTGTCATACTCATTCACTGATTCAGTCATTGTCTGTTTTTCAGTTTCAATCTGATTGTCAGTCTCTCTCTCTCTCTCTCTCTCTCTCTCTCTCTCTCTCTCTCTCTCTCTCTCTCTCTCTCTCTCTCTCTCTCTCTCTCTCTCTGTGTCTCTCTCTCTCCCCCTCTCTCCCCCTCTCTCTCTCTCTCTCTCTCTCTCCTCTCTCTCTCTCTCTCTCTCTCTCTCTCTCTCTCTCTCTCTCTCTCTCTCTCTCTCTCTCTCTCTCTTTATAGACAAAGAGGAGTTATTACAGTATTACTAGAAACCAGAACAAAACTGTAAGGGTTTTTGGTGTGTGCTAAATATTCTCATCTCATCTGATCTATATCGTACTTGTTTCTCTCTGAATTTCAAGTTGAAAGGTACTACTACTAGTTCAATGTAGTTTAATACTTGTTGCGAAATACAAACTGCACTGTTAATGTTAATTCTGCCGCACATATCATGTGCATGATTGACTATCAGAGTAAGAGAGTAAGACTATCAAAACTGCCATCTGATGCACTGGGTTTAAACCAGTTTAAGAAAAATAAGTGTAAAAATTACAAAGAAAGTCCCCCAAAGTCAGAGTGTGGCTGCCCACGTGGTGGGGTAATCAAAAACGGTCGCAGAGGTAATGTTCTCATCCCTAGCTGATGCATTTTTACTAGATAGTGTTCAATTGCTTCGGATGATCCCTGGAGTCTTTTAGCCAGGGTATGACAACAACAACAAAGAAAGACCTCTGAAATATTCAGGTGACCCCCTGAAAATCTTGTGTCATTTTCGTTTTGCACTGATTTTGAAGATAGAATTGACAGTAACACTGAACAGTTTTTGTTTGTTTCTTTCTTTAAAATACAACAAACTCTCCATTCCAGGATAGGAATTGATTTACATTAAATTAAAAATAAAACTTCTTCTTCTTCTTCTGCGTTCCCAGGCCATATGACCATAATGGGTGAGGTACATATGTCTCCGGTTTTCAGTTTTCATTGCTCTCCCTGCTGCATATATATATATCTGACACATTCCGATTTCGGAGGAGCTCAAAGGAAGAAAATTATTTGGAGGATTTTTTTTGAAAAAAAGGTAGGAGAATGGGCCAATAAGTCAGAAAGATAGTTTATAGATGATAGAAAGCAAAGGGAACATTCAGAGTCAAAGAGAGTGGCAGATTAGGGGAAGTTTCAAGCACAGAACTTCCAGAAGGTGGGGGAACTATTTTTATGAAAGACACTCCCAGTATCCCCATGGGGAGAAAAATAAAACAAAAGGACATTTTTTTGTCATGAGGAGGGGGTGGGGGTGGGCTTTGGGAAGTGAAGGGTGGTGGGGGGTGGGGTGGAGTTTGTTCAGACTTGCCTAAATTCACTCTGTTATGCTGTTTGGTCTATCCTGTCGCATGATGTTATTGATCGAATCGATCAATATCTGTATATATAGATTTATGGACACTAAATGTATGCACACATGTGCTGTGTGCCTTTGGGCTAGTTGTAGTGCTCATGTTACTTGCAAGGCAAAAAGTAGACATTGGAGAGACTGAAGCAGCTTCAAGTTCGATCAATCAGATTTTGTAGGGGGCTGAGGTAACACAAAGATGAATAAGGATTTCATTGGCTGTTTGTGAACCTGTGTTGGTAAAACTACAAATGACTGCGGAAAAAAATGTGAAGTGACTCGCCACTAAATCTTGGTCAAGTGAGAGTTCAAGGGATCTTTCATGTGGGTGTTGTTGTAAACTGAACCAAACTGTCCACACATAGTTACAGCCTTTTTTTGATAAGGGCAGGAGTTAGCGAGGTAGGGATATATATCTCATCTATCCTGCCAATTTTGGTATGTGGCAGCATGCTTAGACTCTCTTTGTCACTGTGTGTGTGTGTGTGTGTGTGCGTGTGTGTGTGTGTGTGTGTGTGTGTTTGTGTTGAGCATGATTGAACACACAGGATGTGACATGTAAGTAGATAATGTACATTTATATATACTCATGTAATCCCCCCCACCTCCCCTGTATTCACAGGTCACACAAGGTGACACACTCACATACACAATCACACAAATACACAAACACACAGACCTGTCTACAAGTACATGCAAGTGCTCACATACACACACACACACACACACACACACACACACACACACACACACACACACACACACACACACACACACACACACACACACACACACACACACACACACACACACACACACACACACACACACACACACACACACACACACACACACACACACACACACACACAAGCTTTCCATTGTTTACTGTAAATATTTATCTGCTCCGTGTTTCCTTTTTTTATGTACATAAGCAATATGGTTTGTGTATTGTGCGTGTGTGTTTGCGTTTTGTCTTTGTTAGATGGCTTGATGGAAAAAAAAGCATGTATGTTTGCTTATTCAATGTCCATCTTTAAATAAAATTTTGACTTGACTTGACTTCACACACACACACACACACACACACACACACACACACACACACACACACACACACACACACACACACACACACACACACACACAGACACACACACACACACACACACACACACACACACACACACACACACACACACACACTAACATGTATGCATATTGTCAGAGAGAGAAAGAGCTGTGCACACAGAGAGGGAGAGCTGCAGAGAGAGAGAAGGGGAGGGAGGGGGGGAGGCGCTTGAGTTGAACCCTGATGATTGCTTTTATTGGAATTATCTTGATTAACTTAAGCCTTTTCTTGTTGATGTGACCTATTAAGACTTCAAATTCGAGGGTCAAGGCTAAGGAGGCAGTTGAGTTAGCATAGATTATAAGAACACACTGTGCACTTATCAGATAATCAGCAGAACTAATGTTAGTTGTTACCGCAATTGCTAATGTGTGCCGTTTCTCCATAAAGGTTCAATTAGTACCCCTGGTCTACCCCAGAACACCAAAGACTGAAAGAAACAGGTGGTTCTGTATTAATCACTTCTCTCACTAATGAGTCTAATGATTGCTCATTACCACTTCATTAAGCACTGGTCAGGCACCAGTGTAAATAGGAGTAAAGTATAATGCAATGTAGACTCTGTTAACACTTTTGTGTCTAAGTGAGTAAGACATTTTAAAGACACACCACGATTAAGTCCTTTGTTTTTTTCTGGGTAGCTGTGACCCACATACAAATGTCCCCAACTTCAAATTGAGGATGATCTTTAAAATGATGTTTTATTTTCAATTTGGGGACATTTGTATAGGAGTCAAACCTGGTCAAAACAAGAGGGAAAACATGAAACCTGTGATTTTGACACGTGACCTGGAGGGTCTTTAAGATAGGCAGAGATAGAACTATTAAGCATGGAACATTCTTTGTACTACATACTGTAACTAAGTAGTCTACTCATTCATGGTTAGATGCATCTTGCAAAAGCCCTAGGATAGAATCAGAAATTACTGTGCAGCCACTGGGAGCATTGTTCTGTAAATTATAGTATATAATTTGCCACCATTTAGTCCCAGTGTATTCACGTAGTGGATTCTTTGGCCCTTTAATTACATCAATTAAAGGGGGAAAAACAGGCTACGGAATTGTTCTCATAGGGCAGTTTGTTTCCGTTTGTTTGTTGTCTACTGACTGTACAAATAACACCCTTCTGACGTGGCGCACCATAAATCATGGTATTGCACTCCAGGTAATTTCAGTGTAGGCCTTTTAGCTTAATATATATCCTAAACAGGATCATGACCTCAGCATAAAAAATAGCGGTTCTCCCTTGCCTCCCTCTCTTCGATCACCACTCCCCTTCTCTTTCCACTTCTTCCACCTTTGCAAAGCCATATACGTCAGTCAGAGGACCATCCTTCAATAAATTTCCAAGTCAGTATCAATGTTGACACAGCATTGACTCATGAACCTCAGGGCTATAGTAAACAGGAGGTACAGGAGAAGCTGAAAAACAAAATGGGAAGAGGCTTTTCCTTGTGTTTACTGGGGGTAAGCGTGTGTTTTTGACATCTACCCTCTGCTAGGCTCTAGTTTTTGTGATGAACTAGGTCAAACAAAGGCACACATGTGTATGGCCAACATGCTGGTTACAAACCAACCTCTCTCTGTTGATCAACAGCTGGTGAGGTAGTTATGAACATTGATTGTTCACATGTATTTTGCTTCTGAGTTGCCATTTAACAAATTCTTAATACTACAGTGGAACCTCCCTATAAGACCTTTCCTATTAAGACTCCCTCTAAGATGTGACCAAAAATATTGCACCCCCCCCCCCACTCCCCTAACATCCCGACTATTATTATTATTATTATTATTAGAACATTTAGGACGCCTAATCAATTTAATGCCCTAGGCGTTTACAATATAAAAATATAATATACACATATAACACCACATATAATAATATTTAACATATAGCATAAAGAATGGGAAATAAAAATTACACAAACACCCAAAGGCGGTCAGACAAACAAACAGACATAGAATTACACACGCGTGCGCGCAAGTGCACGTACATCACACACCCACACACGCGGACACCCACAAATATTTGTCAGAAATACAAACTGGGTGGCGGCACCTCAGTGTCCTTGGACAGAAAGAGACAAAAAGATACCACAATGACGGGCATTCCATGACGAAGACGATGATCGCAATAATCCACACGATCACAGCACTAGACAATCACAAATTCCACTTTCATTCCAGAGCGATTCCCTCAAGCCTGCAAGGCGATGGCAAACACAACTCACTACTGAGTGTCCGCCTCCCTACCTTTTGGGGGGGCTGATTTTTCAAGGTCTTAAAGACCCCCCACGTCACGTGTCACATTCCCTCTTATGCTTGGAAGGTTTCTTAAGATTTCTTACCAGCTATAAGAGGGAAAACGCGTGAAAACCATGATTTTGACATGTGACGTGGTGGGTCTTTGATAGGGAGGTTCCAGTGTATTCCTATAGCACCAGCTGCCTGACCTCTGCTGTCTGGAAGTCATAGTCGGACACGACAGACTAGCCATTTTTTTTTTTTTATTTTTTATAATAATGTTCAATATCTTGTGATACCGTATTTTTTGGACAGCTGTGTCTATGAGCTTAACAATATCAATTTGTGGATTATCAAATTGTTGATCATGAATTATAAAATATTGCTCTTACCCCATGTTTTAGTTTTCTAGAAATAGGACTTCTGTTAATTAACCCTTTCACCGCCAGCCATATTTCAGTCAAAAGGTTTCCATTAAATATACCTGGGTAGAGAACAAAATCCATCTGCAGTATTGTGGATTCTTCTGTGACATATATAAAATAAGGTCTATCCTTACTTCCCAAAACTAAGACAATAGGGTCTTTGGATAATAGACCCCATTTTGATGCCTTTTAGTGGCATAGGTGTTAAATCACTGTGGTGCTAAAATGCGACTTTGGCAGTGAAAGGGTTAAAGTTACCCATAGATATGCATCATATTTATTTGTTAGATACCACGGATAGACAGACATAGTTTTGAATTGTAACCACCAAGCCTCACTCATAAAAATGAATGCATATTGCAAAACAGCTAGGTGTTATAAGTGACTTAGAATTTAACCCTTTCACCACCAACGTCGCATTTTTGCACCACAATGATTTAACACCCACGTCGCTAAAAGGCATCAAATCAGGGTCTGTTATCCAAAGACCTTGTCCTCTTGGTTTTGGAAGGAAAGGATAGAACTTACTTTAAATATGTTACAGAAGAATCCCCAATATTACAGACAAGGTTTTGTCTCTACCCAGGTAAGTTTAATGGACATTTTGTGCTGAAAAATGGCTGGCGGCGAAAGGGTTAATGGGTGCCAACATACTATCACTGAAGTGATTACTAGTAGTACATTAATAATAATAATAAGCTCTTCGGTGAAAAGGGTTAATGGGTCCCAACATACTATCACTGAAGTGATTACTAGTAGTACATTAATAATAATAATAAGCTCTTCGGTGAAAAGGGTTAATGGGTCCCAACATACTATCACTGAAGTGATTACTAGTAGTACATTAATAATAATAATAAGCTCTTCGGTGAAAAGGGTTAATGGGTCCCAACATACTATCACTGAAGTGATTACTAGTAGTACATTAATAATAATAATAAGCTCTTCGGTGAAAAGGGTTAATGGGTGCCAACATACTATCACTGAAGTGATTACTAGTAGTACATTAATAATAATAATAAGCTCTTCGGTGAAAAGGGTTAATGGGTCCCAACATACTATCACTGAAGTGATTACTAGTAGTACATTAATAATAATAATAAGCTCTTCGGTGAAAAGGGTTAATGGGTGCCAACATACTATCACTGAAGTGATTACTAGTAGTACATTAATAATAATAATAAGCTCTTCGGTGAAAAGGGTTAATGGGTCCCAACATACTATCACTGAAGTGATTACTAGTAGTACATTAATAATAATAATAAGCTCTTCGGTGAAAAGGGTTAATGGGTCCCAACATACTATCACTGAAGTGATTACTAGTAGTACATTAATAATAATAATAAGCTCTTCGGTGAAAAGGGTTAATGGGTGCCAACATACTATCACTGAAGTGATTACTAGTAGTACATTAATAATAATAATAAGCTCTTCGGTGAAAAGGGTTAATGGGTCCCAACATACTATCACTGAAGTGATTACTAGTAGTACATTAATAATAATAATAAGCTCTTCGGTGAAAAGGGTTAATGGGTGCCAACATACTATCACTGAAGTGATTACTAGTAGTACATTAATAATAATAATAAGCTCTTCGGTGAAAAGGGTTAATGGGTGCCAACATACTATCACTGAAGTGATTACTAGTAGTACATTAATAATAATAATAAGCTCTTCGGTGAAAAGGGTTAATGGGTGCCAACATACTATCACTGAAGTGATTACTAGTAGTACATTAATAATAATAATAAGCTCTTCGGTGAAAAGGGTTAATGGGTGCCAACATACTATCACTGAAGTGATTACTAGTAGTACATTAATAATAATAATAAGCTCTTCGGTGAAAAGGGTTAATGGGTCCCAACATACTATCACTGAAGTGATTACTAGTAGTACATTAATAATAATAATAAGCTCTTCGGTGAAAAGGGTTAATGGGTCCCAACATACTATCACTGAAGTGATTACTAGTAGTACATTAATAATAATAATAAGCTCTTCGGTGAAAAGGGTTAATGGGTCCCAACATACTATCACTGAAGTGATTACTAGTAGTACATTAATAATAATAATAAGCTCTTCGGTGAAAAGGGTTAATGGGTCCCAACATACTATCACTGAAGTGATTACTAGTAGTACATTAATAATAATAATAAGCTCTTCGGTGAAAAGGGTTAATGGGTGCCAACATACTATCACTGAAGTGATTACTAGTAGTACATTAATAATAATAATAAGCTCTTCGGTGAAAAGGGTTAATGGGTCCCAACATACTATCACTGAAGTGATTACTAGTAGTACATTAATAATAATAATAAGCTCTTCGGTGAAAAGGGTTAATGGGTCCCAACATACTATCACTGAAGTGATTACTAGTAGTACATTAATAATAATAATAAGCTCTTCGGTGAAAAGGGTTAATGGGTCCCAACATACTATCACTGAAGTGATTACTAGTAGTACATTAATAATAATAATAAGCTCTTCGGTGAAAAGGGTTAATGGGTGCCAACATACTATCACTGAAGTGATTACTAGTAGTACATTAATAATAATAATAAGCTCTTCGGTGAAAAGGGTTAATGGGTCCCAACATACTATCACTGAAGTGATTACTAGTAGTACATTAATAATAATAATAAGCTCTTCGGTGAAAAGGGTTAATGGGTGCCAACATACTATCACTGAAGTGATTACTAGTAGTACATTAATAATAATAATAAGCTCTTCGGTGAAAAGGGTTAATGGGTCCCAACATACTATCACTGAAGTGATTACTAGTAGTACATTAATAATAATAATAAGCTCTTCGGTGAAAAATTCATCCTCAAAGAAAAAAAATAAAGGAGAAAAAAACATAATTACAATACATTAAGAAGCATAACATTAACAGTAATAATTTAGTAACAATTTAATAATTTAAAGTAAAAATTAAAAAGGTCATGCCCCTCCTCTTTTTTTCACATACACTTTTTAGGGACACTCAAAATCATCGAATATAAAACATTTTTAAAATAAAAAATTCAAGGCATGAACAAACAGAAAACAAACTAAAAGCGAAAAAAAACAAGAACATGCCTGTTTCTCATCTACCCCTCACCCCCACCCTACCCCACCTTTTCCACACGCAAACCATAGGCACTCACAATACAATGCATTGGCATTAAATATTAT
Organism: Phymorhynchus buccinoides; assembly: GCA_017654935.2. Lineage (NCBI taxonomy): Eukaryota > Metazoa > Mollusca > Gastropoda > Neogastropoda > Raphitomidae > Phymorhynchus > Phymorhynchus buccinoides. The sequence continues at coordinate 9,342,624 of CM065692.1, forward strand.
ATAAAAACATTTTTAAATTTAAAATCGTACATGTTCACACTTTCGTGATCAATGCACGAGCGTAAAACAACACTACTTTAGTGTTAACACATTGGTTTTTTAAGATTTTTGTTATTGTTGTTGCTTGGTTTTGTTAACTGCTTCTACAGTGTAGGTCTATCCATTCATAATAATAGATACTCACATGCATAAATACAGATATACACACATACATGCACACACTCACATGCCTGCATCCAATCTCACAAACATATTATTTTTTTTCCCGTCTAATATCACGAGAAGTGGATAGACGTTAAATGAAAGACACACACACACACACACACACACACTACTTTAGAGAGAGGGGGGGAGACACAGAGACTAAGGGAAACGACTTTACCTTTTGTTCATTTTATGTTCACCACTCGCCCTCACCCCCCTTCATTTCTCTATTTATCTGTGGCAATAACAATCTTTGCATAGTCATTGTCGCGATGAATATAGGACTGTTTGCCTGCACTTGGTTTCTTCCTCAATTTAATATTTGCTCAGCATAGTCAGAGAAAGAGAGATCCGGCAGGGAGAGATAATGGAGTAGGGTAAAGAAGGATAAAGTTGAGATTAACCTTTTTTTTCTTTCTTTTTTTTTTTTGTGGGGGGGGCAAACAAGTTTGACCTTGCTAACTAGATTTTTGATTGCCTTGAATCCGCCTTCCATGCTTTTGATATGGTAGTTCATGAATAGTTTGTTGACCGTGAATCACATTTAAGCTTCTTCATTTGTAATTGTATTATATGAGTTATTATAATATAGACTAGTCCCTCCTCAGCCACATCAATGTGGGCGACTCTGTTCCCTACAGTTTCTGCCTGGAAGTCCCCCATGTGTGTAACAACAGAACCATCAAAATAATGATGGTGGTTGTGAGATGATAGAGGAAGAAGAAATTCTTTTTTTATATTAAACTTTCCTCTTTTTGCCATTAGAAACTGGCTTCGTGATTTCCTCTCCATGAAATGAGAATGGCTTAATTAAGTTAGATGGATGGATTTTGAACATTTGATTTAGAGGGCAAGGCACGGATGAGGACTGACAGGGCAGGTGAATCGGATTGAAAAGGAAAGATTTAATAGATGACTAGCATAATGTTAGTTCATACTGTTTGTCTGTCCAGTCTGAGGCATAATATTGTGGTCGTATGGGATGAACATTAACCCTCTTGCATTCGCATTTGTTACAGAGAAAGCTTCTTCCAGTGTTCAGATTCTTTCTTACATTTTCAGGAAAATCTGTTATTTAAAGCACACAGAGTGCCATACAGTGCAACATCAGTTACTATCACATCATTGCAAGTGAGAAGCTTCTTCATAGTGTGTGTATAACAAGCCAGAACTTAGTGCGTGATGAAAATGCCATCAGAGGGGGTCTCAGAGTGGGGGCAAGCTACGGGCGGTTTTGGGCGGCTTGAATACACAGAGGCAACTTCCGGACGGGCGGTTTTGGGCGGAATAAATGCAAGAGGGTTAAAATTAAAAATAAATAAATAAACTGTAAATGTAATCAGTGTTCATGCATGTGGATGTTCTGACACCACCCCCACCACCCAACCCACTCCAAGCTGCTTCCTACTTTTGTCCCTTCATTCCACCCCCTCATAAATATGCACACATATATAAATAAGTCATAAGTCATAAGTTTCTTTATTGTCCATTGGCATTGTACAACGCACATGGAAACTTGTCTTCCACCGTGTAAAATAAAAATATTAAATCAAAGTATGAAACATAAATTTACATTAACAAATGTAACTCTCACACCACACCCAATCATTCATCCGCTCTCCGCTATCTTGCTCACTCATCATGCAACCCACCACCACTTCCGCCTTCATTTTTAACCCTTTCTTTTTTTCTTTTTTTTTTCCCTTCCATTCCTCCTTTTTTCCTTGTTCCTTTTCTCTCTTTCCCCCCCCCCCCCCCCCCCCCCCCCCCCCCCCCCCCCCCCCCCCCCCCCCCCCCCCCCCCATCAATGGATGTACGACTGATCGTTCATATGTCTCGCATAATCCCTGAACTTGCTTACACAGTATTTTATGAAATAAGCAGAAAATTGCCTAATTTGTTACTAACCAGCTGCCGTGACATAGTGGTAGTGTTCTCGAACTACGGGCTGGGAGATCTTGGGTTTGAATCCTGTCAGTCTTGCCCATCCATTAAACATTTACAGTGGAACCTCCCTATTAAGACCTTCCCTATTAAGACTCCCTCTAAGATGTGACACAAAAAGTTTTCACCGATTTACCCCCCCCTCATAACCGGACTATTGAGTGTCCACCTCCCTATTAAGACCACTCCCTATTAAGACCTTTTTTGGCCGATTTTCCCGTCTTAATTGGGAGGTTCTACTGTGCAATAGCAGAAGTGGGGTTTTTTGTGTGTGTTCTTGACAGTTCTGTCTTTACTGTTAACTCATTCAAGTCGTTCCGGCCATATATGTCAGGAATTAATAGATAGCTGTCAATTTGATGCATTTGCTTCAAGGGAAGTAAATCTGTGTGTGCACCATACCTTGGTCACTTTTAAACTTGCTTCTCACCCTTAGACCTCAATTTTGCCTCTGACTTTGCTTTTGTAGTGGTTTGTTGTGGGGACCTAGCCAATCGTTGTAGAGAATTTTTCTATATAAAGTCTAGTGGTCCGGAAGTCTATATATAAAAAAAGTCTGATCTACCACTTTCCTATGTCTAAACCTGAAGTAAAAACCTGTAATCGTCTTTCATTTCTCCTTTTGTTTATGTACGTTTTGTTTGTGTGTATGAGTGGAGTGATTTGTGAGTTTTTTTAATAATTCAATATCGTTGGGATGCGAATGAGTTAACCCTCCTTGTTTATGGTGCGCAGGATCGATGAGCCATCAAGTTCTGATGGCATCAAACGGGTAGAGGTTCAGGATAGGTGCTGTCCATGATTTCTACCCAGCGGGGTTCTTAACAAGGCATAGATCACAGGCAGCATTTGGATTATCATGGCATCGGGTTCGGCGCCTGTTCTGGATGATGATGGTGAGTAAAGACATGGTTATATAGAAAAACCAATGTTTGCACATTCATGTTTAAAGGGGCACCCTGACGGATGAGTTTTTGTAAGAAACTAAAGAAACACGTCGAGATCACCAGGAAAACACCCTTTACAGAGATTGCAACACTCACTTTTGCTCTGATTTCCTAGAAATCAAACCGTCAAATCATCGATTCCTCCTTGGCGGAGGTGCTGGAAGTCAAATTCTTTCACCCAAAGAGACTCTCTTTTCTAATTGATTGATTGATTGATTTAATTTAAAGTCTGTTCACACAATGGTGATATTAGACTATTAAAAGAAAAAGGAAAAAAAGTGTGTGCGTGAGTGCGCGCGCGCGTGTGTATGTGTGTGTGCGCGTGTGTATGTATGTGAATATGAGTGCGTGTGTATGAGTAAGTGTAACTTTTTCTAATGGCCGCCAAAACGTTTGCACAATAATTTCGCAATACAAGCCTTTTTATTTTTTTATTTTATACAGTTTATCTAAAGGAGTTTCGCTCACAACAAAGGAAATAGCTCCTTTTTTTTTTTACTGCAAAAGAAAACGCTTCAACTACAATGAGTGACCTCCACCCACCCCATCCAAAATGGCTACTCTCTCCGGCATCTCCGCCAAGGAGGAATCGCAGTTTTGACGGTTTGATTTCTAGGAAACCAGAGCAAAGTGAGTGTTCCGATCCTTGAAAAGGCTGTCTTTCTGGTGACCTCGATGTGTTTCTTGCAAAAACCCATCCGTCAGGGTGCCCCTTTAAAGAATAAGGGCTTGTACACATTAGATCTGTAATCCGCAAGTTCCGTACGGAAACCCCAATTGCTTATATAAGAAAGTAATAAGTGGATGGGATTGCGGTTTCGTGATTTGTGGTCGGATCAGACCTCGTATTGCAGTACCTCCAAGATCTATTAGAGCATTGAGTGATGGTTGGTTGATGGTTCGTCCCATATGTGCTGTCTTGCAGCCAAGTGGACGTAAAACCTAGCTTTCATTCATGGGATTGCGGATGAATTTCCTCGTGTAATGTGCACACTCCTTCATATTTCTTACTTCCCCAGGGCTCCCATGAAGCACTAAGATTCTCAAGGACCCTTTAACCCTTTCACCGCCAAAGTCGCATTTTAGCACCACAGTGATTTAACACCTATGTCACTAAAAGGCATCAAAATGGGGTCTATTATCCAAAGACCCTATTGTCTTAGTTTTGGGAAGTAAGGATAGACCTTATTTTATATATGTCACAGAAGAATCCCCAATACTGCAGATGGATTTTGTTCTCTACTCAGGTAAATTTAATGGACATTTTTGGCTAAAATATGGCTGGCAGTGAAAGGGTTAAAAGAATGTGCAGTGGGTCCCAGGGATGCATTAGAAAAATTCTTTTTAGCATTTGCAATGCCACTGGAACCCTCTATCCCGCCTATAGGACCCTCTATGCTGTAAGTGAAGGAGTCCCTGGGACCCCTTGTTTTGCGGGACGATTGGGAGCCCTGCTTCCCAGATTTTTTGTTTGCAGATTGCGTGTGAGTTTCCATACGGAAGTGCTTGTAAATGTGCACATGCCCTTAACTTAAGCTCGTTTTTTCATTTGCCATGTATCATTGTACGTTTTCTGACTTGTAGAATGTTCACTTCAATTTCATCTTGCTTGTGTGCATCAGTGTTTGTTTTCAAATTTTCTCGGAATGCTTTGAACAGTTTCCGATTTATGATAATGCCCTTGAAATGTTCAATTTATTGAAATTTAGATTTTCTTGACTCTTTTCAGATTGCTTTCTCCCTCTCCCACAGTTCTTAGATTTCTCTTTGCTTCTTTCCCTTTAACTTTATTCTTTGATTCAGATTTCTCCCTCTCCCACAGTTCTTAGATTTCTCTTTGCTTCTTTCCCTTTAACTTTATTCTTTGATTCCGTGGTGTTAAGTAATGTGTGTGAATGCGAGTGTGTGTGTGCTGGGGGGGTGTCCATGACAGACTAAAATGACTTGATATTCAGGTGTTTTTATCAATTTGTTGTTTTTTAACTACTCTACACTGTAGTAAGAAAATATAAGAACAGAATCTTAACTTTGTGTAAAATTTGGGGGAAGCTCATTATAGTCTGAAGAATATGGTACTCCTTGACCCTGCGACAAGATCCCATGCTTTTGAAGAAAGCTGGAAACTGTTAACTTGAGTTGAAAAATGTACTTGAAGGTTTATATCATCATAATAAAAAGTAGAATAGTAGAATGTGCAAACAAAAGAGAACAACTATACATTGTTGGGGAAAAGAGGGAGGGAGCAACAAGGATTTTAAAGAGAGAGAAGGCCACATGTATGCTTAATTTTGGATCAGTTTGTTGATCAGTGAACTTTCATGGGTTGACAAAGCCTGGGGTTACTGACAGAATGAACCCTTCAGACCATTGTCTTATTTTACAACTAAGTGTTAGCACTTTTTATAATGATAAAATGGGGGGAAAAGGAGAAAGAACAATCTTTCTCTCTATGTCTATCTCTGTGGCATGCATAATATTATGCTGCACCCCCCCCCCCCACACACACACACACACACAGTAACACTTCAAATGGAATACAGTGGAACCTCCCAGACCTTAAAAAAACATCCAAAATGAGGTCTTATAAGGGAGGGGTCTTATAAGAGAGGTAATTTTAATACTTACGAAGAAGGGCAATGTCTCAGAGAAGTTAGGTCTTATATGGGAGGGAGTCTTATAATAGGAGGTCTTATAAAGGAGGTCCCACTGTATCACTCCATGGACTAAAGTGATTAGTATTGATTAGTGATTATAGTGAGAGATGAAGGAATGTGTGGTATGCTGATCATTATGTCTCAGGGGTATAATGTTCTGGATATGTTTGCTTTCCCTCAATTCAATGGCCTACATATCTGTGTGACTGTGTGCACCTACACATTTGTATAATAATAATAATAGTAATTGATAGTATTTCTATAGCGCCTTTCTATAATTATTTTACACTCAAGGCGCTTTATGATACACCCGCAGTCAAAAGCAATTACCCAATCATTCACCCAGGTACAAGATCAAGAAGGAAAAAAAATGCTTCATGTATATTGGTGTTTATAGTAAAGCAAGAAATCTGCCAAGGGTGGGATTGGGTTGGATGCTTTAATATGTTGCGAGATACTCTCCAATTAGCACAAAGTTTAGATCATTACATTTGAGTCACATTCTCCATCCCAGTCCCAACCCATCACATTAGTACTTTGCGCACAATTTTTTTTTATTGCATGCATTTGTGTATGTGTGCAAGCACACACGTGCATGAGCATGCACACAGACGCACACACACCACATACAGACATGCGCGCACGCACACCCACACTGGTTTCTTCAGGCTCCACATGTATTGCATTCATTTTTTTTTTTTTAGCATATTCTTATGTCTTTATTAAAGCTTTTCAGATCAGCTTCGTGGAACAGAGTTTTTTAAGGTACTAGTAGTATCTAGACAAAAGAGCACACCAGACTGAGTTACACAGTGGGTTTTCTTTCTTTATAATCTGAGTGACTAATGGAACAAAACAATTATCGCTCAAGCCACTCATTGAACAAAAAAAGTATCGCTCAAGCCACTCATTGAACAAAAACATTATCGTTCAAGCCACTCAATGTACCGGGTGATTCATCTAATAGACTAAATCTGATCTTGTCAACACATTTTGTTGGAGCCTTTATACCCCCAAGCAAATATGATTGATACTGCGCAACAAATGTTATTTTAGCCTTGATATACCCTAAAACAGTTTTTTGAAACTCCGATAAATACGCTCAAATCAAATTTTATTGGAGCCTTGACATCTTAATTAGTCCGTCACCAAGACGGACTATTGCAATGGGCTGGGTTTTTTGTTTGTTTGTTTGTTTGTTTGTTATTTTTTGTCATTTTTCTGTCTGTCCCAAGGATATCTCCCGAACCGCTTGACCGAATCGCGTCAAATTTTGTGTGAGGTGTGCCTCCTTAATAGGAAGAGATCGGCGCAAACCATTTTGCCGTCGTGACCTTGACCTTGACGTACGACCTTGAAAACCGAAAATCTATTTTTAGCCATATCTCGGGCACCGATCAACATAGGATGTTGAAACTTGGTATGAAGGTGGTTTGGCTTATGCCCGTTCTGATGATGGCATACCGATCAAGGTCAAGGTCAAGGTCAAAAAGATCGCTGGAGCCTGAAAATCGGAGGGTCATTTTGTTCTCCTTCTGTCTGTCCCAAGGATATCTTTCGAACGGGTTGACAGAATCACGTCAAATTTTGTGTGCTGGTGTGTCACCATGAGAGGAAGGCATCCGCGCAAACCATTTTGCCGTCGTGACCTTGACCTTGGCGTACGACCTTGAAAACCGAAAATCTTTCAGGGGCCATAACTCCCACACCGTTAGTGTTAGAGTCTTCAAATTTGGCATGAAGGTACTTTGGCTTATGCCCGTTCTGATGGTGGCATACCGATCAAGGTCAAGGTCACGGTCCGGGCGATCAGTAGGCCATGCTAGTGGTAGGGGTCTACACATTGGGTTTTAAGCCATATTTCCCACATTGGTACTTGACAGAAGCGCTTCAGATTGTGTGTGGTACTGTATACCCTAGAGAAGAAAACATCCGAGCATAAATTATCACCATGCTGACCTTGACCTTGAAGTGTGACCTTGAAAACCGAAATTTCCTTCTTTGCGCTATATGTTTCTTCTTCAAGCTGTATCTCGTGAACTAGAAGACAGAATCCCTTCCAATTTTGTGTCAGGATGTGACACTCTACGGGGTGTCGCAAGTGCGTGGCATTGCTGGTGACGGACATGTCTGCCGCTCGGCGACGCCCTTGTTAAAACTTATTTTCTTGGAAGTCAGTTGGAGCTTTAATATCTCAAAACAATATTTAGCCTTGATACCCTGAAGCAGTTTAGGGTAAACCAGACCATGTAAGGTTAACTTTAGTCGTGTGTAAGTACTCCAAGTCTTATGCAGTTATGGCATGCCATGGTTGCAGACATTTCATGATTAGAGGCCTTGTGTTGGGGGAAATAAAAGAAGGGATCAATAGTACACATGGCCCTGTGCCCAGGATTCCAATGCGGTTATTCATTTTATGTGAGATGCCTGAAAGTTTCAGCTTAAAACTGTACTCCTATACATTTCACAGTGTGGGTCATCGTGAACGTTCACAGTTTATGTGGTCTTTTCTTAATCAAACACGCACCAAGGATTTCATGAACCTGCTTTGACAAGTTTATAGCTTCTGTCTCCCCTCCGGCGTTGGTTGAATCTTTGGCCTCTGACTCGGATGGGCATACACTTAGAAAGAGATTAAGAAAAGAATTAGATATAATATATCCCTTTTTATTCTCATCATGTACAAGGTGATTTCTTATCAACATGTAGTTGATGGGCAGCTTGGGGGCTAGAAATAAAAGATTTGGGCAGTAGGGAAATGGGGAATGGAGGTTACAGACAGAGACACTTTGACTTAGTTTGAGCAAAACTGTCATGTCATTGTGGGGGAGAATCGTCTTTTCACTGCAAAGAACAAAATTAATAACAGTACTGGGAATATGAGAACTAGAGGAAAGCAATTTTGACATTATAGAAATCAAATTCCTCCATGGAAATCGTTCCATAAATTATTGATTGAAAACTCTCTCTCTCTCTCTCTCTCTCTCTCTCTCTCTCTCTTCTCTCTCTCTCTCTCTCTCTCTCTCTCTCTCTCTCTCTCTCTCTCTCTCTCTCTCTCTCTCTCTCTCTCTCTCTCTCTCTCTCTCTCTCTCTCTCATCTCTCTCTCTCTCTCTCTCTCTCTCTCTCTCTCTCTCTCTCTCTCTCTCTCTCTCTCTCTCTCTCTCTCTCTCTCTCATCTCTCTCTCTCTCTCTCTCTCTCTCTCTCTCTCTCTCTCTCTCTCTCTCTCTCCTCTCTCTCTCTCTCTCTCTCTCTCTCTCTCTCTCTCTCTCTCTCTCTCTCTCTCTCTCTCTCTCTCTCTCTCTCTCTCTCTCTCTCTCTCTCTCTCTCTCTCTCTCTCTCTCTCTCTCTCTCTCTCTCTCTCTCTCTCTCTCTCTCTCTCTCTCTCTCTCTCTCTCTCTCTCTCTCTCTCTCTCTCTCTCTCTCTCTCTCTCTCTCTCTCTCTCTCTCTCTCTCTCTCTCTCTCTCTCTCTCTCTCTCTCTCTCTCTCTCTCTCTCTCTCTCTCTCTCTCTCTCTCTCTCTGTTTTTGTTGCTGTTTGCGGATGACATTATTTTGTTATATGATACACCGGTGGGCCTGCAGAATCAATTAGATGCTTTAAAACAAGAAGCTGACAAATTGCAGCTAACTATTAACTTAAGCAAAACAAATGTGATGGTGTTTAGAAAAGGGGGGTCACTTACACGTCATGAAAAATGGTTTTATGGTGAAATTGAGGTAAAGGTAAGTAACTGCTATAAATATTTAGGGATATGGTTTACAACAAAATTAAGTTTAAATAAATGCTGGTCTTATGTTTAGAAAAGGGAAGAGGGGAGTATAGAGATATTACATTTTGAGAAGATTAATTCATAGATACAAGAAGCTAAGCTAGGTGTGGGAAAATCGATGAATTGCATATGTTTGGAAAAGATCCTGACATCCAAAAAGGTTAATATAATACAGCTTCTAACAAAATTGGTACAGTGAAAGGACGCTAAAGGTGCACAAAAGGAACTGTAAGATATTGGTTGAGACTGGTTAATTTACCCAATAGCCAGATTATCCAGGCAGGCGTATGAAATGCTAGTAATACAACATGATAAGGGAAAAGTAAACTGGGTCTCCTCTCTGACAGAGAATCTCTTTCTCAAGGGGTGGGAAATATAGGTCTTCATTTCTGAATTCGAGTGATATGTTGTCTTGCAAGTCCTAAATAACTGGTCTTTAAAAATGAGTCTGAACAATATTTAAAAAGTCTCTGTGGCATAGAACTAGCCTAGCTAGACTCCGAACCTTTCTTAACGCCAATCTGGTTTGAAAATTCTAATCAAAATACTTGCTGTATACTGTTGAAAATTTCTCTTTCTTTTTGTCTGCCCAGCCTATGAAGAAATTCGGAGGAAATGTATGGTGTTCAAAGAAACAGTCGTGCAAGGACGAGACCTGTCACATTACTAACACAAAAAGAAGAATGGATTATATCCTTTGCAAAATTTATTGCACAGGCACACACAAGATTAGTTGATAATTAAATATTCACAATACACAACCACACACAAAGCACGTCAAGTATTTTCACTTTTTTGTGTGTGTACTTACACATAAACACAGTATGCAGTTAATTATACATGTGGACGGATGGTTTTGTACACACACACACACACAAGGGAAAGAGCACAGAGAAGGAAGCACAAGAAAGATTGCACACTGAATAATTGTATTTTAATTTTACATTTCTAAATAATTGTCTTTTTGTGGGCATTATTATTTATTTATTTCACAGAATAGACATTTGCCTACAAAAATGACAGTATCCCCTTGCCATAAAGGCTTATGTATGCTAATGGCACCTATTTGATTTGATCTCTCTCTCTCTCTCTCTCTCTCTCACTCTCTCTCTCTCTCTCTCTCACGCACTCACTCTCTCTCTCTCACACACACTCTCACACGCACACACACACACACACACAAGACACACACACACTACATTATGTTACATTTTTTATCATAGGACAGACAAGCCAGGTGTGGGAAAATCGCACGCATATGCACCCTGACATCAAAAAGGTTAATATAACACTGGAAAGAGAAACGTGCTGGGATGACGATAAGAGACACAGCATGTTTGCCAAAGTGACACATTCACTTCACACACACACACACACACACACACTCTCTGTGTCTAACATCCGGATTTCTTGAACTCTCTCTCTCTCTCTCTCTCTCTCTTTCTCTCATCTTCACCTCATTCTCCACCAGTACAAGAAGCCCTGAACACCCCCCTGCCTCCCTCTCAGGTCTCTCTCTCTCTCTCTCTCTCTCTCTCTCTCTCTCGCTCTCTCTCTCTCTCTCTTCTCTCTCTCTCTCGGATCAGACCTGGTATTCTCTCTCTCTCTCTCAGTCTCTCCTCCAGGATCTGCTCAGAGCATTGAATGATCTCTTGGTTGATCTCCTCTCTCTCATTCTCTCCTCTCTCTCTCTCTATGTGCTGTTTCTTGCAGTTCCGAGTGGACGTCAAACACCACACACACTCCACACTTTACACACACACACACATAATACAAAACACACAATGCACACACATGAGAAACACACCACACATCTTCGCACCTAACGAACATACACACATGACGCACACACACACACACACACACACACACACACACACCACACACACACACACACACTCCCTGTGTCTAACATCCGGATTTCTTGAACAGAGTTTCTCATCTTCACATTTCTCCACCAGTACAAGAAGCCCTGAACACCCCCCTGCCTCCCCTCAGGTTTAACGGATCAGACCTGGTATTGCAGTGCCTCCAGGATATGCTCCAAGCATTGAATGATGGTTGGTAGATGGTTCGTCCCATATGTGCTGCTTTGCAGCCGAGTGGACGCAAAACCTAACTTTCACCTGTCTCCCCTTTATAAAAAAAACAATCAACATGAGAAACATTTAAAAATCTTCCTTCCTAACGAAGACCATGATCATGCAGGAGCACATACACACGAGAGAAAGAGAGAGACAGACAGACAGAGAGATAGAGAGAGGGAGAGAGAGGCGGGCATACAGAGACACACTTGTAAGCATGCTGCACACACACACTCACACACACTCACACACACACACACACACACACACACACACACACACACACACACACACACACACACACACACACACACACACACACACACAGAGACAGAGAGAGAGAGAGAGAGAGAGAGAGAGAGAGAGAGAGAGAGAGAGAGTAACCTAAGACATGGGCAAGGTCTGCAAAAACTATTTTTGAATTATCATAACTTGCGAAATACTTGCTTTCATGTTCATAACTTTTTAAGTAAAGTTGGTAACAGACATCATCAACAGAGAAATTATATGTCTTGGCAGACGGTCATAACAGGTAGAAGAAGAAGAAAAAGGCAAGTGAGAAAAGGCATTTTCGCATTCAAAATATTCACTGCATTCTGCCGTTATCAGGAAAGGGATAGGGCTAGGATCAGCCTAGGGTTATCGTCATGAAACTGAAAGAAGCAGACTTTGAGATTGAGAGTTGTAAACATGCGGGAGGGAGGGAGGGTGTGTGTGTGTGTGTCTAATCTACGACTTTGACACATCTTGTGTTGTGTGATCGATTTCGTCCTCCACAGAAGTTTAGTTTTTATTGTCACGGTTTGTTTGAGTGTTGTCGTACCCTGGCTTAAAGACTCCAGGGGTCACCCCCAACAGCCAAAGCACTATGGTACAAATGCTAGGGTTGAGAACATTACTTGTGTGTGACCATTTTTTATTACCCAGCCACGTGAGCAGCCACACTCCTACTTTGGAGGATTTTGGACTGATGATGTTATGTTATGCTAGGAGCTTGCCATGGCTAAAGACAATCTCCGCATAACTATGCAGAACATACAAAAACATTTTGATGCAGCCTTGGTGTTCTACTTCTATCTTATGTCAATTGGTCTGACACAGCCTTATGCCAAGGCATGTTGTCAAGGTTTAGTCACTTTGTTAGCTGTGGGTTGTATCTGGTGCATGGCTGTTTGACTCACTGCTGTTGGTGACTGGTACGTGTATCGATTGGTTGTCGGGAGAGAGAGGGGTGGGCACATGTGTGACTTTAAAGCACACAAGTAGTAGGCCTACTTGGTTTTACGGGCACAGAAATAGTATAATGATTTATAGGCCATCGTACGTCCCTAAATAATGTATAGAAGTATGTACAGGGGAACCTCCCTTGAAGACCTTCAAAAATCATCCAAAATGAGGTCTTATATGGGAGGGATCTTATAAGGGAGGCAATTTTAATTCTTACAAAGAAGGGCAATGTCTCAGAGAAGTAGGTCTTATATGGGAGGTCTGATAAGGGAGGTTCCACTGTATCACCTGGAAAAAAGTTTTGGGTCATTAACTCTGTTCGTTCACGAAGTATAAAACAGACTCTGTGTGTGCGTGTTTGCGTGCGTGTGTGTGTGTGTGTGTGTGTGCGCGCGTGCGTGTGTGTGTGACTGTGTGTGCGTGCGTGTGTGTGTGCATGTGCTCG
>CM065692.1:9358399-9373399 GCA_017654935.2 Phymorhynchus buccinoides
AGCACATGTATGTGAGACGAACCACCACAACAATCGTTCAGTGTGCCCAGAGCAGATCCTGGAGGTATTGCAATACCAGGTCTGACTATGAATGTACTACTAGCTAACAGTGGAGAGACAGTATCGAAATTCTGCTTAACGTCATCCGGTCTGGTAGAGACACATATATGGGACATTAGTAGATATAAAGATGGTGGGAACGATCCTGGAGGCAATGCCCGGAGGCAGTGCAACACCAGGAAAGTCCTGAATTTTTAACAAACTGATGTGTATGAACAAGGAGAGACAGTAAGCATGCCGCGATGCTTATTATACTTCGTTTAGGGATGTGGTTGTTAAAGAACAAATACACTTAATTGTTTGTAAACACAAAGGCATGCTCTAGAATCTTATAAGACCTTAAAAAAATAATCCAAAATGAGGTCTTATAAAGGAGGGTTCTTATAAGGGAGGTAATTTTAATACTTACAAAGAAGGGCAATGTCTCAGAGAAGTAGGTCTTATATGGGAGGGAGTCTTATAATGGGAGGTTCCACTGTAGTACTTTGTTGTGACAGCAGAGGACTGACTAATAGGACAGACGAGCTTTTTGACAGAGCCCGGTATGGATATGACCAGAGCAATGTGTCCCCGTCTCTGTCCCCGTCTATGTGTCCCCGTCTCTCTTCTCTGTGTCCCCGTCTCTATGTGTCCCCGTCTCTGTGTGTCCCCTTATATGTCCCTGTCTATATATGTCCCCGTCTCTATGTCCCCGTCTCTATGTGTCCCCGTCTCTATGTGTCCCCTTCTCTGTATGTCCCCCTGTCTATGTCCCTGTCTCTATGTGTCCCCGTCTCCGTCTCTATATATGTGTCCCGTCTCTATGTGTCCCCGTCTCTATATGCCCCCATCTCCCTGTCTCTATGTCCCTGTCTCTATGTGTCCCCCTCTCTATATGCCCCCGTGTCCCCATCTATATGTCCCCGTCTCTATGTGTCCCTATATGTCCACGTCTCTATATGTCCACGTCTCTATGTCCCCGTATATGCCCCTGTCTCTATGTGTCCCCGTTTCTATGCGTGCTGTGTGTCGCCGTTTCTGTGTGTGTCACTGTGTGTGTGTGTGTGTGTGTGTGTGTGTGTGTGTGTGTGTGTGTGTGTGTGTGAAGAAAGAGAACGTTGCAATGCAATCATGTTTATTTTAATTTCTAATGATTCATTATTTGTTTGCCTTTAATGTTCTTGTTATCAATGTAAAGCGCACTGAGCTCATGTGAGAAAGAGCGCTATATAAATTCTATATAAATTCCCAACGCCTTATTATTATTATTATTATTATTATTATTATGTGTTATAAGGCCCTGTCTGTGTGGTCCTGTCTCTATGTGTCCCCGGTACTCTACAAGTCCCTGTCTCTATGTGGTCCCATCTCTATGTGTCTCCGTCACTGTGTGTCCCCATCTCTCTATCATTCTATGTCCCTGTCTCTATGTGTCCCCATCAGTGTGTGTCCCCATCTCTCTATGTCGTTTCTATAATTTTTTTTGCCCCGGTCGATGGACAGCTTTGACGGAGTCAAAACGGACTATAAGGCTTTAGATAGTCCATTGACCTAAGTATTATTGGCACATTGATAGTCATTGCGAAAACTAATAAGGCAATCGGTCCAGAAATTTTAAAAGGCCGGCAGACTGCAGAATTTATAAAAAGCATATGACACCCCATTTGCCACATTATTTGGTCGAAAAAAAAAACGGCGTCTTTTTTTAATACAAGTTCTTAGTTTTTGCAATAACACACATCAATAATACAGTCAATGGACTATTTTTACTAATGATTATAGTCCGTTTTGACTCTAAGCCATCGAATGTATGTCCCGTCCCCATCTCTATGTGTGTCCCCGTTTCTCTATGTCGTCTCTATATGTCCCCGTCCCTCTATGTCGCCGCTTCTAATGTGTCCTCATCTCTGTCATGTGTCCCCGCGGATTTAGGGTAAGGGTTATGGATAAAGCTAGGGATAACGATTAGTGTTTGTGTTGTAGGGTTAGGATAAACAAAGAGACGGAGAGATATATGACAGGGACATATAGAGATGGGGTTCCCCCGTGGAAATACCGGGGGGAGTCTTTTTACAAATAGGTCCCCCGCCTCCTGGAAGTTCTGTGCTTGTAACTTCCTCTGTCACTTTCTTTGACTCTGCCTTTCCCCATTGCTTACTATCATCTACTTTTTTTTCTCCCTTTACCGGTCCTTTCTCCTGCTCTTTTTTTTTCTCCTAAGAAACTCTTGCAAAGAATTTCTTCAGCCGAAGACGGACATGCTGGGCCTAACTCTTTTTTTAGTTAGTCGCATGACGACAGTATGACGCATCTGCACTCATAATTGACAGGAAACTGTCTGAACGATTGACGACGAAGAAGAAGAATAGAGATGGTGACACATAAGGACGTGGACACATAAAGACGGGGGCACAATGCTACAAAACTGTATGGAGAAAGGTGGCAGAGTGGTTAAGACGTTCGCCTGCCAAATATAATGCGTGACTGCAGCGTGAGTGACCCGGGTTCGAATCCCGGCCTTGCCCTTTCTTTTTAGTTTGACAGGAAAATGGAACTGAACGTCCAGTCCTTCGGATGGGGACTTAAGCTGGTCTGACCCGTTCGCTTTACGCATGTAAAAATCCCACGGCAGTTGAAAGTCGGTAAGAGCAGGGAGAAATCCCGCTGCCTGGTATGGCCAAATTGATAGCTAGGTTTTCCAAGTGTGCCCACACCCCCTCCTCACCCTGTGCCCCCCCGCCCCCCCCCCCTCAAACATTTTTTTAAAAATTGGGTAGGCGCTGCACTTGCGGCGACGCGCTCTCCAGGGGAGAGCAGCCCGAATTTCACAGAGATAAGTCTATGTGACTAGAATATACCAAATACCCCCCCCCCCCCCCCCCCCCCCCCCAAGAATAAAAACGATTATGGCCCGAGCTTGGAGCTTGCTCCTCGTGCCTGGTTCTGCCTAGCCCTAAGGCGATTCCATCTCACGGACAGATCATATCGAGACAGAGACAGAGAGACGATCGATTTCTACACAGACTGATTAGTGGAAGGGCCATTAGGGAGAAGAAGGCAGGGGGGCGGTGTGTGTGTGTGCGCGTGCGCGCATGCGTGCGTGTGCTGCTATTGGCATTCGTTGGGTTGTGGCAGTTGTCACGGTGATGATGGTGGAAACGGATGGATAAGTTTGTGTCTGTGTTTGTGCATATATTTATTTCCTTTGAGCGCTGATGCGCCATGCTGCCGTTATGCGCCTAACCAAGAAAATAGTTAGGCCCAGCATGTACGGCTGGATAAAATCTTTGTAAGAGTTTCTGGAACAAGGGCAGGAGAATGAACCAATAAGGCAGAAAGAGGAGTAAACAAAGGGAAATGTCAGTAAAATATAGTGATAGATTTAGAGGAATTTACAAGCACAGAACTTCGAGAAGGTGGGGGAACTATTTGTACTGAACGACACACACACACACACACACACACACACACACACACACACACACACACACACCTGCTGCTCCAGGTATCCCCACGGGGAGTGTGTGTATGTATATGTGTGTGTATAGGGGGCGGGGGTGGGTTGAGGGCTGAAATGCTATAATGGATCTAAAAGATAACGATAGCTGGCAATCTTGTACTCAAGTCACCCCCCTCCTGTTTACAACCCTCTAGACGGGGGGGGGGGGGGGGGGCGCTGAAGTAGAAGATCGTCCACTATTCCCAATGTTATCAAAATGCTGTATTGAATTTGTTTGAAGCAAATTGCCATGGTCGAGGTCTTCTTTCAAAAGAAAAGAAAATTCACAATGGAAATTTACATTGTTTTTGAAGAAAATAATGATGATATAAAATCAGTGGGTTTTGGTTTGGTTTTGCTTTGTGGCTCAAGCCACAAACCTATAACTCACTTGTACTCGGTCGGTCCCCTGTCCTGTTTACAAATCTGTCGCACTTCAAATCGAGGCTACGCGTTTTATGAAAATAATGCTTTTTCGCCCTCTTTGGCCTTTCGGCCATGTGGGGCATTGTTGCTTTACTTGGGGATATAAAAAATAAATCAAAAAAAGGAAAATCTTTAGTTTTCACCTGTAGCTCACTGCGGGCTCACATTCTACAGACTAGAAGTTCGACCACTATTCCCAATGTTATCAAAAAAATTTGTAGCAAATTGCCATGGTCGAGGTCTTCTTTCGAAAATCGTTACTTATTTTAGTTATAAAATATATTATTTGAGAATGGCCGCTCCCTGAGCTATGATGAAAATTTTCAGGACCACAAAGTTTAAAATGTAATCTTTATTATTAAAAACTTTTAAAATGTCATGTAAGGTCAGTTAAAAACGCGAAAAACAAATAAGGTTATGTACAAAAAATAATTTGGCTTCATGATGAGGCTGGCTCGAGGCTACGCTTCAAAATTAGTTGAGGCCGCTCTTTAAAATGATGTATTTTAAAAGCGTACAAAATAATAAACATACGTAATACAGACACTACAACAGACACGACGAGTATGCGGTGCTTCTTTCGATGAGTATAAGTAGGATACATAGTTTTAAATGTTTTCCAAAAGATATAAAAAGTTACGAAATGGTGCAGAGATAACATTCCGGTTTACAGATTAAAATTATTGAAAATCCAGGGGAGGTAACTCATGATTGGAGTGGTAAAAATAGACCGCGTGCCACAAACTATTGCGATTTCACGCTTGTTTTTACATTATTCTGTATTTCTTGTCAGTAGCGAAGAGAGGCAGTCTCATTAAATCATTTTTAACTGCACACGCACTCTTCATGAAATAAAACCTTTTGTGCTGGAGCATTGCCACTGAATACCTGTAACCTTCTGGATGTTGTCACTGTAACTTCCTCTAATCTGTCACTCCTTTGACTCTTGCCTTTTCCCTTTGCTTACTGTCATCTACTATCTTTCTGCCTTACTGATCCATTCTCCTGCCTTTCTCCAGCCGAAGATGGACATGGTGCACCTAACTACTTCTTAGACGAATAACGGCAGCATGACGCATCTGTGCTCATATCGTGACAGAAAACTGTCGGATCGATGTACAAAGAAAGTCTCTCACTCCACAGGTTTGCCAGTAAGGATGTACCACAACTACTGCTGCTGCTGCTACTACTACTACTGTTACTGTTGTTGCTGCTGCTGATACTACTACTACTGCTACTGTTGTTGTTGCTGCTGCTGCTACTGTTGTTGCTGCTGCTACTACTATTGTTACTGTTGTTGCTGCTACTGTTGTTGCTGCTGCTACTACTGCTACTACTACTGCTACTGTTGTTGCTGCTGCTACTACTTTGTTGCTGCTGCTACTACTGCTACTGTTGTTGCTGCTGCTGCTACTACTGCTACTGTTGTTGCTGCTGCTACTACTACTACTGCTACTATTGTTGCTGCTGCTGCTGTTACTACTACTACTACTACTACTACTACTACTACTTACTACTACTTTACTACTACTACTACTACTACTACTACTACTACTACTACTACTACTGTTGCTGCTGCTACTACTTCTACTACTACTACTACTACTGTTGCTGCTGCTGCTACTTCTGCTTCTGCTACTACTACTATTTTACTACTACTACTACTACTACTACTACTACTACTACTACTACTACTACTACTACTACTACTACTACTACTGCTGCTGCTACTACTACTGCTGCTGCTGCTGCTACTACTACTACTGCTGATGATGATGATGATGCTACTACTACTACTATTACTACTTCTACTACTATTATTACCATTTTTGTTTGCAGTGAGTAACAGCATTTGGGAAAAAAGGAATTACTGTTGTTAAAACATGCGGTTTTAGACTTGAGACAAAGCAGTTGTGATAATGTGAAAAACCAATGATTTAGTAATTATCGTTAGCTTGCAGTAGGTGCTAGTGACAGAAATAGTTGTGGCGAAAAAAGAAAGACAGTACAGGTACTTTAACCCTTTCACCGCCAAAGTCACATTTTAGCACCATAGTGATTTAACACCTATGTCACTAAAAGGCATCAAATTGGGGTCTATTATCCAAAGACCTTATTGTCTTAGTTTTGGGAAGTAAGGATATACCTTATTTTATATATGTCACAGAAGAATCCCCAATACTGCAGATGGACTCTGTTCTCTATCCAGGGAAATTTAATGGAAATTCTTTGCTGAAGTATGGCTGGCGGTGAAAGGGTTAAAGGCAAAGAGTAGAAGGTGCAGGGAAAGTCACAGTGAGAGAGATAGAGAGGGGTTCTTCCCCTTTCTCGTTTCGTGTCAGAGAGTTTTTGGTTAAATTGAGGGGTGTGACAGAATTCCAGTAGACCAGTATCAGTTGGCAGGCATGGGAATTGTCAGTCTTTGGGCTGATTTCAGCTTTTTTGATGGTCCTCTTCAGTCTTTTTTTTGCAAGTTTCAGCTTTTTTGATGGTCCAAGAGGACATTTATGAGATGCCAAAAAAAAGAAGCCCAATGAGTAAAACTTAAGTCATTGGTTATAAATGAATGCAAAATGAACTAAATATATCAGTCTTATCTCTAATACTGTTTTAAAGGCTTAGATAACAGAAGAAGCTTCATTTTCTGGGGGCTGTATCCCAACACACGGTTTTCAGTTGTTTTTTTATTCCTTGTTCCTATGCCTGCTTCCAGACCCCAATTTTCAGTCTTTTTTGTCTTCTCTAATTCCCATGCCTGGTTGGGGACAGTGGGCGATAGACTATTCGCAGTCCACACACCCCTGTCCCTCTCTCTGTCTCTGTCTCTCTCTCTCTCTGTCTCTCTCTCTCTCTCTCTCTCTCTCTCCTTTTTATGCATTTTATACTTTTTTGTTTTTTTCCTTTTCTTGTTATTTGGCTTTTCTTTTCCCCCTCGAGGGCATGGTGTAAAGAAGCTTGAGCTTATCCGTTTACCCTCATTAAACATTCGTATTCGTATTCGTATTCTCTCTCTCTCTCTCTCTTCATCCTTGTTAAATAAAGTTGTTCAGTGTTCAGTGTGTTCAGTGTTCTCTATGTCTCATTCTCTCTCTTCCTCTTTCTCTATCTCTTCCTCTCCTTCTCCCTCTATCTCTTCCTCTCCTTCTCCCTCTCTCTCTCCCTCTTTCACTCTCTCCGTCTCTCTCTCTCTCTCTCTCTCTCTCTCTCTCTCTCTCTCTCTCTCTCTCTCTCTCTCGTCTCTCTCTCTCTCTCTCTCTCTCTCTCTCTCTCTCTCTCTCTCTCTCTCTCTCTCTCTCTCTCTCTCTCTCTCTCTCTCTCTCTCTCTCTAAAAAATGTAAAGAACTAACAGTATCCACTTTTTTCAGATTATTTGACACCAAAATTCAGCCAATATTATTATACTCATCAGAAATGTAGGGGTTGAATAGATTAGAGCATCTAGAACGAATACATATGATAGCATGTAAACGTTTATTGGGCGTTCCTGGCAGGACTCCCAACAAAATGGTGTACGGGGATCTTGCCAGATATCCTTTATATATAAATTCGTATGTTGCATCTGTAAGATATTGGTTTAAACTAATGCAAATGGATAGTAAAATGATACCTCATAAGACTTATCAGATGTTGTTAAACATGGACTCTTTAGGTAAGCTATGTTGGGTTACAAAACTTAGATAAATTCTGTGTTGTAGTGGTTTTAATATTGTCTGGTTTCAGCAGAATGTTGATGTTAAGATGTTTTTAAACATTTTCAAACAGAGATTGATCGATATGTACATACAGGAATGGAGTGGAACAATTAGGGATAGAGATAGATACATATCATATCGATCATTCAAGACTATATTTGAAAAAGAAAAATATGTTTTAGAAATGGATTTGTATTCTTTCCGCGTAGCCATTTCGCAGGTGAGATTTAATGTTCTCCCTTTAAATAACAATGTCCATCGTTTTAGTACATCAGCACATGCTAAAGCTTGTCCATTCTGCATAAGCAAGACTGAGAATTAGGAACACTTTTTATTTGACTGTCCAGCCTACAATGACCTCAGACAGAAGTTTCTCCAACAATCAGCTAGAATTTCTATCCAAAGTTTACTTAAAGCTAGAAGTCCAACCGATATATGCATAACTTATCCAGGTAATTTTCCATGCGATCAACAGACGTAAGAGAATATTTTTGAAATAATTATGATTAAATGTATAATGTGACTGTTCTAAAATGTATGTATCATTCTCCCAGAGAGATAGCAGTAGCATAAATATTTCATTCATGATCTCATTGATCGGCTGATATATGCTCGATTTTGTAAAAATAATAATGTTGTTAGTTATTGTCCTTAATGTTCGTATTATTTTGGCATGCCCCTTCTCCCCTTCCTCCCAATGTCGTATTGTGGCCTAAGGCCAATGTACAAATAAACTTCTGAGTTCTCTCTCTCTCTCTCTCTCTCTCTCTCCCTCTCCCTCTCCCTCTCTCTCTCTCTCTCTCTCTCTCTCTCTCTCTCTCTCTCTCTCTCAAAGCAAACTGTTGGAGTTTGGTGGCGCGGATGAATGTGCTTTGACAACTGGAACAGTACTGTTGACAGTCTTTCTGACAGCTACTCGTTTGTTTGCCGAGCGGTTTCTATTTTCCTTTGAAAAAAAACCCACACACGTCCATTTTACTACTAGGGCCTTTGTTAGAAAACATGCAAAAAAGAAGACAAACTAGTTGGTTAAGACAACCTTGGTTCTTTTTGTTTGTTTGTGTGTGTGTGTGTGTGCACGCACGAGCGCAGAACGTCCATGTAATTTTTTTATGTGTGCGCACACGGTCTGTAGAGAGAGAGTGGACGTGAGAAAGAGAGTGTGTGTGTGCTTGTGTGTGTGTGTGTGTGTGTGTGTGTGTGTGTGTGTGTGTGTGTGTGTGTGAGTGGTTTGATATATTATTTTTGTGAAGCGCCTAGAGCCCCAACTGGAGAATAAGCGCTAAAGAAATGAACATTATGATTATTATTATATTATTATTATTATTAAACATCTGCTTTTAATCTGATTTTGTTAAACATATAACTAAGGCTGGAATTTCAAAAAGACCTTAACAATGATGTGTGTTGAGATATAACTAAATATTAATAAACCCTTTTGGGATGTATGGCAGATATGAGGTTAATGAGTGTTTCCATGAACCTAACTTGTTATTCAGCTCGTTGATATATATTTTTTCTCTTTTGCACAAGCAATATGATACAGTGGAACCTCCCGTATAAGACCTTCAAAAATAATCCAAAATGAGGTCTTGTAAGGGAGGGGTCTTATAAGAGAGGTAATTTTAATACTTACAAAGAAGGGCAATGTCTCAGAGAAGTACGTCTTATACGGGAGGGAGTCTTAAATGGGAGGTCTTATAAGGGAGGTTCCACTGTACTTTCAAAACGCTGGAAGCAGGGGAATTACATGGATGAAAGTGGCTCAGGATAGGAAGTCTTCAAGGATGGCCATCTTGTCATCCTGAACATAGATCTTACAAAATGAAAAAAGAATGTCTGCTGGGATTGATAGGAAACAGGATCATGATGATAGACATGCAATACTTATACCCTTCTTCTTCTTCGCATTGGGGATGTTTATCCTGCCCCACGCCCACCGGCCTTCATTTAGACCATTTTTGGCGTACAAAGAGAGATGCGGGCTATGTGAATTTGTGTTAAATCCATCCCACCGGCCCAACTCGGCATACTCCTACCGAATAGTGGAATGGGCTTAGTTTAACACGTGCAATATCCCCCACCCCACCCCCAAATGCACAAGCATGCATGTAAGCCAGAAATATGCGGTCACCACTTCAGGAATGGAAGATTCAGAGACCATTGAAACGTGCCACTTCAGGAATTATATACTTTTTTCACTTTCACCCATGTGAATATTATTTCCAAGACAAACGATCAACAAATCAAAACATAGGACACACTTTTCTCTTACCTTGGTAAGTAAGATGGCACCAGGTGACTGGTCCTGCAAAGGAACTAAGAGGTGCGCCGATGATGAAAATCCCTTTAACGCCCTCCGGTCTGAAACAGACACATATGGGACATTAGTAGATATAAAGATGATGGGAACTATCCTGGAGGCAATGCCCGGAGGCAGTGCAACTCCAGGAAAGTCCTGAATTTTAACGAAACAGATGTATGTATTCAATGCGTTTATAACTAAGAGGTGCGCCAATAGTCTTTCTTTTTTTAAAAATGAAAATCTGTTTAGCGCCCTCCTCCGGTCTGGAAGAGACACATATGGGACATTAGTAGATATAAAGATGGTGGGAACCATCCTAGAGGGAATGCCAGCCAGGAGGCAGTGCAACACCAGTAAAGTCCCGAATTTTTAACAATACAGATAAGCATATAAAAGATCTCTTTCTTTTTTGTCCAGGCAAACTTAGGTGGTTGTGTTTTTTAATGGGTTTTTTACCCTCATGTTTTGCGGATTCTCTATGTAGGTCACTGACAAGTTAATATTAAGGTAGGGTTTTTGTTTGTTTGTTTTGTTGTTGTTTTTAATATAGTTTCGGCATATTTTTTATTAGCCTTCCGATCTCTCTCAATGGTTGGTTTAACGTCTAATTAGGAGCCTCTTATAGACAGTGAAGCCTTCCAATCTCAGGACGAGCGACTAAATAGTAAACAAGACCCCCCCAAAACACCCAAGGACCATGGATGGTGGAAGCCAGACTTTACCTAATAACGGTTACTATTTACACGGTATCTCCAAAAGAGGATCACTGGAATATAAACCACAAACCTGCCACTTTCTTTACAGGCTACACGTTACTTGGAATTAATCTCTTAGGAGTGAACTGCAGAGAATTTTGTTCTGTCTAAGCAGCCCAGAATCGTAGTTGTGCTCTTCCGTATTGGCTTTCCAGCCATGCTGAGCCTATTTCTTAGTTAGACGCGTAACGGCAGCATGACGAATCTGCGCTCATATGGCTGGAAACTGAGCGATTGATGAAGAAGTGTTGACTGTGTGGGATTGGTTTTTCAACGGGTGTGGATGAGTTGGTTGTAATTGTTCCGTGTGTAATCGAGGAGAATGTTTCCTGAACCACAGACAATTTTTCAATTTTCGAAACACCAAGAATACCTCCCGCTTGGATAGGCAGAAAACCTACACTGAAGATTGGGTTAATTTTTTTTACTGCGTCTTAAACAGTTCAGACAAGACGAAATAAAATCGGCAACACCGTATTAAAAGAGCGATATTTCGATTTATTATCAAATCTTTGTCCAGCTAAAACGTTGGCCAACTGAGTTAATAATATAGGTAGTAACATGTAAAGTAGCATAAACAGGCAATACGATTGGCTGTAATTCTGGCTAATTTACATGTTGCTACCCTTAAGTGTTTAAGACACACTCATGATTATCGTACCGGATCGGACGGATTCACTGATGATTTCTTTGATGATTTACGATTGGACAATCTTTTCTTTTCATCAGTTACCAAGGGAGAACGTTGGCTCCCTTTTTTTTTATCAGCATAGTTTGCACCAGTTACTAAGCGGTTTTTTGTTTTTATTTCCTTGATAGAAATCATTCCCTAAAGTTCGAAATACAAGTTGTAAGTTTTCACCCTTTCCCCATGGCAACACAGTGATTCTCTAGTGATGATGTTACTTGCTTGTCACTGTGTTGACATGGGGAAAGAGTGAAAGCTAGCAACGTATTTCAACACTGAACAGCTAGTTTTCCGGGTCGGTTCATTCTTTGTTTGAGGGCCTTCAGATGAAAACATTTTCATTACATTCAATGGAAATTTGACATTTATTATTTTATTTTAATGAGCTTTTTTCATTATTCAGTCTTATTTTATTATTTATGGGCCCTCAAGAGAAGGAGAATTATTTACATTATAGTGTGTGTGCATTCGCTTTTTGTTTTAACGATGTTTGTGTGAGAACTCCCCCATTATTTTTTAAAAATATAATGTTATCAACAATTTCCTGTGAAAGGGCTTTCTTTCCTTGTCCGAAGCTGAAATACAGATAGTAGATGACAGCAAGCAAAGGGGAAAGGCAGAGTCAAAGTGCGTGACAGTTTAGAGGAAGTTACAAGCACAGAACTTCCAGAAGGTGGGGGAACTATTTATACAAAAGACCCCCCTGTATCCGTCCCCACGGGAGGGGTCTTTGTCTTCTAATAATGATAATCAACGGATATTTATATAGCAGACCTCTGCTATTTGTCTAACAGACCTTCAACGTCGTTTTGTGTCTGGACTGGTGTGTCCTTAACACGGTGCCAGTGGGTTTGTGGTTTTTGTTTGCTGCAACAATATCCATGTGCTTTGATCGTTAGCTGACACACGCGAAATCATACAAACGCAGCCTGGTGCGATTCGTGTCCTCCTGACCTTACTTGACCCAATCTGGCCATCCACCGAACGTGATTTGTCGCGGTTATTTCTTGCGAGTTTTGTGAGCGCTGACGTCTGTGGTTTGTGGTGTGTGCTTTCTGCAAACAACGCGGTTTAAAACTAAAGAGAGAACCGTTTTCGAACTGGGGCCCGTTTCACAAGGGCTAACGTTATGTAGCGTGAGCGCAAAGCGGCAAAAACGGTACTAAGAAACACCTCTTTTGCCGACGTTTGTCGAAAACGTTTTGTGGCTACTCCCAAATTATTTCTTGACGAACTATCACGTGATTTGCATGAGGTGAATACATTTTGTTGTTGTTGATTGGTCCATTAAAGTTTGTTTAAAATAATACTTTTTTTTTTTACCAATCAGACAAGAGCTTGTAATATTCTTCCGCAAACGTTTTCTTGGCGTAACAGTTATGCGTGCGGTGACCGTCGTCTAAAGAAACTCAACCCTGGTCACTGAGTGTCTCTGCCTCGATCACACCTTCTTTTCTTTATTGTATCACCCTCGCCTCCTGTCCAGTCCATTCACTTTGATTCCACCTCAAAGGTTATATTATTAGCGCAGCTTTGACGTAAACTCCGCACAATGTAGAAATTTGTGGCACTCATTTCAGTTATTTAAAAAACCCACTTAAATAACGGGTCTTTTGTGGTATTGCACTACCGCCATGATGATTTATCCACTATCTATAAATAGAAATAGAAATGTTCCATATGTACCTGTACCAGGTCGGAGAACGCTGAACACAATTTTCTTCAGAAACTTGTGACGGGAGGAGAACGTTGCCCCCACTGGTCCTGCCCGTAAGAAAGGGACGGAAAGCGACGTGTAATAATATATATACTAGAACCTCTGTGCACTCGGATCAGACTGGACCCAAATCAATGGTGATCTACCTTCAGCCGTGTACTGTGCTCTTAATGTTGTTGCTGCCCAGCAGAAGGGGAAACAGTTGACCCGGAAAAGAGAGATCACATACCTATTCAGCGAAGAGAGGGGGGATAGTGAGTCGGTGGAAGGCATGAAAGTTTGATGAGGCTGTGTGAGGGGAAGGCGTGCAGGTGTCTGTGCCACGTCCTTGCTTGGGCCTTCCATGGCTCAGCTACCTGTTGGAGGGGTGTGTGGTGGTGGTGGTGGTGAAGGTGGGGTTGCCGCTAGATACTGGGCTGGGGCTGCTGAGCCAAGGGTTTCTTCTACCGGGGGAGAGTCCACTGTTAGGAGTACTCACCGTGGTAGTGGCAGCAGCATGTTTGGCCTCAGGGCGGAAGGTTATGGTGAGTTGTGTGTGGTTTTTGGCCTTTTTTCCCCCCACGTCCCTTTGTCCTACTGATCAAAGGTTTGATATGCCATTGTCCCATTACAATCCCAGTGCTTTAAAAAAAAAAATTTGTTGTGAGCTTTACTTGATCAACGTTACATTGTGTACCTAGGAGGAAAAGACTAAAGGTCTCTGTACACGTGAACATTTTTCACCCTTTCCCCATGGCAACACAGTGACATGTAAGTCATATTATGAGTGACTATCACTGTGTTGACATGGGGAAAGTGAAAAAATGTTCGCGTGTACATAGACCTTTATATAAAGTTTATTTTATGTTGTTTTTTCACGTGCACAAAGATTGTTCCAACTCCATCTAACTGCAAAAGCCACTTTAAAGTACACGGGAGTCAATTGTATAGGACTGGGTTCTTCTTAACTTAATCACAAACAAAAGTGCATGCACATATCACTCATATGTGCATGTTTACAGCACGTAACGTGGAATGATAGTCAGGCCAAGTGTCTAAATCAGCAATGCATTAGAACTGTCATTTCGTTCCGGGATTCATCTGTGTTACCCTGCTACTCTCGAAAGTTGGTTTCATTTCTCTTTCGATGTATGCCTGTGTCATTCATAATCATTATTTTGTCTGTTCATACAGTTTGTTGAATGACAACAGGCACTGTTTGCACTAGCTTGTTGATGATGGCTCTGGTGCCTATATCGCAATATCGTAGTACGGTAGTTCAGTGTTGTTGTTGATCGTGATTAATTTGTCAATGTACATTATTGATTTACGACAACAATACATTATTATTTACTTTCATAATCATAACTACAGACACTCGTAGATTAGAACTATTTACTTTCATAATCATAACTACAGACACCAATCGTAGTATTAGAACTGGATTTACTTTCATAATCATAACTACAGACACCAATCGTAGTATTAGAACTGGATTTACTTTCATAATCATACCAGACAACAATCGTATCATTAGAACTTGATTTACTTTCATAATCATAACTACAGACACCAATCGTAGTATTAGAACTGGATTTACTTTCATAATCATAACTACAGACACCAATCGTAGTATTAGAACTGGATTTACTTTCATAATCATAACTACAGACACCAATCGTAGTATTAGAACTTGATTTACTTTCATAATCATAACTACAGACACCAATCGTATCATTAGAACTTGATTTACTTTCATAATCATAACTACAGACACCAATCGTATCATTAGAACTGGATTTACTTTCATAATCATAACTACAGACACCAATCGTAGTATTAGAACTTTTTACTTTCATAATCATAACTACAGACAACAATCGTATCATTAGAACTGGAT
>CM065692.1:9378399-9390899 GCA_017654935.2 Phymorhynchus buccinoides
ATGTTTTGCCACATTATTATTATTATTGTTATTATTATTATTATTATTATTATTATTATTATTATTTAGTGCGTGTCCTTCCATAAAGCTCTGCGACAATATGTCCATCTATACGCCAGCTCGCACTTTACGTTCAGTTTCTGACCCTCTTTCTCTCCAGATCCCTAGGTATAAGCTTTCTGTTGGTCGGCGCTCTTTTGCTGTCTCAGGACCGACATCTTGGAACAAACTTCCTCTTTCCCTCCGTCAGCGACCGACCCTCTCCGCTTTCAAATCTAACCTCAAAACCCACCTGTTCCCCCGTCATTGAGGCTCCACTCTCTTTCTCTTCTCTCTCTTGCCATTAGGTCTGTTTCTGCTGTATACCATTTATGTCATACGTGTGTGTTCGCTTTGTATTGCATTTTTGTTTGAATGCGTTATGAATACTAACGTGTGTGTGTGTGTGCGCTTTGACTTGATTTGTATCAAGATTCAGCGCCGTATAAATAATGTATTTTTCGATAATAAGGCGCACCTTTGTATAAGGCGCACCCCCCAAATTTTACCTAAATTTTAGATTTTGTTATTATATTTTCTTACTATTTTATTAGTCACATTATAAGGCGCAGGGGTCTCAGTTTTGGAGAGAAAAAAGTGTCGCCTTACAGTCCAAAAAATACGGTATGCTGTTGTGTGTCGCCGTGTGCAGAGTTGAAGGGGGACGGGAAGAAGCGCAAGTTCAAGCCCCTGGAGGCGGTGCGCAAGCTGTTCGGCAAGGGCAAGCGGGGCAAGGCCAAGGACGAGGCCGTCAGCGTGGTGGCCGTCAAGGCAAAGTCCACCCCCGCCCTGCACCAGCCGCACCGACACCATGACGGCGATGACGACGACGACGACGATGATGGAGGGTAAGTGTGCAAGGTTGATGATTGGTAGAGGATGGACGGACACAGGCATTATTGTCAGAGGATTCGCTACTTTCAGAGGATTAAGAATTGCTGGGCACTTGGATGAATTATTGTCAGAGGATTCTCCCCGTGGGGATACCGGGGGTTCTTTCGTAAAAATAGTTCCCCCACCTTCTGGAAGTTCTGTGCTTGTAGCTTCCTCTAATCTGCCCCTCTCTTTGACTCTTCCTTTTTCCTTTGCTTGCTGTCATCTGTATTTCTGCCTTACTGGTCCATTCTCCTGCCTTTTTTAATTAAAAAATAATTCTTCCAAGTAACTTTTCTCCTTTGAGTTCCTCCGAAATCGGAATGTGTCGGCTGTACGCAGGAAGATTTTTTTTGGGAAAAAAAGGCAAGAGAATGAGCCAATAAGTCAGAAAGATGACAGTACTAAGCAAAGGACAAAGGCAGAGTCAAAGAGAGTGGCAGATTAGAGGAAGCTACAAGCACAGAACTTCCAGAAGGCGAGGGAATTATTTTTATGGGGGGAAAAACGCTATCCCCACGGAGAGAGACTCGTGGAGGGGACGGGTTCGTCCAGCTCCCCGTATGGAGGCACGAGGCATCCACCCACTGCCCCACTGTCATAATCGAAAACGACAGATTGGCATAACTGTTTAGGCCCACAACAGAGAGCTGGCAGTCATGGTCGGAAACGACATACTCACTGGCATACATACACAGAAAGAGGGGTGTAAATGTGTGAAGTGAGGAATGACGTGGTGTACTACTAGTGATCGAATGTTGGTAGAGTATTTTTGTGTGTGTGTGTGTCCGTGTCTGTCTGTCTCTGTCTGTGACTACTCTGTCTATCTGTCTCTCCCGACAAAACCAATTTGGGTTTCATCCATTAAGGAGACCATTGCCCGAGTCTATAATGCCCTCGAATGCGTGTGGTCACACGTATGTATTGAATCCGTGAGAGGCCAACCTAGTGGATCTACAGTTCAATGAATAAGTTAGTAAGCGCATGTATGTAGGAAGAAACAGTTGGGGGAAACACGGGTTCGAGGAAGGACACTTATTAGCCATAACACCTGCCCTACCGACCTCACGGTCTACCCATTAACCCTCGGCGATGGGAAGGCTTTGAATGTCCAGCTAGTGCGCACGCGCGTGCGTGTGTCTGTGTGCATATATATGTGTGTGTCTGTGTGTGTAACACACACGCACGCACGCACACACACACACACACACACACACACACACACACACACACACACACACACACACACACACACACACACACACACACACACACACACACACTTAAATGGGTGCGGTTTACACAGGAACGCATACGCCTCACAAACTGTCATTTCCTTACCCCCCTCAACCGTCTGAGAGAGAGAGAGAGAGAGAGAGAGAGAGAGAGAGAGAGAGAGAGAGAGAGAGAGAGAGAGACGGGGGGAGTGGAACAAAGTCATGCATCTTCACACACAAGCATACGCGAGCATACACACAGGACGCACAGTCACATTTTTATGCACGCACATACTCTCTTACAAGTGTGTGTGTGTGTGTGTGTGTGTGTGGTTTTTTGTTGTTGTTGTTGTGTGTGTGTGTGTGTGTGTGTGTTGTTCTTCAGTTTCACCTCCTTCCACTAAAAGTAATTCAGACCCGTGTGTGTGTGTGTGTGTGTGTGTGTGTGTGTGCGTGCGTGTGCGCGCGTGCATTTGCATCGCTCTCGTATCCCAACCCCCCCCAACAAACTAGGCTGACGACTACCATGCATCCTGTTATGATGTATGTATACATGTACAGTAACGAGGATGATGCGGAACATTTTATGACAGCACAGCATACGTTACATTACGTGGCCCCATCATCCCTGTCTATCTACACACAACTGGCGATAGCTGGGGCCTAATGGCGCTGGATCGATGATAAGATGGCAGCAGAAGCCTGCTTGGAGTAGTAGAGGGCATGCACGCTGAGTGTCTAAGACGATTAGCAGCTGTGACCTACATTTAGCTCGTGCCTGCTTTGGCTGGGCTTGCCGAGTGCAGTGTCGCACGTGCAATTTAAACATAGGTATATACTCGGCAACAAAAATTAGAGACTCGCCACGCCGATGTGTAAAAATCAGCGTTTTCGCCACTGAGCTATAAATATAGCTCAGTGGTTTTCGCGTATTTTTCCTCTCTCACTGGTAAGAAATCTTAAGATGACAGCAAGCAAAGGGAAAAGGCAGAGTCAAAGCGAGTGACAGATTAGAGGAAGCTACAAGCATATAACTTCCAGAAGGTGGGGGACTATTTATGCAAAAGACCCCTCAGTATCTGTGACGAGGTAATGGGTTAAAAGGCTAAGTCCCTAGGGAAGACTTTAGAAAATTTGCCTTTAGCCCACTTCTCTAGGGTATGGGAGATGAGCAACTTTCCCGGCCCCTTTTCATCTAATAAATTTATATTTGTGCCCGGGTTCTGGCTCGTATGGTTGTAAGAAATACAAGTGGTTGAATTGCTCTAAATGGCAGACAGAGAGAAGTAGGGTTTTACATGAAATTACAAGACTCCCACTCTCATCAGTCTGACCAAAGGGTTCAGGATTAGTTGACACTTGTATTTTATTTACTCCCAAAATCTGCATAAGATTATGCAACAATAATAATAAAGCAGCTCAATGGCGCCAAAACAAAATATGGATAAAAAAACAATGAAATCCGAAAGGATTTACAAGACTTTTGTCTTTCTATAAGGTTCGCCCCATGCCGGAAGGGTTACTAATTATCTTCAGTGTCCGTAGGAAAGTTCAAATGATTGGCGCAGTCCGGTGGACTTAGCTGTTGTCAGGTTCCTCCGTGGTGATCGGCGAGTGCTGGGTTGGCTGGGCTTGCTCATCAGGTGAGAGTAGCTCCCAGTCGTTCCGGTTACGGCTTCGCGGGATGGCACGGTTCAGGCGTGGTCTCCTCGCGGATTCTGGGTGCGGGTCGTCTTGGCGGCGCTCCCGTCTTGGTGCTTGGTGGAGTCCGGGATGATCGTCCGGCCCACGATGCCCTGCTGATAATCACAGGAGAAGGTGGATGTAGATCTCTATGGCTTAGAGACAAGGGGCTTCAGTCGGCAGGGAATTAGTGAATCCCAACCGGCTTGAAGGCTTCCCTTGTACAATAGCACTAGTTAATAAATAAACTGAATTTCAGTTAACAAACTGAGATCAGTAAAACATAAAAGGTGATCAAGACAACATCATTCTCCATCCAACACCTGGAAAGGAATGGTATCATAAAGTGCAAGATTGCGGCCCATAGGTTTCCTACTAAAAATAGACAAAAGGGTTAGTAGGCATAAACTCCGGTTCTGGTACCAAAAGTGTTCAAGTCAAAAACACACACACACAAATAATCAGTGCACATGAATAGAATAGAATGTTTACCACTTCTTTTCTATAACATATCTATCTACTCCTTATTCATCATTGAACATAGGATCTAGATCAAAACTAGGGTCAAACAAACAACCAGTCTCAATCACCAGTCATCAATAAGACTTACTAGGTGGGCTATTCTGGCTGGGAGAGGTGTTGCTCTAGTCAGTTTCAGCGTCTTGTGTGACAACTTTTTCTCACCACTCCAATTATAGCCTTCACTTTCAAACAATGAAAGCCTGCTATTGGTTTATTACAGTCGACACGTCACAAGATGATGTTCAGAATGTACAGAACAATCACGCGCCGATTACAGCATTATCACATGCCGGACATTCCTAACCTTGTGATTGGAAAGGCAAAACCGTCTTCAAAGGGAGATAACCGTGGTTGTCACTTTCTTGTGATGGGTAAGGACGAAGTGTCTTACAAAGGGAGCCGACTGTTGATATCACTATCTCGTGATGAGACGGTAGATAAGAGGGGGGGGGGGGGGTGAAGGGAGATAACCTCTGTAGGGGTTACATGCCGACCGGGGAGACAAATCCCTTACTCGGCGTTCTCTTTGAAGCGGCCGGGCAATTAAAGTGGTGGCTGGTAAAGAAATGAAAAGGAGAGAGGGTGGGGGGTGGGGAGGGGAGAAGTGGGGGGGGTGGGGTGTAGATAAGAAATAAAGAAAGCGGGTCGCGCGGGACACTTACGTCACAGTATCCCCACGGGGGGCTTGCCCCAGTAA
The DNA here is from genome assembly GCA_017654935.2 of Phymorhynchus buccinoides. Lineage (NCBI taxonomy): Eukaryota > Metazoa > Mollusca > Gastropoda > Neogastropoda > Raphitomidae > Phymorhynchus > Phymorhynchus buccinoides. Next base: position 9,383,431 of record CM065692.1, read on the forward strand.
GAAAAGGGAAAAAACCCTCATTGCAATTATAGAAGAGAAAATTAATAACAGTTGTGCATCATGTTGCATGATATCACGAGCAAAAGAGGCCCGTAGGAATCAACGGGATAAACTTTCTTAGCAGCTAAAGAGGTTCTCAGGAATGAACAGTAGTTGAAACTTCTCTAAATACAGAAACCAAAGAGTTAAGGAAGCTTCCGAACCAGAGATGGAAAATACACATCGGCGTGGTGGGTCTTGGATCTTCTCCTTCTGCGTTCCCGGCCATAAAGCCATAATCAGCAAGGTATGAATATGTCCATTTTTCAGTTTTCACTGGCCTCCCCGCTGCATACAGCCGACACTTCCGATTTCGGAGGAGCCCAATGGAGAACATTATTTGTAAAAGAAATTGGGTAGAAAAAGGCTGGAGAATGAGCCAATGAGTTAGAAAGATAGTAGATGGCAGTAAGCAAAGGGAAAAGGCAGAGTCAAAGAGAGTGACAGATTAGAGGAGGTTACAAGCTCAGATTTTCTAGACGTTCTATTGTATAAAAGACCCAACCCACCCTCTCCATTAGTATCACCACAGGGATATTGTTGACCCCCCCCCCCCCCCCCCCCCCCCCCCCCCCCCCCCCCCCCCCCCCCCCCCCCCCCCCCCCCCCCCCCCCCCCCCCCCCCCCCCCCCCCCCCCCCCCCCCCCCCCCCCCCCCCCCCCCCCCCCCCCCCCCCCCCCCCCCCCCCCCCCCCCCCCCCCCCCCCCCCCCCCCCCCCCCCCCCCCCCCCCCCCCCCCCCCCCCCCCCCCCCCCCCCCCCCCCCCCCCCCCCCCCCCCCCCCCCCCCCCCCCCCCCCCCCCCCCCCCCCCCCCCACCCCCCCCCCCCCCCCCCCCCCCCCCCCCCCCCCCCCCCCCCCCCCCCCCCCCCCCCCCCCCCCCCCCCCCCCCCCCCCCCCCCCCCCCCCCCCCCCCCCCCCCCCCCCCCCCCCCCCCCCCCCCCCCCCCCCCCCCCCCCCCCCCCCCCCCCCCCCCCCCCCCCCCCCCCCCCCCCCACCCCCCCCCCCCCCCCCCCCCCCCCCCCCCCCCCCCCCCCCCCCCCCCCCCCCCCCCCCCCCCCCCCCCCCCCCACTAAGGGTCAATTGTTGACCAGCGTGTAAAATAAAGATAAGTGAAACAAGTAGAGATCAATAACATCATTTCATATGTAATTTTTAACAGATATCTGGTTCCATTGTATGCCTGTCTGTCGTTTTCGCGACATGAATTGCCAGATAAAACAAAAGGGGCAGCTACTATTCTGGCGGGCTGGGCTAAAATTTGTTTACAGTGGAAATGGATGCATATGTCAACAGACCTGTTTACTCTATTCTTTTCGAGTAGCATCCTACTCAATTTGCCCCCCCCCCCCCCCCCCCCCCCCCCCCCCCCCCCCCCCCCCCCCCCCCCCCCCCCCCCCCCCCCCCCCCCCCCCCCCCCCCCCCCCCCCCCCCCCCCCCCCCCCCCCCCCCCCCCCCCCCCCCCCCCCCCCCCCCCCCCCCCCCCCCCCCCCCCCCCCCCCCCCCCCCCCCCCCCCCCCCCCCCCCCCCCCCCCCCCCCCCCCCCCCCCCCCCCCCCCCCCCCCCCCCCCCCCCCCCCCCCCCCCCCCCCCCCCCCCCCCCCCCCCCCCCCCCCCCCCCCCCCCCCCCCCCCCCCCCCCCCCCCCCCCCCCCCCCCCCCCCCCCCCCCCCCCCCCCCCCCCCCCCCCCCCCCCCCCCCCCCCCCCCCCCCCCCCCCCCCCCCCCCCCCCCCCCCCCCCCCCCCCCCCCCCCCCCCCCCCCCCCCCCCCCCCCCCCCCCCCCCCCCCCCCCCCCCCCCCCCCCCCCCCCCCCCCCCCCCCCCCCCCCCCCCCCCCCCCCCCCCCCCCCCCCCCCCCCCCCCCCCCCCCCCCCCCCCCCCCCCCCCCCCCCCCCCCCCCCCCCCCCCCCCCCCCCCCCCCCCCCCCCCCCCCCCCCCCCCCCCCCCCCCCCCCCCCCCCCCCCCCCCCCCCCCCCCCCCCCCCCCCCCCCCCCCCCCCCCCCCCCCCCCCCCCCCCCCCCCCCCCCCCCCCCCCCCCCCCCCCCCCCCCCCCCCCCCCCCCCCCCCCCCCCCCCCCCCCCCCCCCCCCCCCCCCCCCCCCCCCCCCCCCCCCCCCCCCCCCCCCCCCCCCCCCCCCCCCCCCCCCCCCCCCCCCCCCCCCCCCCCCCCCCCCCCCCCCCCCCCCCCCCCCCCCCCCCCCCCCCCCCCCCCCCCCCCCCCCCCCCCCCCCCCCCCCCCCCCCCCCCCCCCCCCCCCCCCCCCCCCCCCCCCCCCCCCCCCCCCCCCCCCCCCCCCCCCCCCCCCCCCCCCCCCCCCCCCCCCCCCCCCCCCCCCCCCCCCCCCCCCCCCCCCCCCCCCCCCCCCCCCCCCCCCGCCCCCCCCCCCCCCCCCCCCCCCCCCCCCCCCCCCCCCCCCCCCCCCCCCCCCCCCCCCCCCCCCCCCCCCCCCCCCCCCCCCCCCCCCCCCCCCCCCCCCCCCCCCCCCCCCCCCCCCCCCCCCCCCCCCCCCCCCCCCCCCCCCCCCCCCCCCCCCCCCCCCCCCCCCCCCCCCCCCCCCCCCCCCCCCCCCCCCCCCCCCCCCCCCCCCCCCCCCCCCCCCCCCCCCCCCCCCCCCCCCCCCCCCCCCCCCCCCCCCCCCCCCCCCCCCCCCCCCCCCCCCCCCCCCCCCCCCCCCCCCCCCCCCCCACCCCCCCCCCCCCCCCCCCCCCCCCCCCCCCCCCCCCCCCCCCCCCCCCCCCCCCCCCCCCCCCCCCCCCCCCCCCCCCCCCCCCCCCCCCCCCCCCCCCCCCCCCCCCCCCCCCCCCCCCCCCCCCCCCCCCCCCCCCCCCCCCCCCCCCCCCCCCCCCCCCCCCCCCCCCCCCCCCCCCCCCCCCCCCCCCCCCCCCCCCCCCCCCCCCCCCCCCCCCCCCCCCCCCCCCCCCCCCCCCCCCCCCCCCCCCCCCCCCCCCCCCCCCCCCCCCCCCCCCCCCCCCCCCCCCCCCCCCCCCCCCCCCCCCCCCCCCCCCCCCCCCCCCCCCCCCCCCCCCCCCCCCCCCCCCCCCCCCCCCCCCCCCCCCCCCCCCCCCCCCCCCCCCCCCCCCCCCCCCCCCCCCCCCCCCCCCCCCCCCCCCCCCCCCCCCCCCCCCCCCCCCCCCCCCCCCCCCCCCCCCCCCCCCCCCCCCCCCCCCCCCCCCCCCCCCCCCCCCCCCCCCCCCCCCCCCCCCCCCCCCCCCCCCCCCCCCCCCCCCCCCCCCCCCCCCCCCCCCCCCCCCCCCCCCCCCCCCCCCCCCCCCCCCCCCCCCCCCCCCCCCCCCCCCCCCCCCCCCCCCCCCCCCCCCCCCCCCCCCCCCCCCCCCCCCCCCCCCCCCCCCCCCCCCCCCCCCCCCCCCCCCCCCCCCCCCCCCCCCCCCCCCCCCCCCCCCCCCCCCCCCCCCCCCCCCCCCCCCCCCCCCCCCCCCCCCCCCCCCCCCCCCCCCCCCCCCCCCCCCCCCCCCCCCCCCCCCCCCCCCCCCCCCCCCCCCCCCCCCCCCCCCCCCCCCCCCCCCCCCCCCCCCCCCCCCCCCCCCCCCCCCCCCCCCCCCCCCCCCCCCCCCCCCCCCCCCCCCCCCCCCCCCCCCCCCCCCCCCCCCCCCCCCCCCCCCCCCCCCCCCCCCCCCCCCCCCCCCCCCCCCCCCCCCCCCCCCCCCCCCCCCCCCCCCCCCCCCCCCCCCCCCCCCCCCCCCCCCCCCCCCCCCCCCCCCCCCCCCCCCCCCCCCCCCCCCCCCCCCCCCCCCCCCCCCCCCCCCCCCCCCCCCCCCCCCCCCCCCCCCCCCCCCCCCCCCCCCCCCCCCCCCCCCCCCCCCCCCCCCCCCCCCCCCCCCCCCCCCCCCCCCCCCCCCCCCCCCCCCCCCCCCCCCCCCCCCCCCCCCCCCCCCCCCCCCCACCCCCCCCCCCCCCCCCCCCCCCCCCCCCCCCCCCCCCCCCCCCCCCCCCCCCCCCCCCCCCCCCCCCCCCCCCCCCCCCCCCCCCCCCCCCCCCCCCCCCCCCCCCCCCCCCCCCCCCCCCCCCCCCCCCCCCCCCCCCCCCCCCCCCCCCCCCCCCCCCCCCCCCCCCCCCCCCCCCCCCCCCCCCCCCCCCCCCCCCCCCCCCCCCCCCCCCCCCCCCCCCCCCCCCCCCCCCCCCCCCCCCCCCCCCCCCCCCCCCCCCCCCCCCCCCCCCCCCCCCCCCCCCCCCCCCCCCCCCCCCCCCCCCCCCCCCCCCCCCCCCCCCCCCCCCCCCCCCCCCCCCCCCCCCCCCCCCCCCCCCCCCCCCCCCCCCCCCCCCCCCCCCCCCCCCCCCCCCCCCCCCCCCCCCCCCCCCCCCCCCCCCCCCCCCCCCCCCCCCCCCCCCCCCCCCCCCCCCCCCCCCCCCCCCCCCCCCCCCCCCCCCCCCCCCCCCCCCCCCCCCCCCCCCCCCCCCCCCCCCCCCCCCCCCCCCCCCCCCCCCCCCCCCCCCCCCCCCCCCCCCCCCCCCCCCCCCCCCCCCCCCCCCCCCCCCCCCCCCCCCCCCCCCCCCCCCCCCCCCCCCCCCCCCCCCCCCCCCCCCCCCCCCCCCCCCCCCCCCCCCCCCCCCCCCCCCCCCCCCCCCCCCCCCCCCCCCCCCCCCCCCCCCCCCCCCCCCCCCCCCCCCCCCCCCCCCCCCCCCCCCCCCCCCCCCCCCCCCCCCCCCCCCCCCCCCCCCCCCCCCCCCCCCCCCCCCCCCCCCCCCCCCCCCCCCCCCCCCCCCCCCCCCCCCCCCCCCCCCCCCCCCCCCCCCCCCCCCCCCCCCCCCCCCCCCCCCCCCCCCCCCCCCCCCCCCCCCCCCCCCCCCCCCCCCCCCCCCCCCCCCCCCCCCCCCCCCCCCCCCCCCCCCCCCCCCCCCCCCCCCCCCCCCCCCCCCCCCCCCCCCCCCCCCCCCCCCCCCCCCCCCCCCCCCCCCCCCCCCCCCCCCCCCCCCCCCCCCCCCCCCCCCCCCCCCCCCCCCCCCCCCCCCCCCCCCCCCCCCCCCCCCCCCCCCCCCCCCCCCCCCCCCCCCCCCCCCCCCCCCCCCCCCCCCCCCCCCCCCCCCCCCCCCCCCCCCCCCCCCCCCCCCCCCCCCCCCCCCCCCCCCCCCCCCCCCCCCCCCCCCCCCCCCCCCCCCCCCCCCCCCCCCCCCCCCCCCCCCCCCCCCCCCCCCCCCCCCCCCCCCCCCCCCCCCCCCCCCCCCCCCCCCCCCCCCCCCCCCCCCCCCCCCCCCCCCCCCCCCCCCCCCCCCCCCCCCCCCCCCCCCCCCCCCCCCCCCCCCCCCCCCCCCCCCCCCCCCCCCCCCCCCCCCCCCCCCCCCCCCCCCCCCCCCCCCCCCCCCCCCCCCCCCCCCCCCCCCCCCCCCCCCCCCCCCCCCCCCCCCCCCCCCCCCCCCCCCCCCCCCCCCCCCCCCCCCCCCCCCCCCCCCCCCCCCCCCCCCCCCCCCCCCCCCCCCCCCCCCCCCCCCCCCCCCCCCCCCCCCCCCCCCCCCCCCCCCCCCCCCCCCCCCCCCCCCCCCCCCCCCCCCCCCCCCCCCCCCCCCCCCCCCCCCCCCCCCCCCCCCCCCCCCCCCCCCCCCCCCCCCCCCCCCCCCCCCCCCCCCCCCCCCCCCCCCCCCCCCCCCCCCCCCCCCCCCCCCCCCCCCCCCCCCCCCCCCCCCCCCCCCCCCCCCCCCCCCCCCCCCCCCCCCCCCCCCCCCCCCCCCCCCCCCCCCCCCCCCCCCCCCCCCCCCCCCCCCCCCCCCCCCCCCCCCCCCCCCCCCCCCCCCCCCCCCCCCCCCCCCCCCCCCCCCCCCCCCCCCCCCCCCCCCCCCCCCCCCCCCCCCCCCCCCCCCCCCCCCCCCCCCCCCCCCCCCCCCCCCCCCCCCCCCCCCCCCCCCCCCCCCCCCCCCCCCCCCCCCCCCCCCCCCCCCCCCCCCCCCCCCCCCCCCCCCCCCCCCCCCCCCCCCCCCCCCCCCCCCCCCCCCCCCCCCCCCCCCCCCCCCCCCCCCCCCCCCCCCCCCCCCCCCCCCCCCCCCCCCCCCCCCCCCCCCCCCCCCCCCCCCCCCCCCCCCCCCCCCCCCCCCCCCCCCCCCCCCCCCCCCCCCCCCCCCCCCCCCCCCCCCCCCCCCCCCCCCCCCCCCCCCCCCCCCCCCCCCCCCCCCCCCCCCCCCCCCCCCCCCCCCCCCCCCCCCCCCCCCCCCCCCCCCCCCCCCCCCCCCCCCCCCCCCCCCCCCCCCCCCCCCCCCCCCCCCCCCCCCCCCCCCCCCCCCCCCCCCCCCCCCCCCCCCCCCCCCCCCCCCCCCCCCCCCCCCCCCCCCCCCCCCCCCCCCCCCCCCCCCCCCCCCCCCCCCCCCCCCCCCCCCCCCCCCCCCCCCCCCCCCCCCCCCCCCCCCCCCCCCCCCCCCCCCCCCCCCCCCCCCCCCCCCCCCCCCCCCCCCCCCCCCCCCCCCCCCCCCCCCCCCCCCCCCCCCCCCCCCCCCCCCCCCCCCCCCCCCCCCCCCCCCCCCCCCCCCCCCCCCCCCCCCCCCCCCCCCCCCCCCCCCCCCCCCCCCCCCCCCCCCCCCCCCCCCCCCCCCCCCCCCCCCCCCCCCCCCCCCCCCCCCCCCCCCCCCCCCCCCCCCCCCCCCCCCCCCCCCCCCCCCCCCCCCCCCCCCCCCCCCCCCCCCCCCCCCCCCCCCCCCCCCCCCCCCCCCCCCCCCCCCCCCCCCCCCCCCCCCCCCCCCCCCCCCCCCCCCCCCCCCCCCCCCCCCCCCCCCCCCCCCCCCCCCCCCCCCCCCCCCCCCCCCCCCCCCCCCCCCCCCCCCCCCCCCCCCCCCCCCCCCCCCCCCCCCCCCCCCCCCCCCCCCCCCCCCCCCCCCCCCCCCCCCCCCCCCCCCCCCCCCCCCCCCCCCCCCCCCCCCCCCCCCCCCCCCCCCCCCCCCCCCCCCCCCCCCCCCCCCCCCCCCCCCCCCCCCCCCCCCCCCCCCCCCCCCCCCCCCCCCCCCCCCCCCCCCCCCCCCCCCCCCCCCCCCCCCCCCCCCCCCCCCCCCCCCCCCCCCCCCCCCCCCCCCCCCCCCCCCCCCCCCCCCCCCCCCCCCCCCCCCCCCCCCCCCCCCCCCCCCCCCCCCCCCCCCCCCCCCCCCCCCCCCCCCCCCCCCCCCCCCCCCCCCCCCCCCCCCCCCCCCCCCCCCCCCCCCCCCCCCCCCCCCCCCCCCCCCCCCCCCCCCCCCCCCCCCCCCCCCCCCCCCCCCCCCCCCCCCCCCCCCCCCCCCCCCCCCCCCCCCCCCCCCCCCCCCCCCCCCCCCCCCCCCCCCCCCCCCCCCCCCCCCCCCCCCCCCCCCCCCCCCCCCCCCCCCCCCCCCCCCCCCCCCCCCCCCCCCCCCCCCCCCCCCCCCCCCCCCCCCCCCCCCCCCCCCCCCCCCCCCCCCCCCCCCCCCCCCCCCCCCCCCCCCCCCCCCCCCCCCCCCCCCCCCCCCCCCCCCCCCCCCCCCCCCCCCCCC
>CM065692.1:9393399-9400899 GCA_017654935.2 Phymorhynchus buccinoides
CTGTCTCTATGTGTCCCCGTCTCTATGTGTCCCCACCTCTATGTGTCCCCACCTCTATGCTTTCCCGTCTATATATCCCTGTCTCTATATGTCCGGACTCCATGTGTCCCCGTCTCTATGTGTCCCTGTCTCTATATGCCCTGACTCCATGTGTCCCCGTCTCTATGTGTCCCCGTCTCTATATGTCCTGTCTCTATGTGTCCCCCGTCTCTATGTGTCCCTGTCTCTATATGTCCTGTCTCCATGTGTCCCCCGTCTCTATGTGTCCCCGTCTCTATGTGTCCCCGTCTCTATATGTCCCCGTCTCTATGTGTCCCCCGTCTCTATGTGTCCCCACCTCTATGCTTTCCCGTCTCTATCCGTCCCGGCCCCGTCTCTATCTGTCCCTGTCTATATACACTGCTCAAAATTTGCTAAGGATAGACTTTAAAAAAGTTTCGATGAAATGGAGTGAAAACATAAAAGTGAGTAAAATTGTCAGAATCAACGACATTTCTTGCTCACATCGCAAACGTGGTACAAGTACAAGAGACAAAATGTCATGGCCGAAGTGAGATAATGACGTCATTTGACACGCAGTCTATCTGTGTTGGCATGCTGGAGAACAGTTGTACACAGACTCGTGTCATTAGTGTTTGGAATATGACAAGGCGTCGCTTCCAAAACTTGGATTCACTGCCATGAGGTTGGTACTGCTGATACACGTCGTGAAGGTGGCAGAATTTGGGCGACTGGTAATAAAAATGACCGTTTTCCGTTTTTTAAGGCCTTCCAGAATCGTTTCACACGCACTCTCTGGCAGCATTTTGATTTGCTGAATGCCTCAGTGCGGAACATTTCCACCCAAACTGTGAGGAATGGACTCCATGATGATGCCTTCACTCCTCCTGGGCATAGTTGGGCATCCTGCTCATTCCAGCTCAAAAGCAGCGCTCTCTTTTGAGAGCCCAGAACCACGTCATCTGGACAGTATGAGACTGGACATGAATTATCTTCACCAACGAGTTCAGGATCTGTCTTTATTGTACTGATGGTCTTGCCAGGGTATGGAGGTTCTCTGGAGAGCATTACCAGGAAGCGTGAGTCAGAGAGCATGGGAGATCTTGAGGTGGGTCTTTGACGGTTTGGGCCTGTATGAGCATGGTCGGGAAAACAGTGTCACAGATTCTTCAAAAGGAATCCCTGATAGCTGTTTACTAATGGCATGAGTTCATCAATGTCCACGTCAAATGCTCTGCTGGTACGATCCGAGATTACCTCATCTTCATGGATGATAATGCACCTTTTCATCGAGCAAGGGTTGTTTACTCGTTCATATGAGGTATAGGGTAGGTTGCCCGATCCAGAGAATCCAGTCTAATAGAACAAAGTTGGAACATGCTCCAGGCAGCCGTTAGCAGCCGTTCACGGCAGCTCAGATGTCTACAGGACCCAGAACAGTGCCTGGTAGAGGAGTGGAACTCCCTGGATCAGCAGGAGCTTAAAAGCTCCCCCAGAACACGAAATGACGTTTCCAAGCTGCAATTGCAGTGAGTGGGTCTCGCAAAATGCTTATCCAAGACTTTTCTTGGCGCAAAAAGCAAACAATCTGAAAATGAAAATTTCGCCCCATTCGGTTGTTTTATGCATTTTGAAGGGGTGTCACAAACGTTCCTTGGGGTAAGCCAATCAAATCATTCTCGGACCTCGTCTTTGATCAAAATGTGAAGATAAAAATGTTTATTAAACTAAACAAACACAAAAATTACTGCCTTTATGTTTATCTTTGACAATTTTTGCATGTTTAAGATAATATCCTTTGCAAATTTTGAGCAGTCTATGTCCCTGTCTGTATGTCCCCGTCTCTATGTGTCCCCGTCTCTATATGTCCCTGTCTATGTGTCCCCGTCTCTAAATGTCCCTGTCTATATGTCCGTCTCTATGTGTCCCCGTCCCATATGTCCCTGTCTCTATGTCCCAATCCCATATGTCCCTGTATCTATATGTCCCCGTCTCTATGTGTCCCCATTTCTATATGTTCCCGTCTCTATGTGTCCCCATCCCATATGTCCCTGTATCTATATGTTCCCGTCTCTATGTGTCCCCGTCTCTATATGTCCCTGTCTATGTGTCCCCGTCTCTAAATGTCCCTGTCTATATGTCTCCGTCTCTATGTGTCCCCGTCCCATATGTCCCTGTCTCTATGTCCCTGTATCTATATGTCCCCGTCTCTATGTGTCCCCATCTCTATGTGTCCCTGTCTCTATGTGTCCCCATCCCATATGTCCCTGTATCTATATGTCCCCGTCTCTATGTGTCCCCGTTTCTTTGTCTCTGTCTCTTGTTTACCCTAACCCTATTCCTGACCTAAACATTTACCTTAACCCCTAACCTTACCCTAATCCACAAGGACAATTAACAGAGACGGGAACACGTAGAGATTGGGACATATAGAGACAGAGACACGTAGAGATGGGGACATATAGAGACATAGACACATAGAGACGGTGACACATAGAGAGGAAATTGAGGGAACATAGAGACGGGGGCACAGTGCTACGTGACATTGTATACAGAGTGTGTGTACAGGAACGTGACAGCCAGTGTTATTTTGGGCCACCCTTGACGTCAGCCTTTTGTTTCTTGCGGGCCGTTTCCATTTTGGGTAGCAGCAGCAGCTACCGTGCCTGAAGAAAAGAAACAAACAAACGTTTTTATTTTAATATTAATACAAAAGAAACAAGTTTCATTTCAAAAGAAAAAAATTGCCGTGGGGATGGTCTTTTGTATAAATAATTCCCCCACCTTCTGGAAGTTCTGTGCTTGTAGCTTCCCATAATAAGTCACTCTCTTTGACTCTGCCTTTTCCTTTGCTTACTGTCATCAACTATCTGTCTGCCTTGCCGGTCCATTCTCCTGCCTTTTTTCAAGAAACATTTTCAAAAAAGATTTCCTCCAGCCAAAGTCGGACCTGCTGGGCCTAACTATTTCTTAGTTAGGCGCATAACGGCAGCATGATGCATCTGCGCTCATAATGGACAGGAAACTGTCTGAGCTATCGAAAAAGAAGAAAAGAAAAGAAACAAAAGTTGTTCTTTTTAACAGAAAAGAAACAACGGTTGTTTTTCAAAGAACAGAAACAAATTTAATAACATGAAGTGATTCGTCGTCTTTCTTAGCACCTGGAAACAAATTGTGTTTTACTTTTTGACCCTCTTCCTTTCATGACTATCGATGCCCGGGCCAATTGTGTCGTGGTAGAGGGGGTAGTTCAAGTTCACGATTTAAGTGCTCCTGGGAACTGGAATTCTCTTCCTTATTGTCTTGCTTGAACAAAATCGACACGATTGTTATTATGGTTAAGTTCTTTACTGTAATTCTTCTTTTTCTTTTTCTTCTTCTTCGATCGCTCAGACAGTTTCCTGTCAATTATGCGCGCAGATGCGCCATGCTGCCGTTATGCACCTAACTAAGAAATAGTTAGGCCCAGCCAGCTGTAATTCAATTGTATTAAAGGTTGATCGATGTATTCAACAATGACTTGCTCTTTTATTATTATTATTCTTTTTCTTCTTCTTCTTCTTCTTCTTCTTCTTCTTCTTCTTCTTCGAGAGAGAGAGAGAGAGAGAGAGAGAGAGAGAGAGAGAAAGAGAGAGAGAGAGAATGAATTAATTAATGAATGAATTTTAGTTATAGAGGGTAATAGAGTAAGCAATAACATGCTTTTTTTTTTACATCCAGCCCTCTGGACAAAATACATATATAAAAGTAGAAAATGGAAAACGAAAATAAGCACAGACAAAGTAATATAAGGCATGCAAAATACATCCCTATATTGTGACACATCAATAACAACATCAAACCTGTTATTATTGACTATACTCAGAGAGAGATACAGAGAGAGAGAGAGAGAGAGAGAGAGAGAGAGAGAGTAAATGAACTTGTCTATGTCTCAAAACTACGGGAAGCTTTAAAATTATAAAAATTCTGTGAATGTTTTAATAGTAATTAGCATAAGCTAATATATAAGTTAAGGAGAAAGCTGGCGTGAAACGATTCAAAAGTTGGAAACGGGGATGAGGGGGGTGGGAAGAAGAAGGGGGGGGGGGGGGGGGTGGGTGCTGTTGCGCGACCTTTTGCTGTAGGGCATGTGTGTCTGTAATTTAGTATTTACTCCTTTTATTTCTATAACATCCAAAGCAATTCTTTGCAACTTTAAAGCAGTTTGTGACGTTCTTTTTTTATGTACTGTACAAACTCACTAAGATAAACAGAAGGTAGGAACAGAAAGAGCCCCCTTTTTATGGTACGGTGAATTTAATAGACCATTGCGTGTGTGTGTGTGTGTGTGTGTGTGTGTGTGTGTGTGTGTGTGAATTAAATAAAGAAGTGTCATTGTTGTCGCAGTAAAATATTGGCATAGCTGAAATTCGTTCGTGTGTGTGCGTGCGTGTGTGTGTGTGTATGTGTGTGTGTGCGTTTGTGTTTAAATTCAAGAAAATGTGAAATGTGTATGTGTGTGCATATTTGTGTGTGTATTTGAGTGTGCATATATCTATGTGTGTGTGTGTGTGCGTGTGAGAGAGAGAGAGAGAGAGAGAGAGAGAGGGGGGGAGAGAGAGAGAGAGAGAGAGAGAGAGAGAGAGAGAGAGAGAGAGAGAGTTGAATCATAGTCAAACATTATATAGGGAAAACGTAAAAGTGTTCCACGCACACACTACATTTGAATTTCCCACATCTACACTCACAGTCACAACACACATGTGCGCGTACACACGCGCACACACGCACGCACACGCACACGCACGCACGCACGCACGCACACACACGCACACACACACACACACACACACACACACACACACACACACACACACACACACACACACAAAATAGTATGCACACTCAAATACACACACAAATATGCACACACATAACACATTTCACATTTTCTTGATAATTTACACACAAACGCGCGCATGCGCGCGCACAGTACACATACACACATGCGCGCACAGATGTCTTGTCTAATATCACTTTTAGTGAAAAGACATTAAATTAAAGAAGAACAACACTGACAATGAGAGAGAGAGAGAGAGAGAGAGAGAGAGAGAGAGAGAGAGAGAGAGAGAGAGAGAGAGAGAGAGAATACGAATATGAATGTTTATTGAGGGTTAATAGATAAGCATAAGCTTTTTTACACCATGCCCTCGAAAATATAAAAACAAATCCAAATAATGAAAGAAAGTTGGAGAAAAAAACACCATGAAAAAGGAGAGGAAAAAGGGAGAGAGAGAGAGAGAGAGAGAGAGAGAGAGAGAGAGAGAGAGAGAGAGAGAGAGAGAGAGAGAGTTACAAACACACACGTCTTTCACGTCACACTAATCAATATGGCAGGAGGACGCAAGGAGGAAGCAGAGACCCAGAGAGAGAGAGAGACTGAGAAAACAGTAGTGTCTTTAAAGTGAAGAAAGAAGAAAGAGCAGCATGGATGAGTAATCGGTGTCCCATGAAACTCTTAATCCCCCCCTGTTCCATTTTGGTACCCAGACATTTTTTTGTTTCCTGAATGTGTTTGCCAAAAAAAATCCATGGATACTACTACTGGTTAGAACAGTTTTTTATGCTTAGTATTACGTGTGCACACACAGAACACACATGCACGCGCGCGTGCACACACACACACACACACACACACACACACACACACACACTCGCACACGTTTGAAGTCACATATGTGAATGGGCGTTAAATTGAAAAATACACACGCGTGCGCACGCACACGCACACACGCACACACACACGCACAAACACACCTTTGACAAAGTTGAAACAAAACGAGGGATGTTGTTATGGGGACATTGTAATGAAAGAAAAGGAATGAAGTTGGGGGTGGGGGTGGGGGGCGCAGAAATAGAAAGGAGACTCAGACAGGAAAGAGGAGAATGGGGAAAGGAAGCATGAAGTTAAGGATAATAGTTTCAGTCTGTGGAGGTGTGTGTGTTTCTGTGTGACTGCACGTGCGTGATTTTGTGTGTGCATTTGTGCACGCCAGTTCAACACATAGAGATCCCAATCGTCCCACAAAACAAGGGGTCCCAGGGACGGCTCTTTCACTTACATTATAGAGGGTCTAGGCGGGATAGAGGGTCCCAGTGGCATAGCGAATGCTAAAAAGATTTGTTCTAGTGTATCCCTGGGACCCCGTGCACATTCTTTAGATGGTCCTGTAGAATGTTGGTGCTTCATAGACCCCAAAACGGGGGTCCCTGGGAGCCCTGACACATAATATAGTGAATGTGAGCGCGTTTGACGCTTGTTCATAGCACCACATTTTGTGAATTTTTTCGTGCACTTGAAAGCATTGTAAGGATTAATGACAATCTAGCTCCCTCAAGACAGCTACAATTAAATGTCTTTCCTTTCCTTTAAAAAAAAAAGAAGAAACCACACCGTCCATATTGCAAGTAGGCCCTACTACGAACAATGCAGGCGTGATTTAATGTTAGGTTCCTGGGGGATAAATCTTACTTAGGGTCTCCCCGGAACAGGTTACTCCGTATGTGCACTCCCGCGAATCTGCGGTGTGCTGTTATTTTGCGCGCGCGGTTTTCTACAGTGATTCTTCCTGCCTCTCTGCCTACTCTGTCGTCTGCTAATTCCCAGTTTGGAGAGGCTTTTCTTTGTCTCTGACTGAGTGATGCTCTCATTTCTATTGTCGTTGTCATCATCATCGTCGTCGTCGTTGTTGTTGTCACCCACAGTGGGCGAGGTCGCAAGCTTCACTTTTTTTTTCTGCCAGGGTCTGTTGTAAAAAAAAGAGATTTTGTGTCACTCAGAGAGTGTGGGTTTGGTTGAGTGTGGGTTTAGTGTGTTTATCAGTGTCACTTGGATGAGTTTTGCGTGCAGTGCGGGCATAGCAGCTGCAAGCAGCAGCAGTGGTTGTTAGGTTCAAACTTCAATCAGTGCTTTTGACTCGGGTTGTTTTAACATCAGAGCAAAAAAAGCTGAAGTAATTCAGGCGGGTTTTTTTTAATTTACAGAATGGTTCTCTTTGAGTAAAAAACAAAAACAATCAACAAACAAGTTTGCTAACTGGTTTAAATTTGTCGGTTCGATTTGCTTTTGTTTTGTTGTCCCCCCCCCTCCCCCTCCCCCCCACAGTTTTGTTTGTTTAAGACATTTTGTACTAAGCTTATGTAGGAGGATCATCTTTTAAGAACAGACTTTGTTTTTACTGTGTAGGACAGTCATATTTTAAGCCAGTCAACGTTTTCTTCATTTTGGTAATCAGCTGTGCCATCAACGAAAAGGGATTTACATTTGATCAAGACTTTAGCTTTTTTCCTTTTCAACCTCTTGTGTTTTATCTGGAAAACTGAGACCTATAATCTCCTCCGTACCACATTATTTCCTTTTAGCTGGGACTTGGACATGTTTTCCTCCACTACATAATGCAAGTACTACACTGAAGGCCTACAGCTAGAGGGCCCATAGGCCTACTTCAGAGGTAGGTGCAA
>CM065692.1:9413399-9423399 GCA_017654935.2 Phymorhynchus buccinoides
AGGGCAATCAAACAGCTACCACTCACCCTTTAGCATGCTTGGGTCCAGTGGGGAGTGGCAGGTTCAGCAGGGCAATCAAACAGCTACCACTCACCCTTTAGCATGCCTAGGTCCAGTGGGGAGTGGCAGGTTCAGCAGGGCAATCAAACAGCTACCACTCACCCATTAGCATGCCTAGGTCCAGTGGGGAGTGGCAGGTTCAGCAGGGCAATCAAACAGCTACCACTCACCCTTTAGCATGCCTGGGTCCAGTGGGGAGTGGCAGGTTCAGCAGGGCAATCAAACAGCTACCACTCACCCTTTAGCATGCCTGGGTCCTGGCAGGTTCAGGTCCAGCTACCATTCACCCTTTTCGCATGCCTGGGTCCAGTGGGGAGTGGCAGGTTCAGCAGGGCAATCAAACAGCTACCACTCACCCTTTAGCATGCCTTCCAGTGGAGAGTGGCAGGTTCAGCATCAAACAGCTACCACTCACCCTTTAGCATGCCTGGGTCCAGTGGGGAGTGGCAGTGCAGGGCAATCAAACAGGTCACCCTCAGCAGGGCAATCAAAGGGCAATCAAACAGCTACCACTCACCCTTTAGCATGCCTGGGTCCAGTGGGGAGTGGCAGGTTCAGCAGGGCAATCAAACAGCTACCACTCATCCTTTAGCATGCCTGCCACTCACACTAAATGTACTGTAAGTAATGTTTGGGGGTCACACCACATGTACTGTAAGTAGGTCACACCGCTATGTACTGTAAGTAGTGTCAAACTATGTACTGTAAGTAGTGTTTTAGGGGTCACACTACTATGTCTGTAAGTAGTGTTTGGGGGTCACACCGCTATGTACTGTAAGTAGTGTTTGGGGGTCACACCGCTATGTACTGTAAGTAGTGTTTGGGGGTCACACCGCTATGTACTGTAAGTAGTGTTTGGGGGTCACACTACTATGTACTGTAAGTAGTGTTTGGGGGTCACACTACTATGTACTGTAAGTAGTGTTTGGGGGTCACACCGCTATGTACTGTAAGTAGTGTTTGGGGGTCACACTACTATGTACTGTAAGTAGTGTTTGGGGGTCACACTACTATGCTGTAGTAGTGTTTGGGGGTCACACACTACTATGTACTGTAAGTAGTGTTTGGGGGTCACACTACTATGTACTGTAAGTAGTGTTTGGGGGTCACACTACTATGTACTGTACTAGTGTTTGGGGGTCACACTACTATGTACTGTAAGTAGTGTTTGGGGGTCACACTACTATGTACTGTAAGTAGTGTTTGGGGGTCACACTACTAAAGTAGTGTTTGGGGGTCACACCGCTATGTACTGTAAGTAGTGTTTGGGGGTCACACTACTATGTACTGTAAGTAGTGTTTGGGGGTCACACCGCTATGTACTGTAAGTAGTGTTTGGGGGTCACACTACTATGTATGTACTGTAGTAGTGTTTGGGGGTCACACTACTATGTACTGTAAGTAGTGTTTGGGGGTCACACTACTATGTACTGTAAGTAGTGTTTGGGGGTCACACCGCTATGTACTGTAAGTAGTGTTTGGGGGTCACACTACTATATACTGTAAGTAGTGTTTCGGGGTCACACCGCTATGTACTGTAAGTAGTGTTTGGGGGTCACACTACTATGTACTGTAAGTAGTGTTTGGGGGTCACACCGCTATGTACTGTAAGTAGTGTTTGGGGGTCACACTACTATGTACTGTAAGTAGTGTTTGGGGGTCACACTACTATGTACTGTAAGTAGTGTTTGGGGGTCACACTACTATGGTAAGTAGTCACACTACTATGTACTGTTAGTAGTGTTTGGGGGTCACACCACTAAGTACTGTAAGTAGTGTTTGGGGGTCACACTACTATGTACTGTAAGTAGTGTTTGGGGGTCACACTACTATGTACTGTAAGTAGTGTTTGGGGGTCACACTACTATGTACTGTTAGTAGTGTTTGGGGGTCACACCACTATGTACTGTAAGTAGTGTTTGGGGGTCACACTACTATGTACTGTAAGTAGTGTTTGGGGGTCACACTACTATATACTGTAAGTAGTGTTTGGGGGTCACACTACTATGTACTGTAAGTAGTGTTTGGGGGTCACACTACTATATACTGTAAGTAGTGTTTGGGGGTCACACTACTATGTACTGTAAGTAGTGTTTGGGGGTCACACTACTATATACTGTAAGTAGTGTTTGGGGGTCACACTACTATGTAGAGTGTAGAGTGGCACAGTGGTAACGCGTTCGCTTCGTGTCAAGTAAACCCGAGTTCGAACCTGGGTACAGGGGATTTTTCCTCTCCCTTTGCACTAGGCCTTACGGTCTGAATGTGGAGTTTTTCGGATGAGACGATAAACCGAGGTCCCGTGTGCCCATGCACTTAGCAGACGTTAAACCCAGGTCAACGAAAAAGTTGTCATTTGGTCAAAATTTACCCACCCACCCCATTCCTTCCTCATCAATCACACACACAAAATCGCAAGCAAAAAAACCTAAAATATAAAAACATGGGTGGCGCGCCTTTTGCTGCGACGTTCTCTCCAGGTGGGTGCAACCCGATTTTCACAGAGTTGCCTCTGTGACTCAGTATAAAGTACCTAATAATAAATCTATGTACTGTAAGTAGTGTTTGGGGGTCACACTACTATGTACTGTAAGTAGTGTTTGGGGGTCAGGCAGTGATCAGTCTTTGCGTTAGCTAAACTTGTGTCTTTGCTATAATTATAGGAGTGTGTGGGTTTCGAACGTTTGGCCGTGATCGTAGTAGGTGCTCAGTTGCATTGCAGGGGTTGAGTTTTGTTGTGTGTATGTTGGTTTCCTGAGATTCAATACAGTTTTCTTTGGTGAGGAGCTGTTATAATATGTACAAGAAGTATATAAAGTTAATGTTGTATCATGTGAAGAAGCGATAGGCGTCGGTTTATTCTGGGTTTTCACCACATGGTCAGTAATTTCTCATTTTGTGTGCGTGTGCGCGAGTGTCAGTGTGTGTGCGCCCACGGCCGCTTTTTTCCGGTGTGTGTGTGTGTGTGTGTGTGCTATGTGTGCTTGCATGTGTATGAGTATATGTGTGCGCAAGTATATGTGTGCGCAGGAGAGATTGTGTTCGGTTAGAGAGAGGGGGGAGTATGTGTGTGTGAGTGCGCATGTGTGTGCATGTGCGCGTATTTTGTACAAGTGTATGTTTGTGTAAGTGTGTGTGTGTGCGCTTCGGCGAAAATGTGTTTTCTGTGTGTTTGATGAAATGTGTGTCGGTCTGTGTGTGTATGTCTGTGTGCAAGAACGCGTTCACTCGCGTGCGTGCACATACGTGCGTGTGTATTGTGTGTGTGCGTGTGTGTATGTCTGTGAGTGCTTCAATGCTGTTGTAAAGCGCTTTGTGCTCGATAAAAAGCGCTATGTAAGTGTCCGTTTATTTTTATTATTATTATAAGGTGATGAGAGTTGTGGATAGTCATGCTAGCATATTGAGCCTTATAAACGTAAAGCCAGAAAACAAAAAGAAACAAACAAAAAAACAACCAGGCAAACAAAAACCACACGATTTCTAGCCTTTGAAATTGTATCTTTATAATGTAAATGACTGAAATAGTAATGTTTTGTACATTGTTTACGTTCACTACTGATTTTAGGTGTTATTGGTTTTGGTTTTTGTTGTTGCTGGGTTTTTTGGGTGGGTGTGGGTGTCACTGTGTGTTCGCGTGTTCTGTGTATTCGCGTGCGCGCGCGCGCGCGCGCGCGCGCGCGTGTGTGTGTGTGTGTGTGTGTGTGTGTGTTTTAAGATGTTTTAATAACTGCTGCCACAAAATTTATGTGTTGGAACTAATGCTGACAGTTCAACTCGAGTTGTTTCCGGTAATAATTGTTCCATGCGTCACAGGCCTTTAGAAATCGAAGCTGTGGCCTACAATGCCTGCAATGCAAATGTCAACCCTAACAAACCAGAAATAACCAGATCATTATTATATATATCGTGCTGCCTGTCCGCGGCCAATGTTCCACATGTGTACATGGGTGCTACTCTTTCAGTTTTACACTGATTTCAGTATTTTTAATTTTACCAGAAACTGAACTTCGGTGGGGTTTTTAAATCATCACACACAAAAATTGACCACAAACGAGTTGGGGCGTTTTGAACTTAGTTGTTTTAGAACTTAGTTGTTTTATCTTGGAAGATTACAAAGGCAATGTAATAATTTTTACAAGGCTTATTAGACTCAAACTGTCTATCATATTAACTGTCTGTCTGTCTCGTTATCTCTCTCTCTTAAGTTGCCTCCCTGAATCGTCCGACGGGGCTCTGCCCCTGTACCCTGCCGGGGCCATGGGTCCCTGGACCCCTGCCTTTCAGGGTTTTTTCATTTTGGGGAGTTGCACCCATGCTTGTGTGGTGTTGAAAGCAATGTGGAGAAGAAGAAGAGAAAGCGTTTAACGTCGATCCTGTCGCATGAAAATAGGTAGCTCGTAAAAATAAGTAGCTCGCTACCTATGACTGTGTGTATTTGCGACATTGAGCATGAACCACAAATTTCACTTTTTTCTAGGGTTAGGGATAGGGTTAGGGTTAGTTAAATGGTTAAAGTACAGAAAAAGTGAAATTTGTGGTTGTCGCAAATACAGACTCTCATAATAGCGAGCTACTTATTTTTACGAGCTACCTATTTTCATGCGACAGATCCGACCTGGTACGGGTACATATGGGATATTTATAAATGTACAGATAGCGGGTCGATCGTGAGGGGTACTGCAATACCCGAAAAAGACCCGTATAACTTCCAGCAGTAAATAAGAGAAGAAAATGTGTTTAACATCCTCCGACCTGGTACAGGTAAGCTTACATGATTATCCGGACATTTATAAATGCACAGATAGATCCTGGAGGTACTGAAATACCACAATAGGACATGTATGTTGATGTGGAGAAGTATTTTCCGTTTGGTCACGACACAGAGATGAACGAAGAAAAAAAGGGGGGGAAGGAGGTGTCTTGACGTAGGTTTGTTGTTAAGTGGAGGGGTTGAGTGGGGAAGGGGGTGAGTATGCGAGCTGTTGATTTGGGCCCTTGAGTTGTTTTTGTGTGTGTGTCTTTATGGACGAAAATATGTTTTAATACAGCGAGTGATACTTTTGCCAGGACAAAGCATCTCTGCCTGTCTGATTGACTCTCTCTCTCTCTCTCTCTCTCTCTCTCTCTCTCTCTCTCTCTCTCTCTCTCTCTCTCTCTCTCTCTCTCTCTCTCTCTCTCTCTCTCCCCCCCCCCCCTCTCTCTCTCTCTCTCACACACACAAATGCGTGCCGCGCATATATATATATTCATAATTCCATCGATTGATTCCTTCTCCCTGCCCTCCCCCCAAAAAAAAACCACAACAACAACAAACAAGCAACCTCTGTCTGTCTGTGTCTCTGTGTGAGAGAAACAAAGAGAGAGAGAGAGACTTTCATGTCATTTGTGGCGAAACTCGAGAAGGGTGTGGCACAAAATTCGATCTACCCTAGTGAAGTGATTGAAATCTGGGTCTCTTTCTGCCTGTTTTTCTTGTCTCTGTTATATTATTTAGGGTGTCAATACTACACATCTATTGGGAGTTGTAGGATCAAGAGGACTCTATTGTGATTGCTGTATTATTTAGGGTGTCAATACTACACATCTATTGGGAGTTGTAGGATCAAGAGACTCTGTTGTGATTGCTCGAGTGTTTTGCAAATGTGTGCCGAGTCTGTGTATGAACTTTGTTGTTGTTGCGTTACTATGGTGGATAGTATGCTCTTTTTGTTATAACATTGTTAGAACTTACTTACTAGCACGTGCCACGACAACCCGAAAGTGAGTGTATCTTTGGTGATCGAATAACTAGTTTATAAATTGCTAAGCATTGTTTTATGTATTGTTCCCCCACTTCATCCCAATCATCCACCCCTCCCCCTTTCTTCTCCAGGAGAACCACCGATTTTTGAATGGTACTTTTCCGGGAATTCTCTGAATTCAGACAAAAAGTGAATGTAGAAGAACAAACATGAGGTCAGGTTTTAAGCTTTAGGAGACAAAAAGTGAATGTAGAAGAACAAACATGAGGTGAGGTTTTAAGCTTTAGGAGACAAAAAGTGAATGTAGAAGAACAAACATGAGGTCAGGTTTTAAGCTTTAGGAGACAAAAAGTGAATGTAGAAGAACAAACATGAGGTCAGGTTTTAAGCTTTAGGAGACAAAAAGTGAATGTAGAAGAACAAACATGAGGTCAGGTTTTAAGCTTTAGGAGACAAAAAGTGAATGTAGAAGAACAAACATGAGGTCAGGTTTTAAGCTTTAGGAGACAAAAAGTGAATGTAGAAGAACAAACATGAGGTGAGGTTTTAAGCTTTAGGAGACAAAAAGTGAATGTAGAAGAACAAACATGAGAGGTCAGGTTTTAAGCTTTAGGAGACAAAAAGTGAATGTAGAAGAACAAACATGAGGTCAGGTTTTAAGCTTTAGGAGACAAAAAGTGAATGTAGAAGAACAAACATCAGAGGTCAGGTTTTAAGCTTTAGGAGACAAAAAGTGAATGTAGAACAAACATGAGAGGTCAGGTTTTAAGCTTTAGGAGGTCTGCTCTTTCCCCCAATTTTAACCCTTTCACCGCCAGCCATATTTCAGCCAAAAATGACCATTAAATTTAGCTGGGTGGGGAACAAAATCCGCCTGAAGTATTTGGGGATTCTTCTGTGACATATAAAATAAGGTCTAACCTTGCTTCCCATAATTAAGACCCGTTGGATAATAGACCCCAATTTGATGCCTTTTAGTGACATATGTGTTAAATCACCGTAGTGCTAAAATGTGACTGGCGGTGAAAGGGTTAAAAACGTTACTCGTATATCATCTTCACGGGGCATTTCACCCTGATCACCATAAAGGGCTCTTCACCCCTTGACCAGACCAGACCAGACCAATAAATAACATCATCTGAACCCCAAAAATATTATCAGAGAAAAATGCTTTTTCTCCAGCTCCGTGCCTGATTACAGCTTCGAATGTGTATGACCGAGGCGCAGGTTTGTTGTGTGCCAACCATTTATTAAGGATTTTGAAGAATTACTTCTTCTTTTTTAAAGAAAAAAATTAAAATCATTTCAAAATTTTAATATGAAACTGAGAAGAAAATTAAAATGAGTTCAATTTTTATATATATTTTTTCGAATTGATGCAAAGAGGACACCATTCTCTTGTAGAATGTCTTTTTTGCTCAGGTTGGCATCCACTGGACAGTCAAATTGCAGGCCGATCATGCAAACTGATGAGACCTTCTCTTAGGTCGAAACAGCTGTCTTTGCATAAGGCACTGTCCCTCCCCCATTGGGAGAAAAAGTAAATCAGCACAATTTATATAATAATTTTTTTTAATTTTTTTGGAACACGGAACATTACTCAAGGTTAACATTAACTGGTTTTGTGTTTCTGAGGTTCACAAATAAAGACATTGGACATAGAAAAGCTTTATCAAAGCAAATTATTCTGCATTTCAAATGCACTAACTTTTCAGTCCTTCAGAGTAGGGGTACGGAGCTGGCTATTCACTGAGATTTTTCTTTCATACTATATATATATATAAAACAAGTACTGTGTGGCAAGGTTTAGTTAACTCGTATTCTGCTTGTACTTTCCCATAATAAACAATGTATAGATCGATTAAAAGCCACTCATGATTCCCTTGCTTGCAGTTGTTATCAGAGTCGGGTAGGCTAGAGTGTAGGTCGATCTGTTGATCAAATACATTACTTTTCAAGTCATGTCTCTCTCTCTCTCTCTCTCTTCAAGAATAGACCTGGCCTAAAATCTCAATCCTTGCGTAACAAAGTTGTCAAGTGTCTCTCTCTCTCTCTCTCTCTCTCTCTCTCTCTCTCTCTCTCTCTCTCTCTCTCTCTCTCTCTCTCTCTCTCTCTCTCTCTCTCTCTCTCTCTCTCTCTCTCTCTCTCTCTCTCTCTCTCTCTCTCTCTCTCTCTCTCTCTCTCTCTCTCTCTCTCTCTCTCTCTCTCTCTCTCTCTCTCTCTCTCTCTCTCTCTCTCTCTCTCTCTCTCTCTCTCTCTCTCTCTCTCTCTCTCTCTCTCTCTCTCTCTCTCTCTCTCTCTCTCTCTCTCTCTCTCTCTCTCTCTCTCTCTCTCTCTCTCTCTCTCTCTCTCTCTCTCTCTCTCTCTCTCTCTCTCTCTCTCTCTCTCTCTCTCTCTCTCTCTCTCTCTCTCTCTCTCTCTCTCTCTCTCTCTCTCTCTCTCTCTCTCTCTCTCTCTCTCTCTCTCTCTCTCTCTCTCTCTCTCTCTCTCTCTCTCTCTCTCTCTCTCTCTCTCTCTCTCTCTCTCTCTCTCTCTCTCCCCCCCCATCACCCCATTGAATCTGAAAGTAATGCACATTAATCCAGCTGGAGGAAAGACCCGGAATGGAACCGATTAGAACGCACATGCACGCAAGCACGCACACAATTGGATGCATCGATCATGAGATAAGACTTGAACCCATGCAGATTACTTCTAAGCTAGCAAGCCTACGTGTACCCTGTCAGCCTGCCCTGGAAATTAAAAAATAATATTATTTTAAAAAAATAAGAATCAGGAATACTGTCCATAAGTCTCTGACCGATTGGACGCTAATCTCACCATCATCATCAATAAGAATCATCAATATTTTTTCCAAATCCTCGGCCTCCTCTCCTATCAAAATCCTATCTTATGACCCCCCCTGCCCCCCCCCCCCCCCCCCCCCCCCCCCCCCCCCCCGCTCCTCCCTGCTAACAGCAGCACGACACTGCACACAACTAAAACGGCCAAGTATCGATCTATGGTCTGAACTCGGCGAGACAGCTGTCGGTTTGACTGGAGAGAGACAGAGAGGGGTGTGTGTGTGGGGGGGGGGGGGGGGGGGTTAAGGGTAGAGACAGGATGAGTCATCTTTTCTGGAGTGCTGTCACGGAATGAGAATGCCAATCCACCACAGGCAATCTGTCTATCTGTCTGTGTGTCTGTTTGATAACAGTGTGGCCTTGTTCAAGAATGCCGAGGAAAAGCATGTAGCATGATGTCAAGTTCCCTCTCATTAGGTCTCAGTACAAAATCATGTGACATTCTATAAAAGTGTATTGCCACTGACCAGTGTTCATATTGTTTCTGTCTGTGTGTGTGTGTGTGTGTGTGTACGTGTGTGTGTGTGTGTGTGCGTACGTGTGTGTGTGTGTCTTTGTCACAGTGTGTGTGTGTTTGTCACAGTCTGTGTGTGTGTGTCTTTGTCACAGTCTGTGTGTGTGTGTTTGTCACAGTGTGTGTGTGTGTGTGTGTGTGTGTGTGTGTGTGTGTGTGTGTGTGTGTGTGTGTGTACGCGTGTGTGTCTTTGTCACAGTGTGTGTGTGTGTGTGTGTGTGTGTTTGCTCTAACAAAAGTGTCAGAAAGCCCTAACGGTTGTAACGTGATAGCCACCACTACAGCCTCATTTATCGCACCCCTTCAACACACACACACTTTCAAACTCTTTACTTCTACCTCCCCAAGAATGGTGGACGATTTCAGACAAAACTTTCAGCTTGAAGGGTTCTGGTCGGTGACTTAACCACATAAATTATTGTTGTTTACTCTCTCTGTCTCTGTGCCTGCCCATCTGTCTATCTGTCTGTCTGCCTCATTTACTATTAGCAATGCAGACAAGGGCGCGCGCGCGCACACGTGCACCACCGTATGCATGCGTTTTTGTTGTTGATTGTTGTTGTACCCTGGCTAAAAGACTCCAGGGATCATCATCAACAGCCGAAGCATTTGAACATTATGGTACAAATGCATCAGCTAGGGATGAGAATGTTATGTGTATGATCGGGTTTTTTATTACCCTGCCACGTGGGCAGCCACACTCCGACTTTGGGGGATATGCGTCTGTGTGAATATGATGTGTTTTAAACATCCTAGGGCTGTTCTTGTTTCGGTTGTTGTTGTTTTTATCAGCTTCCATCCCTACACTACACTCCTCTCCCCCCTCTCACTCTCCTTCC
>CM065692.1:9428399-9438399 GCA_017654935.2 Phymorhynchus buccinoides
GTCGGTCGGTCTGTCGGTCCAAAATTGTCGCACATTTTGACAAAATTGTCGCACTTCAAATCGAGGCTACACTTCTGGCCGCTCTTTAAAATGATGTATTTTAAAAGCGTACAAAATAATAAACATACGTAATACAGACACTACAACAGACACGACGAGTATGCGGTGCTTCTTTTGATGAGTATAAGTAGGATACATAGTTTTAAATGTTTTCCAAAAGATATAAACGGGTACGAAATGGTGCAGAGATAACATTCTGGTTTACAGATTAAAATTATTGAAAAGCCAGGGGAGGTAACTCATGATTGGAGTGGTAAAAATAGACCGCGTGCCACAAACTATTGCGATTTCGCGCTTGTTATTATTTTAAGCTGTAGTGCTCCATCAAAAGAAGCTTAATGATGAACTACAACCAATGTGTGAAAACCACACCCAAATTATGTATTCCTGGCTTCAGCTTGTGTGCAAAAAGACCCTGCTGCCTTGTCTCTCCAGCCTTTTGCCTTTTGCTGCATGTTGCTTCCAATCCTATAATCAATACATTTCTGTAGTGTTTCCACACGATTTCTTTGGTTGTTCTTTCTGTTATTATTTTCTCCCCCCCCTACCCCATACTCTGTCTCTCTGTTTTTGTCTGTCTGTCTCTCCTTTTTTCATTACACACGCACGCACGCGCACACACACACACACACACACATGCGTGTGCGCGGACACACACACACACACACACACACACAGACAGACACACACACACACACACACACACACAGATAGAAAGAGAGAGAGAGAGAAAAAAACCATTTACCAGGCTTGTGACATAAGGATGGAAGTTCAGTTTAACGTCGCGTATCCGCTTTCGCCATGTACGACGGGCTGAACAAACAAACCAGGGCATAAACAAAAATTTATGTTCCTGAATCACTGTCTTAGCCAAAAGGCCGAGAAGCGATCAGATTTTTTTGTATTTGATTTTTTTAAAATTATGACATAAGCATTTTATTTTATTCACTCTCGTAGAGAGATTGGGGGAGGGGGGGGGGGAGACAATGACAGGAGTTTAATACAGAGCTGTATTGTAGTAAGTCTGAATCCAGCAACTCCAAATTGAATATATATATACCCTACTAGCCTGTCAGTCATGGGATCCTTCACTCTCTCTGCCTTTCTCGTAATATCGTTTTACATTCACATATTGTTGGGGAATTTGTGAGCTCGTATGACCCCCCTCCCTCCCCGAGAATTTGTGAGTGCATAAATGGCGTGCGTGTTGAAAAGGTAAGGTGGGTGGGGGTCTGTTTGTCCATGCCTTGATTTTTTTAAAAATGGTGTCAATAATGTGCATGTGAAAGGGGTGGGTGGGATGAACGGCGTGACCTTTTTTTTTTTCATATTGTTTTGTAATATAAAAAAAAAATTCTTGATTATTTTCTCTCGTAATATTTGTAAAGCGCTCTGAGGATGATTTTTGTTATCATCGAAGAGCGCTATAGAAGCTTTATTTATTATTATTATTATTATTATTATTATCAGATTGCTGTCTTCCCCAGAACAAAGAACTTATTAGGAACAGGAATGGAAAGGGGAATCAATACAATGGTTGGATAGAAGAAGAGGTCTGTACACATTAACCCTTTCACCGCCAACCATATTTCAGCCAAAAATTGCCATTAAATTTACCTGTGTAGAGAACAAAATCCATCTGCAGTATAGGGGATTCTTCTGTGACAGATATATAAAATAAGGTCTATCCTTGCTTCCCAAACTAAGACAATAGTGTCTTTGGATAATAGACCCCAATTTGATGCCTTTTAGTGACATAGGTGTTAAATCACTGTGACATATATACAATAAGGTCTATCCTTACTTCCCCAAACTAAGACAATAGTGTCTTTGGATAATAGACCCCAATTTGATGCCTTTTAGTGACATAGGTTTTAAATCACTGTGACATATATACAATAAGGTCTACCCTTACTTCCCCAAACTAAGACAATAGTGTCTTTGGATAATAGACCCCAATTTGATGCCTTTTAGTGACATAGGTTTTAAATCACTGTGACATATATAAAATAAGGTCTATCCTTACTTCCCAAAACTAAGACAATAGTGTCTTTGGATAATAGACCCCAATTTGATGCCTTTTAGTGACATAGGTTTTAATCCTTTCACCGCCAGCCATTTTGTTAGCAACAAAATTCCATTAAATTTACCTGGGTAGAGACAAAAATCTGTCTGTAATATTGGGGATTCGTCTGTAACATATTTAAAGTAAGGCCTATCCTTACCTCCCAAAATTAAGAGAATAGGGTCTTTGTGACATGGGTGTTAAATCATTGTGGTGCAAAAATGCGACGCTGGCGGTGAAAGGGTTAAATCACTGTGGTGCAAAAATGCGACTTTGGCGGTGAAAAGGTTAAATTCAGCATTGTTTGTACTCTCAGTCCTGTGAGAACAGGAGTACTTTGCAACCCCAACACGAAAGGGCCTGTGTTTTTATCTGTGTGTGTATGTGAATTTAAAAAAACACGTCCTAGCCAGCCCAGCCTAAGCTTATCAACCAATTATAATGAAAGTGGACAGAACTGATCCCAATATTCCAAACACATTCTGCCGTTTCTTTGTTGATTAAGCAGCCACGAGGCAAGGGCTGCCTAATGTTTTCAGGGCTGTCTCTTTGTTCCTGGCTGACTATCTTATGTTACCACGATAGCGTTTGAACGGAGGCATGCAGGAGGCTGAAATTTTGCGTGCGGGTATGTACTTAGGATATCTAGGGCCAAGTTAGAAGATGAAGGTCATTAGTCAAAGGTCGAGGTCACTGGAGCCATAAATGCTGCCGTGCGGCTGCTTGATGTAGCGTTTGCACGCTCTAGTCAAACATGGCTTTGTATAGATAGGTTTCCCATGTCTCTCTCTCTCTCTGTGCCCCCCTCTCCCCTCTCTTCTTTTCCTCCTTCTCCATTCCCCTCCTCTCTCTCTCTTTCTGTGGTTATATGAGGACTTGCAGCTTTAGTAATGTGGTGAACTTGTGTTTTTGTTTTGTGTTGTGTGATGTGTAGGTAGCTTATAGGGAAAACAACCGATCCCAGGGATCGGGTCTTTATCGCCAGAAAAGCTCTGCCTCGCGGTGGCTCGCACAACAGGGAACAAAGAATGGCGAACCGTCTCTCTCGCCAGCTGTGATTCAAATGCGGCGCGCGCTGATCAGCGCCTCCCCTCTTTTATAGTCCGGCCATGCCTTTAAGGCTTAAGAACCATGGTTCAGCCCAGGCTGCTGGAAGACAACCTCTTGTCTTTCTGAAGAGAACAAAAAATAATTGTGTTAATGAACAAAGGAGGTAGGGGTCAATCATGTTGTGATTGTGTGTGTGTGTGTGCAGGTTTAAGAACCGGCAGTCCCGGTCCCTGGGAGGCAACCTGAGCCTCTCTGAGGACAGCATCTTCTCCCCGGAGCAGCGGGAGCCCAACCTACAGGCCCTCAAGAAGGTGGCTGTTTCCGAGGAGAGCCTGCCCAAGTCAGCATTCCAGGTGGGTTGTCCTCACCAACAACTGTGAGCAAGTCTGTTGTGTATTGGTATTTGGCATATATTGTAGTCGCAGAGACTTGTCTGTGTATATCGTCCATAAGAGGCAACGCCTAATTGGACGCTAATCTCACCTTCTCTACTTGTCTGTGTGAAATTCAAATAGCTCCCACATGGCTTCAATGAAGCTCATTCTTTCTTTTTTTCCTCTCTTGCTTTTACGTAAATTCTGTCATAATACTTTTTATATCAAATGTGTGTGTGCTTTTTCCTGTTTATCCATGTTTGGCGCTTTTTGTTTGAACGCGTAATGAATGTTGATGCGTGTGCATGCTTTGATTTGATTGCTATCAAGATTTAGGGCCATACTCCGCGACCTGTCGTCAGTCAGGGGGCTTAGTAAGGTAGTTTCCTGCGTACAGGCTCCACTGAACTCCACTGAAGTGCTGTGTCTCCTCGTTAGGCTGCCTCCTGAAAGCTACATAGATTTGCTCCCCTTGGACTGCTGGTTTCGGATTCTGCAACTTGAACAAGCCAGGGTGTGGCTGTACACCCTGTATAAGGACCCTGTATAGCGCCACTATGCAACCCAGAAGATTGGACAGCAAAACACACACAAAAAGATTTAGAGCTGTGTAAATACTGTATGTTGTTGTGTGTCTGTCAGGCGGAGCTGTTCAGCAAGCTGTGTCAATACTGTATGTTGTTGTGTGTTGATCAGGCAGAGCTGTTCAGCAAGCTGTGTAAATACTGTATGTTGTTGTGTGTCTGTCAGGCGGAGCTGTTCAGCAAGCTGTGTAAATACTGTATGTTGTTGTGTGTCTGTCAGGCGGAGCTGTTCAGCAAGCTGTGTCAATACTGTATGTTGTTGTGTGTTGATCAGGCGGAGCTGTTCAGCAAGCTGTGTCAATACTGTATGTTGTTGTGTGTCTGTCAGACGGAGCTGATCAGCAAGCTGTGTCAATACTGTATGTTGTTGTTGTGTTTGATCAGGCGGAGCTGTTCAGCAAGCTGAACAGGCGGCTGTGTCAATACTGTATGTTGTTGTGTGTGTCTGTCAGGCGGAGCTGTTCAGCAAGCTGTGTCAATACTGTATGTTGTTGTGTGTTGATCAGGCGGAGCTGTTCAGCAAGCTGAACAGGCGGCTGTGTCAATACTGTATGTTGTTGTGTGTTGATCAGGCGGAGCTGTTCAGCAAGCTGAACAAGCGACTGTGTCAATACTGTATGTTGTTGTTGTGTGTCTGTCAGGCGGAGCTGTTCAGCAAGCTGAACAAGCGGCTGTGTCAATACTGTATGTTGTTGTGTGTTGTTCAGGCGGAGCTGTTCAGCAAGCTGAACAAGCGACTGTGTCAATACTGTATGTTGTTGTTGTTCAGGCGGAGCTGTGTCTGTCAGGCAGGCGCTGTTCAGCAAGCTGTGTCAATACTGTATGTTGTTGTTGTGTGTTGTTCAGGCGGAGCTGTTCAGCAAGCTGTGTCAATACTGTATGTTGTTGTTGTGTGTTGTTCAGGCGGAGCTGTTCAGCAAGCTGTGTCAATACTGTATGTTGTTGTGGGTCGTTCAGGCGGAGCTGTTCAACAAGCTGAACAAGCGGCTGTGTCAATACTGTATGTTGTTGTGGGTCGTTCAGGCGGAGCTATTCAACAAGCTGAACAAGCGGCGTTCCCAGTACTCTGACGAGGACGACGGCCTGCCCCACAGCCCCACGCCCCCGGTCACCATGGCCGACATCATCATGGGGGGGGCGCTCAAGGTACCGCCACCAACCACTGTGCTCACACAATGTTTAGTTTGTTTTGTCACAATCTTTTTTTTCTCTACATTCATCCCTGTGGGCCAGCCTTCACGTGGCGAGGGTGTTCTCGACCAAGCTGTCCCCACCCCTTTTTCTTACCTTTCCTATTGTTCTGCCTATATCTTTTTCCCCCATAAAGTCTCCCGACAAGATCTGCAGTTTTCCCATTTCGTCTGATTTCTGTCTCCCCGGATCTTCAATCTGTTCTTTCATCTTTCCTTACAAATCTATCTTTTGAATGTTCCTTTTTTCTCTGATCTGTCGGACAATTTATGACATGCCAGGTTGGTTTTTTTTTATTGTTCACTGGCGTCCACACGTGAGACCTTGTGCACTGCAGTGCATATTTGCCTATATGGCAATTTTTATATATCTTTTTTTACTAGTATGTCAGACCTGTTTACTCTACTCTTTTCCAGTAGTATTCTACTAAATTTGGACCTCTACTACTCTTCAAAACTGAAAATAATGCTCTTTAATTCTTGATTACTACTCATTTTCAGTGAACATTGTTTGATGGTTTAATGAATAAAACTACACATTTTTCACAAAAATTACTCATTTCAGCTATCCAGACTACTCAAGACTTGTGTAGGGGGTAAACAGGTCTGGTATGTGTTTGTTATCCTTTTTTACTGGTTTTTTTTTAACCTGGATCCGATAAATAGAGTAGAGTGGTTCAACGTTTCCAGCACTGTGTGGACTTATGTGCTTGCTATAGGGTGCAATGATGGAGGTGTCATGTTATGAATTGTGCTGTATGTTTTGTTGTTTACAAGTTGTTGAACGTTGGTCAGATACATTGATGAGTGTTTTGTAATAAGTGGTTGAACTTTATGCGGTGACAGTCCTGAGATGACCATATCTGTTGACGGGACTATAATGGAAAAAATATAATAAATAAAATTATCTACGTTCATTCCCCCCCCCCCCCCACACACACACACACACACACACACATGGCGATACCAGCAGGTCTTTCGTACAAATAGTTCCTCCTCCTTCTGGAAGTTCTGTGCTTGTAGCTTCCTCTAATCTGTCACTCTCTTTGACTGCCTTTCCCCTTTGCCTACTGTCATCCACTGTCTTTCTGCCTTACTGGTTCATTCTCCTGCCTTTTTTCAAGAAACTCTTACAAAGATTTTCTCCAGCCGAAGATGGGCATGCTGGGTCTAATTATTTCTTAGTCTGGTACATAACAGCAGCATGAAGCATCAGTGCTCATGTGACAGGAAAATGTCTGAGCAATTGGCAAAAATTGCACCCCAAAATCCCTCCTTTGCCTCTCAGGTCTTTTCTTAGTCGTCCTTCTCCATGTTTCTTGTGGCCGCCCTCAGTTTTTTCCCCTCTGTGGCATCCAGTGTAGAGCCTCAACACTTTACTCATTTCTTTTTCTCTTCTTCTTCTTCTTCTTCTTCTTCTTCTTCGATCGCTCGGACAGTTTCCTGTCAATTATGAGCGCAGATGCGTCATGCTGCCATTATGCGCCTAACTAAGAAACAGTTAGGCCCAGCAAGTCCGACTTCAGCTGGAGGAAATGTATTTTAAAGTGTTTCGTGAAAAAGGCAGGAGAATGGACCGGTAAGGCAGAAAGATAGTCGATGACGGTAAGCAAAGGGAAAAGGCAGAGTGAAAGAGAGTGACAGTTTAGAGGAAGTTACAAGCACAGAACTTCCAGAAGGTGGGGGAACTATTTATACAAAAGACCCCCCCGGTATCCCCACGGGGGGACTCATCTCTTTTTTTTTTTAAAGACAATTTCGCTGTTTCTTCTATCTTCTTTTTTCACAATAGCTTTCAGATGTTATTTTGAACAGAAAAAAACACTTTTTCAATTCCATGCGCATGATTGGTACACATGTTTGATGTTTCGAATTTACTTTCATCAGGAGATGAACCGTGTGGCTCATATTGTTCCTCTCATATTGTTCCTCCTATCATTCCGCATTACTGAATAAGATTGTTGAGATGTGTGGGTGGGTGTCAAGTCAAGTCAAGTCAAAATTTTATTTCCAGATGGAACATTGAATAAGCAAATAACATGCTTGTTTGTGTGTGTTATAGCCCCTGCCTGCGGGAGGCAAGTCCACCAGTCGTGAGAGCGATCTGATCAGCAACGACGCTTCAGACATGGAAGAGGTCAGTTGCTTATTTGGCAATCTGCTATTTTAGTCACCCTCCCTCATGTTTACGACCCTCAATCTCAAAGTCTGCTTTCAGTTTTATGAAAATAATCCTAGGCTGATCCCATCCCTATCTCTTTCCCATAAAAGGCAGAATGTTGCTTCTCAGTGAAAATGTTCAAGGTGAGAATTTGGAGAGGAGGGAGGGGGGATTAAAGTGCAAGATAGCTGCTAATTATCTCATTTTTACATTCACCAAACATTAGTATGATTTGTCTACCTTTGCGAGTATTTGGATAAAATATCATGAACATTCTATGAGGTCAAGTAATAAGGAAGAGTTGGGCCCATCTAACTCTTCTTCTGTCTTCCACTGGAGAAAATCTTAGTAAGTGTTTCTAGAAACAAAGGCAGAGATTGGACCAGTAAGGCAGAAAGATAGTAGATGACAGTAAGCAAAGGGAAAAGGCAGAGTCAAAGAGAGTGACATATTAGAGTAAGTTACAAGCACAGGACTTCCAGAAGGTGTGGGAACTGTTTGTACGAAAGAGAGAAAAAAAGGGGGAGGGAGAGGTTACTTAAAATGAGAGCAAAAAGCAGTATTGATGATTTCCTAATAAGCTAATAAGTCTCCTGTGTGTTTGCGTTTCATTTCAGGACGATCCGTTCAAAGCACGGTGGAAGAGTTCTGTCCCTTCCAAAGTTACCAAGAAGGCCGAATCCTCTGGAGGTAAGGCTTAGTAGAAACATTTTTTTTTACTCAAATGTTTCTTTTTTGAATGTGGGCTCTGAACCATGAAGCTGGCCTGATGGTTCGCAGAAAAGGTTGTTGAGAGGCACACAAACACACACACACACACACTGCACACACACACACACACACACATACACACACCACTCAGTTTCCATACGGCACAATCAACCTATGCATGTCAGCTACATCTTTGAAAAGAGATTTTAGGTTTCATTATGCTACTTGTGGCGGTGCCATAGCCGATGAGGTTTAACCGAGGCGTGGTCACCGCTACAGCTATCTGTATTAATTTTTAAAAATCGGGACTTTACTGGTTTCGTACTGCCTCCGGGCATTGCCTCCAGTATTGTTCCAACCATATTTGTATTTACAAATGTCCCATATGTGTCTGATTCAGACCAAGAGGACGTAAAACTCCATTTTCTCTCTCTCTTTGAAAAGAGATGAGTTTTTAGACTGGTTTTGAACGCGTCCAGAGTGTCTGAGGGACAGGGGTAAAATGTTGCCCTGTAGAATCAAAGTTATGTGTGTCCTGTTTTGATAATGTTATCATGGTCCCTGATTGCGAAATACCTCAATGACTGTAGCAAGTGTGGTCAGAAAGAATTGTAGCCAATCTGTCTTTGTCTTCTCTTTATCTTCTTCTTCTTCGTTCACTCAGACAGTTTCCTGTAATGGAGATAATATTTGGCATCCTTTATGGATCCACCACTAGTAACAGTGGCATTTTAAGCTATAAAGCGTTGTCAAGCCACATTTGTACAGTGCATGGAGGGTTGGTAGTGTTTTGTGGTATAATTTGTTCATAACAGTTTCCTGTCATATGAGCGTAGATGCGTTATGCTGCCATTATACGCCTAACTAAGAAATAGGTAGGCCCAGCATGTCCGACTTCGTTGAAGAAATCTTTATAAGAATTTATAGAAAAAAAGGCAGGAGAACAGACCAGTAAGATAGAAAGATAGTAGATGACAGTAAGCAAAGAGAAAAGGCAGAGTCAAAGAGAATGACAGAAGTAGAGAAAGTTACAAGCACAGAACTTCCAGAAGATGGGGGAACTATTTGTACAAAAGACCCCCCGGTATCCCCACTTATCTTATCTTTATTAAAAGTTACAGTCATGTCTGGTGGGAGAGATGGATATTCTGCTATCATCCAAGGAAAAGAAAAACAAGATATGTTTATTTTGTTGTTGCTGTAATATTGATGTGTCTGTGTGTTTATGTGTGTTATGTGTGTGTGTGTGTGTCTGTGTGCGTGCGGTTTTTTAATATTTGTTCTGCTATCCATGCATCCTTTTTAGTTTTTTGTTTTTTTCCCATTGTTTTTACTTTACATGCGTTTCTTTGTTGGTTTGATAACCTACTCCCTTCCCCTCTTTTGACCCACCCAGCATTTCTTTTCCATGTGTGGCCATGGTGATGGTTGATGGCTCCCTGTGCAGTCTCGCCTTCAGTATAAGCTGGCTGTCCTATCCTTCCGTCACTTTGAACAGACCCTTCCGCTTTACCTCTCCAGTGCTGTTCACACCTACACTCCTTCCCGCTCACTCAGGTCCTCAAACACAAAACTTCTGAAAGTTCCAAACACAAATCTAAAATCGTTTGGTGACTGCAGTTTCAGTTTCAGTGCCCCTGCTGTTTGGAATTCCCTCCCAGTCGATCTCCGCCATGAACCCACTATCTCTACTTTCAAAGCTAAGACTCAAGACTCACTACTTTCAAAGCTCATTCAGTTTGTAAATGTTTCCTTCTTGATCTTGTACCTGGGTGAATGATTGGGTAATAATGTCTTGTGTGACT
>CM065692.1:9438899-9458899 GCA_017654935.2 Phymorhynchus buccinoides
GTTGTAGTGTTGCAGCATTCACCAGATGAAGCCATGTCCGGCGCGAAAGGCTCGGGGTCTTTGCACTTCCATGTGCTGCCGACTTCTCCAGGAAAAGGTCCGCCACCACCTCGCCCTGAAACAGCCCACACCATAATATAAGACAACATTCTCTTATTTGTCCACAGTATAAGAATACAATCGAACCCCACTTAACAGGCACGCCAGTAATTAATAATAAAACTAATAATTAATAATGCTTATATAGCGCATAATCTTGCTAAGCAACTCAATGCGCTTTTCACTCACCATTCGTACAAACATGTCTAACGGACTGGTTCACATATCCTCACCATACATCTCTTTGAAAATGAATACATTAGAGAATGCATTGCATATAATCATAACACAACACACCCAACACCCACCTCCCTTCACCCCCCCCCCCCCCCCCCCCCCCCCCCCCCCCCCCCCCCCCCATCCCTCCGCCCCCCCATCTAGTAGTTACGGGTATGGTGAGGGAGAGAATTCCAAACGCTTGGTGCAACGAAACTAAATGCCCTCTCACCCGAAGATTTCAAGGACCGCTTAGGAACTTTAAGAAGTTTCTGGGAAGAAGAACGAAGAGTGCGAGAGCTTTGGTAGGTGCAGAGAGAAGAAGAGAGGTACTGAGGAAGAGTTTTGTCAAAGTGATGAAAAGCGAAAGTAGCCATCTTGAACTGCCAGCGGAATTTGACAGGAAGCCAGTGGAGCTCAGCCAAAAGAGGTGTGATGTGATCACGCCAGTTTAATCCAGTCTCTTCTCTACTTATTTATTACTAAAAGAGTCTCCAGTATAACGACTACCTCGCAATTACGCACAGTTTTGGCCAGTGTGAAGGGTGGTCGCAATACTGAGGTTCCACTGTATATGGAAAAGTGATTTAAGGACGCTAAAGCAACCTTTTTTTAGTAAGAAAGTGCAGTAACAAAATCTGAAATTTGGGTAAAATTTGGGGGGTGCGCCTTGTAGTTCGAAAAATATGGTAGTAAGAAAATATAATAATAAGAAACTCATAACTGTGTATAAATTCTATGAGGTTTGCCTTGTAATAGGATGCACCTTAAGGCGGCGACAGACTATGTGGCTGCCTCAGTACGGCAGAAAGATAGTAGATGACAGGTAAGCAAAGGGAAAAGACAAGAGTCAAAGAGAGTGACAGAATTAGAGGAAGCTACAAGCACAGAAATTCCAGAAGGTGGGGGAACTAGTTGAAAAAAAAAAAAAAAAAAAAAAAAAAAAAAAAAAAAAAAAAAAAAAAAAAAAAAAAAAGAAAAACACAAAAAAAAAAAAAAAAAAAAAAAAAAAAAAAAAAAAAAAAAAAAAAAAAAAAAAAAAAAAAAAAAAAAAAAAAAAAAAAAAAAAAAAAAAAAAAAAAAAAAAAAAAAAAAAAAAAAAAAAAAAAAAAAAAAAAAAAAAAACGCACAGAACTTCGGTGGGAACTCCCTCCCCCCCCCCCCCCCCGGTATCCCCCGGTTGTTCTATATAAAGTCTATATATATAAAAGAGTCTGATCTACCACTTCCTATCTACCATTTTCTCCTTTTTGTTTATGCACGTTTTGTTTGGGAATGAGTTATAAAGGTCAGCATGCTGATGGATACTGCAGCCTCCCACTCACCTGCCCCCTGAAGACGGCGCTGAACACCTGTGTGAACTTGGCACGGTCCTCCCGGTCCAGGGAAGGGGCTAAAGGTCACCATGCTGATGGATACTGCAGCCTCCCACTCACCTGCCCCCTGAAGACGGCGCTGAACACCTGTGTGAACTTGGCACGGTCCTCCCGGTCCAGGGAAGGGGCTAAAGGTCACCATGCTGATGGATACTGCAGCCTCCCACTCACCTGCCCCCTGAAG
Source organism: Phymorhynchus buccinoides (assembly GCA_017654935.2). NCBI lineage: Eukaryota > Metazoa > Mollusca > Gastropoda > Neogastropoda > Raphitomidae > Phymorhynchus > Phymorhynchus buccinoides. Next base: position 9,440,775 of record CM065692.1, read on the forward strand.
ACGGCGCTGAACACCTGTGTGAAATTGGCACGGTCCTCCCGGTCCAGGGAAGGGGTTAAAGGTCACCATGCTGATGGATACTGCAGCCTCCCACTCACCTGCCCCCTGAAGACGGCGCTGAACACCTGTGTGAACTTGGCACGGTCCTCCCGGTCCAGGGAAGGGGTTAAAGGTCACCATGCTGATGGATACTGCAGCCTCCCACTCACCTGCCCCCTGAAGACGGCGCTGAACACCTGTGTGAACTTGGCACGGTCCTCCCGGTCCAGGGAAGGGGTTAAAGGTCACCATGCTGATGGATACTGCAGCCTCCCACTCACCTGCCCCCTGAAGACGGCGCTGAACACCTGTGTGAACTTGGCACGGTCCTCCCAGTCCAGGGAAGGGGTTAAAGGTCACCATGCTGATGGATACTGCAGCCTCCCACTCACCTGCCCCCTGAAGATGGCGCTGAACACCTGTGTGAACTTGGCACGGTCCTCCCGGTCCAGGGAAGGGGCTAAAGGTCACCATGCTGATGGATACTGCAGCCTCCCACTCACCTGCCCCCTGAAGATGGCGCTGAACACCTGTGTGAACTTGGCACGGTCCTCCCGGTCCAGGGAAGGGGCTAAAGGTCACCATGCTGATGGATACTGCAGCCTCCCACTCACCTGCCCCCTGAAGACGGCGCTGAACACCTGTGTGAACTTGGCACGGTCCTCCCGGTCCAGGGAAGGGGTTAAAGGTCACCATGCTGATGGATACTGCAGCCTCCCACTCACCTGCCCCCTGAAGATGGCGCTGAACACCTGTGTGAACTTGGCACGGTCCTCCCGGTCCAGGGAAGGAGTTAAAGGTCACCATGCTGATGGATACTGCAGCCTCCCACTCACCTGCCCCCTGAAGACGGCGCTGAACACCTGTGTGAACTTGGCACGGTCCTCCCGGTCCAGGGAAGGGGCTAAAGGTCACCATGCTGATGGATACTGCAGCCTCCCACTCACCTGCCCCCTGAAGACGGCGCTGAACACCTGTGTGAACTTGGCACGGTCCTCCTGGTCCAGGGAAGGGGTTAAAGGTCACCATGCTGATGGATACTGCAGCCTCCCACTCACCTGCCCCCTGAAGACGGCGCTGAACACCTGTGTGAACTTGGCACGGTCCTCCCGGTCCAGGGAAGGGGTTAAAGGTCACCATGCTGATGGATACTGCAGCCTCCCACTCACCTGCCCCCTGAAGACGGCGCTGAACACCTGTGTGAAATTGGCACGGTCCTCCCGGTCCAGGGAAGGGGTTAAAGGTCACCATGCTGATGGATACTGCAGCCTCCCACTCACCTGCCCCCTGAAGACGGCGCTGAACACCTGTGTGAACTTGGCACGGTCCTCCCGGTCCAGGGAAGGGGTTAAAGGTCACCATGCTGATGGATACTGCAGCCTCCCACTCACCTGCCCCCTGAAGACGGCGCTGAACACCTGTGTGAACTTGGCACGGTCCTCCCGGTCCAGGGAAGGGGCTAAAGGTCACCATGCTGATGGATACTGCAGCCTCCCACTCACCTGCCCCCTGAAGACGGCGCTGAACACCTGTGTGAACTTGGCACGGTCCGCCCGGTCCAGGGAAGGGGTTAAAGGTCACCATGCTGATGGATACTGCAGCCTCCCACTCACCTGCCCCCCCCTGAAGACGGCGCTGAACACCTGTGTGAAATTGGCACGGTCCTCCCGGTCCAGGGAAGGAGTTAAAGGTCACCATGCTGATGGATACTGCAGCCTCCCACTCACCTGCCCCCTGAAGACGGCGCTGAACACCTGTGTGAACTTGGCACGGTCCGCCCGGTCCAGGGAAGGGGTTAAAGGTCACCATGCTGATGGATACTGCAGCCTCCCACTCACCTGCCCCCTGAAGACGGCGCTGAACACCTGTGTGAACTTGGCACGGTCCGCCCGGTCCAGGGAAGGGGTTAAAGGTCACCATGCTGATGGATACTGCAGCCTCCCACTCACCTGCCCCCTGAAGACGGCGCTGAACACCTGTGTGAACTTGGCACGGTCCTCCCGGTCCAGGGAAGGGGTTAAAGGTCACCATGCTGATGGATACTGCAGCCTCCCACTCACCTGCCCCCTGAAGACGGCGCTGAACACCTGTGTGAAATTGGCACGGTCCTCCCGGTCCAGGGAAGGGGTTAAAGGTCACCATGCTGATGGATACTGCAGCCTCCCACTCACCTGCCCCCTGAAGACGGCGCTGAACACCTGTGTGAACTTGGCACGGTCCGCCCGGTCCAGGGAAGGGGTTAAAGGTCACCATGCTGATGGATACTGCAGCCTCCCACTCACCTGCCCCCTGAAGACGGCGCTGAACACCTGTGTGAACTTGGCACGGTCCTCCCGGTCCAGGGAAGGGGTTAAAGGTCACCATGCTGATGATACTGCAGCCTCCCACTCACCTGCCCCCTGAAGACGGCGCTGAACACCTGTGTGAACTTGGCACGGTCCTCCCGGTCCAGGGAAGGGGTTAAAGGTCACCATGCTGATGGATACTGCAGCCTCCCACTCACCTGCCCCCTGAAGACGGCGCTGAACACCTGTGTGAACTTGGCACGGTCCTCCCGGTCCAGGGAAGGGGTTAAAGGTCACCATGCTGATGGATACTGCAGCCTCCCACTCACCTGCCCCCTGAAGACGGCGCTGAACACCTGTGTGAACTTGGCACGGTCCGCCCGGTCCAGGGAAGGGGTTAAAGGTCACCATGCTGATGGATACTGCAGCCTCCCACTCACCTGCCCCCTGAAGACGGCGCTGAACACCTGTGTGAACTTGGCACGGTCCTCCCGGTCCAGGGAAGGGGTTAAAGGTCACCATGCTGATGGATACTGCAGCCTCCCACTCACCTGCCCCCTGAAGACGGCGCTGAACACCTGTGTGAACTTGGCACGGTCCGCCCGGTCCAGGGAAGGGGTTAAAGGTCACCATGCTGATGGATACTGCAGCCTCCCACTCACCTGCCCCCTGAAGACGGCGCTGAACACCTGTGTGAACTTGGCACGGTCCGCCCGGTCCAGGGAAGGGGTTAAAGGTCACCATGCTGATGGATACTGCAGCCTCCCACTCACCTGCCCCCTGAAGACGGCGCTGAACACCTGTGTGAACTTGGCACGGTCCTCCTGGTCCAGGGAAGGGGTTAAAGGTCACCATGCTGATGGATACTGCAGCCTCCCACTCACCTGCCCCCTGAAGACGGCGCTGAACACCTGTGTGAACTTGGCACGGTCCTGTCTGGCTAGGAGACCTGGCTACGAGACGGTCTCATACTTAAATGTCATTGATGATGTCATAACTTATGATGTCATAAGCCTGGGATGATGGTTTTTGGCTTAGATAAGCCAGAAAGGATATATCTCTAGACCATTTTTTCAGATTGAGTCTAACAGATTTGTTTTAAACTTTATAATTAAAAAAATCGATAATTTCTATGTTTTCCTCTGGCAGTGAAGGGGTTAAAGGTCACCACGCTGATGGGTACTACAGCCACCCACTCACCTGCCCCCTGAAGACGGCGCTGAACACCTGTGTGAACTTGGCCCGGTCCTCCCGGTCCAGGGAAGGGGTTAAAGGTCACCACGCTGATGGGTACTACAGCCTCCCACTCACCTGCCCCCTGAAGATGGCGCTGAACACCTGTGTGAACTTGGCCCGGTCCTCCCGGTCCAGGGAAGGGGTTAAAGGTCACCATGCTGATGGATACTGCAGCCTCCCACTCACCTGTCCCCTGACGACGGCGCTGAACACCTGGGTGAACTTGGCGCGGTCCTCCTGGTCCAGGGAGGCGGTGATGCCGCAGTCCAGCAGCACCAGGCGAAGTGGGCACTCCCGGGGGCTGACCGTGGTCAGGAGCACGTCCCCGACGTCCACCATCACCAAGCTGTCCTCCGTCTGTCAGGGGCAGACAAACAGCTTTACATGTTCCTAGCTGGAGCACTTCTGGTTCGTACTTCCGGTTTCGGTTTTATACTGGACATGTTGAAAATCTATTTTTAAGTAAATACTGAAAATATGAACAAATTCCGTTCAGCCATTTTTTTTTTAGATATTAAAGATTGAAATTTTGCATTTTTTCGGCCATAGTTTGCCGAAAATTCTGCGAAATAATGTTATATTTCAAATTCCTAATGCCCACCTAGTCCTGCAACTTTCCTGAAAATGTCAGCCAAAAAGGGGAAGAAAAAGAAGAGAAAAAAAAGAAAAAGAAAAAAGAGAGAAGACTTCCCTAAAGGGGAGAATCCTAATAACTAATATTTTTAGAGCACTCTTTCTCTCTTGAGCTCACAGCGCTTCACAAATTAATAATCTACTAAAATATTAACTATCATAAACATGCACACAGCCATAACATGCACATGCGCACACACACATACACAAACATGCGCATGCGCACTCACTCACAATGTGCGGACCATAGTTTCACGGCAGAAAACAGGACAAGAAAGAAGTCAGAAGTATTGTTGGAAGAGGTCAGTTTTTAGAGCTGTTTTGAAAGACTGGAAAGATTTGGCAGAATGGAGTTCATAGGGAAGGGAGTTCCAGATAGAAGGGGCACTGAAAGAAAACGAACGTTCACCACATGTCTTAGTGTTTGTACGAGGAATAGAAAGGATAAGTTTGTCAGAAGAGGAACGGAGAAATCATGGGGGGTGAGTACAGGTGAACGAGATCAGAGAGGTAGGCAGGACCAGATGAATGGACAGCATTGAAACAGAAGCAAGCAATTTTATACTTAATTCTTGTCTCGACTGGAAGCCAGTGTAATGTATGGAGGTGGGGTTTAATTTGGTCTGTACGAGGGACTTTAAAGGGCCAACCACAGTCAGTAAAAATCGTACGACATGATTCCATCACGTGGTCTCCAAGAACAAATGTGATTCGCGCTTCGAGATCACATGATCGAATCGTATCGTACAGTCGTATGATTTTAGTTGACGTATGACTGGCCATTAAGGATTTACCGAGCTGCATTGTTTTGAACTTTTTGAAATTTACTGAGATGTTGGGGTTGTTGTTCTTTTAACAGCCCTTGGGAGTGACCTAAAAGCCGCCTCACACCATCCAAACAAGTCGGACGAAAATGGTGGTGACCTTTCCACAGTTTTCCTTTCTTTTGACAGAGTGAGTGAGTAGAAATCACACATGCCTATTTTGGTCGGATGAAACCCTTCCAACCAGGTCGGAAGGAATTGGCGACTGCACCATTTACTTCCAACTCACCTATCAGGCAGTTGTGGGAATACAGCCAATGCTTGCTGATAGTGTGAAGATGGCACACAGGCCACAAGAAGTTGAATAGAGTTCACAGCAGAATTTTCTTCCAGCTTAACAGGTTGGATAGTGTGAGGCAGTTTTAAACATACTGTACTTCCTTAACAACATCCAATTTAAAAAAGAAAAGAGTAAAAAAAAATACATACATTTTTTCTTTTCTAAAGAGCCCTTGGGAGTAGTAACCCAAATCTGAATAATCAAATGCCCCCCCCCCCCCCCCCCCCCCCCCCCCCCCCCCCCCCCCCCCCCCCCCCCCCCCCCTTCTGGAAGTTCTGTGCTTGTAACTTCCTCTAAACTGTCACTCTCTTTGACTCTGTCTTTTCCCTTTGTTTGCTGTCATCTATACTATGTTTCTGCCTTACCGGTCCATTCTCCTGCCTTTTTTTTCAAGAAACACTTTCAAAAAGATTTCCTCCAGCCGAAGTCAGACATGCTGGGCCTAACTATTTCTTAGTTAGGCGCATAACGGCAGCATGACGCATCTGCGCTCATAATTGACAAGAAACTGTCTGAGCGATCGACGAAGAAGAAGAAGAAGAAGAAGAAGATGCTTTTTTAATTCTCACACGATGTCTCCTGCAAATCATTTCACAAGCACAGTGCTCTAGTGGGACAAACAAAGAACAGAGGATCAGACTAGACTCTCTCTCCCCCCTACCTGCTGGGTGAAGGCGTCAGCGTTCTGCACCAGGATGTTCCCAGGGTGAAGGTCACCGTGGACAAAGTTCTTCACAAACACCTGCACACATCAATGATCAATAATAATAATAATAATAGGGACGAAAATGGTACAATTGGGAAACTCACCAGGGTTTGGGTTGGGTGATCAAAGTAGAAAAGGGGAAGAAGCAGAATTTATATGTGCTCTCCTCCGAAGTCGGAGTGTGGCTGCTCACGTGGCGGGGTAAAAAACCAAACAGTCACACACGTAATGTTCTCATCCTTAGCTGGTGTATTTGCATCATAGTGTTCAAGTGCTTGGGGTGTTGGGATGATCCCTGGAGTCTTTAAGCCAGGGTGAGACAACAACAACAACATATGTGCTTATTTTTAAATAAGCCCTAAGCGCTTACAATAATAAATGGATAATTGAATAAGGCAAAAAGCAGTAGAAATATACAAACATCAAAAAAATATTGTATTGCTTTTCGCTATAAGGTAACAAGTAGCAAGAAAAGAATAACCTCTTCTTTTCAATATAAAATGGATTGGAGATTTATCCCTCTTGAGTGTGTGACATCGAAAGTTATGATATCATCAATGACATTATTTTGTTATACGTTTATTACAGTTTGACTCAACTTGCTCTAAAATTCACATTAAGACCTACTTCTCTGAGACATCACATTGCCCTTCTTTGTAAGTATTACAATTACCTCCCTTATGCAACTCCCTCCCATTTAAGACCTTATTTTGGATGGTTTTTCAAAGTGTTACAAGAGAGGTTCCACTGTACAAGGAAATATCAAAGTGTTACAAGAGAGGTTCCACTGTACAAGGAAATATTGACTGATTCAGGCAAACTGGTAAAGTAATGTTGCATGACTGAACCAGCCTTTGAAGAGAGAGAGAAAGCATAAAATAAAGAGAGAGCATAAAATGTGGATTAAAGTATTTTTTAAAAGTTTGTATATATGGTGCCAATGCATGTGTGTTTGTGTGCGTGGCACATACACGCACAAACATGCGCATGTGGATGTTGTGTGTGAGTGCAATTTGTGCATGTCCAGAGTTCTCACCATTTGTAACAAGGCATCGATTCCCATGTCAGCCATTTTTTCTTTCAGTCCCGGACAGTCGTCTTCCTTGCTGGCGATAAAGTTACCAATGGGTTCACCTTCCTGGCAGCGCAGACAACCAGAACAGACTTCATAGGACAGGAAACATCACACACAACATACACAATTCATGCATGTATAACATCATGCTAAAAACCTGCATATACCCCGAAGACAGAGTGTGGCTGCTCACATGGCGGGGTAATCAAAAAAACGGTCACACACGTAATGTTCTCATCTGTAGCTGATGCGCTTGTACAGCTTCCGCTGTTTGGATGATCCCTGGAGTCTTTTAGCCAGGTAAGCCAACAACAACAACAAACAGAAGCCTGCATTACAGACTATTTTAATTCTTCTTCTTCATTCTGACGCCCAACTTCATCAGTTTGAAGATTTGGGCGACTAAAATGAGGAGTTCTGCGAAGAAAAGAAAAGTACTGGCAGTCAGGTGTTGAAGACGTCTTGTTTGGAATGGAGAATGGGGGGGGGGGGGGGGGAGGTGGACAGAAAGGGTGGGTAGAATGAAGGGTAGCGGCAGCAGAGGGGAGTGGGAGGGTTGGGAGGGGAGGTGGGAAAGTGTGGAGGAAGGGGGCAGGGGTGGGAAAGAGGTGGTGAGGAGTAATAGCTGGTTTTTTTAGGCTTCCACCGTGGCTGATGGTACCACCACGGATGGAAGCAGGTTCCACTCGGCAATGGTCCGAGGGAAGAAGGACTGCTGACGGTACAGAGTCCTGCATGCTGGCAGTTGGTACGCCTCAGCATGCAGGTGCTGAGTTGATCTTGTGGGAGGGTAAGGGGTAGGCTTCCTGCACCATGGTGGTGTTTGAAGAAGTTGGTGAGGCGAGCCTTCCTTCGTCGTTCGGCGAGTGGGGATCAGTTGAGTTGGTCATACATTTTCTCCACAATGGATGTTTGTCGATGTCGGTTGACAACCCATCGTGCCGCCCTTCGCTGCACTGCCTCGATCTTGTTACAGTTTTTTAAGGTGTGGGGATCCCACACACTGCTGGAGTATTTGAGCATCAGCCTTACCTGGGCTTGGAAGGCTATATCTCTTTGATCTCAATGCTCCAGACCTTTATTGATCTTCGGAAGAAGCCTAGGGTCTTGTTGGCTTTGTTCACGATGTTTGTTATGTGGGAGTCCCAGCGTAGGTCATGGGATAAGGTGACACCCAAGTATTTTATCTCATCAGTGTTGCTGAGGGTGTGCCCATGAAAGTGGTAACTGCCCTGTGTGGGATTCCTCTTCCACGAGAATCGTATCGACTGGCATTTCTCAGGGTGAAAAGACATGAGCCAGCGCGTTTCCAAGTCTTCCAGCCTGTCAAGATCCTGCTGCAGGGCTTGCTGGTCAGTGGGTGAGGTGACAGGTTTGTGGCAGAGCGTGTATCGCGAAGAGGCGTGTTGAAGCTGAGAGTCCTTGGGGCAGGTCGTTTATGTACAGCAGAAACAGGGTGGGTCCCAGGACAGATCCTTGGGGTACTCCCGATTCAACAGGCACAAATCCTAATGTGGCCCCCTCAACCACAACTGCCTGCCTGCTAAATAACGATACAGGTACTTTATACCCATCAATGAGGCAATGAACGGTGTACAGACAAAAGTGTGCATGAGCATAGATGAATAATCTATCAGTAATGCCTTGAAGATCTGCACAGATGATACAAGGGTATAACATACCACAACAACAACAAAACCGATTCACAGCTCCGATTAACTTTTGATGGGTGATTTCTAACATGATATCTGAATTGCCCACAAATGTTGACAGATCTTTTGAAAATCTACATAGTCCAGCCAGTAAACAACCATGAACCATAAGGCGCTTCGTACTGACAGACACATCCTCCACAGTTTACAAGAAGCGTATTTTGCAATCAATGTCATGTATCATATTCATTTTCTCCAGCCGAAGACGGACATGCTGGGCCTAACTATTTCTTAGGCGCATAAGGGCAGCATGACATATCTGCGCTCATTTGACAGGAAACTGTCTGAGCGATCGACGAAGAAGAAGCAGGTGCTAAAAAAAGAAGACTTACCTCAAATGATTCCACCAAGATGTTTTGCCGAACAAGGGACATTACTGGCACGGGGATTCTGATGCAGTTCATGTTGGCGAAATCGGCGTGGAATCGCTTCAAGCAGCGAGCCTCATGAACCATGTCCATCTGGAGACATCAGCGTCACACAACAAAATTGAGTTAAAAACACTGCTACGTACAGCCGACACATTCCGATTTCGGAGGAGCTCAAAGGAGAAAAATTATTTGGAAGATTTTTTTTTTAAAGGCAGGAGAATGGGCCAATAAGTCAGAAAAATAGTAGATGACAGAAAGCAAAGAAAAAAGGCAGAGTCAAAAAGAGGGGCAGATTAGAGGAAGTTACAAGCACAGAACTACCAGAAGGTGGGGGAACTATTTTTATGAAAGAGCCTCCGGTATCCCTATGGGGAGAGACTCATGGAGGGGGCGGGGGCATCCAGCTCTCCGTATGGAGGCATGAGGCATCCACCCACCACCCTAACGCATGCAACAACAACAACAAAAACGGTTGGCTCAGCACTAGCTGTGATGCGCTCTCCAGGTGGGAGCAGCCCGAATTTCACCTAGACGAGTGTCTGTGACTAACAAAATACTAATACCTGTTTGGCGAGGGATAGGGAGAAATGCTGCATGCATTGTACAAGGTTGACCCAGCGGATGGAGGGAACCAGTGTTTGTGACTAAAAAAAATACTAATACAGTGGAACCCCCCTTATAAGACCTCCCATTATAAGACTACCTCTGCAAATTTTGGTGTTTGTTTTTATTTAATTATAAGACCTACTTCTCTGAGACATTGCCCTTCTTTGAGAGTATTAAAATTACCTCCCTTACAAGACCTCATTTTGCATGATTTTTGAAGGTCTTATAAGGGAGATACCACTGTAATACAGTTGAACCCCCCTTATAAGACCTCCCATTATAAGACTACCTCCCATATAAGACCTACTTCTCTGAGACATTGCCCTTCTTTGTGAGTATTAAAATTACCTCCCTTATAAGACCTCATTTTGGATGATTTTTGAAGGTCTTATAAAGGAGATACCACTGTACCCTATTAGTGAACAAAATTGTGAGAAGAGAGGCAATGATTGCTGTGTGCAGTTCAGTCTACTGTGAGTAACATCGAAAGTGGTAATGAGTCGCCGATACCACGAGTACTCACGTTAAAATGCTTCAAAATCCCTATTATCATCCGAGATACAGTCCAACAGATGCCATAACCCTTCATTGGATGTAAAAAAACATCGTTGTAGAGCTTAAAATGACATAATTCCACCAGTTTTCGCGAACAAAAGTCCAAACACAACAACCGGAAGTCGCAAAAACAGAAGTATGATTATTTGAGAAGGGAGCCAACTCTCGTTTATGACAGCAGTAATGACGTTTACAGGATGTGTACGGGCTTTAAACTTCGACTTCTTTTGCTAGGTGTGTATCGCCTTATAAACGAGGGCGTCTTTTACTTTAATTTTTTCAGATTTTTCTTCAAAATTGCCCTATTCGCCTTATACACAGCAGCGCCTAATGATCCGAAAAATACGGCAATACCTGTTTGGCGAGGGATAGGGAGAACTGCTGCACGCATTGTGCAAGGTTCACCTAGCGGAGGGAGGGAACCAGTGTCTGTGACTAACAAAATACTAATACCTGTTTGGTGAGTGATAGGGAGAACTGCTGCACGCATTGTACAAGGTTGACCTAGCGGAGGGAGGGAACCAGTGTCTGTGACTAACAAAGTACTAATACATGTACCTGTTTGGTGAGGGACAGGGAGAACTGCTGCACGCATTGTGCAAGGTTGACCCAGCGGAGGGAGGGAACCAGGGTTTCCAGGACTCGCGCCATTGTCCGCATCAAGAACAGGTCACGGGACAGCTGCCACCGCACGTCTGGGTGAACCACCTAGCATAACGCATGGCTGTCGCATTAGTGTGTGTGTGTGTGAGAGAGAGAGAGGGAGAGAGAGATTATGTTTGTGTGCGAGTGAATGTGTGTGTGTATGTGTGAGTGTGTGTGTGTGAGAGAGAGAGAGAGAGAGAGAGAGAGTGAGAGAGAGAGAATGTTTGTGTGTGAGTGTGTGTGTGTGTGTGTGTGTGTGTGTGTGTGTGTGTGTGTGAGAGAGTATGTTTGTGTGTGAGTGTGTGTGTGTGTGCATCAGAATGTATGTGTATGTGTGTGTGAGAGAGAGAGAGTATGTGTGCGAGCGTATGTGTTTGTGTGTGTGTGTGTGTGTATGTGTGTGTGTGTGTGTGTGTGTGTGTGTGTGTGTGTGTGTGAGAGAGAGAGAGAGAGAGTGAGAGAATGTGTGTGAGTGCATGCATGTGTGTGTGTGTGTGAGAGAGAGAGAGAGAGTGTGTGTGTGTGTGTGTGTGTGTAGGTGTGTGTGTGTGTGTGTGTGTGTGTGTGTGTGTGTGTGTGTGTGTGTGAGAGAGAGAGAGAAAGTACATTTGTGTGCGAGTGTATGTGTGTGTGTGTGAGAGAAAGAGAGAGAGTGTGTGTGTGTCTAACTGTGTGTGTGTGTACATGTGTACATCTTGCATTTATAAGGATTAACACTGAATGACTGACGATAGTAAGACAACAATATTTATAAACATATCAAGGTGCCTAACGACCAATCAGTGCATGCAAATCCTTTTACTGCCTAAAGCGACAGGAACTAAAACTTCTTCTTCTTCTTCTGCGTTCCCAGGCGATATGGTCATAATGGGTGAGGTATGCATGTGTCCAGTTTTCAGTTTTCACTGCTCTCCCTGCTGCATTCAGCTGACGCTTTCCAATTTTGGAGGCGCTCAAAAGAGAAAATTATTTGGAAGGATTTTTTTTTTTAAAGGCAGGAGAATGCGCCAGTAAGTATTTTTTGGACTATAAGGCGATACTTTTTTCCCTGACTGAGACATCTGCACCTTATAACATGACTAATAAACAAGTAAGAAAATACAATAACAAAATCTGAATTTTGGGCAAAATTTGTGGTGTGTGCCTTATAGTCAGACAAATACGGTAGATGATAATTTTTACAAAATGAAAAAAACCAGTCAAACAGAGTGAAAGATTAGAGGAAGTTGCTGTGAAGCACAGAACTTCCAGAAGGTGTGGGAACTATTTGTACTGAAAGATTCCCCTGGTACCCCCACGGGAGGAACTGAGACAATACCTTGATGGCCACAGCAATGTAATTGCGGTCCTCTTCATAGGGCAGAACGTCTCCTGCGTCTGCGCTGCTGGCATCATCATGACTCCACCCATGCCCGTGACTTTCATCTGACACAACGCAGGCACACAGCTCCAGACAAAGCATAGGTGAAAGCAAAACATTCTCTCAATCCTTCTTCTTCTTCTTCGATCGCTCAGACAGTTTCCTGTCAATTATGAGCGCAGATGAGTCATGCTGCCGTTATGCACCTAAGTAAGAAATAATTAGGCCCAGCATATCCGACTTCGGCTGGAGGAAATGTTTTTGAAAGCGTTTCTTGAAAAAAGGCAGAAGAACGGACCAGTAAGGCAGAAAGATAGTAGATGACAGTAAGCAAAGGAGAAAAGGCTGAGTCAAAGAGAGTGACAGATTAGAGGAAGTTACAAGCATGGAACTCCCAGAAGGTGGAGCAACTATTTATACAAAAGACCCCCGGTATCCCCATGTGGGTTTCTCTCAATCCTGAAAATGACACGTTTCAGTGTTCTTTGAATCTTCCCATTCCTGAAGTGGTGACCGCATTAAACATAATGTCCAATGTGTGTGTGTGTGTGTGTTTGCGGGATGGACAGGGTGTGTGTGTGTGTGTGTGTGTGTGTGTGTGTGTGTGTGTGTGTGTGTTAAAATTGCATGTCTATTATCTTATTTTAATCTGCCATCAATACTGGCAGACATGCTTGATTTTACAAGAACATCGTTCCGGATGACAAGATGGCCAATCCTGAAGACTCTTTCTATCAGCTTTTCCAATCCTGATTCCAGGAGCATGCCTGAACTACTTTCACCATTGATAAAGCCTCATAACTGCATACCGAGTGTGTTACTTCGTGAACATTCTGTCAAAGAACTTCATAAACTTTACCTAAAATCTCTCTTTTGCCATTGCAACACACACACACATACACATGTATACAAACACATACAGTCACACACACACACACACACACACACACACACACACACACACACACACACACACACAGACACACACACAAAGATTTACAATGTTCAAGTTAAAACATGGAGAACAGCACAAACGACTCACCAAAGCTCTCCATCAAACTGTGTATCTCCAGACCTGGATGATCCACACAAATTAATAAAGATATTATTTATAAGTAAGTTGAAACAGTTTGTTAAAACACTTTCCTAAACTAAAGTAAAGTAAAGCAAACACAGTTAATTTGGACTATTCTGTCGCTGACTTTAGTTTAAGGTATTGAAATTTGGACGTAAACTTTCATATTTACAACAATGAAAAAAATAATCAATGCTAATATTCTATTGATTATCAGGCACTCACCTGAGCATCAAACTACAACAATTTTATCATAAAATGAACACCCTTTTTGGGGCAGTGGATGGATGCCTCGTGCCTCCATATGGGAGCTGGATGACCCCACCCCCTCCATGAGTCTCTCCCCGTGGGGATACCGGGGGGTCTTTCGTAAAAATGGTTCCCCCACCTTCTTGAAGTTCTGTGCTTGTAACTTCCTCTAATCTGTCACTCTCTTTGACTCTGCCTTTTCTCATTTGCTTTCTATCATCTACTATCTTTCGGACTTATTGGCCCATTCTCCTGCCTTTAAAAAAAAAAATCTTCCAAATAAATTTTCTCCTTTGAGCTCCTCCGAAATTGGAATGTGTTGGCTGCATGCGGCGGGGAGACCAGTGAAAACTGAAAACCGGACACATACATACCTTACCCATTATGGCCATATGGCCTGGGAACGCAGAATAAGAAGAAGAACACCCTCTTTTTTCAACAAACCTACTATCTCCTGATTTGTCGTGTTGGTATACCATTTGCTTTGACATTGGAGATACTAGAAATGAACAAAGGTAGGAAACTCTCTGTTAATTAGCCTCCCTCCATACCTTTGTTCATTTCTGCTTACTATCTCCTCTCCGAGCCTCATTATTTCAACCTTCAAATCTGAGATGCATTTTGAATAATGACAAATCTGAAACAACATTGTCATCGGTGAAAGTAAAACATTCTCTCAATCCTGAAATGACATTTTTCAATGTTCTCTGACTTTTCCCATTCCTGAAGTGGTGACCGAATTAAACATTATTTCTAATGTGTGTGTGTGTCTGTGTATACAGAATAGTGTTTTTTATAATGTCCCATATGTGCCTTCCCAGGTCGAGAGGACGTAAAGCTCCAAAATTATTACTACTAATAGTGTTTTTTATGTCAATGTAGCGGTACCATAGCTGATGAGGTTTAACCGAGGCGTGGTTACCGCTACACCTATCTATATTGTTAAAAACCCGGGACTTTACTGGTGTTGCACTGCCTCCGGGCATTGCAGCCAGTATTGTTCCCACCATCTTTGTATTTACAAATGTTCCATATGTGTCTATGACCGAGAGGACGTAAAATACCATTTTTCATTCATTCATAGTGGGGGTTTCCCCTTCCCCCATCTTCATCCTAACAAATGTTCCATATGTGTCTATGACCGAGAGGACGTAACATACCATTTTTCATTCATTCATAGTGGGGGTTTTCCCTTCCCCCATCTTCATCCTAACAAATGTTCCATATGTGTCTATGACCGAGAGGACGTAAAATACCATTTTTCATTCATTCATAGTGGGGGTTTTCCCTTCCCCCATCCTAACAAATGCCCCATATGTGTCTATGACCGAGAGGACGTAAAATACCATTTTTCATTCATTCATAGTGGGGGTTTTCCCTTCCCCCATCCTAACAAATGCCCCATATGTGTCTATGACCGAGAGGACGTAAAATACCATTTTTCATTCATTCATAGTGGGGGTTTCCCCTTCCCCCATCTTCATCCTAACAAATGTCCCATATGTGTCTATGACCGAGAGGACGTAAAATACCATTTTTCATTCATTCATAGTGGGGGTTTTCCCTTCCCCCATCCTAACAAATGCCCCATATGTGTCTATGACCGAGAGGACGTAAAATACCATTTTTCATTCATTCATAGTGGGGGTTTCCCCTTCCCCCATCTTCATCCTAACAAATGCCCCATATGTGTCTATGACCGAGAGGACGTAAAATACCATTTTTCATTCATTCATAGTGGGGGTTTTCCCTTCCCCCATCCTAACAAATGTCCCATATGTGCCTATGACCGAGAGGACGTAAAATACCATTTTTCATTCATTCATAGTGGGGGTTTTCCCTTCCCCCATCTTCATCCTAACAAATGCCCCATATGTGTCTATGACCGAGAGGACGTAAAATACCATTTTTCATTCATTCATAGTGGGGGTTTTCCCTTCCCCCATCCTAACAAATGCCCCATATGTGTCTATGACCGAGAGGACGTAAAACACCATTTTTCATTCATTCATAGTGGGGGTTTTCCCTTCCCCCATCCTAACAAATGTCCCATATGTGTCTATGACCGAGAGGACGTAAAATACCATTTTTCATTCATTCATAGTGGGGGTTTTCCCTTCCCCCATCCTAACAAATGCCCCATATGTGTCTATGACCGAGAGGACGTAACATACCATTTTTCATTCATTCATAGTGGGGGTTTTCCCTTCCCCCATCTTCATCCTAACAAATGTCCCATATGTGTCTATGACCGAGAGGACGTAAAATACCATTTTTCATTCATTCATAGTGGGGGTTTTCCCTTCCCCCATCCTAACAAATGTCCCATATGTGTCTATGACCGAGAGGACGTAACATACCATTTTTCATTCATTCATAGTGGGGGTTTTCCCTTCCCCCATCCTAACAAATGTCCCATATGTGTCTATGACCGAGAGGACGTAACATACCATTGTTCATTCATTCATAGTGGGGGTTTTCCCTTCCCCCATCCTAACAAATGCCCCATATGTGTCTATGACCGAGAGGACGTAACATACCATTGTTCATTCATTCATAGTGGGGGTTTTCCCTTCCCCCATCCTAACAAATGCCCCATATGTGTCTATGACCGAGAGGACGTAAAATACCATTTTTCATTCATTCATAGTGGGGGTTTTCCCCATCCCCCATCCTAACAAATGTCCCATATGTGTCTATGACCGAGAGGACGTAAAATACCATTTTTCATTCATTCATAGTGGGGGTTTTCCCCCCCCATCCTAACAAATGCCCCATATGTGTCTATGACCGAGAGGACGTAAAATACCATTTTTCATTCATTCATAGTGGGGGTTTTCCCTTCCCCCATCTTCATCCTAACAAATGCCCCATATGTGTCTATGACCGAGAGGACGTAAAATACCATTTTTCATTCATTCATAGTGGGGGTTTTCCCTTCCCCCATCTTCATCCTAACAAATGCCCCATATGTGTCTATGACCGAGAGGACGTAAAATACCATTTTTCATTCATTCATAGTGGGGGTTTTCCCTTCCCCCATCCTAACAAATGCCCCATATGTGTCTATGACCGAGAGGACGTAAAATACCATTTTTCATTCATTCATAGTGGGGGTTTTCCCTTCCCCCATCCTAACAAATGCCCCATATGTGTCTATGACCGAGAGGACGTAAAATACCATTTTTCATTCATTCATAGTGGGGGTTTTCCCCATCCCCCATCCTAACAAATGCCCCATATGTGTCTATGACCGAGAGGACGTAACATACCATTTTTCATTCATTCATAGTGGGGGTTTTCCCTTCCCCCATCTTCATCCTAACAAATGCCCCATATGTGTCTATGACCGAGAGGACGTAACATACCATTTTTCATTCATTCATAGTGGGGGTTTTCCCTTCCCCCATCCTAACAAATGTCCCATATGTGTCTATGACCGAGAGGACGTAACACACCATTTTTCATTCATTCATAGTGGGGGTTTTCCCTTCCCCCATCCTAACAAATGCCCCATATGTGTCTATGACCGAGAGGACGTAACATACCATTTTTCATTCATTCATAGTGGGGGTTTTCCCTTCCCCCATCTTCATCCTAACAAATGTCCCATATGTGTCTATGACCGAGAGGACGTAAAACACCATTTTTCATTCATTCATAGTGGGGGTTTTCTCCCCCATCCTAACAAATGTCCCATATGTGTCTATGACCGAGAGGACGTAACATACCATTTTTCATTCATTCATAGTGGGGGTTTTCCCTTCCCCCATCCTAACAAATGTCCCATATGTGTCTATGACCGAGAGGACGTAACATACCATTTTTCATTCATTCATAGTGGGGGTTTTCCCCTCCCCCATCCTAACAAATGCCCCATATGTGTCTATGACCGAGAGGACGTAAAACATACCATTGTTCATTCATTCATAGTGGGGGTTTTCCCTTCCCCATCCTAACAAATGCCCCATATGTGTCTATGACCGAGAGGACGTAAAATACCATTTTTCATTCATTCATAGTGGGGGTTTTCCCCATCCCCCATCCTAACAAATGCCCCATATGTGTCTATGACCGAGAGGACGTAAAATACCATTTTTCATTCATTCATAGTGGGGGTTTTCCCCATCCCCCATCCTAACAAATGTCCCATATGTGTCTATGACCGAGAGGACGTAAAATACCATTTTTCATTCATTCATAGTGGGGGTTTTCCCTTCCCCCATCATCCTAACAAATGTTCCATATGTGTCTATGACCGAGAGGACGTAAAATACCATTTTTCATTCATTCATAGCGGGGGGTTTCCCCTTCCCCCATCCCCATCCTAACAAATGCCCCATATGTGTCTATGACCGAGAGGACGTAAAATACCATTTTTCATTCATTCATAGCGGGGGGTTTCCCCTTCCCCCATCCCCATCCTAACAAATGTCCCATATGTGTCTATGACCGAGAGGACGTAAAATACCAT
>CM065692.1:9463899-9468899 GCA_017654935.2 Phymorhynchus buccinoides
CCTCCTTGTCTCCCTCCCTCCCCCTCTCTCTCTCTCTCTCATACACAAGTCATGAGAACAATTCTACTTTCTTGCAAGCACCGTTGAAAGTGGCAGCCTACAGAGTACAGCATAGCAGGAGACTTAAGTAGAACTAGCAAAGCAGTTATTAATAGCCAAAGGCTGTCAAGCCTAATGTGCCTAACTATGCCATGCTAAACTAATCCTCTCTGTGATTAACCCTTTCACCGCCAATATCGCATTTATGCACCACAATGGTTTAACACCCATGTCACCAAAAGGCATCAAATCAGGGCCTGTTATCCGAAGACCCTATTTTCTTAAATTTGAGAGGTAAGGATAGGCCTATGCATGATACAGAGGAATTCCCAATATTGCAGATTTTTCTCCTCCAAATTACGCTTAATGGTATTTTTTGGCTAAAAAAATGGCTGGCGGCGAAAGGGTTAAATGGTGGGTACAAAGTAAACACACAGGCATCAGAACAGTCTGGCGGTGAAAGGGTTAAATGGTGGGTACAAAGTAAACACACAGGCATCAGAACAGTCTGGCGGTGAAAGGGTTAAATGGTGGGTACAAAGTAAACACACAGGCATCAGAACAGTCTGGCGGTGAAAGGGTTAAATGGTGGGTACAAAGTAAACACACAGGCATCAGAACAGTCTGGCAGCGAAAGGGTTAAATGGTGGGTACAAAGTAAACACACAGGCATCAGAACAGTCTGGCGGTGAAAGGGTTAAATGGTGGGTACAAAGTAAACACACAGGCATCAGAACAGTCTGGCGGCGAAAGGGTTAAATGGTGGGTACAAAGTAAACACACAGGCATCAGAACAGTCTGGCGGTGAAAGGGTTAAATGGTGGGTACAAAGTAAACACACAGGCATCAGAACAGTCTGGCGGCGAAAGGGTTAAATGGTGGGTACAAAGTAAACACACAGGCATCAGAACAGTCTGGCGGCGAAAGGGTTAAATGGTGGGTACAAAGTAAACACACAGGCATCAGAACAGTCTGGCGGCGAAAGGGTTAAATGGTGGGTACAAAGTAAACACACAGGCATCAGAACAGTCTGGCAGCGAAAGGGTTAAATGGTGGGTACAAAGTAAACACACAGGCATCAGAACAGTCTGGCGGCGAAAGGGTTAAATGGTGGGTACAAAGTAAACACACAGGCATCAGAACAGTCTGGCGGTGAAAGGGTTAAATGGTGGGTACAAAGTAAACACACAGGCATCAGAATAGTCTGAAGTCCAATCCTCTGAAAAATGCGGTAAAAGGGGCATCAAGGCCCCAGACTGTAGAGGGATAACACTGAAATCAGTTCCCAACACCACCAAAAAGGCTCAATATAGTGATAAATCACTTTAAAATGCTATTTAACACAAAGGATAACACTGAATAAAAAGGCAAAACCTCCGACAAGAGAAGCCAATCCTCTGTCAGAAATTCTTAATCCTCTGACTGTCTTCTTCTTCTTTTTCTTCTTCTGCGTTCCCAGGCCGTATGGCCATTATCATAATGGGTAAGGTACGTATGTGTCCGGCTTTCAGTTTTTACTGGTCTCCCCGCTGCATACAGCCGACACATTCCGATTTCGGAGGAGCTCAAGGAGAAAACTTATTTGGAAGATTTTTTTGAAAAAAGGCAGGAGAATAGGCCAATAAGTCAGAAAGATAATAGATGATAGAAAGCAAAGGGAAAAGGCAGAGTCAAATAGAGTGGCAGATTAGAGGAAGTTACAAGCACAGAACTTCCAGAAGGTGGGGGAACTATTTTTATGAAAGACCCCCCGGTATCCCCACGGGGAGAAATCCTCTGACAATTCTGATGCCTGACACAGCAGAAATCACACGAAAACTACAACAAACAGGCCTGGTCTGGTGTTCAGCAGAATGCTTGAGGTCGGCAGTCTTCCCAGCTCCTGAACACACACAATTAAAACTACAACAAACAGGCCTGGTCTGGTGTTCAGCAGAATGCTTGAGGTCGGCAGTCTTCCCAGCTCCTGAACACACACAATTAAAACTACAACAAACAGGCCTGGTCTGGTGTTCAGCAGAATGCTTGGGGTCAGCAGTCTTCCCAGCTCCTGAACACACACAATTAAAACTACAACAAACAGGCCTGGTCTGGTGTTCAGCAGAATGCTTGAGGTCGGCAGTCTTCCCAGCTCCTGAACACACACAATTAAAACTACAACAAACAGGCCTGGTCTGGTGTTCAGCAGAATGCTTGAGGTCGGCAGTCTTCCCAGCTCCTGAACACACACAATTAAAACTACAACAAACAGGCCTGGTCTGGTGTTCAGCAGAATGCTTGAGGTCGGCAGTCTTCCCAGCTCCTGAACACACACAATTAAAACTACAACAAACAGGCCTGGTCTGGTGTTCAGCAGAATGCTTGGGGTCAGCAGTCTTCCCAGCTCCTGAACACACACAATTAAAACTACAACAAACAGGCCTGGTCTGGTGTTCAGCAGAATGCTTGAGGTCGGCAGTCTTCCCAGCTCCTGAACACACACAATTAAAACTACAACAAACAGGCCTGGTCTGGTGTTCAGCAGAATGCTTGGGGTCAGCAGTCTTCCCAGCTCCTGAACACACACAATTAAAACTACAACAAACAGGCCTGGTCTGGTGTTCAGCAGAATGCTTGAGGTCGGCAGTCTTCCCAGCTCCTGAACACACACAATTAAAACTACAACAACAACAAACAGGCCTGGTCTGGTGTTCAGCAGAATGCTTGAGGTCGGCAGTCTTCCCAGCTCCTGAACACACACAATTAAAACAACAACAGTGCATAAGATATCATCACTTTTCAACGTACATTGTATTATATATAATTATATTTCAACATGAGCTTGTACTCTTTAGTATCGTACTTCCAAATGTTTCAGAAATTTTCAAATCTAAATTCTGTTCACTGCATACTTTTTGGGGGGCGTGTGTGTGTGTGTGTGTGTGTGTGTGTGTGTGTGTGTGTGTTTGTGCGTGTGTGTATGTGTGTGTGTGTGTGTGTGTGTTTGTGTGTGTGGTGCATGCATCATTGCATGCATGCGTGCATGTGTTCATGTTCGTGTGTGTGATTTTAGAGAAAGTATTTGCACGCATATGCATGAGTGTATATATATGCATGTATATGTGCGTGCATGTATGTATGTCCGTGTGTGCGTGCATGTATGTGTAAGAGAGAAAGAAAGATGGGAGAGAGACAGACAGACAAATTGTGTGTATGTACATCATCACAAGTCACCTTATGATGGATTTAAACCATCAAACCACTTGTGCACAGGGTCCTAAAATGATCTAACTTTAGTCAAATACTTGATGTTTAACCCTTTCACTGCCAGCCATTTTTTTCAGCCCAAAAATTCCATTAAACTTAGCTGGGTAGAGAAAACATTGTATCTGCAATATTAGGAATATTCACAATCACAATCACAATCCTTTCAGTGTCTTCACACAAAGGCAAGACATTTGTTACCCGGCATGCACATGTTATTAATAAAATTGTCAAACACGCAAGTAATGTTGAGAAAGACGAATCTGGACAGGAAAATCTGACAAAAACTGTAAAGGAAAGAAAAAAGAAGTGCAGCCAGAAGACAGCGAACGTGTCGCGCCCAAGAAAGATAACTCTTCAGTGGTAGGATAATTATGTCACTGTGTACCCTGGCTTAAACAGTATGCAGGTCATCCTTCTTCTTCTTCTTCTGTGTTCCCAGGCCATATGGCCATAATGGGTAAGGTACGTATGTGTCTGGTTTTCAGTTTTCACTGGTCTCCCCGCTGCGTACAGCCAACACGTTCCGATTTCGGAGGAGCTCAAAGGAGAAAATTGGGATGATTTTTTTTTTTTAAAGGCAGGAGAATGGGCCAATAAGGCAGAAAGATAGTAGATGACAGAAAACAAAGGGAAAAGGCAGAGTCAAAGAGAGTGAAAGATAAGTGGAAGTTACAAGCACAGAACTTCCAGAAGGTGGGGGAACTATTTGTACGAAAGACCCCCGGTATCCCCACAGGGGAAAGTGCAGGTCATAATTCTTAACTCTTGAATGTGTTGTTGACCTACTTTAATATCAATAATCTTCTTACCATAGTTTTCTTATCAAATGTTTCATGAGATTTAAAACACACACATGTGACACAATGATAAAACTGTGTGTGTGGCATTAACCCTTTCACTGCCAAAGTCGCATTTTAGCACCACATTGATTTAGCACCCATGTCACTGAAAGGCATTAAATTGGGGTCTATTATCCACATACCAGATTGTCTTAGTTTTGGGAAGTAAGGATAGACCTTATGCTATATATGTCACAGAAGAATCCCCAATACTGCAGATGGATTTTGTTCTCTACCTAGGTAAATTTAATGGACATTTTTGGCTGGCGGTGAAAGGGTTAATGAATGAACAAACCAAAAGGGGGGAAGAAGAAGAAAGATAAGTCAAAACAAAACAAAACAAAAATTCACTAACTTGACTAACAGTCAATCAACATGCTTCCACAAGCCAAAATTAAAATCCAGTCAATTGTCCATTTCCAAAAAGTGGATAGAGAAGCATGATTTCAGTGTTGCTTTTTTGTTTTGTTTTTTCATCTTCTTCTTCTCTTTGGGGCCCACAATCATTCAATTGATCATTCTGGCACCCTCAGGAAAACAAAAAGGGAAAAGGGGGGTCGGTTCCATTTGATAAAGGGCATTAGGTTACTGCATGGATGTAGCCCCTGGGCATTTAAGTGTTAGTGACCCAGCCAGCTCGCGCCCATTCAGCATGGTTGAGCGTGATGCCACGCCCTGAAACAGGATATGGAGGGATGTGGATGGGTGGAGGACAGGGGAGGGGGAGGCTGGCGAGTCATGGCCAATTTTTGTACTTATGCCGTGTTAGGGGAATAAAAGTGAATATCGTCGTGTGACCTTTAGTCTCAAAGGAAAGCTGTGGTCAGTGTGAAGAGGCACGCATAGCTAACAAAAGGTATCCCATGTAGTTGCACT
>CM065692.1:9473899-9481399 GCA_017654935.2 Phymorhynchus buccinoides
AAAATGAAGGCAACTACTCAGGGTGTTACTTCTTATTTGTAAAAAAAAAGTTTATGATGAGTGATCAAACACATCTGAGTATTTGTTTTGCGCAATCAACTGCAAGTCGGGTAATCAAAAAGTTGAAAAACGCACACACGCATTGCCATAATCTCATTCTTAGCTGGTGCATTTGTACCAGTGATCCCTGGAGTCTTTAAGCCAGGGTACGACAATAACAATATCAACTTGTATTAGCATTTTATGTTCTTATTTTGGTTATAGCAATTGTTTTTCCTTTATCTGTATGCATTTTCATTCGCAACTTTTCTGCACATGCTGACATGCGCACTCGTATGCATAAGGCCAAAACAAAAAAAAGGTCTGTTTCCGGGAACATGGCCCCAAAAAATAGGGTAGGTAGTAGGTAGGCTTTCAAATTATTATTTATTTATTTTTTCTTCGCCATGCAAGATTTTTGCCGTATTTGCTGAAACATGTGAATTTCACTGCATCCGCATGATCGCATTTAGACATAGAAATGGCAATCGCGTGCCTTGCGCCCGCCATTGTGTTGGCGGATGTTGATCACGAAAGTCTGCGCAAATAACGGTCCTTGACTACGCCGAGTGAGAGTGCAATGGTTGTTTCCCTTGCATCGTCTGCTCAAATTGCTTTTTTTTTGGGGGGGGGGGGGGGGGAAAACATCCACAACAAAAAATTAGGGTCGGCAGCAAAAACTAGCCTCGGTCGGGTTACCGGAAACAGACTTTTTTTTTTTTTTTGCTTAATAAACATCAAACGGAATTAATGCGTCAGTACACAACACACTAGGTCAGACAGAAATGGTCAGACATTGTATAAAATTTATAAAACCCACTAAGCACTCCACAAATGTCCATTTTAGTTCTTCTTCTTTGTTTGATCTTCCACCTTCATCATATATTTGATATTTAATATACTGAAGATTAACTTGGAAAAAGGTTTCTGCGCTTAGGTTAGGCTTCTGGTTTAAAGTCTTGGCTTGGTATGAGGGGTAGAGAGGGTTGTTCACACAAACGAAAATATGAGAGAAAGTAAAACACCCCCCCAAAAAAACAACCAAAAAAGACAAGGATTTCCCCCAAACAGGATCACCTTTACAACAACAACAAAAAAGAAAGAAAGAAAGAAAAGTGAAAAGAAAAGAAAAGGAACAAGAGAAAAGAAATAAAAAAGAAACAGAAGCAAAAAACAAAGGACAAAAATAGGTGGAAGGGGGAGGGGGAACATGAAAAAAAAAAAGTGAAGATGAAAACTTCCCGAATGTGATAACAATTAAAAAGGTGAACTCCCTACGAAAACTACTAAAACTAATTTGGCACAAAGTGACAAACTTTCTTTACAAACTGGATAATGAATGCATGGAATGATCTAACTAACGAGGCAATACAATTTTAGACCCTCTATTTTTTTTTCTTTTCTTTTATTATTTATTCTTCTTCTTTATAATTTATTTATACTTTACTACTTGCTCTCCCCAAGTTTTTTCCGTTGGCATTTATACCAGAATTGGGTGCCTGCCAATGTACTACATGTATGCACTGATGCAGATGCAGATGCAAAATCATTAACCCTTTCACCGGCTGCCATTTTTCAGCCAAAAAGTACCATTAAACTTAACTGGGTAGAGAGAAAAAGATATCTGCAATATTGCAAATTCCTCTGACATGTATAACATTAGGCCTATCCTATCCTTACCTCCCAAAATTAAGAAAATAGGGTCTTTGGACAACAGGCCCTGATTTGATGCCTTTTAGTGACAAGTGCTAAACCATTGTGCTAAAATGCGACATTGGTGGTGAAAGGGTTTTAAAAATGCATTTAATATTCAATAGATAAGCACTTCCAAAATATGTATTATGCAGTGAATCTTGCAAAATTAGATCAGTAGTAAAAAATACAATTAGCTCAGAAAAAGCAAGAAGAAAATTAAAATAAAACCCCAACTGTGAGAAAAATATTGAAAATTGGGCCTTCGTCAGGCCTATATCATTGTTAAAGGCATAGCAGCTGATCCTAAGATTCAGGTCTCGCTAGTTAGAAACAGTCTTTCACAACAGGGAAAAAAGGAGGGTTGCAGCCAGCAGAATAAGCAAACGTGACCTCGCATCTCGTGAGGATCGTTTATAATTATAGGCCTGCTTTTTAGTTTATGATAGCTTCTGCCAGCCTGTAGAGTCTTTGGCGAAACGTCCTCTGTGGCAGTTTCAAAATGGATTTGTTCTCAACATGTCTGCGCAATTGTGAAGAGTTAGGGATAGGTTTAGGGTTAGAGATAGGGATAGGTTTAGCCTAGGGTCAATTTAGTGTTGAATACACAAAAGATAAAATTTGATAGTACGTCATGATCGATTTCGCACATGCGCAGACATGTTGAGAACAAATCCATTTTGAGAATGCCACACCTCTTTTGAGCCACATGTTCTGATTTCAGGAGACGGCCGTGATGTGACCACATCAATTTTGCCCAATGTGCTTGTCAAAAAGATCATTCTGAATCCAAACTTGCTAATTGTTTCTGGCATTGCAAATTAGATGTTCTTTACGATGCAAATTTGATTAACTAAGGAAGGAAAATGAGAGAGGATGCTAAAGACAGTGTTCGCCACAAGTTGCCAAACGAATTATGATTAGCATGATGCTTTCTCCTGCACCAGTGCCTTGGTTTTGACAGCCAGCCATGGAGCACATAAAGGAATACGCACAGGTGAGATTGACTATTAACTGATTAAAAAAATATTTTTACCCCGCCCCCCCCCCCCCCCCCAAAAAAAAAAAAAAAGAAGAAGAAAGATTGATGTATTTTATAAATGTTAGACTCTTTAGCTCTTCTAGCACGCTATGGATGAATGCATTCGCCCAGTACATCACTCTACACTCCCACCAAATGCAAAGACATTCACTGCCAAGCACCCTGCCAAGTGTTTGTCTATTTTTAAAGCTTATTAAATGCGACTGTTTCTTCCATTAATCTTAAAGCAACACATGAACACTTGAGAGAAAAAAAGTTATTCCCCTCTTGTCGTTGAGATGCAATGGCCAACCAAGAATGTAAAAAAAATATATGGCGCCAGAAGAGTTAAAGAAGGATTCAGCATTTGCACACACTTGCTGTTACAAACAGTGCCATGACAAGAATTTAACTATTGATACATTACTGATACACTAAAAACACATTCACGTTTGCACATTCACATGCTCACACATATTTGCCACACACACACACATTCACATCATGTACACACCACACAAATAAGATTTTATGATGAAAATGATGTTTTACGTCCTCTCGGTCATAGACACATATGGGACATTTGTAAATACAAAGATGGTGGGAACAATACTGGCTGCAATGCCCGGAGGCAGTGCAGCACCAGTAAAGTCCCGAGTTTTTATCAATATAAGTGTAGCGGTAACCACGCCTCGGTTTAAACCTCATCGGTTATGGTACCGCCACAGATGTGCATTTGTCGTCTTTGAGTTTTATAGTGTACAGTATTGCATGTATAATCTATTATGTGATGTATGAGAAATATTTTTTATGCAGTTATATCAATATGTACTTCATATCTTTTATAACTAAAACTTTTCTTTAATTTCTTACATTACAAAGATTTCTTCGGCGGAAGTCGGACATGCTGGGCCTAACCATTTCTTAGTTATGCGCATATGACAGGAGGAAAAAGAATAAAACATAAAAAAAAGTTATGGATACATCACATATATATATGATATTTTTATTTATAAGAATAACCTTTTAGATGTAATTGCATGGAGTATTACTATTTGTGCATGATTTTTATAATAATACTTTTTTAATAGTCTATAATAATATTTCTTCTTCTTCTTCTTCTGCGTTCCCAGGCCATATGGTCATAATGGGTAAGGTACGTATGTGTCCAGTTTTAAGTTTTCATAAGGCGGTACATTTTTTCTTAGACTGAGCCCCCTGCGCTTTATAATATGACTAATATTATTAGTAATAAACTATGACAAAATCTGAATTTTCTGTCAAATTTGCGGGGTGCGCCTTATAATCAGGTGTGCCTTACAGTCCATATAATACGGTAACTGTCTTAGTTAACTTAATCAGGGGTGAAATGAATAAGGGGAAGGAACTTCTTGTAATTAACTCCCTTTTTACCAAAGTTATTTATGGCACCGATTCGCCTAGCAAAGTGAAAGTAGTTGCCACAACAATACAGACGCAAGTTCATCAAGCGAATCGGTGCCATAAATAACTTTGGTAAAACAAGGGAGTTAATTACGAGAAGTTCCTTCCCCTTATTCATTTCACTATATCCTCCGTCTTAGCCTCACTATTTCATATTTGCTTAATCAGGGGTGCATGTGGGCATGCCTGAACTCTGAAGCCTGAATTCAGGCAATTTAATGCTGCTTCAGGCAGCTGAGTGCCTGAAGAAAGAGCTCTTTAACCCCTTCACTGCCCACGACGTATATACGTCCTCTATGGCGCTTCAGTACTTGCCACCGACGTATATATTTGCGTCACCGCTAAATAGCGATATTGCCGCGTTCATAAATTGCGCGGCAAGCCAGCGGCGCATGCACAAGTAGTAGGCGGCAGCGAAGGGGTTAACATGATGTCATTCTTTTGTACATTAGGTTTCGGCAAGAAAGTTCAGTCAAAAGTGTTGGTCACTGCGTGCACCCATGCTTAATAATGTCATGTTGCGTTTGCATGACAGTATGTGCTGGAGAGCTCCAGACAATGCCCCCGGGATCTGCTCCGGTCTGACACTCCTGTTGTCACTCCCTCCAACAAAGCGTAAGTGTTACTGTTAGATTGTGTCTCTGTCACTGGAGCATGTCATTATGATTATTACTATTAGGTATTACTATTAGGTACTTTATAGTCACTGAGGCGTCTCTGTGAAATTCGGGTTGCTCCCATCTGGAGGGCGCGTCGCAGCCAGAGGCGCGCCACCCAATTTTTGTTTTGGGGGGCATGAGATTTTTGTGTGATTGATGAGGAAGGAAAAGGGGGGATGGGTAAATTTTGACCAAATGACAACTTTTTCGTTACCACTGGGTTTAGCGTATGCTAAGTGCATGGGCACACTGGACCTCGGTTTATCGTCTCATCAGAAAGACTCCACGTTCAGACCGTAAGGCCTAGTTGTACCCCAGGTTCGAACTCGGGTTTACTTGACACGAGGCGAACGCGTTACCACTGTGCCACTCTGCACTCTATGTGTATGCATCTGACTGAACATTACTAATACTGTCTGTAGTGTGTGTGGTGCTTTTTTGTTGCGTTTTTACGAAAGTACAAATTATGCAGAAACATTTTTGCTTTAAGTAAATCAGGATGTTCTTTTGTTCGGTGTTCATGACAATTTTGCGTGGGAAGGGGAGGGGCTGAAGGAGAGAATGTGTGTGTCCATCACTATGTGAATGTGTGTGTGTCCGTCACTATGTGAATGTGTGTTGTGTGTGTGTGGGACAGAGAGAGAGAGAGAGAGAGAGAGAGTGTG
The DNA here is from genome assembly GCA_017654935.2 of Phymorhynchus buccinoides. Classification (NCBI taxonomy): domain Eukaryota; kingdom Metazoa; phylum Mollusca; class Gastropoda; order Neogastropoda; family Raphitomidae; genus Phymorhynchus; species Phymorhynchus buccinoides. The sequence goes on from CM065692.1 coordinate 9,479,419, forward strand.
TGTGCTTTATGGGAATGTGTGTGTGTGAGAGAGAGAGAGAGAGAGAGAGAGAGAGAGAGAGAGAGAGAGAGAGAGAGAGAGAGAGAGAGAGTGTGTGCTTTATGGGAATTTGTGTGTATGAGTGTGTTGTTGTTGTTCTTTAATTTAACGTCTTTTCACTTAAAGTGATATTAGACAAGAAAAGTGAGTGAGTATGTGAGTGTGTGTGTGGGGAGGGGGGAGGGGGGTGTGTGTGTGTGGGGGGGGGGGGGGGGGGTATGTGCACGCGTGCATATGTGCATGCGTGTCTGTGTGCTAGATGAGTTTGTGTGTGTGTGCGTGCATATGTGTGTGTCTCTCTCAATGAATTAGTGTGCGCGTGTTTGTGTGTGTCCACCAGTGTGTTGTTTCTCTGATGATCAGTGACTTTAACATTTTCCTTAAGATGTACTTATCTGCATCAATACAATGATGGTGAATAAGTGACTGGTGTCTGTGCACAGGAAAACCCTGGACCAGAAGCTGCTGGAACTTTACCTGGAGGAGACAGAGAAACAGGAGGAAGATTCGGTCAGTGCTTGGCTCATAGGAATTATATATACAGGGGTGAATGTTCCAGAATTCTGGTTTTTAGGCTACCAAAACGCCCTGTGGGGATACCGGGGGGTCTTTTGTAAAAATAGTTCCCCCACCTTCTGGAAGTTCTGTGCTTGTAACTTCCTCTAATCTGTCACTCTCTTTGACTCTGCCTTTTCCCTTATAATTGCTTGCTGTCATCTACTATCTTTCTGCCTTAACGGTCCATTCTCCTGCCTTTTTTCACAAAACACTTTCAAAAAGATTTCCTCCAGCCAAAGTCAGACTTGCTTGGCCTAACTATTTCTTAGTTAGGCGCACAACGGCAGCATAACGCATCTGCGCTCATTATTGACAGGAAACTGTCTGAGCGATCGAAGAAGAAGAAGAAGAAGGCTACCAAAACTTGTGGCTTCTGGTTTTTGGAGGGTGGCTTCCAGATTTGTGTAGAGATCTTTTTACAAGGATTTCAGGGTTTTTTAATATTTTATTTAAAAGTGAACTTCCCTCTTTTTTTAAAAAAATTGTCCCCCAAAAAGTGGGCAGTGGCATTATTGACTACAGGCGATTAAGAACATTTTGAACATTTTCGCTCTAGCTCGGAGGTGCTCTCTCCATCAAGTGACTTAATATTGTTTTCAAACACAACTAGGCAAAGCTTATCAGACTCAAACGGGAATTAAAAAAAGAGAATAATGATAATAATAAGAGTACATTTATATAGCGCTTTGCCTCAAATGAGCCCAAAGCGCTTTACAATCAATTATTCATCAGCAAGTACATAACAAAAATAATACTTAAGAATGACACAAACGGGCAACAGTGCATAGACAAAGCAACCCATGGTGTGTCATGTCAGACCTGTTTACTCTACTCTTTTCGAGTAGTATTCTACTCAATTTGGACCTCTACTATTCAAAACTGAAGATAATCCTCTTTAATTCTTGATTACTACAGTGGAACCTCCCTTATAATAATAATAATAATAATAATAATTGTACATTTATATAGCGCTTTACCTCAGATGAGCCCAAAGTGCTTTACAATCAATGATTCATCAACAAACAACAAAAACAGCATTCAAGAGTGACACCAACCAGCAACAGCGCATATACAAAGCAACTCTCTCTCTCTCTCTAACACACACACACACACACACACACACACACACGCACACGCGCACACACATAAACACACATATTTATCGACGCCAACTCGTTCATACCCCATTCGGTAAGCCACAGCAACCGAGCCGCATGGACTGACCACATACACCAACACACATACACAAACACCCTCACACAAAAAACGTATGCACGCAGACAGACACACAGACACGCACACAAACACAGACACACACACACACATGCGTGCACACACAACCCACAAAACCAAAACACACACAAAGCACACATGTATGCACACA
>CM065692.1:9486399-9501399 GCA_017654935.2 Phymorhynchus buccinoides
TGTCTAGTAGCTAGTGTTCATGGTAACAATATTGTAGTAAGTGAGATTAAGCATTGCTATTATGAATGAGTGTACAAAAATGCATTTATGTATTCTATGTATGTTGACATACACCTCCAAGCCTTTTCAAGCACATACACACGCTGTTGTATAATTATGCATGCACACAACACACATACACACTCTCAACGTTTTCAAAACATATTTCTTATTCTTGCTGCATTGGCACAAGGGCTTATCTATTGGCCACTGCAACGACTGCCTTTTGCAAGAGTGAATGCCCTTGGTAGATGCTTGGGTACTGACCAGCAGGGGCTTAACTTGCTAATTAACCCATGCCAATAACAGCCTTTTGCAAGAGTGAATGCCATTTTGGGTACTGACCAGCAAGGGCATAACTCTCGCTGTCAAGGGTGTTAATAACCCTAGTTGCAGTGGCCAATACACATTGACACCTATGTGTGTGAGCAGGTGAGCGTGTTCTACAGTGGCTGCGTCATCGTGGAGGTGCGGGACTACCGACGAAGCTCTCCCGGGTCTTACGACTCCCATTACACCTTGCTGCGGCCCTCTGCTCAGGTAGGCCATATTCGGCATTCTTCTTCTCCTTCTCTTCTTCTTCGATCGCTCAGACAGCTGCGGCCCTCTGCTCAGGTAGGCCATATTCAGCATTCTTCTTCTTCTTCTTCGATCGCTCAGACTGCTGTGGACTTTGCTCAGGTAGGTCATATTCAGCATTCTTCTTTTTCTTCTTCTCTTCTTCTTCGATCGCTCAGACAGCTGCGGCCCTCTGCTCAGGTAGGCCATATTCAGCATTCTTCTTCTTCTTCTTCTCTTCTTCTTCGATCGCTCAGACTGCTGCGGACTTTGCTCAGGTAGGTCATATTCAGCATTCTTCTTTTTCTTCTTCTTCTGCTTCTTCTCTTCTTCTTCAATCGCTCAGACAGTTGCGGCCTTCTGCTCAGGTAGGTCATATTCAGCATTCTTCTTCTTCTTCTTCTTCTTCTTCTTCAATCGTTCAGACAGTTTCCTGTCAATTATGAACGCAGGTGCGTCATGCTGCCATTATGCGCCTAACTAAGAAATAGTTGGGCCCAGCAAGTCCGACTTCGGCTGGAGGAGATATTTTTGAAAGTGTTTCTTGAAAAAAAGGCAGGAGAATGGACCGGTAAGGCAGAAAGATAGATGACAGTAAAGCAAAGGGAAAAGGCAGAGTCAAAGAGAGTGACAGATTAGAGGAAGCTACAAGCACAGAACTTCCAGAAGGTGGGGGAACTATATGCAAGAGACCCCCCGGTATAGAGTGAGAACAGTTTAGAAAAAGAAAGTATGGCCACGGTGATATAATTCTCAATCAGAGCTGTGCTAGCACGGATGACGGTGTGGGAGTTAGGAACGCCAGAGGGTGAACATTATCTCCTGGGGCAGTGCGTGGATGCCTCGTACCTCCATACGGGGAGATGGACGACCCCGCCCCCCTCCACGAGTCTCTCCCCATGGGGAAACAGGGGGGGTCTTTCATAAAATAGTTCCAACACCTTCTGGAAGTTCTATGTTTGTAACTTCCTCTAATCTGCCGCTCTCTTTGACTCTGCCTTTCCTTTTTTTTTACCATCATCTACTAATTTTCTGCATTATTGGTCCATTCTCCTGCCTTTTTTGTTCTTCTTTGAGCTCCTTCGAAATCAGAATGCAGCGCGAAGACCAGTGAAAACTGAAAACTGGACATATACGTACCACACCCATGATGGCCTGGGAATGCAGAAAAAGAAGATAGTGCATATAAGTAGCATGAGTAGTGGTGTGAGGTTTTTTTAATGCCAGAGGGTGAACCTTATCTCCGCTGCGTGTTCAGAGATAAGATTTGTCTTCCAGTTGGAGGATTTTCTCCTTTGTGATGGCCCCAGAGGTCATTTTTGAGATCAGTGTAAATCTGTGGAGAAAATGTGGGGGAGGTGGGGGGTGGTAGGGTTAGGTTTAGTGTTGAAGCGAAAATGCGGTGAGCATGAGTTCAATAGATGTGGTGTTCTCAATTGGTTCATTCTGTCAGTCTGTCTGTTTCTGTCTCTCAGTCTCTGTCTCAGAAAATCACTAGCCCTGAGTGAATGGTCTTCATAATTGCACACATTTTTGTAGGATCAAGGAGATTATATTTTTAATAATTTTGCTGTTTCAGGCTGATTTGTACAGGTTCAAACACAAAAATTCTTCAGCCTCAGGGGGCTTTGCCCCCATGACCCCCTAGCAGACCTGTTTACCATCCCTATTTTGCCGTAATTTTTATGGGGAAAAAAGTCAAATTACAGCTACGAACAAAAAATACGGGAATTTTGTTTTCCTAAGTATAAATTAAAAAAACTACAGTTGCGTCGGTAAGCGAAGCTTTTGAAACGATGCGGTGAAAAGTAATTTCGTGCCATTTCCTTTTCTGTTTCAAAATGGCGTCCAAGCGAGTGCATTCCGAAGCTTCTGTATCGAAAATCTGAATAGGGGTATACTGGTCTGTCAGGCTGACTTTTACAGGTTCAAACACAAAAATTCTTCATCCTCAGGGGGCTTTGCCCCCATGACCCCCTAGACTCCCTCCTCTTTTGTCCTCCTTTTTGGTTCTCTGAGAATCTCGTCTCTGGTGTTGCAGTCTCTGACGGCCGACGTGCAGTCCCTGGCGGCGGAGTTTGGCGGCGGGGCATGGACCCAGGACGACATTCAACAGCTTGAGGCGGAGCTGCTGCTGCGCGTCTCGGACCCCCTGTGCCTGAACCCCTCGCCCGCCGTGGCCGCCGTCAACACCCAGCTGCACCACGAGCAGAAGAGGCTGCGCGAGCCCTCCATCAGAAGGTAAAGGGCCAGCCTCACCGCATGCGATGCCATGCCGGTGCGATGCGATTGTGACGATGTCTGTGAGTCATGATTCATGTGGGAATACCTCCATCTAAAAACAAGTCTGCCATTTTCGCTCACTGCACTCATGCCGACCCCAATACACGAATGAAATCAAATGTCTCATGCAAAAGTATAGATTTTTTCATCAGATTCGTGTATGTGGGCACTACAGACCTGTTTACTCTACTCGTTTTGAGTAGTAGTCTACTCAATTTGGACCTTTACTACTCTTCAAAACTGAAAATAATGCTCTTTAATTCTTGATTACTACTCATTTTCAGTGAACATTATTTGATGGTTTAATGAATAAAGCTACACATTTTGCACCAAAACTACTCATTTCAGCTATCTAGGCTACTCAAGACTTGTGTAGGGGGTAAGCAGGTCTGGTAAAGGCATACCTGTTTACCTATGATTTTGCCGTAATTTTTATGAAACAAAAGTGAAATTACGGCGACAAAAATTTGTTTATAAAAAAAACATCACTACAGCTGCGTCGGCAAGTGATGCTTTCGAAACAATGCAGTGAAAAGTCATTCCGGTTCCCAGTCATTCTGTTTCAAGATGGCGTCAAAGCGACCGCGTGGTGAGATCACAAGCAGTTTGAACAGGTTAGTAAGCTGAGTTTGAAAGAAAAAAGGCGAATACATGGTTTAAAAAATGTTCTTAAAGGTCTCCCAGTGCACTATTGCTTGCATATAATCGGGTTAGGTGAAGAAAAAGAATTTGCCGCGCGTTGGATTAGGGGTTTTTTCTCAAAATTACTACAGACCTGCCTACCCATATGATTTTTCCGTATTTTGTACACGATTTTGAGCCCCAGTACTGCAGTATGGTAAATGGAAAATTAATACGGCAAAAATTTGAACTTAAGGTCTTCTAAGATCGGTCAAAATCGAGTGTTTTTCGTCATTTCGCATGGCGGTTTAATGTTCTGTAATGTTCTGTTTTGGGGTCTCCTTGCAAAATACAGAATTTTGAGAAAAAATACGGAATTTTATTTGTTGGAGTACCTAAAAAAGAAATTGGGGGTGGGCAGGTCTGTTACTATTAAAAAAATCAGAAATTACACATTTGCACAGGGCTGTAAAGAGGCACACCCTGTTTGTTGTGTGTTTTGACAGGGCTGTAAAGAGGCACACCCTGTTTGTTGTGTGTTTTGACAGGGCTGTAAAGAGGCACACCCTGTTTGTTGTGTGTTTTGACAGGGCTGTAAAGAGGCACACCCTGTTTGTTGTGTGTTTTGACAGGGCTGTAAAGAGGCACACCCTGTTTGTTGTGTGTTTTGACAGGGCTGTAAAGAGGCACACCCTGTTTGTTGTGTGTTTTGACAGGGCTGTAAAGAGGCACACCCTGTTTGTTGTGTGTTTTGACAGGGCTGTAAAGAGGCACACCCTGTTTGTTGTGTGTTTTGACAGGGCTGTAAAGAGGCACACCCTGTTTGTTGTGTGTTTTAACAGGGCTGTAAAGAGGCACACCCTGTTTGTTGTGTGTTTTGACAGGGCTGTAAAGAGGCACACCCTGTTTGTTGTGTGTTTTGACAGGGCTGTAAAGAGGCACACTCTATTTGTTGTGTGTTTTAACAGGGCTGTAAAGAGGCACACCCTGTTTGTTGTGTGTTTTGACAGGGCTGTAAAGAGGCACACTCTATTTGTTGTGTGTTTTAACAGGGCTGTAAAGAGGCACACCCTGTTTGTTGTGTGTTTTGACAGGGCTGTAAAGAGGCACACTCTGTTTTTTGTGTGTTTTAACAGGGCTGTAAAGAGGCACACCCTGTTTGTTGTGTGTTTTAACAGGGCTGTAAAGAGGCACACCCTGTTTGTTGTGTGTTTTGACAGGGCTGTAAAGAGGCACACCCTGTTTGTTGTGTGTTTTAACAGGGCTGTAAAGAGGCACACCCTGTTTGTTGTGTGTTTTGACAGGGCTGTAAAGAGGCACACCCTGTTTGTTGTGTGTTTTGACAGGGTTGTAAAGAGGCACACCCTGTTTGTTGTGTGTTTTAACAGGGCTGTAAAGAGGCACACCCTGTTTGTTGTGTGTTTTGACAGGGCTGTAAAGAGGCACACTCTATTTGTTGTGTGTTTTAACAGGGCTGTAAAGAGGCACACCCTGTTTGTTGTGTGTTTTGACAGGGCTGTAAAGAGGCACACCCTGTTTGTTGTGTGTTTTAACAGGGCTGTAAAGAGGCACACCCTGTTTGTTGTGTGTTTTGACAGGGTTGTAAAGAGGCACACCCTGTTTGTTGTGTGTTTTGACAGGGCTGTAAAGAGGCACACACAGGTGGCTGAAAATCGCAAGAGAAAGCTGTCGCAGGGGCCGGCCCCCAAAGAACTGCAGCTGTTTGATTTTCTGCAGAAGAAGAGGGACAAGTCCAAAACTCCTGCCAAAACCATCAAGGTGTGGAATGTGTGTGTGGGTGTGCATGCGTGGGGGGTGGGGGTGGGGGGCATGTTTGTGTGTGTGTGTGCACGTAAAGCATAGCAAATGGGCTTCCATACAAGTCTAACACAATCAATTGGGGCGAAAATAATAATGAGGCAAATTTTGGTCACCCCTATTTTTTTTAGGTCTTAAACAGGGTCCAAAGACCGCAAATGAGGCACTTTCAATTTCCTAGCAATCACCCCAATTTAGTTTTCACCTTTTTTGTTAGTGTATGCGTAGGAGTGCACATAGCACATAACAAATGGGGTGGTAATACAAGTCTGACACAGTCAAGTTGGGTGAATTGAAAAGTGGGGCAAACTTTTGTTATATCGTACCTGTTCAAGCAAGCTAACTATTCTAAGCGTATTTTGTTCTTACTACAGTAGCATGTCGCCCCAATGGACAGGGTTTTGGTCATCGCCCCTTTTACTGTGAAATACACTCATGTGGTGTGTGTTTGCAAATATAATTTGTGTATGTGTGTACATGCATGTACATGTGTGTGTGTGTGTGGCTCTAAAAAAAAAAGATGTTTCTTAAAAAAATGTAAAATATGACTGATATGTATTGGCTTTCTAAATATTTCTCTCTCACTCTCTCATTAGGTACATTGTAGTCACAGAGGCGTGTCTGTGAAATTCGGGTTGCTCCCACTTGGATAACGCGTTGCAGCCAGAGGCGCGCCACCAAATTTTGAAAAAACATTTGCATCGATTTTTGTGTTACTGATGAGGAAGAGAAGTGGGGGGGGGGGGGGGGGGGGGGGGGGTAAATTTTGACCAAATGACAACTTTTTCGTTGCCACTGGGATTAACGCGTGCTAAGTGCATGGGCACACGGGACCTTGGTTTATCGTCTCATCCAAAAGACTCCACGTTCAGACCATAAGGCCTAGTGCAAAGTGAGTGGAAAAATTCCCTGTACTCAGGTTCGAACTCGGGTTTACTTGACACAAGGCGAAACGCGTTACCTCTGTGCCACTCTACACCTATATTGTCTTACACACTCTTTCTCTGTGACTCTCTCTTTCTTTCTGACTCTCTCTCTCTCTGACTCTCTCTCTCTCTGACTCTCTCTCTCTCTGACTCTCTCTCTGACTCTCTCTCTCTCTCTCTTTCTGACTCTCTCTCTGACTCTCTCTCTCTGACTCTCTCTCTCTCTCTGACTCTCTCTCTCTTTCTTTCTGTCTCTCTCTCTCTCTGACTCTCTCTCTCTCTGACTCTCTCTCTCTCTGACTCTCTCTCTCTTTCTTTCTGTCTCTCTCTCTCTCTGACTTTCTCTCTCTTTCTCTCTGACTCTCTCTCTCTCTGACTCTCTCTCACTCTCGTCTTAAGAGCTGTGTTTGTTTGGCTTACCATGCTGTGCATGCCAGTCACAGCCAGTCTAGCCTCATCATTTGAAGAGTGTGTCTTTCAGAGCGTGGACACGTGGCGCCAGCGAAGCTGTAACCTGGCTGTTCCGAAGGATCTGGAAGTGAGTGAAATCGAACGCTGTGCATGTCAAACTTCAAATGGCTATAAAATCAAAACTTTTCTATGAAAATTTTTACTTTACCTTTATTCAAGATAAAACCAGTATAAAAATAGTACTAATATGCGTCATCCATTCACTGCCGTCATTGTTAAGTTTAGTGTGTTGTCACCTCGTCAAAGTCTTTTTAATTTTATTCATCGTATATAGTGTGTATTTCACCTTCATGTGCTTGTGTGAGTGTAGCGTTTTGATGTTTTTTATATCAATTATAAAACCATAGTTTCAAAATAAAAACAAAATTATAAAATAAAAATATCTACATTTTAAGAAAATCTCTTTTTCTTTTCCCCTTCCCCCTTTTCCCCCAAATCTAAAATTCACAGAAATGTCCCGTATGGCTCATGCCGAGAGGACGTAAAACTTTAACCTTGCGTTGAAAATTTGTAGTAATGTTATGTTAAATTTTCTTGTTTGCATATTTGCTTACAAATGAAAATAAAAACCCTCTCAGTAATCACTAAGTTATTGTTACATAAAATTTCCAACCTTCTCATTTCAACGCTATTGTAAACTTGCTCACTCATGCACATTTTCAACTCAAAAGCACAAAGAAACACTTTAGATTGTAAATGGAATTTATTGTTTGACTGATTCATACATTTATTATGCATGCACAAATGATATTAATTAATATGCTTAATATTGAAAAATGCATGTTGATGGATGTGTGTGTGAGAGAATGAAGGAATTGTGGAGTGGAGGGATGAGAGAGGAAAATAAAATATTTTATAACATAAAATCAATACTAAACAAGATAACTCAAGTCTGTTTCCTGTGTATTGACTTGGAGTCTTTGCTCCATCTTGGAAAAAAATAAAATCTGAATTTATGCCAAAATTCCATTATGTTTGTTTTTCTCATGCACGATCGCAAACACTGAAGATGTTTAGTTCCTGTTTTGGCCCATATAAAAAATATATTTTCTCGGTTGTTGTTTTTTCACAGAGAGAATGCACGACAATGAATACATCTTTTTGAAACAAGACACAGATACGGACCGACCAATCTGAGTTCACTCCCAATCTGAGTTTATCTCATGGCTACTGTGAAATCTCAGATTGTGATTAATCCCTTATTTACTGTTTGAAGTGTTTCTTTCCGTCTATCTCTATCTAAGGTTCTGTCTCTATCTCTGTTTGTCTCTCTCTCTCTGTTTCTCTGTTGAAATTTGGGCCTAACTGATGACTAACTGAGATGGGAGGAAGTGAAACGATTGATTTGCACATGTGCAGTAGCCATCGAGACAAACTCAGATCGGGGAGTAAACTCATCTCGTCGCACCGGCATTGTATGTTTGTTTGCCTGATGGCCCTTTCTGTTGGACAGATTCCTGAGAACATCTTCAAGGAGGTGGAGCGCCCTGTTTCCCCACACGACAATCTGGTGAGTGCAGCCTGCATGTAACAGGGACTACATTGTCTGGAACAAAGAACAAGCTCCAGCAAATAAATAACCACCCGCTCTGTCACCTTGTCTGGCTTGGAAATACCGTTTTCTAGTTCTGTTCGAAATCTTGGGGTCTATTTGGATTCCACCCTCTCAATGGACACTCATGTTAGTAACCTTTGCAAAGCTCTTGACTTCCAGCTTTGCAATATCGCCAAAGTTCGACCATATCTATTCAAGCTTGCTGTGGCCTTCATTCTTTCTCGTCTTGACTATTGTAACTCTCTTTGCTGGCCTTTCAGAAGAAAATGTATCCAAATTGCAGAAACTTCAAAGCCATGCATCCAGGCTTGTTCTACGAAAGTCGAGATACGAGAGTTCTACTGCCCTTTTGCATGCTCTCCACTGGCTGCCTGTCAAGGCAAGGATTGAGTACAAAGTTGCCACTCTGTGTTTCCAGTGCCTCCGTTCTAACACTGTTCCCTCACATCTCTCTGATCTTGTCCACCTCTACCAGTCGCCTAGGACCTTGAGGTCCCAAGAGTCATGTCTATTAGCTGTCCCCAGGTATTCTCTAAATTACTTTGGGAAAAAATCTTTTTCTGTCTTTGGACCAACATTTTGGATGATTTTTGGAGGTCGTATAAGGGAGGTTCCACTGTATAAAACACTCAAGATAAGGGTTGGGTTGTGAAAATGTTTTTTTGTTTTTGTGTGCGCACGCAAACTGTGGCAGTCAAGGGGTTAAAGTGTGTGTGGTTGATGCGGGCAGACCCTGGTGGAGGAGCACCGCCTGGAGAGGGACCCGAACCAGGAGCGGCGCATGCTGGCCGTCATCACCGTGTACCGGCAGCCCCTGGCCGATGGCTTTGTGGGACGCCTGTACCTCGACCACGACTACTGCGGGGACGACGGCAACCAGGGCTGCGCTTGTCTGTCAGTGAGGGGTTGGGTTGGGTTGTGGTGTATTGTGTTGTGTTGTGGGCAGGGACGAACCTGGACCACGACTACTGCGGGGACGACGGCAACCAGGGCTGCGCTTGTCTGTCAGTGAGGGGTTGGGTTGGGTTGGGTGGGGTTGTGTTGTGTTGTGCTGTACCTGGACCACGATTACTGCGAGTACAACGGCAACCAGGGCTGCGCTTGTCTGTCAGTGAGGGGTTGGGTTGGGTTGGGTGGGGTTGTGTTGTGTTGTGCTGTACCTGGACCACGATTACTGCGAGTACAACGGCAACCAGGGCTGCGCTTGTCTGTCAGTGAGGGGTTGGGTTGGGTTGGGTGGGGTTGTGTTGTGTTGTGCTGTACCTGGACCACGACTACTGCGGGGATGACGGCAACCAGGGCTGCGCTTGTCTGTCAGTGTGGGGTTGGGTTGGGTTGGGTGGGGTTGTGTTGTGTTGTGCTGTACCTGGACCACGACTACTGCGGGGATGACGGCAACCAGGGCTGCGCTTGTCTGTCAGTGAGGGGTTGGGTTGGGTTGGGTGGGGTTGTGTTGTGTTGTGCTGTACCTGGACCACGACTACTGCGGGGATGACGGCAACCAGGGCTGCGCTTGTCTGTCAGTGTGGGGTTGGGTTGGGTTGGGTGGGGTTGTGTTGTGTTGTGCTGTACCTGGACCACGACTACTGCGGGGATGACGGCAACCAGGGCTGCGCTTGTCTGTCAGTGTGGGGTGGGGTGGGGTTTTGCTATTTGCTTTAAGTCCCCATCCAAAGGACTTGACATTTATTTCGAGTTGCCAGTCAAACTGGAAAGAAAAGGCGAGTCTGGGATTCAAACCCGGATCACTCACTCATTGAAGTTGGCAGGTGAACGAATTAACTACTCTGCCACCTGTCAGTGAGGGGCTGTGTTGGGTTGGGTTGGGTTGTATTGTGTTGTGTTGTGTTGTGGGCAGGCTGTACCTGGACCACGATTACTGCGGGGATGACGGCAACCAGGGCTGTGCTTGTCTGTCAGTGAGGGGTGGGGTTGGGTTGTGTTGGGTTGTGTTGTGTTGTGGGCAGGCTGTACCTGGACCACGATTACTGCGGGGATGACGGCAACCAGGGCTGTGCTTGTCTGTCAGTGAGGGGTGGGGTTGGGTTGGGTGGGGTTGTGTTGTGTTGTGGGCAGGCTGTACCTGGACCACGATTACTGCGGGGATGACGGCAACCAGGGCTGTGCTTGTCTGTCAGTGAGGGGTGGGGTTGGGGTTGTGTTGGGTTGGTTTGTTTGTTGTGTTGTGGGCAGGCTGTACCTGGACCATGATTACTGCGGGGACGATGGCAACCAGGGCTGCGTTTGTCTGTCACTATGTCAGTGAGGGGTAGGGTTTGGGTTGGGTTGGGTTGGGTTGTGTTGGGTGGGGTTGTGTTGTGTTGTGGCAGGCTGTACCTCGACCACGATTACTGCGGGGATGACGGCAACCAGGGCTGCGCTTGTCTGTCAGTGAGGGGTGGGGTGGGGGTGGGTTGTATTGTGCAGACCTGTTTACCTTTACGATTTTGCTGTAATTTTTATGAAACAAAAGTCAAATTATGATAATTACAGTGACAGAACAAAATCCGAAAAAAATCCCTCACCACTACAGTTGCGTCGGTTCCCAGCATACAACGCGCGTCAATTTCTTTTCATTCTGTTTCAAGATGGCGTCAAAGCGACCGCGTGGTGAGAGTTCTAGGTCAAAGGATCCAAAATCTGATGTAGTTTGAAAGAGAAGAATACATGGTTTAGAAAATGTTTTTAAAGGTATCCCAGTGCTCTATTGCTTGCATATAATTGTGTAATTACAAATAGTTTTCTTGTTAATCAGATTTTGTGAAGAAAAAGCCGTGCGTTGGACTAGGTTTTTTTCTCAAAATTACTATTTTTTGTTTCAGAAATTACAAATTTGCAAAATAGGGGTAAACAGGTCTGTATTGTGTTGTATTGAAATGTGTTGTGGTGTATTGTATTATGTTGTGGTGTATTCATTGTATTGTGTTGTACTGTGTTGTGGTGTGGTGTATTGTGTTGTGTTATTATATTGTGCTGTATTGGATTATATTTTATTGTATTGTATTGTGTGGTTTATAGGCATCCTCTGGCTGACAGCTTTCTTTAACCCAGACAGACAGACGATTCAGTTTTTGGTCAAGATCATGGTGGTTGTTTCAACTGCCAAGATATGTGAGATTCGCCACTTCTTCAACATTGTTTTTGTGCTGTGTGTTTTCCACCCAAAATGTTCATAAATTTAACCTTAATTTTCCTTCAAAGACGGAATGTGGCTGCCCACGTGGATGGGTAATAATTTTAAAAAACGGTCACACACGTAATGTTCTCATCCCTAGCTGATGCATTTGTACCATAGTGTTCAAGTGCTTCGTTCAGATGATCCCTGGAGGTTTTATTTAGCCAGGGTATGACAACATCAGCAACCTTAATTTCATCAAATGTGTTGGTTTAATTTGATTGACTGTTTCTGTCATTATAGATCTAGACTTTCTGGAAATGTGTTTAACTAATTTTGATTTTGCTCTTGTAAAATTGGCTTTTTGTGTGTGTTGATTTCCTGAATGAGGCAGCCTACCATGTGAACAAGAAATTGATAGAAAATGGTGATGGGCATAATCATAATGGTGTGTGTGTGTGTGCAGCTTTCCTCTGGGGGTGAGACAGAATGTTGACAGGTAATTATGTATTGGTTCTTTATTTTATGTCGTGTGTATGCGCTTGTGTGTGTGTGTCTGTGTCTGTGTCACTGCCTGTGTGTGTGTCGCTGTGTGTGTGTGTGTGTGTGTTTGAGTCTGTGTGTGTGTATGTGTGTCTGTGTCTGTGTCACTGCCTGTGTGTGTCACTGTGAGTGTGTGTTTGTGAGTCTGTGTGTGTGTGTTTGAGTCTGTGTGTGTGAGTATGTTGTATGTTGATTGTATTTGTGTTTTTGAAGTGTGTATGTGAGTTTGTGTGGGTGCTTGTGATTGCATTTTGAGGATAAGTATGTTAGTGGTTTTTTATTCATGCATCTGGGAAGCCACACACACACACACACACACACGAACACACACACACACACACGAACACACACACACATACACACTCACACATACACACTCACTCACACACACACACACACATCTGTATTCACACAAACACACACACACACTCTCTCTCTCTCTCTCACACACACACTCTCTCTCTCTCTCTCTCTCTCTCTCTCTTTATTCAATGTTTTCCTTTGCCACAGATCTGAGTGTAAAAACATATTTATACTTATAGTGAGATAACTATGAATAAAATTTTGTTTGTTCGTTCTCTCTTTCCCTCTCTCTCTTCCATTCTCTTCCATTACTAACACCTTCTATAATGAGATAACTATGAATAAAATTTTGCTCGTTCGTTCTCTTTCCCTCTCTCTCTCTCTCTCTCTCTCTCTCTCTCTCTCTTCCATTGCTAACACCTTCTCCGTTCCCTCCTCAGATACCTGGACCAGTTCAAGGAACTCTTCACGGAGGAGGGGCGACGCCTGGTCAAGATGACCACCCGACGGCCTGGCCAGCCAGAGGAGGTCACCTACACGGCCGTCCAGCAGCCGCCCTCCACCCCCACCGCCACCAACACCCCCCAGGCACCCCTGCCCACCCCCACTCCCACCCCAGCCCCCGCCCCAGCCCCTGTCCCTGTCCCTGTCCCAGCAAGCAGCGGAGTGATGCCGATCAACAGCGCGCAGGCCCTTCTGAAACAGGCCACGTCCATGGCTGCAAGTATTGCCTCTCAGGTCTGTGGTTGGCTTCTTCCTTCTTCTCCTTCTTCTTCTTCTTTCTTCTTCTTTCTTCTTCTTTCTTCTTCGTCGATCGCTCAGACAGTTTTCTGTCATAAGAGCGCAGATGCTGTTATGCACCTGACTGATAAATAATTCGGACCAGCATGTCCGCCTTTGGCTGGAGAAAAATCTTTGTAAGAGTTTCTAGAACAAAGGGCAGGAGAATGGACCTCTATAACTAAGGCAGAAAGATAGTAGATGACAGTAAGGTCACTTCAAGTTAGCCAAACACAAAGGGTTTATTTTCTTAATCTTTGAGATAATAAAATTCTTTGAGTTGAGTTGAGTTAACGGGTGTTTTAGCTGAAACAGGCCCCTTGTAGTTAGCCAAACACAAATGGCATTTTAGCTCTAAGGCATGCCCATCAAATGTTACTCAAAGCTGGGATAAATCTGGAAATAAAAAGTATCGTCTTAAAATACTGTAGAATATTGCGTAAAATACTGTAGGTGTGTGTTAAGTGCATGGTATTTGTTTCTTGCAATGTTCTTATTCTTCTTCTGCATTCATCCGTTTTCCAGTTTTCACTGGTGTCCTCGCTGCATTCATCCGTTTTCCAGTTTTCACTGGTGTCCTTGCTGCATTCATCCATTTTCCAGTTTTCACTGGTGTCCTTGCTGCATTCATCCGTTTTCCAGTTTTCACTGGTATCCTCGCTGCATTCATCCGTTTTCCAGTTTTCACTGGTGTCCTCGCTGCATTCATCCGTTATCCAGTTTTCACTGGTGTCCTTGCTGCATTCATCCGTTTTCCAGTTTTCACTGGTGTCCTTGCTGCATTCATCCGTTTTCCAGTTTTCACTGGTGTCCTCGCTGCATTCATCCGTTTTCCAGTTTTCACTGGTGTCCTTGCTGCATTCATCCGTTTTCCAGTTTTCACTGGTATCCTTGCTGCATTCATCCGTTTTCCAGTTTTCACTGGTGTCCTCGCTGCATTCATCCGTTTTCCAGTTTTCACTGGTGTCCTTGCTGCATTCATCCGTTTTCCAGTTTTCACTGGTGTCCTTGCTGCATTCATCCGTTTTCCAGTTTTCACTGGTGTCCTCGCTGCATTCATCCGTTTTCCAGTTTTCACTGGTGTCCTTGCTGCATTCATCCGTTTTCCAGTTTTCACTGGTGTCCTTGCTGCATTCATCCGTTTTCCAGTTTTCACTGGTGTCCTTGCTGCATTCATCCGTTTTCCAGTTTTCACTGGTATCCTTGCTGCATTCATCCGTTTTCCAGTTTTCACTGGTGTCCTTGCTGCATTCATCCGTTTTCCAGTTTTCACTGGTGTCCTTGCTGCATTCATCCGTTTTCCAGTTTTCACTGGTGTCCTTGCTGCATTCATCCGTTTTCCAGTTTTCACTGGTGTCCTTGCTGCATTCATCCGTTTTCCAGTTTTCACTGGTGTCCTTGCTGCATTCATCCGTTTTCCAGTTTTCACTGGTATCCTCGCTGCATTCATCCGTTTTCCAGTTTTCACTGGTGTCCTTGCTGCATTCATCCGTTTTCCAGTTTTCACTGGTGTCCTCGCTGCATTCATCCGTTTTCCAGTTTTCACTGGTGTCCTTGCTGCATTCATCCGTTTTCCAGTTTTCACTGGTGTCCTCGCTGCATTCATCCGTTTTCCAGTTTTCACTGGTATCCTTGCTGCATTCATCCGTTTTCCAGTTTTTCACTGGTGTCCTCGCTGCATTCATCCGTTTTCCAGTTTTCACTGGTGTCCTTGCTGCATTCATCCGTTTTCCAGTTTTCACTGGTGTCCTCGCTGCATTCATCCGTTTTCCAGTTTTCACTGGTGTCCTCGCTGCATTCATCCGACACATTCAGATTTTGGATGAGCTCAAAGAAGAAAACTATATGCAAGAGTTTTTTGGAAAAAAGGCAGGAGAATGGGCCAAGAGTGAGAAAGATAGTAGACGACACAAAGCAAGGAAAAAGACAAGAGTCAAAGAGAGAGACAGATTAGAGGAAGTTACAGGAAAATAATGCTTTGCGTCCTC
>CM065692.1:9503899-9523313 GCA_017654935.2 Phymorhynchus buccinoides
TTGCATCGAATAATTTAACTCACATATGGTTGTGATATGCTTGATTGATATAAAACTTTTATATTATGATTGGATAGTTGAGATAGACATTATTTTGTTTTTTATTTTATTTTTTACTCCTTTATTGATATTTTGTTCTGTGTGCACCCCCATGTCATCTAAGCTATGTAAGCCAATCATATTAAAACAGTTCAGTGTTCAGTGTTCTCTCTCACTCTCTCTGTCACTGTGTAATGACAAAATGTATGGAATTCCCCCAGGGAGCCAGCATGGTGCGATGGCGGTGGCTCAGAGTCAGACCCCATCCCAGCGCCTGAAACAGCTGGGTCTACAGCACAAGTCAGTGTCTCAACTTACTCTTGTTGATGTGAACACAGAGAGAGAGAGAGAGGGGGGGGGGGGGGGGAGAGAGACTAGGTCTGCAGCACAAGTCAGTGTCTCAACTTACTCCTGTTGATGTGGAGAGAGAGAGAGAGAGAGAGAGAGAGAGAGAGAGAGAGTAGATCTGCACTATAACTAGTGTATCAACTTACTCCTGTTTGATGTGAACACACAGAGAGGGGGGGGGGGGGGGAGGGGGGGAAGGGAGAAGAGAGAAGATGATGTAGAGAGAGAGGGAGGGAGAGAGAGACTAGGTCTGCTGCACAAGTCAGTGTCTCAACTTACTCCTGTTGATGTGAACACAGAGAGAGAGAGAGAGAGAGAGACTAGATCTGCACTATAACTAGTGTATCAACTTACTCCTGTTTGATGTGAACACAGAGAGGGGGGGGGGGGGGGGGGGGGAGGGAGAAGAGAGAAGATGATGTAGAGAGAGAGGGAGGGAGAGAGAGACTAGGTCTGCAGCTCAAGTCAGTGTCAGAACTTTCTCCTGTTGATGTGAAGAGAGAGATGTTGTTTGTTGATGTTGTTTTCCTTCCCTAGCTTAAACAGTCTGGGGGCACGCCCAGTGCCATGTGAACATTCTGCATGGCCTTGGGTGGGAAGATAACGTGCATGGCTGCTTTTAGCTCTTTCACCCTGTACTAATTCCCAGTAGCTTTTCACCACAGACGTCTAGCTATAACTATGTCAAGTTTGTTTGACTATTCTTTCCCATTTTCACACCAAAAATACAAACTTACCCATCTTGTTCTGATAGTGTTTTTTGCCTCTTTGCTACTATTGGCCGCGCTATCGGTTAGTCTTTTCAAAAGCCGCTTGTGACACATTTAGACCAGTTTTGATCAAGGGAAAGCACTCAGAAGATAGATAACTGATTGCTGAATATAGTTAAAGAAGTTTTTTCCCTTAGACCATACTTAGACTTGCACTGTTCATAGACAAAGTCACCACACATATATGCGTGCTGCATACTGAACGGAGGAAGCTTCTACCATGTATATGTACGTGCTACGTAGTGAAAAAGTTAAAGGGCCCCGCCACATGGGCGGCCATACTCCGACAAAGAAGACGACGAAGGCCTTTTCTTTATTTGTTTTTGTTTTAAAGAAGAGAAGCACATTGTACTTGTAGTCTCTTCAGTACAATTATGATGATGATGATAAAAATAGTGATGATGATAATTATATTGATGAAATATGTTGACAGGACCACACCCTCACCTCTGACAAGCCCTGCGTCTACCCCCACATCCACACGTAAGTACTACCCTGGTTTTTGAGCGACACTGAGGAAATGTGTTTATTATGAGAGAAAGAGAGAGATTCGGATTCAGATGTTTTATTCATAAAGGCCATAGCCCCTTAGAAGGGGGGTAAACAAACAACACAACAAAAGCAATAAAGGCTAGATAATTCTGCATAACACAGGGCATTTCGCCTCTTAAATGCCTTATACAGATACAGAGAAAATGACTTGACAGTATTTTCTTTTTTTTGAAGAGACAGGAGAACTAATCTAAAAAGGCATGGATCGCGAAAGTATTTACGTGGTATATATTCTTCTCTAAGATCTCTTAGTTCTGGACATGATGACACAAAATGAACTCCATCTTCAACAGCACATGTTAAACTATTAGCATGAGTCTGTCTGTAGCAATAATAATGCACATATATATAAGAAATGCCAAATCTAAGCTTTGTTATTATGCGTTTAACTCTTAACGCCTTATACCGCTTGACACCGCTAGTGGCCCGTAGTCCTAAACCGCTTGAAACCGCGCCGATCCACCCACGTTGTTTAGTCATATTGCTAAGGAAGTGAGAACTCTCTGATGGAGAAGGTAAGCTTTAACGACATCCGGAAAGCATTCGACTTCCTGTTTCTATGGCGGCCATTGTGCACGGAGCTCGATTGAAGGCTAAATTTGATCAATTTTCTTCGAATTTGGGGGGGACAAATTTTTTTCATCAAAATGGCGGCGTTCCGAACGATGCATGACGATGTTATCAATGTTTTTA
This sequence comes from Phymorhynchus buccinoides, assembly GCA_017654935.2. Lineage (NCBI taxonomy): Eukaryota > Metazoa > Mollusca > Gastropoda > Neogastropoda > Raphitomidae > Phymorhynchus > Phymorhynchus buccinoides. The sequence continues at coordinate 9,506,302 of CM065692.1, forward strand.
CCGATAAATTGTGTGCCAATCGTGCTTTTGGACTTAGTTATAGGGGCCAGAGTGAAGTGAATGTTGAGACTCGTGCTAGTCTAGTGCAGTGCATACTCTACTATGGTTAACTTTGACTATCGATCGGCAGAAAATCAGTCGAACGATTCCGACAACCGGTCATCTGCCGAGCATTCGGACACTGTTTTAGACAGTGAATTAAATATATTTAACGCATTTTAATGGACTTACGTACTGTAACACTTATTACAAAGCTTGTAGATGCTTTCCAAATGAAAACTTTGATCGTGGTTGAAAATCTGAAGATCGGTAATGAGACCGACAGGTGAGTGTTTCAGAACCCCCCCCCCCCCCTTCCCCCCCCTTCCTCATCAGTCACACAAAAATCGCATGCAAAATTGTTTTTTTCAAATTGGGTGGCGCGCCTGTGGCTGCGATGCGTTCTCCAAGTGGGAGCAACCCGAATTTCCCAGAGACGCCTCGGTGACTATAAAGTACCTAATGTCAATTCCACAGCTCAGCAGATCGCCGCCGCCATCCTGGGACAGCAGACGGCCGTGCAGAAAGTGCCCACCCCCACCCCCACCCCGCCCCCCAACTCCCGCACCCCCACCCCCACCCAGGCCATGGCCCCAGCCCCGCCCCCCCTCCTCCCTGTCGTCGCGGCGACTGTCGGCGAGCACGGCCTCTCTGGAGGCGCTGGGTGTCCAGTCCTGCCAGTCTGGGCTGCCCCAGACCCACAACATCAGCTTTGTGACCCAGGGTGAGTGGTGCTGTTGTTGTCTTACCCTGGCTTAACCCTCTTAGCACGATGTCCAGTCCTGCCAGTCTGGGCTGCCCCAGACACACATCAGCTTTGTGACCCAGGGTGAGTGGTGGTGCTGTTGTTTTGTTGTCTTACCCTGGCTTAACCCTCTTAGCACGATGTCCAGTCCTGCCAGTCTGGGCTGCCCCAGACACACATCAGCTTTGTGACCCAGGGTGAGTGGTGGTGTTGTTGTCTTACCCTGGCTTAACCCTCTTAGCACGATGTCCAGTCCTGCCAGTCTGGGCTGCCCCAGACACACATCAGCTTTGTGACCCAGGGTGAGTGGTGGTGCTGTTGTTGTTGTCTTACCCTGGCTGAACTCATTCGCATCACAACGATTTTGAATTCTTCAAAAAACTCACAAATCACTCCAGCCACACACACAAACAAAACATGCATAAACAAAAGGAGAAATGAAAGAAGATTACGGGTTTTTACTTCAGGTTTAGACATAGGGAAGTGGTAGATCAGACTTTTTTTTATATATAGACTTTATGTAGAAAACCTCTCTACACCGATTGGTTTTCCCACAACAAACCACTACAAAAGCAAAGTCAGAGGCAAAATTGTGGTCTGAGGGAGCGAAGCGAGTTTAGAAGTGACTAAGGTATTGTGTGCACACAGATTTACTTCCCTTGAAGCAAATGCATCAAATTGACAGCTATCTATTAATTCCGGACAGACATGGCCGGAACGACTTGAATGAGTTAAAGACTCCAGGGATCATCCCGACAGCCGAAGCACTTGAACACTATGGTACAAATGCACCAGCTAGGGATGAGAACATTACGTGTGTGACCGTTTTTGATTACCTCGCCACGTGGGCAGCCACACTCCGACTTCGGAGGATTTAGGACTGACAATGTTATGCTAGGCAGGAGCTTGTCGTGGCTAAAGACAATCCCCGCATAACTATGCAGAACATACCGTATTTTACGGACTACAAGGTGCTTCTAACTAAAAGGCGCAACCCCTGAATTTAACCAAAATATGTTAATTTAAATATTCCCAAGACGCAACATATTTTAGGGTGCATGCAAAATGATCGATCAAAAGCAAAAAAATGGCACAATAGATGAACATTTGAGCTTTGTGATGGCTTTTGCAAAGTTTGTAAGGAAATACTTAGTGGCTCCAGCTTCATTTGGTGCTGTCAATGCGAACTGTAGTATGATAAATAACAATCGGACCGAGTTTTTGTCTGTGTGTTAACCATATTATTTCTCACTTCTGATTTGCATCACCGAATTCACGAGGGCGCCTTTTTCTAGGATTTAAAAAAAAAAAAATCTTAAAAATTTAACGGATTTGCGTGCGCTCGTGATGTGTGTGTGTGAATGCCCATTGATTATTACGCGCGCGTGTGTGTACATGCGCGTGCGTGGTGTGTGACTGTGTGCTTCTCTATTAGTGTGTGTGTTTGCGCAATAACGTAGCTCATGAACTTTTATTTCCCTTGCAATTTTGTTTGTTTTCTATATAATATTGTTTAAAATTTTGTGGTTATGAACAGGGCTTTGTTTAAATAACGTTATTTTATGCATATTTGATTTGATTGTAGTGAGTCTTATGTGTATAATGTTAACTTATTTGTGTTTTATTGTCTATGTAAAGCGTTTTGAGCTCCCTGCAAAGGAAGTAAAGCGCTATATAAATGTTCATTATTATTATTATTATTATTTGCTTTAAGCGCCTAAGGGTCCTAAAACATAATACGATAATAGTAATAATTAATTCAATAGATGAATTAATAATTGGATGAAGCGCACACATACGATTGTTGTGTTGCCGACACAGAGGCTGTGGGCGGCAGTGGGGTGGGCGGTCAGGGGACAGCACTGTCCAACATCAACATCGCCAGCCTGAGTAGTCTGCCCCCCAACATCAACCTGCAGAGCCTGGGCCTGTCCTCCGTCAACCTGTCAAACCTGGGACTGCAGCACATGCAGGTGACTGTCTGTCTGTCTGTCTGTCTGTCCGTCTGTCTGTCCGTCTGTCTGTGTTCTTTGTCCTCCATCAACCTGTCAAACCTGGGCCTGCAGTATATGCAGGTGACTGTTTGTCTGTCTGTCCATCTGTCTGTCCGTCTGTCTCTGTCCGTCCGTCTGTCTGTGTTGTTTGTCCTCCGTCAACCCTCTCAAACCTGGGCCAGCAGCATATGCAGGTGACTGTCTGTCTGTCCGTCTGTGTTCTTTGTCCTCCGTCAACCTCTCAAACCTGGGACTGCAGCACATTGTCTGTGAAATTCAAAAACCTCGTATCTCAATTTTGGTAGTTTTCAGAAAAATGGAAAAAAAAACTTTTTAAAAATTAACTGCGTTGACCACAATTCATTAACTATGATGAATATGTTGTTCAAGACATTGCGAGTTTAGTCCTGCATTTTGTTAAAATTACTTTAAAAGGTTTTTTTAGACTTGAAAAGAACGAAGATACGAGGTTTTTGTCCTTAACTAGATCTGAATTTGGAACTTACGAGATTTTCTTCTATTTTCACAACCTCATTTACCCCAGATAGAAAGTCGTTAGAGATACGAGCTTTTGGTGGAAGGTGGCGGGAAAAATTAGAGAGCTGACTATGTATCTAACTCAAAAAAAAAATTTAAAAATCGAGATACGAGATCATCTTTGTCAGGCAAGATTTCCTTGAAAAAGTTTTGCAGGACCGAAACTTTGGAATAAAATCAGCTTTCTTCTTCTTTTCTTCTTCTTCTTGTTATTATTATGGTTATGGTTATAATTACTATTATTGTTATTATTATTATTATGGTTATTATTATTATTATTATTATGATTATTATTGTTATGGTTATTATTATGCTTATTATGTTATTATTATTATTATTATTATAGTTATTATTATTATAGTTATTGTTATTATTATGGTTATTATTAAACATTATGGTGATGACAGGTGTCGGTGTCCATGCCCAGTATTGCGGTGCCGGTGCCCATCACCATGATCAACACCAACCCCTCCCTGCTGCACACCCACCCTGCTATACTGGTGAAGTCTGCTTTTCACTTTGATTTGTGCTGGAGAGACTGATTCACATACACATACATGCAGCCACGCATATGCACACACATACACACACACACACACACACGCACACACACACACACGCACATACACTCTCTCTCTCTCTTCCGGTGAAATCTGTTTTTCACTTTGATTTGTGCTGGAGAGACAGTTTTACACACACTCATATGCAGGCACACATATACACACGCATATATACTATATATATACACACACACTTGCGTGCTCACTCACACACCACATTCATGAATACACACACACACCCTCCCTGCTGCACACCCACCCTGCTATACTGGTGAAGTCTGCTTTTCATTTTGATTTGTGCTGGAGAGACGGTTTTAGACACACGCATATGCATGCATGCGTATGCACACACACTTGCATGCATGCATGCGCACGCACACACACACACACACACCCTCCCTGCTGCACACCCACCCCGCTATACTGGTGAAGCTTCCTTTTCATTTTGATTTGTGCTGGAGAGACCGATTCACATACACGCATACATGCTGGCAAGCATATACACACACATACATACACACACACTTGCATGCTCACACACACATACAAATGCACACGCACACCTTGCCATTCTGGTGAAGTCTGCTTTTCATTTTGATTTATGCTGGAGAGACAGTTTTGCATACATGCTGGCACGCATATGCACACACCTACATACACACACACACTTGCATGCTCATACACACATACACACACACACACACACACACACGTTTCCGGTGGTCTGTTTGTCACTTTGATTTGTGCTGGAGAAACAGTTTCACATACATGCACATGCAGGCACATACAATAAGGCACACACACATACACAAGCACATGTATGTATGCACACACATGCACACACACAGGATCATGCACGTATGCAGACATGTGCATGCACACTCGCGCATGCACACACACATGTATGCCCACACACGCCCACACACACACTGCAAATTTAAATAAATGGTGGCGTGCCTCTGGCTGCGACACTCTCTCCAGGTGGGAGCAAACAAACAACAACCTCTGTGGCTATAAAATACCAAATACACACACACACACACACACATATACATATATGCATATACACGCCCACAAACACACATACACACACACATATGCGCTAACATGTACGCATGTACACACATACGAACGCACGCACACACAATTCTGAACCCCTGAATGTGAAGATAGAATTAGCCCTGCTTGACACGCCGATGCACTTAAAAACAAAAAAACAAAATCCTTATAGACGGATTACTACCGTTGATCCACAGACCACCAGTTCCGCCACAGGCTCCTCCCAGGCTGCACTGGTTACCATGGTGACGGCGCTGCCAGCGTCGTCAGCCAGTTCCAGCTCCAGCACCTCCACCACCGTCACCATGTCCCCCCAGCACATGCTGATGTCCACAGGTAACACAGGTAACATGTCCCCCCAGCACATGCTGATGTCCACAGGTAACATGTCCCCCCAGCACCTGCTGATGTCCACAGGTAACACAGGTAACATGTCCCCCCAGCACATGCTGATGTCCACAGGTAACATGTCCCCCAGCACATGCTGATGTCCACAGGTAACATGTCCCCCCAGCACCTGCTGATGTCCACAGGTAACACAGGTAACATGTCCCCCCCCCCCAGCAGCACCTGCTGATGTCCACAGGTAACACAGGTAACATGTCCCCCCAGCACATGCTGATGTCCACAGGTAACATGTCCCCCCCCCCCCCCAGCACCTGCTGATGTCCACAGGTAACATGTCCCCCCAGCACCTGCTGATGTCCACAGGTAACACAGGTAACATGTCCCCCCCCCCCCCCCCAGCACCTGCTGATGTCCACAGGTAACACAGGTAACATGTCCCCCCCCCCCCAGCACCTGCTGATGTCCACAGGTAACACAGGTAACTAACACCCCAATCACTCTGTGGTGTTGGTTGGTGCTTTGTCAGGCACACTCCTCAGTGCTTGTATAACCTGTTTTGTCCTCAAGTTTGTGGGTTGGTTTTATGCACACAGTAATCTTTTTTATGCGTTGTGAGATACTGAAAAGCATGATTATATGCAGGGGTGCTAATTGTCTGGAACATCTGGTTTTCGGAAGCCACAAGTTTTTGGCACCCCAAAAACTGGAAGCCACACTTTTTTTGGAATGCCAAAACTTGTGGCTTCGGGTTTTTGGAGTGCCAAAACTTGTGGCTTCCGGAGTTGGTTTTTTTAGAATGCCAAAACTTGTGGCTTCCGGTTTTTGGAGTGCCAAAACTTGTTGCTGGGATGAGAGATGTCAGGAAAACATCATTGAAAGTTTCATAAGCGAAAAACTGTGATTGTGGATATTTCTGGTTCAAAGATTTGACGTCAGGGTCCTCTCCCCCCCCTTTGTTTTTCACAATCTTTCATTTCTGCATATACATGGGTGCAACTTTTCCTGGCATACAAGGATTTCCTGTTTTTGAATTTTACCCGAAAAGGAAGTTCCTTTTTTTTTTAATTTGTCAAGCAAGATCTTTGTGTGTCTACTGTATTTTTCAAACACTCTAAGATGAGAATTTGTATAAATTGTGGAAAAAGCTATCTAAAATACCTTCATAAATCAGTTTTTGCTTCAGCTTCAGGGGGACATTACCCCTGGACCCCGGCCTTTCAGGTTTTTTCATTTTGTGTAGTTGCACTCATGTACAAGTGAATAATGAGGTTTCAACGCAGTATAGCGGAACATTGTTTAAGTACAGGATATGTTTCTGTCTGTGATGTGTTGTCGTGCAGGCAGCACCCAGGCGACGGTGTTGCCCAGTAATTCTGGCATGCTGTCGCTGCCGGTGGGACTGACCCAGCTGATGCCGGTCACCTCCAAGACCCAGGGCAGCATGGGGCTGCGCACACCTGCATCGTTACCTGTTCTGCAGGTAGGTCACCGGTCTCCGTCACCTTTACTTTCACTCGTTCATCTTCCCCTGAAGACGGAGTGTGGCTGCCCATGTAGCGGGGTAATGAAAAACGGTCACACACGTAATGTTCTCATCCCTAGCTGATGCATTTGTATCATATCAAATCAAATCAAATCAAATCAAATCAAATTCACTTTATTATCTCCCAAGGAGAAATTTTGTTCAGGTGCCAGAATAACAAAGACATTGACATTCAGCATGCATGAATAGGAGCAAAAGTTACACATAATACACACTAAAAGATACACATTATATGTGGATACATACACGTCTAAGGATAAGCATGCATAGTTTCTTTTAACACGATGAACACACATTTAAACCTAAAAGGATCATGAGTTTAGGAGGTGGATGGATCTGGGGATGAAGGATTTCTGTGCCCTGGAGCGACGTCCAGAAGGTAATAGTTCGTAATGTTTGTTCAAAACATGGGAGGTGTCATTTACAATCTTCCTGGCTTTATGCTTGGTTCGTCTTTCGAACATCTCATTTAAACCCATCTCTCTATTTCCAACAACTTTACTACACACATTCACCACATAATCCAACACACGCTTGTTCTTCAAACACAGACTTCCAAACCAACACATAAAGGAAACATAGTGTTCAAGTGCTTTGGCTGTTGGGATGATCCCTGGAGACTTTTAGCCAGGGTACGTTAACAACAACTCATTCATCTCAACTTTTGCCTGCCACTTAACCCTTTCGCCACAAGCCATTTTTCAGACAAAAATACCACTAATAAACTTAACTGGGTAGAGAGAACAAAATCTGCAAGAATGGGAAATACTCTGTGACATGTATAACATTAGGCCTATCCTTACCTCCCAAAATTAAGAAGATAGGGTCTTCGGATAACACGCCCTGATTTGATGCCTTTAAGTGACATAACCCTTTAACTCCCGATCACTCGAATGAGAATCGATCCTATTTCCTAAGTGAAGGGGAGTAACTCCGAACGTCACACCAAATCTTTTATTTTAAAAAATCACCCAGAATAAAGTCTAACTCACATTTAATTTCTGAAAGATGCATATTGAATAGCAATGATGATATTTTTATTTGAAAGCTAACACACTGTCACACAACAAACCATGAATTGGAAGAAAACATCCGTAATGGCTCTCCAAACATCGCACAGAGTCAATACTGCTCATGTCATGTGAAAATTTAAAAAATTGGCGTCACTTTGAAAAATCCGTTCAAAAAGACTATTGGGTGGTTTCCCTTGCTGTAAAGATGAAAAACGGAACAGGGAGAGTCAGGAACAGGAAGACATAACTTAATATATTGCATTGTGGGTAGGGCATAAGCGAAAGTGAAAGTACTAGACCTGCTGTTCAGCGGCCGCTATCGGGCGTTACGGGAAATAGATAACGAACATGTTTTGGAGCCTCCATTGTGGTGCATAAATCAGGGTTCAGAGCAGTTGGGAAAGTTTGGGAAGGTTTGGGGAAAATAGACCTCATTTTCAAGGCCCATAAAAGTTTGTGAAAAATGAAAAACCAAGAGTAGTGTCTTTGAAAGTTTGTGAATTTTGAGCTACTGTCAAATCTTCATCAATCTGCCCCCCAAATCGCCCAGGACCTTAATTTTGAATCATCGTGCCAAAAAAAAATTTATAATTATGAAATAAAATGAATATTTTTATGCATACGATCGGTGCGACTTTCAAATTTTTTTACCGGAATTGACGCGAGTTGCTTCCCTTTAAAGACATCCGATCTTTACGCGTAGCGCACAATTGCGGGGCAAATGTGTCTTCAATGAGCTTTGGCTCGAAAATTCTGCATATAAAGTATGGCTGCGAAATGATGCACCCAACAAGCGCTCAGCATATTGTGCCGCTTTCCGAAAAACCTTCGATTTGGGAAAACCCTAAAGTTGGGCTTTGAAAGTTTGTAAAAAGTTTGGGAAAATTAGGATACTGTTTGGCTATGAACCCTGATAAATGCGACATTGGCGGTGAAAGGGTTAACCCTTTCGCCACCAGCCATTTTTCAGCAAAACATTCCATTAAACTTACCTGGGTAGAGAAAAACAAATGTCTGCGATATTGGGGATTCTTCTATAACATGTATAAAGTAAGGCCTATCCTTACCTCCCAAAATTATGAAAATAGGCTCTTTGGATAACAGACCCTGGTTTGAGGCCTTTTCGTGACGTGTGTGTGTCTTTCATTTAACGTCTAATGTTTCATTGAAGACAAGGGTGTTAAATCATTGTGGTGCTAAAATGTGACATTGGCGGATAAAGTAAACCGTGTCAAGTAAAGCCGAGTTCGAACTTGGGTACAGGGAATTTTTCCTCTCACTTTGCACTAGGCCTTACGGTCTGAACGTGGAGTCTTTCGGATGAGATGATAAACCGAGGTCCTGTGTGCCCATGCACTTACCATACGTTAAACCCAGTGGCAACGAAAAAGTTGTCGTTTGGTCAAAATTGGACCCTTTCCTGCCTCATCAGTCACACAAAAATAGCATGCAAAAAAAAAAAAAAAATGTTTTAAAATGGGTGGCGCGCCTCTGGCTGCGACGCGCTCTCCAGGTGGGAGCAACCCGAATTTCACAGAGACCCGTTCTGTGACTGTAAACAGGGTTTGCAGTCTTTGAAGGTCTTTCAGAAATGGAGTGCCATTTTCATGTCTTTGAAAGTCCTTGAAAATTGGCTTTGCTCTGTGAATATTGTGAATTGGTTTGTGAAAAAGTAATTGACACCATATTTGTTGTTGCTTCCAGAACTGATAAAGAAGCAGTTTAATTTCACTAATTTTCCATGCTGCAGACGTCCTCGATCGGTTTAGTTACACTGTGTGCAACTTGAGTGATCATGATCGAAGCAATCATCATCATTGCATGTCGTGAAAGGTCTTTGAAAAAAGGATAAAGGGTCTTTGAAAAGGTCTTTGAAAGTTTGTGAATTTTGATATAAAAATCTGTATGAACCCTGTGTGACTATAAAGTACCCAATAATACCACGGTCTGTAGCAGTTGCTTGGTTTCCAGTTGCCGGGGGGCCAGCAGGGGATCCAGCTGCTGAGCCTGCAGCAGCAGCAGAGGGGGGGAGGCCTGAAGACGGGCACCTTCACCGCCGCCATCACCTCCGCCCCCCAACAGGGCCTCATCAGCCGGGCAGGGGCAGGCAACTCCAATGCTGTGCCGCTCTCCACAGGTCAGCGCTGGTGTAGCAGTTGACTTCTGTTTGATTTCAAACTATTCTTGTTTTGTATATGATATGATTGCCAGTTGCGCAAGCAGTTCTGTTTAGTATGTAAAGTGCGTTTTGCTTTTACCAGAATTACTTGTTCTTATTTGTCTGGTTTGTTCATTACGATTTAATGCAATGTTATTAGTTCGTATCAATTCTTCGTTGTTCATAAACGTGTTTATTGTGGCGATTACTGTATATGCACCTGGCTGCAATTAGTTATGGGATATTAACCCTTTCGCCGCCAGCCATTTTTCAGCCCCAAAATACCATTAAACTTAGCTGGGAAGAGAAAGTATTTACAATATTGGGAATTGCTCTGTGACGTGCATAACATTAGGCCTGTCCTTACCTCCCAAAATGAAGAAAATAGGGTCTTTGGATAACAGGCCCTGATTTGATGCCTTTTAGTGACATTGGTGTTAAACCATTGTGGTGCATAAATGCGACATTGGCGGTGAAAGGGTTAAAGTTAATCTGAATCTGAACAAAATTTGCCTGTGTAAAAATAGCAACTCAAAACTAGCATCACTATGCCGTTCGCTTGGTAAAAAATAGATATAATTTTCCGAATTTACAACTGACGATATATATATATAAGTGTGTGTGTGGTGTGTGTGTCCAGTGTTGACCAGCCAGCAGATGTCGGCCCTCACCTCGCTGACGATGGGCAAGGCCGGGGGCAGCACCCCCCTGCAGGCGGGCCAGTTCATTCAGCTGACTGGGGGTGCGGCGGGGGCCGGGGTGGCGGTGCCCGGCCCCCAGGGAGGCTCCCAGACCCTGCACACCCACCAGCTGGCCTTCCAGAAGGCGGGGGTCGGCGGGGCAGGGCCCCAGACCCTGCAGTTCCACCAGCTGCAGCTGAAGCAAGGCTCCGCCCCCACCGCCACCCTCGCCATGCCCACTCTCCCCTCCAAGGCCAAGAGCAAGAAGAGGGGCGGGGCCACGCCACCCAAGTCTCTGTGATTTGACCAGGCATCAGAATTGTCATAGGAATTAAGAACATTTCTGACAGAGGAATTGGCTTTCTTTCCCTCCCTTTCAGAGGTGTGTTTTTTTGTGCCTTTTTATTGAGTGTTATCTTTTGTGTTAAATAGCATTTTTAAAGTGATTTCTCACTTTATTAAACCTTTTTGGTGGTGGTCAGAAATTGCTTGCTGTCAGTGGTTGTCCCTCTTCAGTCCAAGGGCCTTGATGGTGGGTTTTCCCAGAGGATTTGGACTTTCAGACTATCTGATTGCCCTGTTGGACCAGCTTGAAAACAAGGCTCCGCCCCCGCCCATGCAATAACACACCTCCCTCCTCTCCTCCAAGGGCCAAGCGCAAGAAGAGGGGCGGGGCCCCGGCCATGCCGCCCACGTCTCTGTTAATGACAGCGTCGAAGCAAGGCTATCCTTCCCCCTCTCCTCCAAGGCCAAGAGCAAGAAGAGGGGCAGGGACACCACGCCCGCCCCAAATCGCTGTAGGAGTGACAGCTGAAGCAAGAGGCTCTCCGCCCCCACCCACCTGCTCCTGGCCATGCCCCACCAATACCTCCCGCTCCCTCCAAGGCCAAGAGCAAGACACAGAGGGGCACGGCCCAACGCCGCCCACAAGTCCTCTGTAAGTGACAGCTGAAGCCAAGGCTCTCTGCCCTCCCCCGCCCTCACCAAGGCCAAGAGCTAAGAAGCAAATGCGGGGCCAACACGCTGGCCCAAGTCCTCTGTGCGTGGACAGCTTTGAAGCAAGGCTTCCGCCCCCCCAACCCGCTGGCTCTGGCCGATGCCCCACTGTGGTTTGTAGTCGCCTCCGCCTCCTCCAGGCTAAGAGGCAAGCAGAGGGGCGGGGCCATGCAGCCCAAAGTCTCTTTGTTACATGAACAGCTGCAAGCAGCGCTCCTCTTCCTTCTTCCCCCTAACCTCCAGGGCCAAGAGCTAAGAAGCGGGGCGGGGGCCCCCACAGCTGGGGGCTGCCCAGTCTCTGTAGATTGGACAAGCTGTCTTCCTAGAGGGATGGCTGGTTCACTGTCCAGGATTTGCAGGCGAGGGCTCCAGTTGTAGCGCGACTAGGGCCGCAAGTGGGCTTCAGGTTTGTGGTTTCACAAGGCACTAGGGAGGCATTAATGTGGTGGGGGTTTGTGTAAGAATGTGGTCTGGCCATAATCATTAACAATTGTAATGATAGTAACTGTGTATCTAACTTCAGCCTGATGAAAGCTCTACGAGCGGGAAGCTTGCTTCTTCCCCTTTTCTACCTTGATCACCTAACCCAAACCATGGTGAGTTTTTCCCCATTCTACCATTTTTGTCCCTGTTCTAATAATGCATGTTGTCTTGCAGTTGAAGCTTTGAAAAAAGCCTAAAAGTAGCATCTGTGTTCGTCTGTTTGATCAGAATAGAATGCAGTCTTGGTGAATTTTTTTCCGGTGTGTATGTGCATTTTGTTGTCTTTGTACAAGCAAAAATTGTGTTCAGATGTTGTGCTGCGAATTTGAAACTACTGGTACAGGTGTTTCAATCTGACAATTAGTGAATTCCCCAGATGTATGGCAGTGAATCCTTACTAAGGCTGTAGTTAAGCTGAGCCTAGTCCTGGCTGGAACAGGCAGCTGTGCTTCGGTGTAAGACTGTGCACATTTATGAAAAAAACTTCCGTATAGAAACCCATCGGCAATCCGCAGAAAGAAAATCTGGAAGTAAGAAATATGAAAAAGTGTGCCCATCACACGTGGAAACCCATCCGTAATCCCGCTTATTTGTTTTTGCTTTATTATTTTGTGGGATTGCGGAAGGTATGTTTCGTACAGAGGGCAGGGTTTTCCCAATTGGTCCCGCCACAACCAGGGTCCACAGGGACTCCTTATCACTTGCAGTATAGAGGGTCCTCCAGGGCTCCCAATCGTCCCTCAAAACAAGGGTTCCCATGGACTCCTTCCCACTTGCCGTAATAGGAGGGTCCTCAAAAGGGCTCACCCAATCGTCCCCCTCAAAACAAGGGGTCCCATGGACTGCCTTCACTGGCAAGTATTGATGTGCCTCAGGGCTCCCAATCGTCCCGCAAAAACAACAAGGGTCCCATAGAATCTCTCTCACTTACAAGTATAGAGGGTCCTAGAGGAGGGATAGAGGGTTCCCAGTGGCATTGCAAATGCAAAAAATAATTTTTCTAGAACATCCCTGGGACCCACTGCACATTCTCTTAGAGGGTCCTTTAGAACATTAGTGCTTCTCATAGACCCTCAAATGGGTGTCCCTGGGAGCCCTGAGAAGTTTTGTAATGTGCACAGACCTTTAAGGTAATGAGCACACTGAGGAGTGGGGGTGGGGTGTTGTGTTTCGGTGATGAATTTTGAAAGAATTTGATTTAAATATCGTGATAGTTGTAGTATTTATATGGTGTTAGGATCGTGGGGTGGGGGGGCTATGTATGATCGAAGCAAACTTGGAGCCAACATTCACATCACAAAGATAGCATTCACACATCCAGATCTAATCCCATATTCATCAAATTAAGTAGTTTTAAAGACAGATTATAACCTCTGTGGCAGAAAGTAAATGCCATTCTATTAAATGATTGAATAGGCGTGAATAAAATTCACTTATAACCAAGAAGATTCAATTCCAAAGACTGAATTAATTGTCACGATTCGTCAAGAGTTCAAATTGTCATCAAATTTATTTCCTACAGAAGATGATGCATTTGCGGTTCATATTCACTTCATTAAATGTTTATTTCAACGAGTAACTCTTAGATGAAATGGACTCAATGTAATAGTTTCTGTGACGGTGGAATGTCTTAATTTTGCTGGATCAAGCTTTTAGATATTTACTATACTTTGCAACGACAATAAATATAAAAAAGCACTTTTTTTTTACACTCCTAACATGAACCACTACTACAAAATCGCAAAGTCAGTCAACGCAAAACTATGCTACCCTTCAAGGGCCCTCGATGCCCATATCAATTCCCCACCACTACTACTAACCTGCTTTTCAACTTCCATACTATGTATAATTTGCTACTTTTTTCCCAACTAAGTCCCTACGCTTATGTGTGACTAGTAATAGTAAGAAACTATAAAACAAAATCAGATTTGTGTAAAAAATTTTGGGACCTTATAATCCGAAAAATACAGTATAAAAAAATGAATGGTTTCAATGTCGTAGATTTTGTGACAGTGGAGTGTATCAGCAGGATCAAGTTTTTAGATATTTAACTATACCGGCTGAAAAAAAAGAGACAATTTTTTTTTTGTTTACAAACCGTGACATGACACAACTCTGCAACTTTCTTGACACATAAATTTAGTTTTGTATAATTCTGTAAATAATTAAAAAAAACATTTTTATTGTTTTCCTTCGTTTTTTAAAAACAATAAATATTGCATGATGAGTTTTAACATTGAAATTAGAGATGAATATTTTTTTTTAATGTACAGAAAAGGAAAGGAGGAATGAATGTCATTAGTGGATGACGCGCTTTGTTTGCAATCTTCAAAAAATATAATGGTAAGATAGGATGTATGTTTTGCGCTCTGACGCCCTTTTTAACCAGAATGCCGAGCAATTTGCAATATTGTTTTTACCCGTTAGTTTTTAGTGTGTTGTCAGGACAAATAAGATGCCACAAATCAGACTATTTTTATCAGATTGTAATAAGCACGTACAGTTGTCGTCCCTTTATGAGTTTGCTAATATTGTTGTCATAATTTCTTTGCTTGCAGTTTACTCCTATGTTTTGTCTATTGTTTCTTTGAAAGTGTTCACATATGGTACATGGCAATGCTTTACTATTAGCTTCTTTACTCAACCAGTAAGGTTTAATTTACCGATACGAAAAAAGTGCCATCACTAGGACCAGCATGAATAAAAAAATTGAAAATCAAGGAAATAGACTGGGAGGGTTATAAGGATATTAGAAAGGGAGGTACTAGACAATTGAAAAACAAGGAGGCCGTACCATCCGCCTGCAATCTGCTGTCATGATGAACAGGGCCAGGGCCTTCCATTCGGGATTTACAACCCGCTTTTCGTCAATCTTTGTAGAATTGTCAGAAACGCACTTTAAAGAATCTCCGCAAATCACATGTGAGAGATAATAATTACTCTTGAATAATCTGTAAATTTTAGGACGCCTTACCTCCCACAAAGCCTGAGCTCAAGGCGTTTACAATAACAGATAGATATATTAATAGTAGTAATAACAGGCTTCGAGAGTGAGAACGTTGTCATCAAGTCAGTCACTCGAGGAAGGGACAAAACTGCCAGTAAGGTAATTGTAAAGGTAAAGATGTGCCCCCTCTTCCTTTCTTGTTCTTTTCATTTTCTTGCCTTTCTTACTGCAGATTGATTACTTCATACCCTAGGTTTGCTATATTTGAAAACTAATTTTCATCCTTTACATAATGCATTTCAATAATGTAGAAGATAAGGCAGACGGAAAAACGCAATGAATCATGACTGACAAATCTCTGCGGCGGTTGTTGTGTCCTGCACTACATAAGGGGGGGGGGGGAGGGGGGTCCTATTAGATAATGGCCTTTATCATGACTGCGATTAATTATTCAACAGAGATAATTTAGCTCGCAAAATTGATAAAATACAGCTTATTGTTTGGTAATAAAGGCAGGTGGAAAATGTTCGGATATCTGAGAATGTAAGAGAGGAGGCACATATCTTTTCCTTTACCGTAAATCAAATATTTGTGTTGTTGTAAAAGAAAAAATACTCTACTCCTACTTATTTTTGGAGAAGAAGAAAAAAATTGTTTCCCGCCACGCAGCGATTTTCTTTGAACCCCATATATGTCAGTTTTTGCCCGTTACAGCAGGTGGACATCATTGGCAGAAGAAGACATACTAAAATGCATTTGTCTTATAATTGTTTGTCCAAGGACGAAGGCTTGCCATGCAGCACAAATCTCCCCAAACTTACAGCTTTTGTTAATATGTAGGTCAACAAATTGGCAATCATTTACATTTCGTGTAAAAACTACTGGTTCATTTTCGGAAGCGCTTGTCATTTTGATTGATGTTTACATCGTTGCTGCAGAAAGATTGTGCAGTGATCGTACTAACCACTTCACAAGGGGGGACAGTCATAATTCATGTGCTCTTAATCATGTTTTTTTAATATTGTGTCTCTTTGCATGACAAATGCTGTAACTTTTTGGTATCTCCTGCATTTATGGGAAGATTAAAATGAAATGTCATCTATTGCAAATGTGTGATTTTTGTTTGGTTGTTTTAGATATCCCTTTTAAAATCCCTTGGGGGGTAAATGGTCAAATCTTGATTGCTTTGTACATGTACTTCATCGCACTGAATATTAGAACTGTTCCAATGATAGTACAAAGTAGAAAAACAAAGCATGCATTTACTTATGCGACCGCGAGGATGTGCACCTCAATTGCGTCTAGTAAAACATGACTTCAGTACCGTGATGTTTGACATGAAAATTTTGAATGTTTGTTTTACTGATGCAATTTTCAGTATATAAAGAGTTTATGATCCCCTTCTTTAACCCTTGCCAGCCATCCATATTTCTAGCCAAAATGTCCATTGAATTTACTTGTGCATAGTACAAAATCTGTCTTCAGTATGGGGATTCTTATGTTGAAATTTAATGTCTATCTTTAATTTCCCAAAACTGAGGGCAATAGTCTTTGGATATAGCCCCCCATTTGAAGGCCTTTTAGTAATCATAGTTTTTAAATCACTGTGGTGCTTAACTGCGACTTTGGCGGTGAGTAGGTTAATGACAGTAACGGAGCTTGGCATTTTATATTTACTGAGTGATTTTGGGGGGGGGATGACATATCAGAGGCATGTGATTTAAGATTATCGGTTTCAATTCTACCTGTGATGATGACATTCTTTTCTTTCCCCCTCCTTTAGTGGCTTGCCGAATGGGATGAACGATTGGCTTCGATAAATGTTTGTGTTTATGTGTGTGCGTGTGTAGAGAGAGAGAGAGTGAGAGAGAGAGTTGCTTTTTATAATTATGGCCGCTGTTGCTGTTGGT
>CM065692.1:9523813-9586313 GCA_017654935.2 Phymorhynchus buccinoides
AATGTACAATCAATCAATGTATTTTTCATTTTTGGCAGGTGCGTGTTTATGAAGTTGTGCGTCCGCTACAGAATGAAAATACCCAGCTGAGAATGACAAGTCAGGGCCAAGATGAACAAATTGGCACCACCTCCAATGAACTTCTGGAACTGAAAAAGGTGAATACTTTGTGCCTTTATGTTTGATTAAATTTAATACCTTGTTTTTCCACTTACAAGTCTTTTTGTATGTGATAATTGTACACATCAAAATTTAAATGCATAGATGACATACTTTTAAAAGGTTATACATACATTGATACAAATTACAATACAGTGAAGTACTTTTAACACAAAACTGGATAACATGGAATATTGGTTAACGCACGCAAATCTGTTTGAACTGACGAAACCCCTCTTTATTATTACTTAATCATAGTTAATGCTCAACACAAAATACTGGTTAACACACACACACAAATTCTTTGTCTCCTGAATTTCGTGTTAAGTAATAACATTGTATTTGTCATACATAGTATAAGACTATTTTGAAGCATAACGTTTCTACTCAAAAAACCATTTTATACTGAAGAGTGGATAAGTCTGTAGAGTTGAGCACCAGAGATGTAATGGTGAAATTCTTGTAAGCTTGTGCACACAGTGTTGTAGACTTGAAGTTTCTATTGTACAGTCAATAGGATAGATCTCTTTGTTACTAAAATAGTTGTGTCTGCTAGAGGTTGACCGAGGAGCATCAGGCCCACGCGGAGCTGAGGGTGAAGTACCAGACCACGAGTCAACGGTTTGCTGAACTGCAGACCCAGCTGAAGACAGACGACTACAAAGTGGAGAACTACAGCAGAGTGAAATAGTATGGGCTCTGTCTTTTTTAGATCTTTCTTTGAATCGGAGCTAAGATATGCTTTTGTATCCATACCCGGGTGGGATTTTGGCAGTGTTTATATAATCCTCTGAATGTAACAAAGAGATATCATACTTGAAAGTAGAATCATGTTTAAACAAGCAAATCTATTATTCCTATTTTAAGATTTAAAATGGGCTGAATGTCGTTCAAGATTGTCCGTTCACGAAAAGGCTGTGTGAAAGCTACCATAAAATAATCTTCAAGAAAGATGATTGAAAAAGACGGCAATGAATGCTTCACAGAAGGCCCCTGAATAAGCATAGAAATAACTGTTGTCTGCTTCCACAAAGGATATAAGCTTTAGCCTGAAGGCAACTCAGGCCGCCGACAAGTAGAAGGCAATGTTTTATTTTATTTTTAGAATGTTTTATGTTATGTGTATGATGCTTCTTTATTTTGTCCATATATTGTGTGTGTGTGTGTGTGTGCTCAGTGAGCGTGACAACCTGGAGCACGACCAGCTGGAGGCGACCAGACAGCTGACGGTGCTGGAGGGCGCTCACAGCAACCTGCAGAAAGAGAGAGACGACCTCAGCAAGGAGGTGAGGCCTTTGGCATCGAAACCTCCACTGACAGGCTGCAAGAGAAATAGCCTAGCTCATTACAGAAGACCAAAGTTCACCCCACGATAAAGCAATAAATAAAACAAAACAAAAACGTACAGATTGTTGAGTTCGGCAGACGTTCTTCTCCCGCACTTAATGAAAGCGAAAGAAGTTTGTAGCGCGAGTTCATTCCCTTGACTGAATTTCCTACCCTTCCCCTTGATTGTCCAGTTACGTCCAATAGTAGTGCGCCATTTTCATATGTGTTCAGCTAATTCTTCAATGTTAGGAGGAGGATTCGGGTGTTCTTTTTCTTCTTTCAAATACGTCGCTACAATTCAGTAATCTGGCCATGATGCTTTTAAAGCTATTGAGTGAATGTTTCATCTTCAATCATGAACATTTTACATTGCGCTGTAGACGTGAAAAAAGAAGAGAAAGACAAAAAGGATGCCGACACAAATTTGACAGCGCTTGGCTGGATAAAACTGTATCGTGCACACATGGTGAGCTTCGATTTCATCCAGAAATTGACTGGAAAAGTTGATGTTATGGGCAAAATGTGTCAATGGGTTTGACGATGCCATCATGGATGCAACCTTGCCTCGGATACAAATCTGAATTTTGTGTAAAATTTGGGGGATGTGCCTTATAATAAGGTGCACCTTATAGTCCGAAAAATAGGGTACAGTAAAAATCGCTTTAGTCAAAATTGAAGGGACTGAAATTTTATTTTGAGATAGCCAATATTTTGAGTTAAAAAGACTTTTCAACATAGAGATTATTATACTGGGACCCAAAAAATTATTGCGACATTATCCAGTGTTTTTGAGTTAGCAGTTCTCCACTGTACTTTAAGAAGAGAGTTATTGGCTTTACAAGTTGGATTCCATCAGTGACACACTCTCATGGGTGCAACTCCCCAAAATGAAAAAAAATGAAAGGCAGGGGTCTAGGGACCCATGGCTCCGGCAGGGTACAGGGGCAGAGCCCCGTCGGACGATTCAGGGGGGCAAGTTAAGAGAGAGAGATAACGAGATAGACAGACAGTTAAAATTATAGACAGAGACAGTTTGAGTCTGATAAGCCTTGTAAAATTATTACATTACCTTTGTAAACTTCCAAGATAGAACAACCAAGTTCAAAACGCCCCAAATTGCTTGTGGTCAATTTTTTGTTGTTGTTGATGAATTAAAAAACAACAACTGAAGTTCAGTTTCTGGTAAAATTAAAAAATACTGAAATCAGTGTAAAAATTAACTCTTGCGTGTTTGTGCAGCTGTCTGCTGCCAAGCAGTCACTGACGTTGCTGCGGCAGGACAAGGACTACCTGAACCGCCAGCTGTCGGAGTCCACCAACCGGGGCGGACTGATGGAGGAGAAGGTGCAGCAGTTGGTCCGACAGCTGGACGACGCTCGCCAGGCCCGCGAGGAGATGTACGAGAAATACGTGTCCTCCAGGTAAATGATGAACTCTCCGCCTTCTTCTGCCAATGATGTCCATTTGTGGCAGGCCCGCGAGGAGATGTACGAGAAATATGTGTCCTCCAGGTAAATGATAACCTCTCCGCCTTCTTCTGCCAATGATGTCCATTTGTGGCAGCCCCGCGAGGAGATGTACGAGAAATATGTGTCGTCCAGGTAAATGATAAGTTCTTTGGACTGTTATAATACAGGTGTATCATCAGTTGAGAAATATGTGTCCTCCAGGTAAATGATAAGTTCTTTGGACTGTTATAATACAGGTGTATCATGGACTGTGTTATAATACAGGTGTATCATCAGTTGAGAAATATGTGTCATCCAGGTAAATAATCAGTTAATACAGGTGTATCATCAGTTGTGAAATGTGTGTCCTCCAGGTAAATGATAAGCTCTTTAAACTGGTATCCCAGCAGTGGGCGGATGCCTTGTGCCTCCATTCGGGGAGCTGGACGACCCCGCCCCCCTCCACGAGTCTCTCCCTGTGGGGATACCGGGGGGAATGTTTTGTGCAAATAGTTCTCTCACCTTCTGGAAGTTCCGTGCTTGTAACTTCCTCTAATCTGTCCCTCTCTTTGACTCTGCCTTTTCCCCTTTGCTTGCTGTCATATACTATCTTTCTGCCTTACTGGTCCATTCTCCTGCCTTTTTATCCCAGAAATTCTTACAGAGGTTATCTCCAGCCGCAGACGGACATGCTGGGCCTATTTCTTAGCTAGGCTCATAACGGCAGCATGACGCATCTGCCTTCATATTATGACAGGAGAATGTCTGAGTGATCGACGAAGAAGAAGAAAGATATGGAAAAACTACACTGTCCTTCACTTTATCAGTTTGAATGAAACGTGCGGGGCAGTGGTTCCTCCACCTTCTGGAAGTTCTGTGCTTGTAGCTTCCTCTAATCCGCCACTCTCTTTGACTTTGCCGTTTTCCTTTGCTTACTGTCATCTACTGTCTTTCTGACTTATTGGCCCATTCTCCAGCCTTTAAAAAAACAAACATCTTCCAGATAACTTTTCTCCTTTGAGCTCCTCTGAAATCGGAGTGTGTCGGCTGTTCGCAGTGAAAACTTAAAACGGACACATACGTGACTTACCCATTATGGCCTTTTGGCCTGGGAATGCAGAAGAAGAAGAAGAAAGAAGAATGAAATGTGCGCGTGTCCAAACAGAGACCAGTACAAGTCAGAGTACGAGAACAAACTGCGAGAGGAGCTGGAGCAGATTCGAACCCGCACCAACGTCGAGATTGACCGCCTCAGGACTTCTTCCAAAGAGATGTACGAGAGAGAGAACAGGTCAGAACTTATGTTATAGCAGCATTTATGCACCACAATGGTTTAACACCCATGTCACTAAAAGGCATCAAATCAGGGCTTGTTATCAGAAGACCCTATTTTCTTAATGTTGGGAGGTAAGGATAGGCTTATTGTTATGCATGTCACAGATGAATTCGCAATATTGCAGATGATTTTGTTCTCTACCCAGTTCAGTTTAATGGTATTTTTTTTGTATCTGAAAAATAATTTTTTTGCATCTGGCGGCGAAAGGGTTAAGAAAGTGTGAAAAGAAATACATGAAATGGGAAAGGAAGAGAGATGATAAACAGAAGGCGATAAAGTTGGAAGAGTGCTGGAAACATGAGTGCATGACCATTAAAGGAATCACACTGGCAAAACAAAGTCTAGTTTGTGTTGCGACTCTACATATGTTTATATTAGTATTTTTATTATTATTTTGTGTGTGCTATTTATCGTGACTAGGCGTTTATACCTCCTGGTTTAATTAATCATTTCACCGCCAACATCGCATTTGTGCACCGCAACAATTTAACACCCATGTCAGTAAAAGGCATCAAACCAGGGTCTGTTATCCAAAGACCCTATTCTCTTAATTTTGGGAGGTAAGGATAGGCCTTACTTTAAATATGTCACAGAGGAATACCCAATATTACAGACAGATTTTGTTCTCTACCCAGGTAAATTTAATGGAAAATTTTCGCTGAAAAATGGCTGGCGGTGAAAGGGTTAAAAGCAACATTCATAACATAAAAAAGATGGTAATTATGATAATGATCACTCCCCAATGTTCAAATACAAAAGTATGGCAGTGTGGTTGTAACGATTGTAAGAACTTTGATGACTGATAAAGCTCGGCAACAATGATGATGATGATGATGATGACGATGATAATAACAATGATTTGCATTGTTCGTTACTGACAGGAACCTGAGAGAAGCTCGGGATTTAGCAGTGGCGGAGCGTGAAAGGCTGCAAATTGTGGAACGAGACCTGAACGCCAAATGTGAACAGCTCATGGACCAGTAAGTCCACTGTTTTCCTTAAAACCTTTTTGGGGGGGGGCTGCTGTCCCATCTTCTGAGCCCAACCACGCTGTCACACTCTGATTTGTCAGGCCACAGGATGTGCAATCAGCGCTCCGATGGACCGAATCTATGTTAGGCCGTCAGGAGGCAACCACCAGAGGAGCCTTGCACTGCTGCTGAGTCACCTCGGTGGAGTTCAGTGAAACCTGTTCTGATCTAACATACTCGGGACACCACCTACTAAGCCCTCTCCTGATGACAATAATGTCTTATGGGCCAGCCACACGTCAGCTAAAATCGTACGACTGTACGATGCGATTCGATCACGTGATCTTGAAGCGCGAATCACATTTGCTCTTGGAGACCACATGATCGAATTGTATCGTACAGTGGCTGGCCCTTTAGTCAGGAAGCCAGCGTGGGTGAGGTCCTCCTCCGAGGACTGCCTTAAAAACTTTGCCACTTGTGATGATGCCTGAGGTCTTGTTCAATTTTTTTGCTGTCCCATCTTCTGGGTCGTACAGCTCCCACGCCGCTCATTCCAAATCCCAATTCGCAGCTACACCCCGGCTTGTTCAAGTCTTGTTCAATTATGGTTTTAGGTGGGTTTTTTAAAATCGTGATGCATTTTGTGATTGTGCTGTCTTCTTGTTACAGTTGCGCCAGTGAATTATATGTCGGTGAGAACATTAACGTGTGTGACCGTTTGTGATTGGCCCACCATGAGGGCAGCCACACTCCGACTTTGGGGGATTTTGGGAGACTGATGATGTTTTGCTAGGAGCTTGTCATGGCTAAGGACAATCCCCCGCATAATTATATTTTTGTGTAGCCTTGGTGTTCTTGCCTATGTCAATTGGTCTGACACAGCCTTAGCTCATTCAAGTCGTTCCGACCATATATGTCCGGAATTAATAGATAACTGTCAATTTGATGCATTAGCTTCGAGGGAAGTAAATCTGTGCACATACCTTGGTCATTTCTAAACTCGCTTCACTCCCTCATTTTGCCTCTAACTTTGCTTTTGTTGTGGGGAAACCAATCGGTGTAGAGTTTTTCTATATAATGTCTATATATAAAAAAGTCTGATCTACCACTTCCCTATGTCTAAACCTGAAGTAAAAACCCGTAATCTTCCTTCATTTCTCCTTTTGTTTATGTATGTTTTGTTTGTGTGTATGGATGGATAGAGATTTGTGATTTTTTTTTAATAATTCGAAATCGTTGCGATGCGAATGAGTTAAGCTGATGCGGAAGTTGTGGCAGTGAATTTCATTTTGGTGCGTTTGTTGCGTTGCCAGGTTTCGTGCGAGCCAGTCGAAGGGGGAGAGCCGGGTGTCGGAGGCGCGCAATGAGCTGAAGGTGAAGGCCTTTGAGGCGGAGCGCGCCCACATGATGTACGAGGAAACCGTGAAGAACCTCAGGGACAGCGAGATGGAGGTGGAGAAACTACACAAAAAGGCTGAGGTGGGTGGAGGGTGTGTGTGGGAGTGGGGGGGGGGGGTTGGTGTGCGTGTGTGTGTGAGAGAGAGAGAGACTGTGTATGTCTGTGTGTGTGTATGTGTGTAAGGATAGTGAGATGGATGTGGAGAAACTACGCAAAAAGGCTGAGGTGTGTGTGTGTGTGTGTGTGTGCGTGTGATGACAACAATTCTGACAGCTGCTTGCCAAGGATACTATGGATTATGAACAGCATAGATACTGATCATGATAGTGATTTTGATGATGATGATGATCCCAGCAATGATGATGATAACGACGACAGGTGCTGAGCAAGGAGTACTATGCCCTACAAACGGCGATGGAGAATTGTGTGGTGGTGATGATGATGATGATGGTGGAGATGATTATGATGATGACAACGATGATAATAATGACGATAACAATGATGATAACGATGACGACAGGTATTGACCAAGGAGTACTACGCCCTACAAACGGCCATGGAGAAGCGCGTGGTTGAGATGGAGACCCAGCTGTCAGAGAAGACCAGTAAACTGGACACCTACGAACGGCTGGAGAAGGAGATGGACGACGTCATTCTACAGGCTGCTGAAGGTGGGCGTATTTGGTGTATTCTACCGTAAAATGCGGACTATAAGCCGCTACTTTTTTCCTCAACTTTGTCCCATGCGGCTTATAGACTGATGCGGCTTATCTGGATTTTTTTTCCATTCTACTTTTATCAGTATGATTAAATCTGTTTCTGGTCACATTCTTCAACCTTTTTTGAGGGGTTTTTTAGACTCAAAACTGGGTTTGGTAATCAATAGATTCCAATTTCATGTTTAAAGTATCCCAGAACGTTAATTACTCACGTTCTTGTAGGAGACTTTCTCTATTTGTGTTGGTTTGTGCACATACAGTTTTCTCTGCGGCTTATAAACCGGGGCTGCTTATATGTGAATAAATACCTACTAATAGTAGTACTATTGTTGTTAATTTAAGGGATGCAGCTTATATACAGGTGCGTCTTATAGTCCAGTTTTTGTCACCTGGAGAGCACATCACCGCAAGTGCAGCACCACCCATTTTTTTTGTATTGGGGATGAGGGGAGATGGGGGGGGGGGGTGCAGACTTGCGACACCTACCTATCAATTTGGTCATACATGACAGCAGGTTTTTAACTTCGATTTTTAACTGCCGTGGGATTTTACGTGTGTAAAGCGCACGGGTCAGACCAGGTTTTTAAGTCCCCATCCGAAGGACTTGACGTTTAGTTCGATTTTCCCCGTCAAACTAGAAAGAAATGGTGAGGCCGGGATTCGAACCTGGGTCATTCACGCATTGAAATAGGCAGGCGAGTGTCTTAACCACTTTGCCGCCTTCCTTGCAAAAATAATAAAAAATCACAATGAGAGGAATTTCTTTTTAACCTCTTCACTGCCCCGTCACGGATATTTCCGTCAACTTCCGGTAACCTATAAACTGCCCCGTCACGGAAATATCCGTCACAGGGTTATTCTAAGTGTTTCTCTTTTTCTATCCATAATTATGCTTTTTGCAGTATGTTTGAATGCATGTGAGAGTGTTCTCAAAATAATGATAGTATGTTCAATTCCCTTTCAGAAAAGTATAGGTTATATGCACTTTTAGTCAGATTTGTTTTGTGATAGACTCTGCAACCTAAAACGGCTTGGCAAGTAGTTGCCCCAGATCCGGAAATTGGTTCGGCAGCGAAGGGGTTAATGATAATCTGTCTTGAATGACTTTCTGGTTTACCATTGATTTACTGATCCTGTTTTCAGTGGAGGATGAACAGGAATCGGAGAAGGTGCTGTTTTCGTACGGTTATGGCGCCAACGTTCCCAGCACGGCAAAACGACGCATGCAGCAAAGGTGGGTGCAGTTTCCTTCACTCCCTCTCAGTGTCCGGATCATATCGCAGGGCTGCTCATTTTGCAGAACACATCAGGCCCTGTGTTGTACTCATGAGAGCGTCTTAGGCATTCAAAACGGGGATTAGTATGTAACTTAGGCTAAGCAGCCAATCGTTTTTGGAGTTTAGTCTGATTTACATACTATTCCCCGTGTTGAGTGTCTAACACACACTCATGAGTACACGCCAAGAAATCTGGTGTGCCAAAAACTTTTGGCTTCCGTTTTTTCAAGTGTCAGAACTTGTGGTTTCTGGGGTTTTGGAGTTAAGAACGCTAAAAAAACCATTCCTGTGATTAGACTTCAGGAAAACGTCATTGCAAGTTTGGTAGTAGTGACATGATTTTGTTCGAAAGTAGACATAAAGAGACACACACAAACACACACGCTCCCCACCCCCCACTCCCCCCAAAAAAGTTTCGATGAATGGTAGCATTTCTGCTGGATGGAGGTTTTGACATAATTGTTTTGTGATGAAGATGACGTAAAGACCCCCCCCCCCCCCCCCCCCACTCACCCACTCAACAAAAGTTGTGTTTTTTTTCAAAATTGTTATGTGTAAAGCGCCCTGTAGCCTACTTAGTAGGATGGGGGCTATATAAATACTCTTCATTATTATTATTACTACAGTATTATTATTATGTGACAGAAAACTGTCTGAGCGAACGAGAAAGAAAGAAAAATGTCTAGCGGAGTGGAGTGTGTCCTTGGTTTTTCAGTGTGCAGCTGGCCCGGAGGGTGCTGGAGCTGGAGCGGGCCAACACTTCACTGAGGAAGGAGGTGGAGAGAGAGAAGACCAGGACACAACAACTGGTGGAGGAGGTCAGTCAGGGGAGGAGGGGAAGATGGGGATGGGGGTGGGAGTTGGGGGGGGGGAGATGGAGAAGAGAGGAGATGTGGTGGAGGATGGGGGGGAGGGGAGATGAGGGGGTGGGTGGGTGTGAGGAAGGGGGGGGGGTGAGGAGAGAGAGAGGAGAGAAGAACAGGAACAACTGGTGGAGGAGGTCAGCCAGGGAAGGAGGGGAAGATGGGGGGGGGGGGGGGGGGTGTAAGATGTGTGTGGGGGGGGGGGGGGGGGAGATGGAGAGAGAGAAGGACCAGAACTCAACAACTGGGGGAGGAGGTCAGCCAGGAGGTGGACAGAAGATGGGGGGGGGGGACGTCAGAGATGGGGTGTGTGTGTGTGGGGGGGGGGGAGATGGAGAGAGAGAAGACCAGAACTCAACAACTGGTGGAGGTCAGCCAGGGAAGGAGGGGAAGATGGGGGGGGGGGGAGATGTGTGTGTGTGATGGGGTGGGAGATGAGAGGGGGTGAGGAAAGAGGTGGACAGATGGAAAGGGGAGATAGGGATAGATGGCTGCAGGGATGGTAAGGGGGGGGGGGGGGGGGTTGATTAGCAGGAAGGATCTGTGTGTGTAGGGGATGTTGTGGAGAGAGGTAGTTGAGAGACTGGGACAGAATAAGAAAAGGAATTAACACATTGGGAGTCAAGACGGCAGCGTCTGCTGTCACTGTTAGGCTGTCTACACACATAAGCGGATATTCCATGCGGAAACTCGTACGGAAAACCCTAAATAAGTGGAAGAAAAGAAGGATAAGTTTGCGCATATAGCACACAAATCTGCACTTATTTATGGATTGCGCACAGGTTTCCGCGATTTTCCCGGCCTAAGTCTCCCTGTGGGCAATGGCAGCCCGTGTCAGCCTTTTTTACTTTGAGTGCCCAAACTTGTGGCTTCAGATTTTTGGAGTGCTGGAAATGTTGTGGCTTCAGGGGTTTTTTCCGGAGTGCCGGAAAACTTGTGGCTTCAGATTTTTGGAGTGCCAAAACTTGTGGCTTCTGGTTTTTGGAGTGCCCAAACTTGTGGCTTCAGATTGCCAAAACTTTGGCTTCTGGTTTTTGGAGTGCTAAATGTTGTGGCTTCTGGTTTTTGGAGTGCCCAAACTTGTGGCTTCAGATTTTTGGAGTGCTAAAAATATTGCCGAAATGAGAGACTTCTGGAAAACGTCACTGAAAGTTTTGTAAGCACTCAAAAGCAGTGACATAATTATGTGCATTATCGTCAGTGAAGATGATGTAACAAAGCAGCCCCGAAAAGTTCAGGGATTGTGAATATTTCTGGTTCTAGGTTTTGACGTCAGGGTCCTCCCGTCGCAAGAACTTTGTAGCTTTTTAGGAAGTTTTGGGTTTTCACGATCTTTCATTTCAGGTTTTGGGGATTTCAAGAACACTAGTTTCATGTTTTTAGAACCCTCCACTAGCCTCCCTGTATGCCTGATGATTGTGTGCAGCTGGAGAGCAGCACGTCCCTGTTGGACCAGGCTCAGCAGCCCTACAGCTACCTGATAGAGAGCATCCGCGTCAGGGACGGCCAGGTCAAGCAGCAGCAGAAGCACATCCAGGTCATGGAGCAGGACATCAAGTCAGTCAGCACGCTTCTGGGGATACCGGGGGGTCTTTTGTGCATAGTTCCCCCACCTTCTGGAAGTTCTGTGCTTGTAACTTCCTCTAATCTGTCGCCTCTCTTTGACTCTTGCCTTTACTCTTTCGCTTGCTGTCTTCTACCGTAATTTTCGAACTATAAGGCGATATTTTTTTCTCCAATTTCGACCTATGCGCCTAATAAACGAGGGGGCCCTATTAGTGAACGGGCTTCAAACTTCGACTTTCTTTTGCGAGGTGTGTATCGCCTTATAAACGTGGGCGCCTTTTACTTATAATTTTTTTCACATTTAAAAAAAAAATTGCCCTATTCGCCTTGTACACACAGCAGCGCCTAATGATCCGAAAAATACAGTACTATCTTTCTGTCTTACTCAGCTACTGGTTCATTCTCCTGCCTTTGATCTAGAAGCTCTTAACAAAGATGTTCTCCAGACAAAGACGGACATGCTGGGGCTAACTATTTCTTAGTCAGCTGCGTAACGTCAGCATGTGCTCATCATTGACGGGAAACTGTCTGAGCGATCGACGAAGAAGAAGAAGTTGCCCTGTTTGTATTCCCAGTTGGATGGGAACGAGGGCTCTGAGTTTCTCTGTCTGTGTGTAGATATTATTGTGTGTGTGTGTGATAAAAAATGTCTTCGACTTCACAGCACCTAAACTACTAAGCCAATCTTAGCGAACTTGATACTAGTTTTATTACATAAAGCATACATAAAATGCTTCAAAATGCTTTAAAATTGCACCACAAGGTAGGGGAGTCTTTCCAACGCTAATACCTTCAGAATAAGCTTCCTTAATTGATTAATAGGGAAATATATGTATATTTGTCGGGCATAGGGCGGAATATGTTGTGTACTGATCACCCTTTACAGTAGATACTCAGTTCAGTGTCAGGCAGGGGAATTTTCAGCTTGTTAGTTAATTTCAGCTTTTTGATGGCCCAAGAGGACATTTTCGAGATAAGAAAAGAAACCACCTGAGTAATAATTACTTCTTATGAATGAATGCAAAATGAACTAAGCACATCAGTTCTATTTCTCATACTGTTTTTAAGGCTTAGATTACAAAAAAAGCTTCAGTTTCAGGGGGGCTTTGTCCCCTGACACATGCTTTTCAGCTTTTTTCACGATTCCTCATTCCCCTGTCTGTTCATGTATCATTGATAAAGGGCTAATGCAGAGTGTGCTGTGTCAGGAAACTGGAGGAGGAGAGGGAGGCTCTGGTGCAGACCAAGAACCAGATGGCCCTGGACCTGGAGCGCCTGCTGAACCAACGAGAGGTCAGCGACTCCTCAGCTCGCCCGGTGTTTCTCTGTCTGTTTAGGTCACAGATTCAGCACCCTCTTGTTCAAGTCCTCCATTTGACAGTAGAAAAGTCCAGTATGACAGCGAGATAACAGTGAAGATTTTGTGTGAATGATAGTGGCCGAAAGAAAGTTGAAAAACTGCTGTGAAAAATATTTAGTTTATCTTATTCTTTCCTTTAATTTTTTTACCTATCCCATCTTATGGGCCATCAAGTGATGTTAGTCTCACGTAGCTCATTCCAAGTCCCAACTCCCAGCCCTTGTAAAAACACACTGACGCACCACGATTAAGTCCCTTGTTTTTTTTCTGGGTAGCTGTGACCCACATACAAATGTCCCCAACTTCAAATTGAGGCTGCTCTTTAAAATGATGTTTTGTTTTCAATTTGGGGACATTTGTATGGGAGTCAAACCTGGTCCAAACAAAATTTCTTACCAGCTATAAGAGGGAAGACACGTGAAACCCGTGATTTTGACACGTGACCTGGTGGGTCTTTAAGTTGCAGACTCTGAAGGTGGCGGTCCCCAGGGAGCAATCAATGTTAGTCTGTCAAGAGGCGACCACGAAAGGAGACACTGCGCTGCTGTTCTGTCACTTGGGTGGAGTTCAGTGGAGCCTGTTCTGCCTTATTGGGGTTTTTTTCTCTCTCCCTGAAATTTTTGTGTGTTATTTTGTGAATTCATTTATTTATTGACAACGCAACTGGGGTTTACTGTTAGTAAGATTTTGGTCACCATTAACTCATTCGCATCGCAACGATTTTGAATTATTGAAAAAACTCACAAATCACTCCAGCCATGCACACAAACAAAACGTACATAAACAAAAGGAGAAATGAAAGAAGATTACGGGTTTTTACTTCAGGTTTAGACATAGGGAAGTGGTAGATCAGACTTTTATATATGTAGACTTTATATAGAAAAACTCTCTACACCGATTGGTTTCCCCCAACAAACCACTACAAAAGCAAAGTCAGGCAAAATTGTGGTCTAAGGGAGCAAAGCGAGTTTAGAAGTGACCAAGGTATGGTGTGCACACAGATTGACTTCCCTTGAAGCAAATGCATGAAATTGACAGCTATTTATTAATTCCGGACATATATGGCCGGAACGACTTGAATGAGTTAAGGATACAAGATACGCTTTGTAGATGACACATGTATATGTGGCGAGATTCAGTTAGAGATACAGTTGTGGCTGCAGATTACCATATTATATTAACAACAAGGTGTATCATGTTATAAGAGCGCATCCCAAACTTTACACAAAACTCTGATTTTGTTACGACAGTTTCTTGTTCATATTATCTTCTTCTTCTGTGTTCCCAGGCCACATGGGTAAGGTACGTATGTGTCCGGTTTTCAGTTTTCACTGGTCTCCCCGCTGCGTACAGCCGACACATTCCGATTTCGGAGGAGCTCAAAGGAGATAAATTATTTGGAAGATTTTTTTTTTAAAAGTCGGGAGAATGCGCAAATAAGTCAGAAAGATAGTAGATGATAGAAAGCAAAGGGAAAAGGCAGAGTCAAAGAGAGTGGCAGATTAGAGGAAGTTACAAGCACAGAACTTCCAGAAGGTGGGGAAACTTTATGAAAGACCCCACCCAATATCCCCACGGGGAGAGACTCGTGGAGGGGGCGGGGTCGTCCAGCTCCCCGTATGGAGGCACGAGGCATCCACCCACTGCCCCATTTTTCATGTTATAAGATGCAGGGTTTTCACTTTGGGAAGAAAAGTATCAGCTTAGAGTCTGTAAATGACAGTAACATGGGAGAATGGAAGCCTGCTCTAAAAGGGAAGCTACACTGCATACAGTTCGATCCCAATGCGAACCGATTGTGACAATGTAACGGAAGCCTGCTCTAAAAGGGAAGCAACTGCATAAATTCGATCCCAATACGAAGATTGTGACCGGAAGCCTGCTCTAAAAGGGAAGCTACACTGCATACAATTCGATCCCAATGCGAACCGATTGTGACAATGTAACGGAAGCCTGCTCTAAAAGGGAAGCTACACTGCATACAATTCGATCCCAATGCGAACCGATTGTGACAATGTAACGGAAGCCTGCTCTAAAAGGGAAGCTACACTGCATACAATTCGATCCCAATGCGAACCGATTGTGACAATGTAACGGAAGCCTGCTCTAAAAGGGAAGCTACACTGCATACAATTCGATCCCAATGCGAACCGATTGTGACAATGTAACGGAAGCCTGCTCTAAAAGGGAAGCTACACTGCATACAATTCGATCCCAATGCGAACCGATTGTGACAATGTAACGGAAGCCTGCTCTAAAAGGGAAGCTACACTGCATACAATTCGATCCCAATGCGAACCGATTGTGACAATGTAACGGAAGCCTGCTCTAAAAGGGAAGCTACACTGCATACAATTCGATCCCAATGCGAACCGATTGTGACAATGTAACGGAAGCCTGCTCTAAAAGGGAAGCTACACTGCATACAATTCGATCCCAATGCGAACCGATTGTGACAATGTAACGGAAGCCTGCTCTAAAAGGGAAGCTACACTGCATACAATTCGATCCCAATGCGAACCGATTGTGACAATGTAACGGAAGCCTGCTCTAAAAGGGAAGCTACACTGCATACAATTCGATCCCAATGCGAACCGATTGTGACAATGTAACGGAAGCCTGCTCTAAAAGGGAAGCTACACTGCATACAGTTCGATCCCAATGCGAACCGATTGTGACAATGTAACGGAAGCCTGCTCTAAAAGGGAAGCTACACTGCATACAGTTCGATCCCAATGCGAACCGATTGTGACAATGTAACGGAAGCCTGCTCTAAAAGGGAAGCTACACTGCATACAATTCGATCCCAATGCGAACCGATTGTGACAATGTAACGGAAGCCTGCTCTAAAAGGGAAGCTACACTGCATACAATTCGATCCCAATGCGAACCGATTGTGACAATGTAACGGAAGCCTGCTCTAAAAGGGAAGCTACACTGCATACAGTTCGATCCCAATGCGAACCGATTGTGACAATGTAACGGAAGCCTGCTCTAAAAGGGAAGCTACACTGCATACAATTCGATCCCAATGCGAACCGATTGTGACAATGTAACGGAAGCCTGCTCTAAAAGGGAAGCTACACTGCATACAATTCGATCCCAATGCGAACCGATTGTGACAATGTAACGGAAGCCTGCTCTAAAAGGGAAGCTACACTGCATACAATTCGATCCCAATGCGAACCGATTGTGACAATGTAACGGAAGCCTGCTCTAAAAGGGAAGCTACACTGCATACAATTCGATCCCAATGCGAACCGATTGTGACAATGTAACGGAAGCCTGCTCTAAAAGGGAAGCTACACTGCATACAATTCGATCCCAATGCGAACCGATTGTGACAATGTAACGGAAGCCTGCTCTAAAAGGGAAGCTACACTGCATACAATTCGATCCCAATGCGAACCGATTGTGACAATGTAACGGAAGCCTGCTCTAAAAGGGAAGCTACACTGCATACAATTCGATCCCAATGCGAACCGATTGTGACAATGTAACGGAAGCCTGCTCTAAAAGGGAAGCTACACTGCATACAATTCGATCCCAATGCGAACCGATTGTGACAATGTAACGGAAGCCTGCTCTAAAAGGGAAGCTACACTGCATACAATTCGATCCCAATGCGAACCGATTGTGACAATGTAACGGAAGCCTGCTCTAAAAGGGAAGCTACACTGCATACAATTCGATCCCAATGCGAACCGATTGTGACAATGTAACGGAAGCCTGCTCTAAAAGGGAAGCTACACTGCATACAGTTCGATCCCAATGCGAACCGATTGTGACAATGTAACGGAAGCCTGCTCTAAAAGGGAAGCTACACTGCATACAGTTCGATCCCAATGCGAAATGATTGTGACAATGTCTCATGATTCACGTGAAATATTTCTGCTCAAAAAAGAATTTTTTTCTCCCCACAATACTCACATAGGCCCCGATATACACGAATCAAATAAAAACACAGATATTTTATCAGATTCGTGTACGGGGGCATTACAAAATATAGCGAACAAAACCAGGATTTCATCGGATTAATTTACCGTATTTTTCTGACTAAAAGGCGCGCACCCAAATTTTAACGAAATTTCATATTTTGTTACTATATTTTCTTACTATTTCATCAGTCACATTATAAGGCGCAGGGGTCTGAGTCTTTGAAAAAGATATCGCCTAATAGTCCGAAAAATACACAGTAGAATTTCATGCCTCACAAATGTCACAATCGGATGGCATTGAGATGGAATGGTACGCCGTGTAGCGGCGGCCCCTTTCAGTGTGGGCGGCGTCTTGGCTGTGCAGGAGATGGCCATGATGAAGCAGGTGGTGCTGGGGCTGTCCACCCGTCAGCCGTCGCGACACAAGGCAGGGGGCGCCGGCGGCAGCAAGTTGGCCTCGCTGCGTCTGCCCCCATCACAGCACCACTTTGACCTTGGCGATGACATGGACGTGGTCAAGCCGGGCCCTCTGTCGCTGGTCAGTCACTGTGTAACGCATAGATGCAACTTTTTCCTTTTCTTGAGGATTTCATTTAAGAATTTTTTTTTTAACCTGAAACAGCTTCCTTTAAAAAAAAAATTATTTGTCAAAAATAAAATGGGCAAGAGAGAAGGCCAGGACCACAAGTGATTCGGGGAGATCCTGACAATTCTGATGCCTGTGGTAACATATTCCGCTGAAGAATAACTGTTATGTGTCTGCTAAAGAGATTGCATTATTCATGATAAAAACAAGTGTTAATCGTCCTCCGAACTAGAATGGGTACATACGGGACATTTATTACTATGCAGATAGTGGGCGGATCTTGGAGGTACTGCAATACCAGGGTTATCAGTGATGTACCGAGGATAGAAAAGTGATAGGACAAACTGTCCGGAGACGAGATAAATCAATAGGACAATGTCCTGTCTCTTGAAGAAATCAATGACAAAGTTCGCCAGTGTTAAACGTTTAATCAGACATTTGTCCTGACAGGAGAGAACACAATAAGACATTTTCACTTTTAATAGGTCAATGGCCTATGGCCGGGGCCTCGGGACATCACTGGGTTGTTATTATTCATGGTTTATTGTGCATTTTCAGAGCCAGCCACCTCAGTGGGGTAAGAAACTGAAGAAGAAGAACGCCAGCCAGACGACCAACTTCTCCAAGGTGTACGGATACTCCACCAAGTGATGCCGCCGCCGTTTACAGCACACCACCTGACACTTAGGGCTGGGGGCACATTTACCACAATTTCCCTTCAGTACAGAAACACATACGCAATCCGCTAAACAAAACAAAAAATTTGAAGTACGGAATATGAAGGAATGTGCACATTACGCGTGGAGACCCATCCACTATATCCCATCCACTTGTTTCTTACTTTTACTTATTTGTGCATGGCCAATGATGTACCGAGGATCGAAAAGTGATAGGACAAACTGTCCTGAGACAAGAGAAATCAATAGGACAATGTCCTGGCTGTTTCAGAAATCAATAAGACAAAGCGTGCCAGTGTTAATTAATTTAATCAGAAAGTTGTCCTGACATGGAAGAACACAATAGGACATTTTCAATTTTAATAGGTCAATGGCCTATGGCCAGGGCCTCGGGACATCAGTGCATGAATGCAACTTTTCCTGGTATACAAGGATTTTCTGTTTTTGATTCTTACCAGAAAAGGAATTTCCTCCTTTTTAAAAAAATTATTGTCAAACAAGATCTTTGTGTGTCTACTGTATTTTTCAAACGCTTTAAAATAAGCATTTGTATAAATTGTGGACAAATCAAACTAAAATACCTTCATAAATCTTTTTTTTCTTCAGCTTCAGGGGTACATTACCCCTATACCCCGGCCTTTCACTTTTGAGTTTTTTTCATTTTGTGTAGTTGCACCCATGTTTGTGGAGTGCGGACGGGTTTCCGTACTGGAAGTTTTCGCAAATGTGCACAGTGCCTAACTGTTGTAGCAGAACGAGTGATAGGACCACAGCTACAAGAAATATGATTCACACTGAACACTGAAAACCTTTATTTAAGAAGGATAAAGATTTTAGGCGATGCCTATTCTTACAATCTGTCCATGAAACCTATCCATATGATGTAAGAGAGGGAATGTATGTTTGTGCGTTTGTTAAACACCAGTCTGTGATAAGCAAAACAATGGGTGTAGTGAATGTTGCGATAGAGTGAGCATGTGAGAATTATGACTGTCTCAGAACATGTGTAGCGGTAGGCAGGGATGATGACAGGCGTAAGTGGTGGAAAGAGAGGCCCACAACCAAAACGTTATGATTAGAAAGAGTGACAAAGCAAACAAGATGAAATCATCTTCTTCTGTATTCCTAGGCAACAGTGGGTGAGATACGTATGTGTCTGGTTTTCAGTTTTCACTGGTCTCCCTGTTGCATTCAGCCAACACATTCCGATTTCGGGGAGTTCAAAATGAGAAAATGTTGAAGATTTTTTTTTAAGAGGCAGGAGAATGGGCCAATGAGTCAGAAAGATTGTAGATGATAGAAAGCAAAGGGAAAAGGCGGAGTCAAAGAGAGTGGCAGATAAGAGGAAGTTACAAGCACAGAACATCTAGAAGGTGGGGGGGAGTATTTATGTAAATGCCCCCCCCCCACCCCACCCTCCCCTCAGTATCCCCTTGGGGAGAGATAGAATATAAAATCCTTCATTTAAAAAATAAAACAGAAAAGGACCTACACGGAAGTAAGAAAGTGGGCGCTGGTCTACTACTCTAGAGCTGGTACCGTAGGCTACTATACTACTCTAGAGCTGGTACCGTAGG
Organism: Phymorhynchus buccinoides; assembly: GCA_017654935.2. Classification (NCBI taxonomy): domain Eukaryota; kingdom Metazoa; phylum Mollusca; class Gastropoda; order Neogastropoda; family Raphitomidae; genus Phymorhynchus; species Phymorhynchus buccinoides. Next base: position 9,543,019 of record CM065692.1, read on the forward strand.
CTACTATGCTACTCTAGCTGGTACCGTAACTATGAGCGCTGGTACTAGGCTACTATACTAGAGCTGGTACCGTAGGCTACTATACTACTCTAGCTGGTACCGTAGGCTACTATACTACTCTAGCTGGTACCGTAGGCTACTATACTACTCTAGCTGGTACCGTAGGCTACTATACTACTCTAGCTGGTACCGTAGGCTACTATGCTACTCTAGCTGGTACCGTAGGCTACTATGCTACTCTAGCTGGTACCGTAGGCTACTATACTACTCTAGTAGGCTGGTACCGTAGGCTACTATACTACTCTAGCTGGTACCGTAGGCTACTATACTACTCTAGCTGGTACCGTAGGCTACTATACTACTCTAGCTGGTACCATAGGCTACTATACTACTCTAGCTGGTACCGTAGGCTACTATACTACTCTAGCTGGTACCGTAGGCTACTATACTACTCTAGCTGGTACCGTAGACTACTAGAGCTGCAAACTGTAGAGGTGGTTGTCGAGAAATAACTTTTTGGGGAAAAAAAGTTTTAACACCCAGGGCTCAGCAGTGTGATCTAACTTTGTGGATAGAACTACTAAAATATTCATGGATTTTCTTGTTTTTCTGTTTGTTCGTTTGTTTTCATTGTCAGCTGTTGTCACCAAGTATTTGTGACAATATATTTACTTGAAGATGCTAATCATGTGATCTTTCCGTCCTACTTGATCTAAAAATAAAGTGGAAGCGAGTGTGAGCAGTGTGGATTATTTTGGTAGCATGGTGTTTGAGATATGAGAAAACAAAATCATGCGCATAGTGCCTTTCTATTTACCCGGGACAGTGATAGAGCACTGTATGGAGAGTAGAATAGAGTATTGTTGGAGATTGACCTATTGACATGATTATCTATTGGTATCAGTTCCCTCTGCCATGCTGATTTGACTGACATAAAAAATGCCACAAAGAACACCTGTCATGATTTAACCCCTTCACTGCCAGAAGAAAACAAATAAATTATTTTCTTATTATAAAATTTAAAATAGACTTGTTAGACTCAATCTGAGAAAATGGTCTTGATATATATCTTTCCATGACTTGTCTAAACCAAAAACCATAATTCCAGGACTATGAGACCAAAAGTTACGACATCATCAATGACATGACACACCACGTAGTAGACAGGGGACTGGGCAGGGAAGGGGTTAATCTGTGTCCTCTGTTCCATTCAGCTTTCATCTTTTCCATTTATTGTTTCATATTTTCATGGCTAGGAGGAGGGCGCCATGGCTCAGTTGGTTAGTCGTCAACTCGTAATCCAACGGGTTTGCGAGTGCGGGGGTTCAAACCCAGCTCCGTCCGCGGTGTTGTGTCCTTGGGAAAGACACTTTACTCCTATTTCCTAGTCCTTCGGATGAGACTTAAAACCGACCAGGCGTAGTGGTTAGCGTCGCGGACTACTGGCTGGGAGGTCACGGGTTCGAATCCCATCAGAGGCGAGGGTTTTTTCGGTCCTGGACCGACTCCTACCCAGAGTGAGTGGCTGTGGGCTCAATGGGAAGACTGAAACCACACAGTCGAGCTTCATCCGCTTAACGGATGCGATTCTGAGAGTGTTGCTCCAATTTCATGACCAACATTGTATGTGTCTGTAGTTCTCGGGCCTGGTTAACGCTGGGATATCGTTATGAAAGGAAGCGTAGAGTACAGCCCTGTCACATAGTCTCAGACCGATACGGAACTCCATAGCAGCAGCAGCATCATCATCATCATCAGCCTCATCTCAATCATCAAAAAAGAAAAAAAATGTCTAAAATTCCATGGCTTTCCATGCCCTGCTCTCATGGTGACCTCAGTTTCGGTTTCCAATCCAGTCTATGCATTGGCGCGTTCGGGTCAAAGTCATGGGGATCAGTGTGTTCTGGGGAGCTGTCGGTGGACAGTCGTGGTTTGGCTCTCTGAGAGGAGGACCTCACTCACGCTGGCTCCACGACTAAGACATTGTCTTCAGTAGGTGGTGTCCAGCGTACAGGCTCCGCTGAACTCCACAGAAGTGACTCAGCAGCCTCCTGACGGCCTAACATAGATTCGCTCCCCTTGGACGGCTGGTCTCGGATTCTGCGACTTGACGTGCCAGGGTGTGGCTACGAGTTGGGACTCGGAATGAGCGGCGTGGGAGCAACGCCACTGTACGACCCAGAAGATGAGACAGCAAAAAAACACACCACCTTAGCCAACACATGCACAAGACCTTGCACACACATTAAAGCCCATTCCACTATTCGGTAGGAGTAGGCCGTGTTGTGCTGGTGGCATGGATGACACAAACTCACATAGCATGGCAAAAATGGGTGATGCTGCAATAACGGCAATGCACTCTCCTGGTAGGTGGAACCCAAATTTCTTTGACTAGAAAAATACTAAAGTACCTAAAATAACGGAGGAGAGATTGGAATCAAGAAAAACATACCTCATGGCTGATGACGATTCACATTTATCTGTGCGTGTGTTCGTTGCACAAGAAACTCAGCATAGCGAGTGGGACTGTTATGTAGCTATTGTAAATACTTGTTTTTTTAATATTACATTTATAAAAGTACATAACTGATGATGATAAAATCAATAAAGATGCAACATGTTACTTCGTTGTTTTTTGTGTGCATCAAGTGCGCTGTGTGTATCGGTATAGTATTCTATCACAGTGGAACCTCCCCTAGAAGACCTTGAAAAATCGTCCAAAATAAGGATGATGAAACATAAGATGATAAAGACGTTCTGACCTGTTGTAGGATCAGGCATGGTAGACCTCCACGAATCGCGGAAAACCAGCGAAAGAGTAAATTTGACACACACAAAAAAAGCTGGGGTAAAAATTTGCTCGGGTGCCTAAAAATTATGTGCATTAAAACCTATGCAATCACTTCGCGGAACCGGATGTGAATGACAACAAGCAACTTCCCGCCGAAGTTAGCAGTCGTGCGCAGCCTAGCTCACGCCACACGTTTCCAGATTTGTGATTCTAGTGCTTCATTTTGACGCCCAACTTCATTTTAGTTTGAGTCGACATCTTTCAAATGAAATGCAGAATCTTCCGCGAAACTCACTTTGCCCCCACTACCATGCCTGAGGATACATCACAGGAAGCTTGCGAACGTACGTTCTTCTTCAGCCTTGATAGGTTATTGTCGACAGTTGGGGGGGGGCTTAGTAGGTGGTGTCCAAATTACAGGCTCCACTGAACTCCACCGAGGCGACTCAGCAGCAGTGCAGTGTCTCCTCGGTTGGGTTTTCACCTATCAACAAGACTGAAGTCTGTAAAGAAGAGCATACGTGCGCAAGCTTCCTGTGATGTCTCCTACAACAGCCAGTCAGGTCAGAACTTCTTTATCATAAGTCATAAGTTTCTTTATTGTCCATTGGCAATGTACAACACACATGGAAACTTGTCTTCCACCGTGTAAAATAAAAATATTAAATAAAAGTATGAAACAAATTTACATTAACAAATATGTAACTCTCACACCACACCCAATCATTCAACCACTCCGCTATCTTGCTTACTCATCATGCAACCCACCACCACTTCCGCCTTCATTTTTAACCCTTTTTTTTATCATCTTATGTTTCATCATCCTTGCAACTAGACCTGGCACTCACCATTTTCAACTTCCAAAATAAATTCTTTAAGTCACTACACAGACCTGTTTACCCCCTACACAAGTCTAGAGTAGTCTGGATAGCTGAAATGAGTAGTTTGGGTGCAAAATCAAATGTGTAGTTTTATTCATTAAACCATCAAACAATGTTCACTGAAAATGAGTAGTAATCAAGAATTAAAGAGCATTACTATATATTTTGAAGAGTTGTAGAGGTCCAAATTGAGTAGAATACTACTCGAAAAAGAGTAGAGTAAACAACGTGGGAGGGAGTTGTAATAGGGAGGTACTTTTAATGTTTACAAAGAAGGGCAATGTCTCTGAAGTAGGTCTTAAGTGGGAGGGAGTCTTATAAGGGAGGGTCTTATAGGGGAGGTTCCACTGTAGTAACAACTGAACAGACTAAGTTCCAAAGTACAGAACATGACTAATCCACAGGTCTCCCCCGTGGGGATACTGAGGGTCTTTCATACAAATAGTTCCCCCACCTTCTGGAAGTTCTGTGCCTGTAACTTCCTCTAATCTGTCACTCACTTTGACTCTGCCTTTTCCCTTTGCCTACTGTCATCTACTATTTTTCTGCCTCAATGGTCCATTCTCCTGCCTTTGTTCTAAAAACTCCTACGAAAGTTTTCTCCAGTAGAAGACGGACGTGCTGGGCCTATTTTTGGGTGCATAACGGCAGCATGACGCATCGGCGACCATTTCACTGCCACATTAAAACCACAAAGCTGACATGTTAACTGCAATGAGGCTTTATACTGCTTCTTCGTGTTGCCCAAGGGCGATAATTTTATGTAGGTGGTGCTTTCACGTGAGGCCCTCTGTTCACTTTAGAGAGAGAGAGAGAGAGAGAGAGAGAGAGAGAGAGAGAGAGAGTGAGAGAGAGAGACAGAGATAGAGAGAAGGAGTGAGAGAGAGAGAGAGAGAGGAGAGAGACGGAGGGAGAGAGAGGGAGAGTGATGAGCTAGAGAGAGAGTAGACCTAGCAACAATGGATGCCTAGGCCGTGCGGGCTTTAGGGCCTATGTGCAAGCGCCACCTAGTGACAAAGATAATTTTCAGTATAAAGCCTCATTAGAGTAGGGCATAACAATAAAAGTTTTTAACAAAAAAGACTGGATGGAGATGACGGCGAGCAAAAATTAAAAACAAAAGTCAAACAAAAGATACATTAGAGAAGGTGCCAGGTAAGTAACTAGAACATAACTTCCAGAAGGAGGGGGAGCTACTTGTAATGTATAATCCCCCCCAGTGTTCCCATGGGAGGGGGGGGAGGGTGGGGGGGGGCATAACAAGACGCAGCAAAGGAAACCACAAAACTAGAGACAACAATTCTACTTGATATGTCAAGACATTGTTTTATATCACACGCTTCCAGGCCTCTAAGCACTACTTGAAGGTCGGTATATAGCTTTTTATTCATCTGACTGCATTCAAATAAAACTTTCAAAATGACAATAACAAAAATTAATAATGACAAACCACTATTCCACAAAAATATGTAAAACAATAATGGACATTTCAAAGTATCAGTTACATTAAAAGTAAATCACTGGTTGAAAATAATTAAAGGAGGAACACCATTATTTCGCACCCTACTGCTTCCCCGTTTTCGTTTCTATGCAAGTTTCCTGTCAATTATGAGCGCAGATGCGTCATGCTGCCGTTATGCGCCTAAGTAAGAAATAATTAGGCCCAGCATGTCCGACTTCGGCTGGAGGAAATCTTTTTGAAAGTGTTTCTTGAAAAAAAGGCAGGAGAATGGACCCGGTAAGGCAGAAAGATAGTAGATGACAGCAAGCAAGGGGGAAAGGCAGAGTCAAAGAGAGTGACGTATTAGAGGAAGTTACAAGCACAGAACTTCCAGAAGGTGGGAGTACTATTTATAGAAAAGACCCCCTGGTATCCCCATGGGGGGAGGAGCCATTCTGATTTAATTGGTTTCCCTTAAAATAGTAACATAAAAGTTCCTCCAATAATAATAATAATAATTGTACATTTATATAGCGCTTTACCTCAGATGAGCCCAAAGCGCTTTACAATCAATGATTCATCAACAGACAACAAAAACAGCATTCAAGAGTGACACCAACCAGCAACAGCGCATAATTATACAAAGCAACTCTCTCTCTCACTCTCTCTCTCTCTAACACACGCACACACATAAACACACACATTTATCGAAGCCAACTCGTTCATACCCCATTCGGCAAGCCACTAAAGGAGGGGAAAAGAATGTCATCATCACAGGTAGAATTGAAACCGATAATCTTAAATACATGCCTCTGATCTTGTCATCCCCCCCCCAAAATTCACTTCAGTAAATATAAAATGCCAAGCTCCGTTTACTGTCATTAACCCTTTCACCGCCAAAGTCGCAGTTAAGCACCACAGTGATTTAACACCTATGTTACTAAAAGGCTTCAAATTTGGGGTCTATTATCCAAAGACCCTATTGCCTCAGTTTTGGGAAATTAAAGATAGACATTAAATGTCACATAAGAATCCCCAATACTGCAGACAGATTTTGTTCTCTGCCCAAGTAAATTCAATGGACATTTTTGGCTGAAATATGGCTGGCGGTGAAAGGGTTAAGGAAGGGGATCATAAACTCTTTACTACTACTGAAAATTGCATCAGTAAAACAAACATTCAAAATTTCATGTCACACATCACGTACTGAAGTCATTTTTTACTCGCGCAATTGAAGGTGCACAATCTCGCTGTCGCATAAGATACATGCATGCATTTGTTTTTTTACTTTCGTACTATTCTTGGAACAGTATCTAAATTCAGTGTCGATGAAGTAAACATGTACAAAGCAATCAAGGATTTTGACCATTTACAAGATTAAGAATATCTTAAAACAAACAAAAATCACACATTTTCAATAGATGACATTTAATTTTAATCATTCCCATAAAATGCAGGAGATACAAAAAGTTACAGCCATTTGCATGCAAGAGACACAAATTAAAAAACATGATTAAGAGCACATGTAATTATGACTGTGTGAGTGGTCGTACGATCACTGCACAATCTTTCTGCAGCAAACATTGTAAACAATCAATCCAAAATGACAAGCGCTTCAGAAAAGAACCCAGTAGTTTTTACACGAAATGTAAATGATTGCCAATTTGTTGACCTACATATTTACAAAAGCTGATAAGTTTGGGGAGATTTTTGTGCTGCATGTGCAAGCTTCGTCCTTGACAACAATAAGACAAATGTATTTTAGTATTTCTTCTTATGTCAATGATGTCCACCTGCTGTAACGGGCAATAACTGACATATATTGGGGTTCAAAGAAAAATCGCTGCGTGGGGGAAACAAATTTTTTTTCTTCTTCTCCAAATAAGTAGGAGTAGGAGTATTTTCTTCTTTACACAACACACAATATTTGATTTACCGGTAAAGGTAAAGATATGTGCCTCCTCTCTTACATTTCTCAGATCTCCCAACATTTTCACACCTGCCTTTCTTACCAAACAATAAGCTGTATTTTATCAACTTTTGGAGCTAATTATCTTTGTTGAATAATTAATCGCAGTCATGATAAAGGCCATTATCTAATAGGACCCCCCCCCCCCCCCCCCCCTTATGTAGTGCAGTACACACAACAGCCGCAGAGCATTTGTCACAGTCCTGATTCATTGCGTTTTTTCCGTCTTGCCTTTATCTTCTACTATTATTGAATGCATTATGTAAATGGATGAAAATTAGTGTTAAATATAGCAACCTAGAGTATGAAGTACTCAATCTGCAGTAAGAAAGGCAAGAAATGAAAAGAACCAAGAAATGGAAGAGGGGGGCACATCTTTACCTTTACCAATTTACCTTACTGGCAGTTTTGTCCCCTTCCTCGGAGTGACTGACTTGATGACAACGTCTCACTCTCGAAGCCTTTTATTACTACTATTAACTATTAATTATTTGTTATTGTAAACGCCTTGAGCTCCAGGCTTTGTCGGGAGGTAAGTGCGTCCTAAATTTACAGTATTATTAAGAGTATTATTATTCTCAACTGTGATTTTCGGGAGATTCTTTAAATTGAGTTTCTGCCAATCTTACCAAGATTGACGAAAAGCGGGTTGTAAATCCCTGAATGGAAGGCCCCCTGGTCCCTGTTCATCATGACAGCCGATTGCAGGCGGATGTGTACGGCCTCCTTTGTTTTTCACATTGTCTAGTCACTCTCCCTTTCTAATATCTTAGCACCCTCCCAGTCTATTTCATGATTTTCAATGTTCTGATGGTCCGTGATGGCACTTTTTTCGTATCGGTAAATTAAACCTTTTGTGTTGAGTAAAGAAGCTAATAGTAAAAGTCATTGCATGTACCAATATGGTGAACACTTTCAAAGAAACAATAAGACAAACATAGGAGTAACTGCAAGCAAAGAAATTATGCAACAATATAGCAAACTCATAAAGGGACGACAACTTACTGTGCTTATTACACATCTGATAAAAATGTCTGATTTGTGGCATCTTTATTTGTCTGACAACACTAAAACTAACGGTAAAAACAATATGCAAATTGCTCGGCATTCTGGGTTAAAAAGGCGTCAGATGCGCAAAACATACATTCCTATCTTACAATTATGTTTTTTTAAATTGCAAAAACAGCGCCGTCAATCCACTAATGACAATTCATCCTCATTTCCATTTTCTGTACATTAAAAAAAAATATTCATCTCTAATTTTCAATGTTTAAAAACTCATTCATGCAATATTTATTGTTTTTAAAAAAAGAAGGAAAACAATAAAAATGTTTTTTTAATTATTTACAGAATTATACAAAACTAAATTTATGTGTCAAAGAAAAGTTGCGGAGTTGTGGTTCATGTCACGGTTTGTAAACAAAAAAATTGTTCCTTTTTTTTCAGCACAGTATAGTTAAATATCTAAAAACTTGATCCTGCATGATACACTCCACTGTCACAAAATCTACGACATTGAATCCATTCATTTTCTTAATACTGTATTTTTCGGATTATAAGGTGCCCCCAAAATTTTTTACACCAAATTCTGATTTTGTTGTTATAGTTTCTTACTATTTTACTAGTCACACTATAAGGCGTAGGGCTCTTAGTCTGGGAAAAAGTAGCAATTATACTATAGTATGTAAGTTGAATAAGGAAGGTAGTAGTAGTGGTGAGGGATTGATATGGGCCTCGCGGCCCTTGAAGGGTAGCATTAGTTTTTGCAGTTGACTGACTTTGTCGATTTTGTAGTAGTGGTTCATGTTACGGATTGTAAAAAAAAAAGTGCCTTTTTTATATTTATTGTTGTTGCACAGTATAGTTAAATATCTAAAAGCTTGATCCCGCATAAATTAATACATTCCACCGTCACAGAAACTATCACATTGAGTCCATTTCATCTAAGAGTTACCTCGTTGAATAAACATTATGAAGTAATATGAACCGCAAATGCATCATCTTCTGTAGGAAATAAATTTGATGACAATTTGAACTCTTGACGAATCGTGACAATTAATTCAGTCTTTGGAATTGAATCTTCTTGGTTATAAGTGAATTTTATTCACGCCTATTCAATCATTTAATAGAATGGCATTTACTTTCTGCCACAGAGGTTATAATCTGTCTTTAAAACTACTTAATTTGATGAATATGGGATTAGATCTGGATGTGTGAATGCTATCTTTGTGATGTGAATGTTGGCTCCAAGTTTGCTTCGATCAATATCCCCCCCCCCCCCCGATCTAACACCCTAAAATACACCCTATAAATACTACACACTATCACGATTATTAAATCAATTCTTTCAAAATTCATCACCGAAACACAACACCCCACCCCCACTCCTCAGTGTGCTCATTACCTTAAAGGTCTGTGCACATTACAAAACTTCTCAGGGCTCCCAGGGACCCCCATTTGGGGGTCTATGAAGTACTAACATTCTAAAGGACCCTCTAAAAGAATGTGCAGGGAGTCCCAGGGATGCACTAGAAAAATTCTTTCTAGCATTCGCAATGCCACTGGGACCCTCTATCCCGCCTCTAGGACCCTCTATACTGCAAGTGAAGGAGTCCCTGGGACCCCTTGTTTTGCGGGACGATTGGGAGCCCTGAGGACCCTCTATACTGCAAAGTGAAGGAGTCCCTGGGACCCCTTGTTTTGCTGGACGATTGGGAGCCCTGAGGACCCTCTATACTGTAAGTGAAGGAGTCCCTGGGACCCCTTGTTTTGCTGGACGATTGGGAGCCCTGAGGACCCTCTATACTGTAAGTGAAGGAGTCCCTGGGACCCCTTGTTTTGCTGGACGATTGGGAGCCCTGAGACCCTCTATACTGTAAGTGAAGGAGTCCCTGGGACCCCTTGTTTTGCTGGACGATTGGGAGCCCTGAGGACCCTCTATACTGTAAGTGAAGGAGTCCCTGGGACCCCTTGTTTTGCGGGACGATTGGGAGCCCTGAGGACCCTCTATACTGCAAGTGAAGGAGTCCCTGGGACCCCTTGTTTTGCGGGACGATTGGGAGCCCTGAGGACCCTCTATACTGCAAGTGAAGGAGTCCCTGGGACCCCTTGTTTTGCGGGACGATTGGGAGCCCTGAGGACCCTCTATACTGCAAGTGAAGGAGTCCCTGGGACCCCTTGTTTTGCGGGACGATTGGGAGCCCTGCTTCTGTACGGAAACCCTTCCACAATCCACAAATAAAGTAAAAAATAAGCGGATGGGTTTCCATGTGTAATGTGCACACTCCTTCATATTTCTTACTTCCAGATTTTCTTTCTGCGGATTGCCGATGGGTTTCTATACGGAAGTTTTTTTTTATAAATGTGCACAGTCTTACACCGAAGCACAGCTGCCTGTTCCAGCCAGGACTAGGCTCAGCTTAACTACAGCCTTAGTAAGGATTCACTGCCATACATCTGGGGAATTCACTAATTGTCAGATTGAAACACCTGTACCAGTAGTTTCAAATTCGCAGCACAACATCTGAACACAATTTTTGCTTGTACAAAGACAACAAAATGCACATACACACCGGAAAAAAATTCACCAAGACTGCATTCTATTCTGATCAAACAGACGAACACAGATGCTACTTTTAGGCTTTTTTCAAAGCTTCAACTGCAAGACAACATGCATTATTAGAACAGGGACAAAAATGGTAGAATGGGGAAAACTCACCAGGGTTTGGGTTTGGTGATCAAGGTAGAACAAGGGAAGAAGCCAGCTTTCCGCTCGTAGAGCTTTCATCAGACTGTTAGAACAGTACTATCATTACAATTGTAAATGAATGGCCAGACATTCTTACACAAACCCCACCACATTAGCCCTCCTAGTGCCTGAACACAACTGAAGCCACTTGCTGCCTATTGCGGTACAACTGGAGCCCTGCATGCATCTGACAGTGAACACAACCATCCTCTAGGATGACAGCTGTCAATCACAGAGCCTTCCACACTTGGGCAGCGTGGCCCCGCCCCTTCTTCTAATCGAGTGAGCTCTTCCGGTTAACCAGTTGGAGTATCGGGGAAGATCGGTCCTTTACGCGGAATTTTTTTTTTCCCACGGAAGTTTTGAAAAATTCATTTTCCGCGAAAAGCGGAACTCTTTCATGCCTGATTCTTACACAAACCCCACCACATTAGCCCTCCTAGTGCCTGAACACAACTGAAGCTACTTGCTGCCTATTGCGGTACAACTGGAGCCCTGCATGCATCTGACAGTGAACAGCCATCCTCTAGGATGACAGCTGTCAATCACAGAGACTTGGGCAGCGTGGCCCCGCCCCTCTTCTTGCTCTTGGCCTTGGAGGAGGGGGAAGATAGCCTTGCTTCAGCTGTCATTAACAGAGACTTGGGCGGCGTGGCCCCGCCCCTCTTCTTGCTCTTGGCCTTGGAGGAGCGGAGTGGGCATGGCCAGAGCAGTGGTGGGGGCGGAGCCTTGCTTCAGCTGTCACTCACAGAGATTTGGGCGGCGTGGCCCTGCCCCTCTTCTTGCTCTTGGCCTTGGAGGAGGGGGAAGATAGCCTTGCTTCAGCTGTCATTAACAGAGACTTGGGCGGCATGGCCCCGCCCCTCTTCTTGCTCTTGGCCTTGGAGGAGAGGAGGGTGTGTATGGCAGGGGCGGGGGCGGAGCCTTGTTTTCAGCTGTCAACAGGCATCAGAATAGTCTGAAGTCCAATCCTCTGAAAACCACCATCAAGGCCCTTGACTGAAGAGGGACAACAGTGAAAGCAGTTCTGAACACCACCAAAAAGGTTTAATAAAGTGAGAAATCACTTTACAATTCTATTCAACACAAAGGATAACACTCAATAAAAAGGCAAAACCTCTGACAGGAGAAGCCAATCCTCTGTCAGAAATTCTTAATCCTCTGACAATTCTGATGCCTGGTCAATCACAGAGACTTGGGTGGCGTGGCCCCGCCCCTCTTCTTGCTCTTGGCCTTGGAGGGGAGAGTGGGCATGGCGAGGGTGGCGGTGGGGGCGGAGCCTTGCTTCAGCTGCAGCTGGTGGAACTGCAGGGTCTGGGGCCCTGCCCCGCCGACCCCCGCCTTCTGGAAGGCCAGCTGGTGGGTGTGCAGGGTCTGGGAGCCTCCCTGGGGGCCGGGCACCGCCACCCCGGCCCCCGCCGCACCCCCAGTCAGCTGAATGAACTGGCCCGCCTGCAGGGGGGTGCTGCCCCCGGCCTTGCCCATCGTCAGCGAGGTGAGGGCCGACATCTGCTGGCTGGTCAACACTGGACACACACACCACACACACACTTATATATATATATCGTCAGTTGTAAATTCGGAAAATTATATCTATTTTTTACCAAGCGAACGGCATAGTGATGCTAGTTTTGAGTTGCTATTTTTACACAGGCAAATTTTGTTCAGATTCAGATTAACTTTAACCCTTTCACCGCCAATGTCGCATTTATGCACCACAATGGTTTAACACCAATGTCACTAAAAGGCATCAAATCAGGGCCTGTTATCCAAAGACCCTATTTTCTTCATTTTGGGAGGCAAGGACAGGCCTAATGTTATGCACGTCACAGAGCAATTCCCAATATTGTAAATACTTTCTCTTCCCAGCTAAGTTTAATGGTATTTTGGGGCTGAAAAATGGCTGGCGGCGAAAGGGTTAATATCCCATAACTAATTGCAGCCAGGTGCATATACAGTAATCGCCACAATAAACACGTTTATGAACAACGAAGAATTGATACGAACTAATAACATTGCATTAAATCGTAATGAACAAACCAGACAAATATGAACAAGTAATTCTGGTAAAATCAAAACGCACTTTACATACTAAACAGAACTGCTTGCGCAACTGGCAATCATATCATATACAAAACAAGAATAGTTTGAAATCAAACAGAAGTCAACTGCTACACCAGCGCTGACCTGTGGAGAGCGGCACAGCGTTGGAGTTGCCTGCCCCTGCCCGGCTGATGAGGCCCTGTTGGGGGGCGGAGGTGATGGCGGCGGTGAAGGTGCCCGTCTTCAGGCCTCCCCCCCTCTGCTGCTGCTGCAGGCTCAGCAGCTGGATCCCCTGCTGGCCCCCCGGCAACTGGAAACCAAGCAACTGCTACAGACCGTGGTATTATTGGGTACTTTATAGTCACACAGGGTTCATACAGATTTTTCATATCAAAATTCACAAACTTTCAAAGACCTTTTCAAAGACCCTTTATCCTTTTTTCAAAGACCTCTCACGACATGCAATGATGACGCTTGCTTCGATCATGATCACTCAAGTTGCACCAGTGTAACTAAACCAATCGAGGACGTCTGCTGCATGGAAAATTAGTGAAATTAAATTGCTTCTTTATCAGTTCTGGAAGCAACAACAAATATGGTGTCAATTACTTTTTCACAAACCAATTCACAATATTCACAGAGCAAAGCCAATTTTCAAGGACTTTCAAAGACATGAAAATGGCACTCCATTTCTGAAAGACCTTCAAAGACTGCAAACCCTGTTTACAGTCACAGAACGGGTCTCTGTGAAATTCGGGTTGCTCCCACCTGGAGAGCGCGTGGCAGCCAGAGGCGCGCCCAATTTTAAAACATTTTTTTTTTTTTTTGCATGCTATTTTTGTGTGACTGATGAGGCAGGAAAGGGTACAATTTTGACCAAACGACAACTTTTTCGTTGCCACTGGGTTTAACGTATGGTAAGTGCATGGGCACACAGGACCTCGGTTTATCATCTCATCCGAAAGACTCCACGTTCAGACCGTTGTAAGGCCTAGTGCAAAGTGAGAGGAAAAATTCCCTGTACCCAAGTTCGAACTCGGGTTTACTTGACACGGTTTACTTTCACCGCCAATGTCACATTTTAGCACCACAATGATTTAACACCCTTGTCTTCAATGAAACATTAGACGTTAAATGAAAGACACACACACGTCACGAAAAGGCCTCAAACCAGGGTCTGTTATCCAAAGAGCCTATTTTCATAATTTTGGGAGGTAAGGATAGGCCTTACTTTATACATGTCATAGAAGAATCCCCACTATCGCAGACAATTGTTTTTCTCTACCCAGGTAAGTTTAATGGAATGTTTTGCTGAAAAATGGCTGGTGGCGAAAGGGTTAACCCTTTCATCGCCAATGTCGCATTTATCAGGGTTCATAGCCAAACAGTATCCTAATTTTCCCAAACTTTTTACAAACTTTCAAAGCCCAACTTTAGGGTTTTCCAAAATCGAAGGTTTTTCGGAAAGCGGCACAATATGCTGAGCGCTTGTTGGTTGCATCATTTCACAGCCATACTTTATATGCAGAATTTTCGAGCCAAAGCTCACTGAAGACACATTTGCCCGGCAATTGTGTGCTACGCGTAAAGATCGGATGTCTTTAAAGGGAAGCAACTCGCGTCAATTCCGGTAAAAAAAATTGAAAGTAAGTCGCACCGATCGTATGCATAAAAATATTCATTTTATTTCATAATTATAATTTTTTTCTTGGCACGATGATTCAAAATTATGGTCCTGGGCGATTTGGGGGGCAGATTGATGAAGATTTGACAGTAGCTCAAAATTCACAAACTTTCAAAGACACTACTCTTGGTTTTTCATTTTTCACAAACTTTTATGGGCCTTGAAAATGAGGTCTATTTTCCCCAAACCTTCCCAAACTTTCCCAACTGCTGTGAACCCTGATTTATGCACCACAATGGAGGCTCCAAAACATGTTCGTTATCCATTTCCCGTAACGCCCGATAGCGGCCGCTGAACAGCAGGTCTAGTACTTTCACTTTCGCTTTCCCCTACCCACAATGCAATATATTAAGTTATGTCTTCTTGTTCCTGACTCTCCCTGTTCCGTTTTTCGCCTTTACAGCAAGGGAAACCACCCAATAGTCTTTTTGAACGGATTTTTCAAAGTGACGCCAATTTTTTAAATTTTCACATGACATGAGCAGTATTGACTCCGTGCGATGTTTGGAGAGCCATTACGGATGTTTTCTTCCAATTCATGGTTTGTTGTGTGACAGTGTGTTAGCTTTCGAATAAAAATATCATCATTGCTATTCAATATGCATCTTTCAGAAATTAAATGTGAGTTAGACTTTATTCTGGGTGATTTTTTAAAATAAAAGATTTGGTGTGACGTTCGGAGTTACTCCCCTTCACTTAGGAAATAGGATCGATTCTCATTCGAGTGATCGGGAGTTAAAGGGTTATGTCACTTAAAGGCATCAAATCAGGGCGTGTTATCCGAAGACCCTATCTTCTTAATTTTGGGAGGTAAGGATAGGCCTAATGTTATACATGTCACAGAGGAATTCCCATTCTTGCAGATTTTGTTCTCTCTACCCAGTTAAGTTTATTAGTGGTATTTCTGTCTGAAAAATGGCTTCTGGCGAAAGGGTTAAGTCGTAGGCAAAAGTTGACATGAATGAGTTGTTGTTAACGTACCCTGGCTAAAAGTCTCCAGGGATCATCCCAACAGCCAAAGCACTTGAACACTATGTTTCCTTTATGTGTTGGTTTGGAAGTCTGTGTTTGAAGAACAAGCGTGTGTTGGATGATGTGGTGAATGTGTGTAGTAAAGTTGTTGGAAATAGAGAGATGGGTTTGAATGAGATGTACGAAAGACGAACCAAGCATAAAGCCAGGAAGATTGTAAATGACACCTCCCATGTTTTGAACAAACATTACGAACTATATTACCTTCTGGACGTCGCTCCAGGGCACAGAAATCCTTCATCCCCAGATCCATCCACCTCCTAAACTCATGATCCTTTTAGGTTTAAATGTGTGTTCATCGTGTTAAAAGAAACTATGCATGCTTATCCTTAGACGTGTATGTATCCACATATAATGTGTATCTTTAAGTGTGTATTATGTGTAACTTTTGCTCCTATTCATGCATGCTGAATGTCAATGTCTTTGTTATTCTGGCACCTGAACAAAATTTCTCCTTGGGAGATAATAAAGTGAATTTGATTTGATTTGATTTGATTTGATTTGATTTGATTTGATATGATACAAATGCATCAGCTAGGGATGAGAACATTACGTGTGTGACCGTTTTTCACTACCCCGCTACATGGGCAGCCACACTCCGTCTTCAGGGGAAGATGAACGAGTGAAAGTGAAGGTGACGGAGACCGGTGACCTACCTGCAGAACAGGTAACGACGCAGGTGTGCGCAGCCCCATGCTGCCCTGGGTCTTGGAGGTGACCGGCATCAGCTGGGTCAGTCCCACCGGCAGCGACAGCATGCCAGAATTACTGGGCAACACCGTCGCCTGGGTGCTGCCTGCACGACGACACATCACAGACAGAAACATATCCTGTACTTAAACAATGTTCCGCTATACTGCGTTGAAACCTCATTATTCACATGTACATGAGTGCAACTACACAAAATGAAAAAACCTGAAAGGCCGGGGTCCAGGGGTAATGTCCCCCTGAAGCTGAAGCCAAAATTGATTTATGAAGGTATTTTAGATAGCTTTTTCTACAATTTATACAAATGCTTATCTTAGAGTGTTTGAAAAATACAGTCGACACACAAAGATCTTGCTTG
The DNA here is from genome assembly GCA_017654935.2 of Phymorhynchus buccinoides. NCBI lineage: Eukaryota > Metazoa > Mollusca > Gastropoda > Neogastropoda > Raphitomidae > Phymorhynchus > Phymorhynchus buccinoides. Next base: position 9,559,674 of record CM065692.1, read on the forward strand.
ACAAATTAAAAAAAAAAGGAACTTCCTTTTCGGGTAAAATTCAAAAATAGGAAATCCTTGTATGCCAGGAAAAGTTGCACCCAAGCATGTACAGAAATGAAAGATTGTGAAAAACAAAGGGGGGGGAGAGGACCCTGACGTCAAATCTTTGAACCAGAAATATCCACAATCACCTAAACTTTTGCTGAGTTTTTCGCTTATGAAACTTTCAATGATGTTTTCCTGACATCTCTCATCCCAGCAACAAGTTTTGGCACTCCAAAAACCGGAAGCCACAAGTTTTGGCATTCCAAAAAAAACCTGGAAGCCACAAGTTTTGGCATTCTAAAAAACAACAACCCCGGAAGCCACAAGTTTTGGCACTCCAAAAACCCAAAGCCACAAGTTTTGGCATTCTAAAAAACAACAACCCCAGAAGCCACAAGTTTTGGCACTCCAAAAACCCGGAGCCACAAGTTTTGGCATTCCCAAAAAAAGTGTGGCTTCCAGTTTTTGGGGTGCCAAAAACTTGTGGCTTCCGAAAACCAGATGTTCCAGACAATTAGCACCCCTGCATATAATCATGCTTTTCAGTATCTCACAACGCATAAAAAAGATTACTGTGTGCATAAAACCAACCCACAAACTTGAGGACAAAACAGGTTATACAAGCACTGAGGAGTGTGCCTGACAAAGCACCAAACAACACCACAGAGTGATTGGGGTGTTAGTTACCTGTGTTACCTGTGGACATCAGCAGGTGCTGGGGGGGGGACATGTTACCTGTGTTACCTGTGGACATCAGCAGGTGCTGGGGGGGGGGGACATGTTACCTGTGTTACCTGTGGACATCAGCAGGTGCTGGGGGGACATGTTACCTGTGGACATCAGCAGGTGCTGGGGGGGGGGGGGGGGGGGGGGGGGGGGGGGGGGGGGGGGGACATGTTACCTGTGGACATCAGCATGTGCTGGGGGGACATGTTACCTGTGTTACCTGTGGACATCAGCAGGTGCTGGGGGGGGGGTGGACATCAGCAGGTGCTGGGGGGACATGTTACCTGTGTTACCTGTGGACATCAGCAGGTGCTGGGGGGACATGTTACCTGTGTTACCTGTGGACATCAGCAGGTGCTGGGGGGGGGGGGGGGGGGACATGTTACCTGTGTTACCTGTGGACATCAGCAGGTGCTGGGGGGACATGTTACCTGTGGACATCAGCATGTGCTGGGGGACATGTTACCTGTGGACATCAGCATGTGCTGGGGGGACATGTTACCTGTGTTACCTGTGGACATCAGCATGTGCTGGGGGGACATGTTACCTGTGTTACCTGTGGACATCAGCAGGTGCTGGGGGGACATGTTACCTGTGGACATCAGCATGTGCTGGGGGACATGTTACCTGTGGACATCAGCAGGTGCTGGGGGGACATGTTACCTGTGGACATCAGCAGGTGCTGGGGGGACATGTTACCTGTGGACATCAGCATGTGCTGGGGGGACATGTTACCTGTGTTACCTGTGGACATCAGCATGTGCTGGGGGGACATGTTACCTGTGTTACCTGTGGACATCAGCATGTGCTGGGGGGACATGGTGACGGTGGTGGAGGTGCTGGAGCTGGAACTGGCTGACGACGCTGGCAGCGCCGTCACCATGGTAACCAGTGCAGCCTGGGAGGAGCCTGTGGCCGAACTGGTGGTCTGTGGATCAACGGTAGTAATCCGTCTATAAGGATTTTGTTTTTTTGTTTTTAAGTGCATCGGCGTGTCAAGCAGGGCTAATTCTATCTTCACATTCAGGGGTTCAGAATTGTGTGTGCGTGCGTTCGTATGTGTGTACGTGCGTACATGTTAGCGCATATGTGTGTGTGTATGTGTGTTTGTGGGCGTGTATATGCATATATGTATATGTGTGTGTGTGTGTGTGTGTGTGTGTGTGTATTTGGTATTTTATAGCCACAGAGGTTGTTGTTTGTTTGCTCCCACCTGGAGAGAGTGTCGCAGCCAGAGGCACGCCACCATTTATTTAAATTTGCAGTGTGTGTGTGGGCGTGTGTGTGCATACATGTGTGTGTGCATGCGCGAGTGTGCATGCACATGTCTGCATACGTGCATGATCCTGTGTGTGTGCATGTGTGTGCATACATACATGTGCTTGTGTATGTGTGTGTGCCTTATTGTATGTGCCTGCATGTGCATGTATGTGAAACTGTTTCTCCAGCACAAATCAAAGTGACAAACAGACTTCACCGGAAGCGTGTGTGTGTGTATGTGTGTATGAGCATGCAAGTGTGTGTGTGTATGTAGGTGTGTGCATATGCGTGCCAGCATGTATGCAAAACTGTCTCTCCAGCATAAATCAAAATGAAAAGCAGACTTCACCAGAATGGCAAGGTGTGCGTGTGCATTTGTATGTGTGTGTGAGCATGCAAGTGTGTGTATGTATGTGTGTGTATATGCTTGCCAGCATGTATGCGTGTATGTGAATCGGTCTCTCCAGCACAAATCAAAATGAAAAGGAAGCTTCACCAGTATAGCGGGGTGGGTGTGCAGCAGGGAGGGTGTGTGTGTGTGTGCGTGCGCATGCATGCATGCAAGTGTGTGTGCATACGCATGCATGCATATGCATGTGTGTAAAACCGTCTCTCCAACACAAATCAAAATGAAAAGCAGACTTCACCAGTATAGCAGGGTGGGTGTGCAGCAGGGAGGGTGTGTGTGTGTATTCATGAATGTGGTGTGTGAGTGAGCACGCAAGTGTGTGTGTATATATATAGTATATATGCGTGTGTATATGCGTGCCTGCATATGCGTGTGTGTAAAACTGTCTCTCCAGCACAAATCAAAGTGAAAAACAGATTTCACCGGAAGAGAGAGAGAGAGTGTATGTGCGTGTGTGTGTGTGTGCGTGTGTGTGTGTGTGTGTGTGTGTATGTGTGTGCATATGCGTGGCTGCATGTATGTGTATGTGAATCAGTCTCTCCAGCACAAATCAAAGTGAAAAGCAGACTTCACCAGTATAGCAGGGTGGGTGTGCAGCAGGGAGGGGTTGGTGTTGATCATGGTGATGGGCACCGGCACCGCAATACTGGGCATGGACACCGACACCTGTCATCACCATAATGTTTAATAATAACCATAATAATAACAATAACTATAATAATAATAACTATAATAATAATAATAATAATATAATAAGCATAATAATAACCATAACAATAATAATAATAAATAACCAATAATAACCATATAATAATAATAACAATAATAGTAATTATAACCATAACCATAATAATAACAAGAAGAAGAAGAAAAGAAGAAGAAAGCTGATTTTATTCCAAAGTTTCGGTCCTGCAAAACTTTTTCAAGGAAATCTTGCCTGACAAAGATGATCTCGTATCTCGATTTTTAAATTTTTTTTTAGTTAGATACATAGTCAGCTCTCTAATTTTTCCCGCCACCTTCCACCAAAAGCTCGTATCTCTAACGACTTTCTATCTGGGGTAAATGAGGTTGTGAAAATAGAAGAAAATCTCGTAAGTTCCAAATTCAGATCTAGTTAAGGACAAAAACCTCGTATCTTCGTTCTTTTCAAGTCTAAAAAAACCTTTTAAAGTAATTTTAACGAAATGCGGGACTAAACTCGCAATGTCTTGAACAACATATTCATCATAGTTAATGAATTGTGGTCAACGCAGTTAATTTTTAAAAAGTTTTTTTTTTCATTTTTCTGAAAACTACCAAAATTGAGATACGAGGTTTTTGAATTTCACAGTCCCAGGTTTGAGAGGTTGACGGAGTACAAAGAACACAGACGGATAGACAGACAGTCACCTGCATATGCTGCTGGCCCAGGTTTGAGAGGGTTGACGGAGGACAAACAACACAGACAGACGGACGGAGAGAGACAGACGGACAGACAGATGGACAGACAGACAAACAGTCACCTGCATATACTGCAGGCCCAGGTTTGACAGGTTGATGGAGGACAAAGAACACAGACAGACGGACAGACAGACAGTCACCTGCATGTGCTGCAGTCCCAGGTTTGACAGGTTGACGGAGGACAGGCCCAGGCTCTGCAGGTTGATGTTGGGGGGCAGACTACTCAGGCTGGCGATGTTGATGTTGGACAGTGCTGTCCCCTGAGCGCCCACCCCACTGCCGCCCACAGCCTCTGTGTCAGCAACACAACAATCGTATGTGTGCGCTTCATCCAATTATTAATTCATCTATTGAATTAATTATTACTATTATCGTATTATGTTTTAGGACCATTAGGCGCTTAAAGCAAATAATAATAATAATAATACTGAACATTTATATAGCGCTTTACTCCCTTTGCAGGGAGCTCAAAACGCTTTACATAGACAATAAAACACAAATAAGTTAACATTATACACATAAGACTCACTACAATCAAATCAAATATACATAAAATAACGTTATTTAAACAAAGCCCTGTTCATAACCACAAACTTTTAAACAATATTATAAGAAAACAAACAAAATTGCAAGGGAAATAAAAGCTCATGAGCTACGTTATTGCGCAAACACACACACTAATAGAGAAGCACACAGTCACACACCACGCACGCGCATGTACACACACACACGCGTAATAATCAATGGGCATTCACACACACGCACACACACCGCGAGCACACGCAAATCCGTAAAAATTTTAAGATTTTTTTTTTTTAAATCCTAGAAAAAGGCGCCCTCGTGAATTCGGTGATACAAATCTGAAGTGAGAAATAATATGGTTAACACACAAACAAAAACTCGGTCCGATTGTTATTTATCGTACTACAGTTCGCATTGACAGCACCAAATGAAGCTGGAGCCACTAAGTATTTCCTTACAAACTTTGCAAAAGCCATCACAAAGCTCAAATGTTCATCTATTGTACCATTTTTTTGATTTTGATCAATCATTTTGCATGCACCCTAAAATATGTTGCGTCTTGGGAATATTTAAATTAACATATTTTGGTTAAATTCAGGGGTTGCGCCTTATAGTTAGAAGCGCCTTGTAGTCCGTAAAATACGGTATGTTCTGCATAGTTATGCAGGGATTGTCTTTAGCCACGACAAGCTCCTGCCTAGCATAACATCGTCAGTCCTAAATCTTCCGAAGTCGGAGTGTGGCTGCCCACGTGGCGGGGTAATCAAAAACGGTCACAAACGTAATGTTCTCAACCCTAGCTGGTGCATTTGTACCCCAGTATTCAAGTGCTTCGGCTGTCAGGATGATCCCTGGAGTCTTTAACTCATTCAAGTCGTTCCGGCCATGTCTGTCCAGAATTAATAAATAACTGTCAATTTGATGCATTTGCTTCAAGGGAAGTAAATCTGTGTGCACACAATACCTTAGTCACTTCTAAACTCGCTTCGCTCCCTCAGACCACAATTTTGCCTCTGACTTTGCTTTTGTAGTGGTTTGTTGTGGGAAAACCAATCGGTGTAGAGAGGTTTTCTACATAAAGTCTATATATAAAAAAAGTCTGATCTACCACTTCCCTATGTCTAAACCTGAAGTAAAAACCCGTAATCTTCTTTCATTTCTCCTTTTGTTTATGCATGTTTTGTTTGTGTGTGTGGCTGGAGTGATTTGTGAGTTTTTTGAAGAATTCAAAATCGTTGTGATGCGAATGAGTTCAGCCAGGGTAAGACAACAACAACAGCACCACCACTCACCCTGGGTCACAAAGCTGATGTGTGTCTGGGGCAGCCCAGACTGGCAGGACTGGACATCGTGCTAAGAGGGTTAAGCCAGGGTAAGACAACAACACCACCACCACCACTCACCCTGGGTCACAAAGCTGATGTTGTGGGTCTGGGGCAGCCCAGACTGGCAGGACTGGACATCGTGCTAAGAGGGTTAAGCCAGGGTAAGACAACAACACCACCACCACCACTCACCCTGGGTCACAAAGCTGATGTTGTGTGTCTGGGGCAGCCCAGACTGGCAGGACTGGACATCGTGCTAAGAGGGTTAAGCCAGGGTAAGACAACAACACCACCACCACCACTCACCCTGGGTCACAAAGCTGATGTTGTGGGTCTGGGGCAGCCCAGACTGGCAGGACTGGACACCCAGCGCCTCCAGAGAGGCCGTGCTCGCCGACAGTCGCCGCGACGACAGGGAGGAGGGGGGCGGGCCTGGGGCCATGGCCTGGGTGGGGGTGGGGGTGCGGGAGTTGGGGGGCGGGGGTGGGGGTGGGGGTGGGCACTTTCTGCACGGCCGTCTGCTGTCCCAGGATGGCGGCGGCGATCTGCTGAGCTGTGGAATTGACATTAGGTACTTTATACTAAATTATAGTCACAGAGGCGTCTCTGGGAAATTCGGGTTGCTCCCACTTGGAGAACGCATCGCAGCCAGAGCCGCGCCACCCAATTTGAAAAAAACAATTTTGCATGCGATTTTTGTGTGACTGATGAGGAAGAAAAGGGGGGGGGGGGGGGGGCGGTAGAATTTTGACCAAATGACAACTTTTTCGTTGCCACTGAGATTAACGTGTGCTAAGTGCATTGGCACATGGGACCTCGGTTTATCGTCTCATCCGAAAGACTCCACAGACCGTAAGGCCTAGTAGTGCAAAGTGAGAGGAAAAATCCCCTGTGCCCAGGTTCGAACTCGGGTTTACTTGACACGAGGCGAACGCGCTACCTCTGTGCCACTCTACATAGTCCAAGATTCAAGGTTCTCTATTCAGCCAATGCGTACAAAACGCATTATACAGTGGAGTGCACCTAACACAAAGCTGGAAAACACAACGTATTGGTTAACACACAAAAATCTGTTTGAACAGATGAAACCCCTCTTTATTATTACTTAAAAAAGATTGTTGATCACACAGACTTTTTTTCTCAGCACAGCATAAAGTATGGTTAACACACAAAGAAAAACTCGGTCTGATTGTTATTTATCATACTACAGTTCGCATTGACAGCACCAAATGAAGCTGGAGCCACCAAATATTTCCTTACAAACTTTGCAAAAGCCATCACAAAGCTCAAATGTTGATCTACTGTGCCATGCGCTAGTCAGTCGCTCACCCATTCTCTCTCTTTCCCTCTCTCTCTCTCTTTAAACAATCAAATTCAAACTAGTGACAGATTCAATTTTTACAGAATGTTTTTTGAGCCGAGTCCTATGCCTACTTACATTAGTAACCATATTGACAAGCATTGTAACTCTTAAGTCCTCAGAAGAAATTCACTAAGTCCGACTCTCTTCCCCAGAAGGATTTGGCAAAATGGAGCTGAAATGGGTATGCTTATTAAAAAAATTATTGTAAAATTATTTGTGAATCAAAGTTTATGAAACTTTGTAATAGTGTTGTTATGATATTGTTTTCTGCATTGATGATGTTATTTTGGCCAACCTGATGTATTCGATGTATTTATTTTGATTGATTATTACGAAATATCAATAATAACGGTGTGTTCAATAAAGATGTAAAAAAAACACCATGCGTTGTGTGCTTGTTACTGAAACATTGCAAATTGAGTCACTAGAACGATCAAAGAGACACTGCAAGCACAAAATAAACATATTACTTGTCTTTTTGTAGCATTCCGATGATGTAATCAAAAGGTGAAAAAAGTTTCTGAAACACTCACCTGTCGGTCTCATTACCGATCTTCAGATTTTCAACCACGATCAAAGTTTTCATTTGGAAAGCATCTACAAGCTTTGTAATAAGTGTTACAGTACGTAAGTCCATTAAAATGCGTTAAATATATTTAATTCACTGTCTAAAACAGTGTCCGAATGCTCGGCAGATGACCGGTTGTCGGAATCGTTCGACTGATTTTCTGCCGATCGATAGTCAAAGTTAACCATAGTAGAGTATGCACTGCACTAGCCTAGCACGAGTCTCAACATTCACTTCACTCTGGCCCCTATAACTAAGTCCAAAAGCACGATTGGCACACAATTTATCGGTAAAAACATCGATAACATCGTCATGCATCGCTCGGAACGCCGCCATTTTGATGAAAAAAATTTGTCACCCACAAATTCGAAGAAAATTGATCAAATTTAGCCTTCAATCGAGCTCCGTGCACAATGGCCGCCATAGAAACAGGAAGTCGAATGCTTTCCGGATGTCGTTAAAGCTTACCTTCTCCATCAGAGAGTTCTCACTTCCTTAGCAATATGACTAAACAACGTGGGTGGATCGGCGCGGTTTCAAGCGGTTTAGGACTACGGGCCACTAGCGGTGTCAAGCGGTATAAGGCGTTAAGAGTTAAACGCATAATAACAAAGTTTAGATTTGGCATTTCTGATATATATGTGCATTATTATTGCTACAGACAGACTCATGCTAATAGTTTAACATGTGCTGTTGAAGATGAAGTTCATTTTGTGTTATCATGTTCAGAACTAAGAGATCTTAGAGAAGAATATATACCACGTAAATACTTTCGCGATCCATGCCTTTTTAGATTAGTTCTCCTGTTGTCTTCAAAAAAAAAGAAAATACTGTCAAGTCATTTTCTCTGTATCTGTGTAAGACATTTAAGAGGCGAAATGCCCTGTTTATGCAGAATTATCTAGCCTTTATTGCTTTTGTTGTGTTGTTTGTTTACCCCCCTTCTAAGGGGCTATGGCCTTTATGAATAAAACATCTGAATCCGAATCTCTCTCTTTCTCTCATAATAAACACATTTCCTCAGTGTCGCTCAAAAACCAGGGTAGTACTTACGTGTGGATGTGGGGGTAGACGCAGGGCTTGTCAGAGGTGAGGGTGTGGTCCTGTCAACACATTTCATCAATATAATTATCATCATCACTATTTTCTTCTTCTTCGTTCGCTCAAACAGTTTCCTGTCACATGAGTTAGGCCCAGCATGTCCGACTTCGGCTGAAGAAATCTTTGTAAGAATTTATAGAAAAAAGGCAGGAGAATGGAACAGTAAGATAGAAAGACAGCAGATGACAGTAAGCAAAGGGAAAAGGCAGAGTCAAAGAGTGACAGATTAGAGGAAGTTACAAGCACAGAACTTCCAGAAGGTGGGGAACTATTTGTACGAAAGACCCCCCAGTATCCTCACGGGGGGATCACTATTTTTATTATTATCATCATAATTGTACTGAAGAGACTACAAGTACAATGTGCTTCTCTCCTTTAAAACAAAAACAAATAAAGAAAAGGCCTTCGTCGTCTTCTTTGTCGGAGTATGGCCGCCCATGTGGCGGGGCCCTTTAACTTTTTCACTACGTAGCACGCACATATACATGGTAGAAGCTTCCTCCGTTCAGTATGCAGCACGCATATATGTGTGGTGACTTTGTCTATGAACAGTGCACGTCTAAGTATGGTCTAAGGGAAAAAACTTCTTTAACTATATTCTGCAATCAGTTATCTATCTTCTGAGTGCTTTCCCTTGATCAAAACTGGTCTAAATGTGTCACAAGCGGCTTTTGAAAAGACTAACCGATAGCGCGGCCAATAGTAGCAAAGAGGCAAAAAACACTATCGGAACAAGATGGGTAAGTTTGTATTTTTGGTGTGAAAATGGGAAAGAATAGTCAAACAAACTTGACATAGTTATAGCTAGAGACTGGTTCTGTCCAGCAACACCAAACACTCACACTTGGTATGCAAACAAAGTAAGCGAAAGTAGAGATGAAAACTGCCGATTTTACGATGTCTGTGGTGAAAAGCTACTGGGAATTAGTACGGGGTGAAAGAGCTAAGAAATAGCAAGCGTGGGTGGTTGCCTGCTACCCCGTTGAAGTGTTGCACACGTTCTGTCCAACAATACCAAACACACACTTGATATGCAAACAAAGTAAGCGAAAGTAGAGATGAAAACTGCCGATTTTACGACGTCTGTGATGAAAAGCTGCTGGGAATTAGTACGCGGTGAAAGAGCTACAAGCAGCCATACACGTTATCTTCCCACCCAAGGCCATGCAGAATGTTCACATGGCACTGGGCGTGCCCCCAGACTGTTTAAGCTAGGGAAGGAAAACAACAACATCTCTCTCTTCACATCAACAGGAGAAAGTTCTGACACTGACTTGAGCTTCAGACCTAGTCTCTCTCTCCCTCCCTCTCTCTCTCTCTACATCATCTTCTCTCTTCCCCCCTCCCCCCCCCCCCCTCTGTGTTCACATCAAACAGGAGTAAGTTGATACACTAGTTATAGTGCAGATCTAGTCTCTCTCTCTCCCTCTCTCTCTCTCTCTCTGTTCACATCAACAGGAGTAAGTTGAGACACTGACTTGAGCTGCAGACCTAGTCTCTCTCTCTCCCTCCCTCTCTCTCTACATCATCTTCTCTCTTCTCCCTTCCCCCCCTCCTCTCTGTGTTCACATCAAACAGGAGTAAGTTGATACACTAGTTATAGTGCAGATCTAGTCTCTCTCTCTCCCTCCCTCTCTCTCTCTACGTCATCTTCTCTCTACTCCATCCCCACCCCTCCCCTCTCTCTCTCTGTTCACATCAACAGGAGTAAGTTGAGACACTGACTTGTGCTGCAGGCCTAGTCTCTCTCTCCCTCCCCCTCTCTCTCTCTCTCTCTCTCTCTGTTCACATCAACAGGAGTAAGTTGAGACACTGACTTGTGCTGCAGGCCTAGTCTCTCTCTCCCTCCCTCTCTCTCTACATCATCTTCTCTCTTCTCCTCAACCCCTCTCTCTCTCCCTCTCTCTTCACATCAACAGGAGTAAGTTGAGACACTGACTTGTGCTGCAGGCCTAGTCTCTCTCTCCCTCCCTCTCTCTCTACATCATCTTCTCTCTTCTCCTCAACCCCTCTCTCTCTCCCTCTCTCTTCATATCAACAGGAGTAAGTTGAGACACTGACTTGTGCTGCAGACCTAGTCTCTCCCCCCCCCCCACCCCTCTCTCTCTGTGTTCACATCAACAAGAGTAAGTTGAGACACTGACTTGTGCTGCAGACCTAGTCTCTTTCCCCCCCCCCCCCTCTCTCTCTCTCTCTGTGTTCACATCAACAAGAGTAAGTTGAGACACTGACTTGTGCTGTAGACCCAGCTGTTTCAGGCGCTGGGATGGGGTCTGACTCTGAGCCACCGCCATCGCACCATGCTGGCTCCCTGGGGGAATTCCATACATTTTGTCATTACACAGTGACAGAGAGAGTGAGAGAGAACACTGAACACTGAACTGTTTTAATATCATTGGCTTACATAGCTTAGATGACATGGGGGTGCACACAGAACAAAATATCAATAAAGGAGTAAAAAATAAAATAAAAAACAAAATAATGTCTATCTCAACTATCCAATCATAATATAAATTTTTTATATCAATCAAGCATATCACAACCATATGTGAGTTAAATTATTCGATGCAAAAAGAAATAAAGAAAACGCAAAATATTGTCTATCTCGACCATCCAACCATATATCAAAACAAGCATATCACATACTTCTACCATATGTGAACTAAGTTGTTCAAAGGAAATAAGAGCAAAATAATGTTTATGATATTATCTGATCATCCAATCCTACATCAAGTCAAGCATATCACACTCTTATAACACAGAGAGACTGTGAGAGAGAGAGAGAGAGAGAGAGAGAGAGAGAGAGAGAGAGAGAGAGAGAGAGAGAGAGAGAGAGAGAGAGAGAGAGAGAGAGAGTGTGTGAGAGAGAGAGAGAGAGAGAGAGAGAGAGAGAGAGAGAGAGAGAGAGAGAGAGAGAGAGAGAGAGAGAGCAAGTGCATGGGTGTGAATGTGTGTTTGAGAGAGAGATAGCAAGTGTGTATGTGCATGTGCATGAGTGTGTGTGACAGAGAGAGAGAGAGAGAGAGAGAGAGAGAGAGAGTGTGTGTGTGTGTGTGTGTGTGTGTGTGTGTGTGTGTGTGTGTGTGTGTGTGTGTGTGTGTGTGTGTGTGTGTTCCCTAGTAATTTGAAACAAAAACCTAAATATATAAAATCGTTGCCTTTCATCAAGTACGCTTGCATGAACATAAAGAAATCTAACTGTTCGCAAGTGATTGAAATAAAAACAGAGCATCACACAGAACAGCAAACCGAGGTCAAATCCTAGATCAGCAACCTTTATTCTGAATGACTTAATCCTCCAAACTTCGCCTTAAATCGGGCAAAAGATAGGATTGAATCAATTGAGAGCTATTTTAATATCACAGAAAGTTTGAAAAATAAAAATAATCAGCAAGGAAAAAGGAACGTAAACACATTAAATTCAGCGGCGAGCACGAAACGATCCCACACCAGCATGGCAGATTCCTCTAAAACAGTGAAGTGGCCGATTTTGCACATATGATGCTTTGAGTGACCGTTTTTTTGGTGGTGTTATTTAAAGATATTTCAAAATTCTAAATCTTTGATGATGTCGAAAATAGCCCTAAACTGATTCTAACCCTATCCCTTAACCGATTCAAGGTGAAATTTGGATAACACCCAGTGCTCAGAATAAAGGCTGCTGATCAAGGATTTAACCCTTTCATCGCCACAGTCGCCTCTTGGCACCACAATGACTTGACACCCATGTCACTGAAAGGCATCAAATGAGGGTCCAGTATCCAGTGACCTTATGTTCTTAATTTTGGGAGTTAAGGAGAGGCCCTATTCCATGCACATCACAGAGGAATCCCCAATGTTGCAGACAGAATCTCTTCTCTAACTGGGTAAGTTTAACTCTTTCACCGCCAATGTCGCATGTTTGCACCACTGTGATTGAATACCCATGTCATTAAAGTCTTAAAACGAGGATCTTTCATCCAATGATCTTGGGTTCTTAATTCTGAAGGGTAAGGATAGGCCTTATTTCAGATATATCACAGAAGAATCATCCCCAATATTTCAGACAAAAATATTTTCTCTATCCATGTAAGTTTAATGGAAAATTGTGGCTAAAAAATGGCTGGCGGCGAAAGGGTTAATGGTAAATTTTGGCTGATGAATGTCTATCGTTGAAAGGGTTAATTCACCCAGCCCGTTTCCCTTGCCTACCTTGTGCAGTGAAGAAGTTGGGGGCGGATGACATGGGGGTGATGGACAGCGACAGCTGGATGGGGATGTTCCTCTTGGCGGACAGGGATACCCCACCCCCTCCACCTTCACCCTGAAACCACAACCCAATAGGACCCACGTCAGCCTCCCTCGTCAGTGATGCCACACCCCCCCGTCGCTAGTTCACAATGAAAAGAAACAACACAATTGAACAAATTTGTTTCTGCAGTGTTCATCTATGTTTCCTTTAAAGAATGAAATAGTGAGGCCAAGAGAGGAGATAATGAAATTCAACAAAGGGGAATACTCTCTTTCTAATTAGCTCCCCTCCACCAAAGTTGATTATGATACCAATCATCTAGCAATGCGTGGGTCAGAACCAAAGTGGATAGATGTTGATTTGTTTGTATGTTGTCCTCTCCACCATTGTTGATGTGTAACTGTGTGGGTGAAGGGTAATAAAGGCGAACTTGGCACATTATTTTTTGAGAATGATGCTTTGTTTGTCTCACTTTGGTTCTGATCCACACATTGTTCTATGATTGGCATCGTTATCAACTTTGGTGGAGGGGAGTTAATTAGAAAGAGAGTATTCCCCCTTTGTTCAATTTCGTTATCTCCTCTCTTGGCCTCACTATTTCATTCTTTAAAAGGAAACGTAAATGAACGCTGCAGAAACAAATACCATGCAGTTAACATCCCCCACCCCCCATCGCTAGTTCACAATGAAAGGAAACATAGATGAACGCTGCAGAAACAAATACCATGCAGTTAACATCCCCCCACCCCCACCCCCATCGCTAGTTCACAATGAAAGGAAACATAGATGAACACTCTCCCCATGGGGATACCGGGAGGGTCTTCCGTACGAATAGTTCCCCCACCTTCTGGAAGTTCTGTGCTTGTAACTTCCTCCCAAACTAAATAAAAATGAATGTCCCACATGGCTACGGCCGGGAGGACGTAAAGCATTATTTTCCTGTAACTTCCTCTAATCTGTCTCTCTCTTTGTCTCTTGTCTTTTTCCTTGCTTTGTGTCGTCTACTATCTTTCTCACTCTTGGCCCATTCTCCGTCCTTTTTTCAAAAAAAAATCTTGCATATAGTTTTCTTCTTTGAGCTCATCCGAAATCTGAATGTGTTGGATGAATGCAGCGAGGATACCAGTGAAAACTGGAAAACGGATGAATGCAGCGAGGATACCAGTGAAAACTGGAAAACGGATGAATGCAGCGAGGATACCAGTGAAAACTGGAAAACGGATGAATGCAGCGAGGATACCAGTGAAAACTGGAAAACGGATGAATGCAGCGAGGATACCAGTGAAAACTGGAAAATGGATGAATGCAGAAGAATAAGAACATTGCAAGAAACAAATACCATGCAGTTAACACACACCTACAGTATTTTACGCAATATTCTACAGTATTTTAAGACGATACTTTTTATTTCCAGATTTATCCCAGCTTTGAGTAACATTTGATGAGCATGCCTTAGAGCTAAAATGCCATTTGTGTTTGGCTAACTACAAGGGGCCTCTGTTTCAGCTAAAACACCCGTTAACTCAACTCAACTCAAAGAATTTTATGATCTCAAAGATTAAGAAAATAAACCCTTTGTGTTTGGCTAACTTGAAGTGACCTTACTGTCATCTACTATCTTTCTGCCTTAGTTATAGGTCCATTCTCCTGCCCTTTGTTGTAGAAACTCTTACAAAGATTTTTCTCCAGCCAAAGGCGGACATGCTGGTCCGAATTATTTATCAGTCAGGTGCATAACAGCAGCGTGACGCATCTGCGCTCTTATGACAGAAAACTGTCTGAGCGATCGACGAAGAAAGAAAAGAAGAAGAAAGAAGAAGAAAGAAGAAGAAGGAGAAGAAGAAGAAAGAAGAAGAAAGAAGAAGAAAGAAGAAGAAGAAGAAGAAGAAGAAGAAGAAGGAGAAGAAGGAAGAAGAAGAAGAAGAAGAAGAAGGAGAAGAAGAAAGAAGAAGAAGAAGAAGAAGAAGGAAGAAGCCAACCACAGACCTGAGAGGCAATACTTGCAGCCATGGACGTGGCCTGTTTTGAAAAGGGCCTGCGCGCTGTTGATCGGCATCACTCCGCTGCTTGCTGGGACAGGGACAGGGACAGGGACAGGGGCTGGGGCGGGGGCTGGGGTGGGAGTGGGGGTGGGCAGGGGTGCCTGGGGGGTGTCGGTGGCCGTGGGGGTGGAGGGCGGCTGCTGGACAGCCGTGTAGGTGACCTCCTCTGGCTGGCCGGGCCGTCGGGTGGTCATCTTGACCAGGCGTCGCCCTTCCTCCGTGAAGAGTTCCTTGAACTGGTCCAGGTATCTGAGGAGGGAACGGAGAAGGTGTTAGCAATGGAAGAGAGAGAGAGAGAGAGAGAGAGAGAGAGAGAGAGGGAAAGAGAGAACGAACGAGCAAAATTTTATTCATAGTTATCTCATTATAGAAGGTGTTAGTAATGGAAGAGAATGGAAGAGAGAGAGGGAAAGAGAGAACGAACAAACAAAATTTTATTCATAGTTATCTCACTATAAGTATAAATATGTTTTTACACTCAGACCTGTGGCAAAGGAAAACATTGAATAAAGAGAGAGAGAGAGAGAGAGAGAGAGAGTGTGTGTGTGTGAGAGAGAGAGAGAGAGTGTGTGTGTGTGTTTGTGTGAATACAGATGTGTGTGTGTGTGTGTGAGTAAGTGTGTATGTGTGAGTGTGTATGTGTGTGTGTGTGTGTGTGTGTGTGTTCGTGTGTGTGTGTGTGTGTGTGTGGCTTCCCAGATGCATGAATAAAAAACCACTAACATACTTATCCTCAAAATGCAATCACAAGCACCCACACAAACTCACATACACACACCAAAAACACAAATACAATCAACATACAACATACTCACACACACAGACTCAAACACACACACACAGACTCAAACACACACTCACAGTGACACACACAGGCAGTGACACAGACACAGACACACATAGACTCAAACACGCACACACACACACACACAGCGACACACACAGGCAGTGACACAGACACACACACACAAGCGCATACACACGACATAAAATAAAGAACCAATACATAATTACCTGTCAACATTCTGTCTCACCCCCAGAGGAAAGCTGCACACACACACACACCATTATGATTATGCCCATCACCATTTTCTATCAATTTCTTGTTCACATGGTAGGCTGCCTCATTCAGGAAATCAACACACAAAGAAGCCAATTTTACAAGAGCAAAATCAAAATTAGTCAAACACATTTCCAGAAAGTCTAGATCTATTATGACAGAAACAGACAATCAAATTAAACCAACACATTTGATGAATTAAAATGTCAAGTCCTTTGGATGGGGACTTAAAGCAAATAGCAAAACCCCACCCCACCCCACACTGACAGACAAGCGCAGCCCTGGTTGCCGTCATCCCCGCAGTAGTCGTGGTCCAGGTACAGCACAACACAACACAACCCCACCCAACCCAACCCAACCCCACACTGACAGACAAGCGCAGCCCTGGTTGCCGTCATCCCCGCAGTAGTCATGGTCCAGGTACAGCACACCACAACCCAACCCAACCCCTCACTGACAGACAAGCGCAGCCCTGGTTGCCGTCATCCCCGCAGTAGTCGTGGTCCAGGTTCGTCCCTGCCCACAACACAACACAATACACCACAACCCAACCCAACCCCTCACTGACAGACAAGCGCAGCCCTGGTTGCCATCGTCCCCGCAGTAGTCGTGGTCCAGGTTCGTCCCTGCCCACAACACAACACAATACACCACAACCCAACCCAACCCCTCACTGACAGACAAGCGCAGCCCTGGTTGCCATCGTCCCCGCAGTAGTCGTGGTCCAGGTTCGTCCCTGCCCACAACACAACACAATACACCACAACCCAACCCAACCCCTCACTGACAGACAAGCGCAGCCCTGGTTGCCGTCGTCCCCGCAGTAGTCGTGGTCCAGGTTCGTCCCTGCCCACAACACAACACAATACACCACAACCCAACCCAACCCCTCACTGACAGACAAGCGCAGCCCTGGTTGCCGTCGTCCCCGCAGTAGTCGTGGTCCAGGTTCGTCCCTGCCCACAACACAACACAATACACCACAACCCAACCCAACCCCTCACTGACAGACAAGCGCAGCCCTGGTTGCCGTCGTCCCCGCAGTAGTCGTGGTCCAGGTTCGTCCCTGCCCACAACACAACACAATACACCACAACCCAACCCAACCCCTCACTGACAGACAAGCGCAGCCCTGGTTGCCGTCGTCCCCGCAGTAGTCGTGGTCCAGGTTCGTCCCTGCCCACAACACAACACAATACACCACAACCCAACCCAACCCCTCACTGACAGACAAGCGCAGCCCTGGTTGCCGTCGTCCCCGCAGTAGTCGTGGTCCAGGTTCGTCCCTGCCCACAACACAACACAATACACCACAACCCAACCCAACCCCTCACTGACAGACAAGCGCAGCCCTGGTTGCCGTCGTCCCCGCAGTAGTCGTGGTCCAGGTTCGTCCCTGCCCACAACACAACACAATACACCACAGCCCAACCCAACCCCTCACTGACAGACAAGCGCAGCCCTGGTTGCCGTCGTCCCCGCAGTAGTCGTGGTCGAGGTACAGGCGTCCCACAAAGCCGTCGGCCAGGGGCTGCCGGTACACGGTGATGACGGCCAGCATGCGCCGCTCCTGGTTCGGGTCCCTCTCCAGGCGGTGCTCCTCCACCAGGGTCTGCCCGCATCAACCACATACACTTTAACCCCTTGACTGCCAGTTTGCGTGCGAGTTCGTGCGCACGCACACACACAAAAACAAAAAACATTTTTACAACACAACCCTTATCTTAAGTGTTTTATACAGTTGAACCTCCCTTATACGACCTCCAAAATGTTGGTCCAAAGACAGAAAAAGATTTGTTCCCAAAGTAATTTAGAGAATACCTGGGGACAGCTAATAGACATGACTCTTGGGACCTCAAGGTCCTAGGCGGCTGGTAGAGGTGGACAAGATCAGAGAGATATGAGGGAACAGTGTTAGAATGGAGGCACTGGAAACACAGAGTGGCAACTTTGTACTCAATCCTCGCCTTGACAGGGAGCCAGTGGAGAGCATGCAAAAGGGCAGTAGAACTCTCGTATCTCGACTTTCGTAGAACAAGCCTGGATGCATGGCTTTGAAGTTTCTGCAATTTGGATACATTTTCTTCTGAAAGGCCAGCAAAGAGAGTTACAATAGTCAAGACGAGAAAGAATGAAGGCCACAGCAAGCTTGAATAGATATGGTCGAACTTTGGCGATTTTGCAAAGCTGGAAGTCAAGAGCTTTGCAAAGTTACTAACATGAGTGTCCATTGAGAGGGTGGAATCCAAATAGACCCCAAGATTTCGAACAGAACTAGAAAACGGTATTTCCAAGCCAGACAAGGTGACAGAACGGGTGGTTATTTATTTGCTGGAGCTTGTTCTTTGTTCCAGACAATGTAGTCCCTGCTACATGCAGGCTGCACTCACCAGATTGTCGTGTGGGGAAACAGGGCGCTCCACCTCCTTGAAGATGTTCTCAGGAATCTGCCCAACAGAAAGGGCCATCAGGCAAACAAACATACAATGCCGGTGCGACGAGATGAGTTTACTCCCCGATCTGAGTTTGTCTCGATGGCTACTGCACATGTGCAAATCAATCGTTTCACTTCCTCCCATCTCAGTTAGTCATCAGTTAGGCCCAAATTTCAACAGCGAAACAGAGAGACAAACAGAGATAGAGACAGAACCGTAGATAGAGATAGACGGAAAGAAACACTTCAAACAGTAAATAAGGGATTAATCACAATCTGAGATTTCACAGTAGCCATGAGATAAATTCAGATTGGGAGTGAACTCAGATTGGTCGGTCCGTATCTGTGTCTTGTTTCAAAAAGATGCATTCATTGTCGTGCATTCTCTCTGTGAAAAAACAACCACCGAGAAAATATTTTTTTTATATGGGCCAAAACAGGAACTAAACATCTTCAGTGTTTGCGATCGTGCATGAGAAAAACAAACATAATGGAATTTTGGCATAAATTCAGATTTTATTTTTTTCCAAGATGGAGCAGACTCCAAGTCAATACACAGGAAACAGACTTGAGTTATCTTGTTTAGTATTGATTTGATGTTATAACATATTTTATTTCCCTCTCTCATCCCTCCACTCCACAATTCCTTCATTCTCTCACACACTCATCCATCAACATGCATTTTTCAATATTAAGCATATTAATTAATATCATTTGTGCATGCATAATAAATGTATGAATCAGTCAAACAATAAATTCCATTTACAATCAAAAGTGTTTCTTTGTGCTTTTGAGTTGAAAATGTGCATGAGTGAGCAAGTTTACAATAGCGTTGAAATGAGAAGGTTGGAAATTTTATATAACAATAACTTAGTGATTACTGAGAGGGTTTTTATTTTCATTTGTAAGCAAATATGCAAACAAGAAAATTTAACATAACATTACTACAAATTTTCAACGCGAGGTTAAAGTTTTATGTCCTCTCGGCATGAGCCATACGGGACATTTCTGTGAATTTTAGATTTGGGGTTAAAGGGGGAGAAGTTTCTCAAAATGTAAATATTTTTATTTTATAATTTTGTGTTTATTTTGAAACTATGGTTTTATCTTGAATAAAGGTCAAGTACAAATTTTCATAGAAAAGTTTTGATTTTATAGCCATTTGAAGTTTGATATGCACAGCGTTCGATTTCACTCACTTCCAGATCCTTCGGAACAGCCAGGTTAGAGCTTCGCTGGCGCCACGTGTCCACGCTCTGAAAGACACACTCTTCAAATGATGAGGCTAGACTGGCTGTGACTGGCATGCACAGCATGGTAAGCCAAACAAACCACCAGCTCTTAAGACGAGAGAGAGAGAGAGTCAGAGAGAGAGAGAGTCAGAAAGAAAGAGAGAGAGAGTGTGTAAGACAATAAGGTGTAGAGTGGCACAGAGGTAACGCGTTCGCCTTGTGTCAAGTAAACCCGAGTTCGAACCTGAGTACAGGGAATTTTTCCACTCACTTTGCACTAGGCCTTATGGTCTGAACGTGGAGTCTTTCGGATGAGACGATAAACCAAGGTCCCGTGTGCCCATGCACTTAGCACGCGTTAATCCCAGTGGCAACGAAAAAGTTGTCATTTGGTCAAAATTTACCCCCCCCCCCCCCCCCCTCTTTCCTTCCTCATCAGTCACACAAAAATCGATGCAAATGTTTTTTCAAAATTTGGTGGCGCGCCTCTGGCTGCAACGCGTTCTCCAAGTGGGAGCAACCCGAATTTCACAGACACGCCTCTGTGACTACAATGTACCTAATGAGAGAGTGAGAGAGAAATATTTAGAAAGCCAATACATATCAGTCATATTTTACATTTTTTTAAGAAACATCTTTTTTTCAAGAGCCACACACACACACACATGTACATGCATGTACACACATACACAAAATATATTTGCAAACACACACCACATGAGTGTATTTCACAGTAAAAGGGGCGATGACCAAAACCCTGTCCATTGGGGCGACATGCTACTGTAGTAAGAACAAAATACGCTTAGAATAGTTAGCTTGCTTGGTCAGGTACGATATAACAAAAGTTTGCCCCACTTTTCAATTCACCCAACTTGACTGTGTCAGACTTGTATTATCACCCCATATTAGTTTAACTGTGTGTTGACTGCAATGTGTACATCAGCTTTGTTGCGAGAGAGAGAGAGAGAGAGAGAGAGAGAGAGAGAGAGAGAGAGAGAGAGAGAGAGAGAGAGAGAGAGAGAGAGTGTGTGTGTTGATGCCTTGTTCAACTGATTGTAGTTTGTATTGTGTTTTTTGGGTGGGGTGAGTGGTGGTGATGGTAACGGTGTGTGTGTGTGTGTGTGTGTGTGTGTGTGTGTGTGAGTGTGTGTGTGTGTGCGTGTGTGTGTGTGTGCGTGTGCGTGTGTGTGTGTATGTATGTGCGTGTATGTGTGGGTGGGGTGTGTATGTGTATGCCTATTTGCATATGCGTGAGCGATTATTTCGTTTTGTTGTTGAATTTGTTGCTTTTTAATTTTTGTTGTTGTTAAGCGCATAGAGCTCCACATTGGTGGAGGAATGCGCTATATAAATGATTCACTATTATTATTATTATTATGTGCTATGTGCACTCCTACGCATACACACACACTAACAAAAAAGGTGAAAACTAAATTGGGGTGATTGCTAGGAAATTGAAAGCGCCTCATTTGCGGTCTTTGGACCCTGTTTAAGACCTAAAAATAATAGGGGTGACCAAAATTTGCCTCATTATTATTTTCGCCCCAATTGATTGTGTTAGACTTGAATGGAAGCCCTTTTGCTATGCTTTACGTGCACACACACACACAAACATGCCCCCCACCCCCACCCCCCACGCATGCACACCCACACACACATTCCACACCTTGATGGTTTTGGCAGGAGTTTTGGACTTGTCCCTCTTCTTCTGCAGAAAATCAAACAGCTGCAGTTCTTTGGGGGCCGGCCCCTGCGACAGCTTTCTCTTGCGATTTTCAGCCACCTGTGTGTGCCTCTTTACAACCCTGTCAAAACACACAACAAACAGGGTGTGCCTCTTTACAGCCCTGTCAAAACACACAACAAACAGAGTGTGCCTCTTTACAGCCCTGTCAAAACACACAACAAACAGGGTGTGCCTCTTTACAGCCCTGTCAAAACACACAACAAACAGGGTGTGCCTCTTTACAGCCCTGTCAAAACACACAACAAACAGGGTGTGCCTCTTTACAGCCCTGTCAAAACACACAACAAACAGGGTGTGCCTCTTTACAGCCCTGTTAAAACACACAACAAACAGGGTGTGCCTCTTTACAGCCCTGTCAAAACACACAACAAACAGGGTGTGCCTCTTTACAGCCCTGTTAAAACACACAACAAACAGGGTGTGCCTCTTTACAGCCCTGTTAAAACACACAACAAACAGGGTGTGCCTCTTTACAGCCCTGTCAAAACACACAACAAACAGGGTGTGCCTCTTTACAGCCCTGTCAAAACACACAACAAACAGGGTGTGCCTCTTTACAACCCTGTCAAAACACACAACAAACAGGGTGTGCCTCTTTACAGCCCTGTCAAAACACACAACAAACAGGGTGTGCCTCTTTACAGCCCTGTCAAAACACACAACAAACAGGGTGTGCCTCTTTACAGCCCTGTTAAAACACACAAAAAACAGAGTGTGCCTCTTTACAGCCCTGTCAAAACACACAACAAACAGGGTGTGCCTCTTTACAGCCCTGTCAAAACACACAACAAACAGGGTGTGCCTCTTTACAGCCCTGTTAAAACACACAACAAACAGGGTGTGCCTCTTTACAGCCCTGTCAAAACACACAACAAACAGGGTGTGCCTCTTTACAGCCCTGTGCAAATGTGTAATTTCTGATTTTTTTAATAGTAACAGACCTGCCTACCCCCAATTTATTTTTTAGGTACTCCAACAAATAAAATTCCGTATTTTTTCTCAAAATTCTGTATTTTGCAAGGAAACCCCAAAACAGAACATTACAGAACATTAAACCGCCATGCGAAATGATGAAAAACACTCGATTTTGACCAATCTTAGAAGACCTTAAGTTCAAATTTTTGCCGTATTAATTTTCCATTTACTGTACTGCAGTACTGGGGCTCAAAATCGTGTACAAAATATGGAAAAATCATATGGGTAGGCAGGTCTGTAGTAATTTTGAGAAAAAAAACCTAATCCAACGCGTAGCAAATTCTTTTTCTTCACCTAACCCGATTATATGCAAGCAATAGTGCACTGGGAGACCTTTAAGAACATTTTTTAAACCATGTATTCGCCTTTTTTCTTTCAAACTCAGCTTACTAACCTGTTCAAACTGCTTGTGATCTTACCACGCGATCGCTTTGACGCCATCTTGAAACAGAATGACTGGGAACCGGAATGACTTTTCACTGCATTGTTTCGAAAGCATCACTTGCCGTCGCAACTGTAGTGATGTTTTTTCTATAAACAAATTTTTGTCGCCGTAATTTGACTTTTGTTTCGTAAAAATTACGGCAAAATCATATAGGTAAACAGGTATGCCTTTACCAGACCTGTTTACCCCCTACACAAGTCTTGAGTAGCCTAGATAGCTGAAATGAGTAGTTTTGGTGCCAAATGTGTAGCTTTATTAATTAACCTATCAAATAATGTTCACTGAAAATGAGTAGTAATCAAGAATTAAAGCACATTATTTTCAGTTTTGAAGAGTAGTAGAGGTCCAAATTGAGTAGACTACTACTCAAAACGAGTAGAGTAAACAGGTCTGTAGTGCCCACGTACACGAATCTGATGAAAAAATCTATAATTTTGCATGAGACATTTGATTTCATTCGTGTATTGGGGTCGACATGAGTGCAGTGAGCGAAAATGGCAGACTTGTTTTTAGATGGAGGTATTCCCACATGAATCATGACTCACAGACATCGTCACAATCGCATCGCACCGGCATGGCATCGCATGCGGTGAGGCTGGCCCTTTACCTTCTGATGGAGGGCTCGCGCAGCCTCTTCTGCTCGTGGTGCAGCTGGGTGTTGACGGCGGCCACGGCGGGCGAGGGGTTCAGGCACAGGGGGTCCGAGACGCGCAGCAGCAGCTCCGCCTCAAGCTGTTGAATGTCGTCCTGGGTCCATGCCCCGCCACCAAACTCCGCTGCCAGGGACTGCACGTCGGCCGTCAGAGACTGCAGCACCAGAGACAAGATTCTCAGAGAACCAAAAAGGAGGACAAACGAGGCGGGAGTCCAGGGGGTCATGGGGGCAAAGCCCCCTGAGGATGAAGAATTTTTGTGTTTGAACCTGTAAAAATCAGCCTGACAGACCAGTTTACCCCTATTTTGCAAAGTCGTAATTTCTGAAACAAAAACTGTAATCCAACGCATGACCAATGAACGTCGATATCGTACTGACCTGAGTGTGCAATACTAATGTCCGTCGAGCAGTAGACACAGAACACATGCTTGTCACCTAGTGCTGAACTGTAATTTCGAGGTAACTTTCCCGGAATTTCTGTGCCACTTTTGATGTCTTTTCTTTTGATTTTCGATACAGAAGCTTCGGAATGCACTCGCTTGGACGCCATTTTGAAACAGAAAAGGAAATGGCACGAAATGACTTTTCACCGCATCGTTTCAAAAGCTTCGCTTACCGACGCAACTGTAGTTTTTTTAATTTATATTTAGGAAAACAAAATTCCCGTATTTTTTGTTCGTAGCTGTAATTTGACTTTTTCCCCCATAAAAATTACGGCAAAATAGGGATGGTAAACAGGTCTGCTAGGGGGTCATGGGGGCAAAGCCCCCTGAGGCTGAAGAATTTTTGTGTTTGAACCTGTACAAATCAGCCTGAAACAGCAAAATTATTCAAAATATAATCTCCTTGATCCTACAAAAATGTGTGCAATTATGAAGACCATTCACTCAGGGCTAGTGATTTTCTGAGACAGAGACTGAGAGACAGAAACAGACAGACTGACAGAATGAACCAATTGAGAACAACACATCTATTGAACTCATGCTCACCGCATTTTCGCTTCAACACTAAACCTAACCCTACCACCCCCCACCTCCCCCAAATTACTCCCTGAGCAGAGGGCCGCAGCTGTCTGAGCGATCGAAGAAGAAGCAGAAGAAGAAGAAGAAGAAGAATGCCGAATATGACCTACCTGAGCAAAGTCCGCAGCAGTCTGAGCGATCGAAGAAGAAGCAGAAGAAGAAGAAGAAGAAGAATGCCGAATATGACCTACCTGAGCAAAGTCCGCAGCAGTCTGAGCGATCGAAGAAGAAGAGAAGAAGAAAAAGAAGAATGCTGAATATGGCCTACCTGAGCAAAGTCCGCAGCAGTCTGAGCGATCGAAGAAGAAGAAGAAGAAGAAGAAGAAGAATGCTGAATATGGCCTACCTGAGCAGAGGGCCGCAGCTGTCTGAGCGATCGAAGAAGAAGAGAAGAAGAAGAAGAAGAATGCTGAATATGACCTACCTGAGCAAAGTCCGCAGCAGTCTGAGCGATCGAAGAAGAAGAGAAGAAGAAGAAGAAGAATGCTGAATATGGCCTACCTGAGCAGAGGGCCGCAGCTGTCTGAGCGATCGAAGAAGAAGAGAAGAAGAAGAAGAAGAATGCTGAATATGGCCTACCTGAGCAGAGGGCTGCAGCTGTCTGAGCGATCGAAGAAGAAGAGAAGAAGAAGAAAAAGAAGAATGCTGAATATGACCTACCTGAGCAAAGTCCGCAGCAGTCTGAGCGATCGAAGAAGAAGAAGAAGAATGCTGAATATGGCCTACCTGAGCAGAGGGCCGCAGCTGTCTGAGCGATCGAAGAAGAAGAGAAGAAGAAGAAGAAGAATGCTGAATATGGCCTACCTGAGCAGAGGGCCACAGCTGTCTGAGCGATCGAAGAAGAAGAGAAGGAGAAGAAGAAGAATGCCGAATATGGCCTACCTGAGCAGAGGGCCGCAGCAAGGTGTAATGGGAGTCGTAAGACCCGGGAGAGCTTCGTCGGTAGTCCCGCACCTCCACGATGACGCAGCCACTGTAGAACACGCTCACCTGCTCACACACATAGGTGTCAATGTGTATTGGCCACTGCAACTAGGGTTATTAACACCCTTGACAGCGAGAGTTATGCCCTTGCTGGTCAGTACCCAAAATGGCATTCACTCTTGCAAAAGGCTGTTATTGGCATGGGTTAATTAGCAAGTTAAGCCCTTGCTGGTCAATACCCAAGCATCTACCAAGGGCATTCACTCTTGCAAAAGGCAGTCGTTGCAGTGGCCAATAGATAAGCCCTTGTGCCAATGCAGCAAGAATAAGAAATATGTTTTGAAAACGTTGAGAGTGTGTATGTGTGTTGTGTGCATGCATAAGTATACAACGGCGGGTGTATGTGCTTGAAAAGGCTTGGAGGTGTATGTCAACATACATAGAATACATAAATGCATTTTTGTACACTCATTCATAATAGCAATGCTTAATCTCACTTACTACAATATTGTTACCATGAACACTAGCTACTAGACAGCTGAGGGATCAAATAAAACTTAGGCTTCACAAAAAAATTAGCAAATAATTTAAGAATACCAATGATCAAGTCAGTAGGTTAATGGTGGAGATGTCCTCATTGCTTATAAGTACTGCTATAACCGTGTACAAATAGTTCCCCCACCTTCTGGAAGTTCTGTGCTTGTAGCTTCCTCTAACCCGTCACTCTCTTTGACTCTGCCCTTTTCCCTTTGCTTACTGTCATCTACTATCTTTCTGCCTTACTAGTCCTCCTACCTTCTTTCAAGACACTCTTTCAAAGAACTTTTCCAGCCGAAAACAGACATGCTGGGTATAAGTATTTCTTAGTCAGGCACATAATGGCAGCATGATGCATCTGCGCTCATAATTGACAGGAAACTGTCTGAGCAATCAACAAAGAAAAGAAAGAAATAACATCAGCATTATTTTGTCATGGCTTCTTCTCCTTCTTCTGCGTTCCCAGGATATATAGCCATAATGGGTAAGGTACGTATGTGTCCGGTTTTCAGTTTTCACTGGTCTCCCCGCTGCGCACAGCCAACACATTCTCATTTCAGAGGAGCTCAAAGAAGAAAATATTTGGAAGTTT
>CM065692.1:9591313-9598813 GCA_017654935.2 Phymorhynchus buccinoides
ATTTCCAACCTTTCACAATCATCAATTCTTGTGTTGAGCGGGGGAGGGGGAGGAGGGGAGGAGGGGAGGAGGGGAGGGGGAGGAGGGGAGGGGGAGGAGGAGGAGGAGGGGAGGGGGAGGAGGGGGAGGGGGAGGGGAGGGGGGAGGTTCCTCTACACAAATCTGGAAGCCACCCTCCAAAAGGCGGAAGCTACAAAGTTTTTAGCACTAAAAAAAACCAGAAGCCACAAGTTTTGGTAGCCTTCTTCTTCTTCTTCTTCGATCGCTCAGACAGTTTCCTGTCAATAATGAGCGCAGATGCGTTATGCTGCCGTTGTGCGCCTAACTAAGAAATAGTTAGGCCCAGCAAGTCTGACTTCGGCTGGAGGAAATCTTTTTGAAAGTGTTTTGTGAAAAAAGGCAGGAGAATGGACCGTTAAGGCAGAAAGATAGTAGATGACAGCAAGCAATTATAAGGGAAAAGGCAGAGTCAAAGAGAGTGACAGATTAGAGGAAGTTACAAGCACAGAACTTCCAGAAGGTGGGGGAACTATTTTTTACAAAAGACCCCCCCGGTATCCCCACAGGGCGTTTTGGTAGCCTAAAAACCAGAATTCCGGAACATTCACCCGTGCATATATAATTCCTATGAGCCAAGCACTGACCGAATCTTCCTCCTGTTTCTCTGTCTCCTCCAGGTAAAGTTCCAGCAGCTTCTGGTCCAGGGTTTTCCTGTGCACAGACACCAGTCACTTATTCACCATCATTGTATTGATGCAGATAAGTACATCTTAAGGAAAATGTTAAAGTCACTGATCATCAGAGAAACAACACACTGGTGGACACACACAAACACGCGCACACTAATTCATTGAGAGAGACACACACATATGCACGCACACACACACAAAACTCATCTAGCACACAGACACGCATGCACATATGCACGCGTGCGCATACCCACCCACCCCCACACACACACACCCCCCCTCCCCCCTCCCCACACACACTCACATACTCACTTTTCTTGTCTAATATCACTTTAAGTGAAAAGACGTTAAATTAAAGAACAACAACAACACACTCATACACACAAATTCCCATAAAGCACACACACTCTCTCTCTCTCTCTCTTCTCTCTCTCTCTCTCTCTCTCTCTCTCTCTCTCTCTCTCTCTCTCTCTCACACACACACATTCCCATAAAGCACACACTCTCTCTCTCTCTCTCACACACACATACAAATTCCCATAAAGCACACACTCTCTCTCTCTCTCTCTCTCTCTCTCTCTCTCTCTGTCCCACACACACACAACACACATTCACATAGTGACGGATACACACACATTCACATAGTGACAGACACACACACATTCACATAGTGACGGACACACACATTCTCTCCTTCAGCCCCTCCCCTTCCCACGCAAAATTGTCATGAACACCGAACAAAAGAACATCCTGATTTACTTAAAGCAAAAATGTTTCTGCATAATTTGTACTTTCGTAAAAACGCAACAAAAAAGCACCACACACACTACAGACAGTATTAGTAATGTTCAGTCAGATGCATACACATAGAGTGCAGAGTGGCACAGTGGTAACGCGTTCGCCTCGTGTCAAGTAAACCCGAGTTCGAACCTGGGTACAACTAGGCCTTACGGTCTGAACGTGGAGTCTTTCGGATGAGACGATAAACCGAGGTCCAGTGTGCCCATGCACTTAGCATACGCTAAACCCAGTGGCAAACGAAAAAGTTGTCATTTGGTCAAAATTTACCCATCCCCCTTTTCCTTCCTCATCAATCACACAAAAATCTCATGCCCCCCAAAACAAAAATTGGGTGGCGCGCCTCTGGCTGCGACGCGCCCACCAGATGGGAGCAACCCGAATTTCACAGAGACGCCTCAGTGACTATAAAGTACCTAATAGTAATACCTAATAGTAATAATCATAATGACATGCTCCAGTGACAGAGACACAATCTAACAGTAACACTTACGCTTTGTTGGAGGGAGTGACAACAGGAGTGTCAGACCGGAGCAGATCCCGGGGGCATTGTCTGGAGCTCTCCAGCACATACTGTCATGCAAACGCAACATGACATTATTAAGCATGGGTGCACGCAGTGACCAACACTTTTGACTGAACTTTCTTGCCGAAACCTAATGTACAAAAGAATGACATCATGTTAACCCCTTCGCTGCCGCCTACTACTTGTGCATGCGCCGCCGGCTTGCCGCGCAATTTATGAACGTGGCAATATCGCTACTTAGCGGTGACGTATATATATATGTCGGTGGCAAGTGCTGAAGCGCCATAGAGGATGTATATACGTCGTGGGCAGTGAAGGGGTTAAAGAGCCCTTTCTTCAGGTACTCAGCTGCCTGAAGCAGCATCAAATTGCCTGAATTCAGGCTTCAGAGTTCAGGCACACCCACATGCACCCCTGATTAAGCAAATATGAAATAGTGAGGCTAAGAGAGAGGATATAGTGAAATGAATAAGGGGAAGGAACTTCTCGTAATTAACTCCCTTTTTACCAAAGTTATTTATGGCACCGATTCGCTTGATGAACTTGAGTCTGTATTGTTGTGGCAACTACTTTCACTTTGCTAGGCGAATCGGTGCCATAAATAACTTTGGTAAAAAGGGAGTTAATTACAAGAAGTTCCTTCCCCTTATTCATTTCACCCCTGATTAAGTTAACTAAGACAGTTACCGTATTATATGGACTGTAAGGCACACCTGATTATATAAGGCGCACCCCGCAAATTTGACAGAAAATTCAGATTTTGTCATAGTTTATTACTAATAATATTAGTCATATTATAAAGCGCAGGGGGCTCAGTCTAAGAAAAAATGTACCGCCTTATGAAAACTTAAAACTGGACACATACGTACCTTACCCATTATGACCATATGGCCTGGGAACGCAGAAGAAGAAGAAGAAGAAATATTATTATAGACTATTAAAAAAGTATTATTATAAAAATCATGCACAAATAGTAATACTCCATGCAATTACATCTAAAAGGTTATTCTTATAAATAAAAATATCATATATATATGTGATGTATCCATAACTTTTTTTAATGTTTTATTCTTTTTCCTCCTGTCATATGCGCATAACTAAGAAATGGTTAGGCCCAGCATGTCCGACTTCCGCCGAAGAAATCTTTGTAATGTAAGAAATTAAAGAAAAGTTTTAGTTATAAAAGATATGAAGCACATATTGATATAACTGCGTAAAACATATTTCTCATACATCACATAATAGATTATACATGCAATACTGTACACTATAAAACTCAAAGACGACAAATGCACATCTGTGGCGGTACCATAACCAATGAGGTTTAACCGAGGCGTGGTTACCGCTACACTTATATTGATAAAAACTCGGGACTTTACTGGTGCTGCACTGCCTCTGGGCATTGCAGCCAGTATTGTTCCCACCATCTTTGTATTTACAAATGTCCCATATGTGTCTATGACCGAGAGGACGTAAAACATCATTTTCATCATAAAATCTTATTTGTGTGGTGTGTACATGATGTGAATGTGTGTGTGTGTGGCAAATATGTGTGAGCATGTGAATGTGCAAACGTGAATGTGTTTTTAGTGTATCAGTAATGTATCAATAGTTAAATTCTTGTCATGGCACTGTTTGTAACAGCAAGTGTGTGCAAATGCTGAATCCTTCTTTAACTCTTCTGGCGCCATATATTTTTTTTACATTCTTGGTTGGCCATTGCATCTCAACGACAAGAGGGGAATAACTTTTTTTTCTCTCAAGTGTTCATGTGTTGCTTTAAGCTTAATGGAAGAAACAGTCGCATTTAATAACTTAAATAAGCTTTAAAAATAGACAAACACTTGGCAGGGTGCTTGGCAGTGAATGTCTTTGCATTTGGTGGGAGTGTAGAGTGATGTACTGGGCGAATGCATTCATCCATAGCGTGCTAGAAGAGCTAAAGAGTCTAACATTTATAAAACACAACATCAATTCTTTCTTCTTTTTTTTTTTTTTGGGGGGGGGGGGGGTAAAAATATTTTTAATCAGTTAATAGTAAATCTCACCTGTGCGTATTCCTTTATGTGCTCCATGGCTGGCTGTCAAAACCAAGGCACTGGTGCAGGAGAAAGCATCATGCTAATCATAATTCGTTTGGCAACTTGTGGCGAACACTGTCTTTAGCATCCTCTCTCATTTTCCTTCCTTAGTTAATCAAATTTGCATCGTAAAGAACATCTAATTTGCAATGCCAGAAACAATTAGCAAGTTTGGATTCAGAATGATCTTTTTGACAAGCACATTGGGCAAAATTGATGTGGTCACATCACGGCCGTCTCCTGAAATCAGAACATGTGGCTCAAAAGAGGTGTGGCATTCTCAAAATGGATTTGTTCTCAACATGTCTGCGCATGTGCGAAATCGATCATGACGTACTATCAAATTTTATCTTTGGTGTATTCAACACTAAATTGACCCTAGGCTAAACCTATCCCTATCTCTAACCCTAAACCTATCCCTAACTCTTCACAATTGCGCAGACATGTTGAGAACAAATCCATTTGGAAAATGCCACAGAGGACGTTTCGCCAAAGACTCTACAGGCTGGCAGAAGCTATCATAAACTAAAAAGCAGGCCTATAATTATAAACGATCCTCACGAGATGCGAGGTCACGTTTGCTTTTCTGCTGGCTGCAACCCTCCTTTTTTCCCTGTTCTGAAAGACTGTTTCTAACTAGCGAGACCTGAATCTTAGGATCAGCCACTATGCCTTTAACAATGATATAGGCCTGACGAAGGCCCAATTTTCAATATTTTTCTCACAGTTGGGGTTTTATTTTAATTTTCCTCTTGCTTTTTCTGAGCTAATTGTATTTTTTACTACTGATCTAATTTTGTAAGATTCACTGCATAATACATATTTTGGAAGTGCTTATCTATTGAATATTAAATGCATTTTTAAAACCCTTTCACCCACCAATGTCGCATTTTAGCACCACAATGGTTTAACACCCATGTCACTAAAAGGCATCAAATCAGGGCCTGTTGTCCAAAGACCCTATTTTCTTAATTTTGGGAGGTAAGGATAGGATAGGCCTAATGTTATACATGTCACAGAGGAATTTGCAATATTGCAGATCTCTTTTTCTCTCTACCCAGTTAAGTTTAATGGTACTTTTTTGGCTGAAAAATGGCAGCCGGTGAAAGGGTTAATGATTTTGCATCTGCATCTGCATCAGTGCATACATGTAGTACATTGGCAGGCACCCAATTCTGGTATAAATGCCAACGGAAAAAACTTGGGGAGAGCAAGTAGTAAAGTATAAATAAATTATAAAGAAGAAGAATAAATAATAAAACTAAAATAAAAGAAAATAGAGGGTATAAAATTGTATTGCCTCGTTAGTTAGATCATTCCATGCATTCATTATCCAGTTTGTAAAGAAAGTTTGTCACTTTGTGCCAAATTAGTTTTAGTAGTTTTCGTAGGGAGTTCACCTTTTCAATTGTTATCACATTCGGGAAGTTTTCATCTTCACTTTTTTTTTTTCATGTCCCACCAGTTTTCATCTTCACTTTTTTTTTTTCATGTTCCCCCCCCCTTCCACCTATTTTTGTCCTTTGTTTTTTGCTTCTGTTTCTTTTTTATTTCTTTTCTCTTGTTCCTTTTCTTTTCTTTTCACTTTTCTTTCTTTTCTGTTGTTGTTGTAAAGGTGATCCTGTTTGGGGGAAATCCTTGTCTTTTGGGGTGTTTTTTTTTTGGGGGGGGGTTCACTTTCTCTCATATTTTCGTTTGTGTGAACAACCCTCTCTACCCCTCATACCAAGCCAAGACTTTAAACCAGAAGCCTAACCTAAGCGCAGAAACCTTTTTCCAAGTTACTCTTCAGTATATTAAATATGAAATATATGATGAAGGTGGAAGATCAAACAAAGAAGAACTAAAATGGACATTTCTGACCATTTCTGTCTGACCTAGTGTGTTGTGTACTGACGCATTAAATCCGTTTGATGTTTATTAGGAAAAAAAAAAAAAAATGTCTGTTTCCGGTAACCCGACCGAGCCTAGTTTTTGCTGCCGACCCTAATTTTTTGTTGTGGACGAGTTTCCAAAAAGAAAAAGAAAAAAGAAAAGCAATTTGAGCAGATGATGCAAGGGAACCAACCATTGCACTCTCACTCGGCGTAGTCAAGGACCGTTACTTGCACAGACTTAAGTGATCAACATCCGCCAACACAATGGCGGGCGCAAGGCACGCGATTGCCATTTCTATGTCTAAATGTGATCATGCGGATGCAGTGAAATTCACATGTTTCAGCAAATACGGCAAAAATCTTGCATCGCGAAGGAAAAACAAAATATACAAAATTTGAAAGCCTACCTACTACCTACCCTTTTTTTTTTGGCCATGTTCCCGGAAACAGACTCTTTTTTTTTGTGGCCTTATCTGGCTTATGCATATGAGTGTGCATGTCAGCATGTGCAGAAAAGTTGCGAATGAAAATACATACAGATAAAGGAAAAACAATTGCTATGACCAAAATAAGAACATAAAATGCTAATACAAGTTGATATTGTTGTTATCGTACCCTGGCTTAAAGACTCCAGGGATCATTGGTACAAATGCACCAGCTAAGAATGAGATTTCAGATTATGCGTGTGTGCGTTTTTGATTACCCGACTTGCAGTTGATTGCGCAAAACAAATACTCAGATGTGTTTGATCACTCATCATAAACTTTTTTTTTACAAATAAGAAGTAACACCCTGAGTAGTTGCCTTCATTTTTTAACACTTTCTACAGCTTTCAAAAACACAAACTTATAAAAACAAAGATGCTTCTATTGTTTTGACTCCATAGCCTGCTTTCACCGGAAATAAGTGTAAGTGTGCTCCCTTTGAGAATTGGCACTCCATAATTAGATAACTATAGTAGGGTGTTATAAATTCGCCCGCCATGCAATTTCATCCAATTTGCATGGTTACTCACTTTGAAGCTGTGCTGTATCTATTTTAATGGATAATGAACACACATAGCTGCTGTAAATCCTAAAAGGAATCCCAGTGATAAAAGCAGTACTATTCATTAGTTTATTCACTACAATTAAGTTTGTGTGGTCTTCATGAAAAGTTGGATCTAAATCTTAGCAACTGCCTGAAGACAATCACATACCATAAAACTGTAAGTCACGCAAACGGATGCCTAAAAACAAATGTTTATATTCTTTTGCTTTTTTACAACATGTGTGATTTTATCATGCATGTGTTTTATGATGATTAGTTTTCAATTGGCAATTTTTTTTAAAAAATTTAGATCAATATATTTATGACAAATCAACAGGACGAATGTGTATGGTAAAAATCCAAGCATCAATGCAATTTAATCGTCCAATGCAGTTTCTGACTACTCTATTGTTTTAAACAAATGTGAATTTCCTGGTATTACATTCCCTCCAGGATCGCCCCACCATCTTCATAGTCAATAATGCCCCATGTGTGCCTGT
>CM065692.1:9603813-9613813 GCA_017654935.2 Phymorhynchus buccinoides
CACATGTGTGTGTTTTAAATCTCATGAAACATTTAATAAGAAAACTATGGTAAGAAGATTATTGATATTAGAGTAGGTCAACAACACATTCAAGAGCTAAGAATTATGACCTGCACTCTCCCCATGGGGATACCGGGGGTCTTTCGTACAAATAGTTCCCCCACCTTCTGGAAGTTCTGTGCTTGTAACTTCCACTTATCTTTCACTCTCTTTGACTCTGCCTTTTCCTTTTGTTTTCTGTCATCTACTATCTTTCTGCCTTATTGGCCCATTCTCCTGCCTTTAAAAAAAAAAAATCATCCCAATTTTCTCCTTTGAGCTCCTCCGAAATCGGAATGTGTTGGCTGTACGCAGCGGGGAGACCAGTGAAAACTGAAAACCAGACACTTACGTACCTTACCCATTATGGCCATATGGCCTGGGAACGCAGAGGAAGAAGAAGAAGAAGAAGAAGAAGAATGACCTGCATACCGTTTAAGCCAGGGTACACAGTAACATAATTATCCTACCACTGAAGAGTTATCTTTCTTGGGCGCGACACGTTCGCTGTCTTCTGGCTGCACTTCTTTTTTCTTTCCTTTACAGTTTTTGTCAGATTTTCCTGTCCAGATTCGTCTTTCTCAACATTACTTGCGTGTTTGACAATTTTATTAATAACATGTGCATGCCGGGTAACAAATGTCTTGCCTTTGTGTGAAGACACTGAAATGATTGTGATTGTGATTGTGAATATTCCTAATATTGCAGATACAATGTTTTCTCTACCCAGCTAAGTTTAATGGAATTTTTTGGCTGAAAAAAAATGGCTGGCAGTGAAAGGGTTAAACATCAAGTATTTGACTAAAGTTAGATCATTTTAGGACCCTGTGCACAAGTGGTTTGATGGTTTAAATCCATCATAAGGTGACTTGTGATGATGTACATACACACAATTTGTCTGTCTGTCTCTCTCCCATCTTTCTTTCTCTCTTACACATACATGCACGCACACACGGACATACATACATGCACGCACATATACATGCATATATATACACTCATGCATATGCGTGCAAATACTTTCTCTAAAATCACACACACAAACACGAACACATGCACGCATGCATGCAATGATGCATGCACCACACACACAAACACACACACACACACACATACACACACGCACAAACACACACACACACACACACACACACACACACACACCACGCGCACACACACACACACCCCCCCCCCCCCCCCCCCCCAAAGTATGCAGTGAACAGAATTTAGATTTGAAAATTTCTGAAACACTTGGAAGTACGATACTAAAGAGTACAAGCTCATGTTGAAATATAATTATATATAATACAATGTACGTTGAAAAGTGATGATATCTTATGCACTGTTGTTGTTTTAATTGTGTGTGTTCAGGAGCTGGGAAGACTGCCGACCTCAAGCATTCTGCTGAACACCAGACCAGGCCTGTTTGTTGTTGTTTTAATTGTGTGTGTTCAGGAGCTGGGAAGACTGCCGACCTCAAGCATTCTGCTGAACACCAGACCAGGCCTGTTTGTTGTAGTTTTAATTGTGTGTGTTCAGGAGCTGGGAAGACTGCCGACCTCAAGCATTCTGCTGAACACCAGACCAGGCCTGTTTGTTGTAGTTTTAATTGTGTGTGTTCAGGAGCTGGGAAGACTGCTGACCCCAAGCATTCTGCTGAACACCAGACCAGGCCTGTTTGTTGTAGTTTTAATTGTGTGTGTTCAGGAGCTGGGAAGACTGCCGACCTCAAGCATTCTGCTGAACACCAGACCAGGCCTGTTTGTTGTTGTTTTAATTGTGTGTGTTCAGGAGCTGGGAAGACTGCCGACCTCAAGCATTCTGCTGAACACCAGACCAGGCCTGTTTGTTGTAGTTTTAATTGTGTGTGTTCAGGAGCTGGGAAGACTGCCGACCTCAAGCATTCTGCTGAACACCAGACCAGGCCTGTTTGTTGTAGTTTTAATTGTGTGTGTTCAGGAGCTGGGAAGACTGCTGACCCCAAGCATTCTGCTGAACACCAGACCAGGCCTGTTTGTTGTAGTTTTAATTGTGTGTGTTCAGGAGCTGGGAAGACTGCCGACCTCAAGCATTCTGCTGAACACCAGACCAGGCCTGTTTGTTGTTGTTTTAATTGTGTGTGTTCAGGAGCTGGGAAGACTGCCGACCTCAAGCATTCTGCTGAACACCAGACCAGGCCTGTTTGTTGTAGTTTTAATTGTGTGTGTTCAGGAGCTGGGAAGACTGCCGACCTCAAGCATTCTGCTGAACACCAGACCAGGCCTGTTTGTTGTAGTTTTAATTGTGTGTGTTCAGGAGCTGGGAAGACTGCTGACCCCAAGCATTCTGCTGAACACCAGACCAGGCCTGTTTGTTGTAGTTTTAATTGTGTGTGTTCAGGAGCTGGGAAGACTGCCGACCTCAAGCATTCTGCTGAACACCAGACCAGGCCTGTTTGTTGTAGTTTTAATTGTGTGTGTTCAGGAGCTGGGAAGACTGCCGACCTCAAGCATTCTGCTGAACACCAGACCAGGCCTGTTTGTTGTAGTTTTAATTGTGTGTGTTCAGGAGCTGGGAAGACTGCTGACCCCAAGCATTCTGCTGAACACCAGACCAGGCCTGTTTGTTGTAGTTTTAATTGTGTGTGTTCAGGAGCTGGGAAGACTGCCGACCTCAAGCATTCTGCTGAACACCAGACCAGGCCTGTTTGTTGTAGTTTTAATTGTGTGTGTTCAGGAGCTGGGAAGACTGCCGACCTCAAGCATTCTGCTGAACACCAGACCAGGCCTGTTTGTTGTAGTTTTAATTGTGTGTGTTCAGGAGCTGGGAAGACTGCTGACCCCAAGCATTCTGCTGAACACCAGACCAGGCCTGTTTGTTGTAGTTTTAATTGTGTGTGTTCAGGAGCTGGGAAGACTGCCGACCTCAAGCATTCTGCTGAACACCAGACCAGGCCTGTTTGTTGTTGTTGTAGTTTTCGTGTGATTTCTGCTGTGTCAGGCATCAGAATTGTCAGAGGATGTCTCCCCGTGGGGATACCGGGGGGTCTTTCATAAAAATAGTTCCCCCACCTTCTGGAAGTTCTGTGCTTGTAACTTCCTCTAATCTGCCACTCTCTTTGACTCTGCCTTTTCCCTTTGCTTTCTATCATCTACTATCTTTCTGACTTATTGGCCTATTCTCCTGCCTTTTTTCAAAAAAAATCTTCCAAATAAGTTTTCTCCTTGACCTCCTCCGAAATCGGAATGTGTCGGCTGTATGCAGCGGGGAGACCAGTAAAAACTGAAAACCAGACACATACGTACCTTACCCATTATGATTATGGCCATACGGCCTGGGAACGCAGAAGAAGAAGACGAAGAAGAAAGTCAGAGGATTTCAGAGAGGATTAAGAATTTCTGACAGAGGATTGGCTTCTCTTGTCAGAGGTTTTGCCTTTTTATTCAGTGTTATCCTTTGAGCTAAATAGCATTTTAAAGTGATTTATCACTATATTGAACATTTTTGGTGGTGTTCCGAACTCATTTCAGTGTTGTCCCTCTACAGTCTAGGGCCTTGATGCCCCTTTTACTGCGTTTTTCAGAGGATTGGACTTCAGACTGTTCTGATACCTGTGTGTTTACTTTGTACCCACCATTTAACCCTTTCACCACCAGACTGTTCTGATGCCTGTGTGTTTACTTTGTACCCACCATTTAACCCTTTCGCCGCCAGACTGTTCTGATACCTGTGTGTTTACTTTGTACCCACCATTTAACCCTTTCACCGCCAGACTGTTCTGATGCCTGTGTGTTTACTTTGTACCCACCATTTAACCCTTTCACCACCAGACTGTTCTGATGCCTGTGTGTTTACTTTGTACCCACCATTTAACCCTTTCACCACCAGACTGTTCTGATACCTGTGTGTTTACTTTGTACCCACCATTTAACCCTTTCACCACCAGACTGTTCTGATACCTGTGTGTTTACTTTGTACCCACCATTTAACCCTTTCACCACCAGACTGTTCTGATACCTGTGTGTTTACTTTGTACCCACCATTTAACCCTTTCACCACCAGACTGTTCTGATGCCTGTGTGTTTACTTTGTACCCACCATTTAACCCTTTCACCGCCAGACTGTTCTGATGCCTGTGTGTTTACTTTGTACCCACCATTTAACCCTTTCACCGCCAGACTGTTCTGATGCCTGTGTGTTTACTTTGTACCCACCATTTAACCCTTTCGCCACCAGACTGTTCTGATGCCTGTGTGTTTACTTTGTACCCACCATTTAACCCTTTCGCCGCCAGCCATTTTTTAGCCAAAAAATACCATTAAGCGTAATTTGGAGGAGAAAAATCTGCAATATTGGGAATTCCTCTGTATCATCCTTACCTCTCAAATTTAAGAAAATAGGGTCTTCGGATAACAGGCCCTGATTTGATGCCTTTTGGTGACATGGGTGTTAAACCATTGTGGTGCATAAATGCGATATTGGCGGTGAAAGGGTTAATCACAGAGAGGATTAGTTTAGCATGGCATAGTTAGGCACTTTAGGCTTGACAGCCTTTGGCTATTAATAACTGCTTTGCTAGTTCTACTTAAATCTCCTGCTATGCTGTACTCTATAGGCTGCCACTTTCAACGGTGCTTACAAGAAAGTAGAATTGTTCTCATGACTTGTGTATGAGAGAGAGAGAGAGAGAGAGAGGGAGGGAGAGAAGGAGGGAGGGAGGGAGAGAGAGAGAGAGAGAGAGAGGGGGGAGGGAGGGAGAGAAGGAGAGAGAGAGAGAGAGAGAGCGCAGATGTCATCATGTAGACGTTCACGTTTTCAAATGCGTTTCTTGTTTGTAGTGACATTTTTTTCTTTCATGTTACTAGTCCATTTTAATTGTCCATTTTTTTTTTTTTTTTATCCGAGGACAGATTGTAAGAATAGGCATTGCCTAAAATCTTTATTCTTATCAAATAAAATTTCCAGTGTTCAGTGTCTTCTGGTGAGAGCAACCCGAGTTTCATAGAGACGAGTTTCTGTGAGTAGAAAATACCAAACAATACCCCCAAATGACTTGTGTCATTCTGTTTGGCTCTTTTCTTGCAGGCCTTTTTAAGTGCACTCTACCAAACTGGATAGTCTCTATAGAGGTAGTATAGTAATTTAACCCTTTCGCCGCCAGCCATTTTTCGTAATAAATTTCTATTAAACTTACCTGGGTAGAGAAAAAAAAATCATCTGCAATAGTGGGGATTCTTCTATGACATGTGTAACGCAAGGTCTATCCTTACCTCCAAAAATTAAGAAAATAGGTTAAGGTCTTTGGATAACAGACCCTGCTTTGAAGCCTTTTAGTGACATGGGTGTTTAATCATTGTGGTGCAAAAATGCGACATTGGCGGTGAAAGGGTTAATTCTATTTGCTTTGAATCCTACAATTGATAATGGATGTTTTAAGTGCTGAGCAAAGTCATTTCACAACTTGATTAGGAATGAATATTATGAAACTGATTCCAATTATACTGATCAGACAGCGAAAGGCGTGAAGAAGAAAACATCTGTTTAAAGTCCTCCGGTTTGAAACAGACACATATGGGACATTAGTAGATATGAAGATGGTGGGAGGCAATGTCTGGAGGCAGTGCAACACCAGGAAAGTCCCGAATTTTTAACAATACAGATATTATTGTGAAAGACGTGAAGAAAGACATCCATAATACATGAGTATTTAGAGATTTCACTGACCAGTTTCTTATTAGAAAAAAAAAAGGTACCTGTGTGACCTGAAGGCGCAGTAAAGTATAAAGTCAAGTCTCATCGTAATGGCAGCAGGCATATGCAAGGTTTGCTTTCTGGCAAGGACGCAGAGGTTTTACTTATTGACAAACAAAATCTGTGCTGTGACGAAGCAATCAAAAACGCGTCTACTAGCTCAGACCAAGAGATTGTTGCGAACCTCTCAAGAAAGGAGCGAAAGTTGGAGAAGAATATCGCAACGAGGACTTGCGTACAGCTTAGTGCCTGCTGGGACAAGTGTCATGTCAACTCAATCAAACTTCAACCAAGGGTCTGGTTTCACACATCACTGGCCCCCTTGGATCAAAGCTCTGTGTCAGGAAGCCGCAACAATCGAATCCCAACTGCCAAAGCGCAAGTCAGCGAAGAAACGTCTGCGCGATTTGATCCAGATCCTCTACGCCGGCCTCCTGCTGTTCATTCAGTGCGTGAAGGTGTGCGCGATGTTCTGCCCCCTGCTGTGCCTCTACCCTCTCACCCACCTCAGCGGCAGACTGTACTCGGCGTGGCTGAGGGCTCTGTTCTGGGCGGTGCAGCGCTGCGGGCCCGTCTTCATCAAGCTGGGTCAGTGGGCCAGCACACGCCGTGATCTGTTCAGCGGCCAGTTCTGCGAGCAGTTCTCGCTGCTGCACTCGGCGGTGCCGGCCCATGACTGGCGCCACACGGAGCAGGCCTTCCTCCAGGCCTACGGGAAGCGGTGGCAGGAGGTGATCAAGATCGACAAGAGTCGCCAGCCTTTGGGTTCAGGGTGTGCGGCTCAGGTAAATGTGAAATGTGTGCAGCGCCAACATATGCATGGATGCTCCTGCTCTCAGGATGTCCTGAAGT
Source organism: Phymorhynchus buccinoides (assembly GCA_017654935.2). Lineage (NCBI taxonomy): Eukaryota > Metazoa > Mollusca > Gastropoda > Neogastropoda > Raphitomidae > Phymorhynchus > Phymorhynchus buccinoides. The sequence goes on from CM065692.1 coordinate 9,610,435, forward strand.
TCAGGATTTTTTTGTCCAGGATGTCCTGAAGTTCATGATTTTTTTTGGTTGCCTGGAGCTGGCGTTGCCGGATAATGATAATTTGAGCAGATGCATTTTGCTGGTTATAGAGGTCATGAAGTTTAACCAGAAGTGAAAGTGCAACGAGAGCCTGTCAGTTACATTGGAAACTGTTGTTTCTCTTCAGCTTCCAGGGGGCATTGCCCCCCAGAACCCCCAGGAGGGGCGCTGTCCCTGCACTCCGCCGGGGCCTGGACCCCTGCCTTGCAGGATTTTTTAAATTTCCCAGGAGCACCCATGCATATTATTCGTTTTTAAAAAGCAAGTCTGAATTTATAGATGTAAGTGCTGTAGCTTAGACACATCTGGAATATTTTGAGTCATGGTTTCACAAATTTCGGGATAGTCTTTTTTTTTAATTGGAAAACTCAACAAAAAGAACCCAAGCATTTTGTTGTTGTTATTTAAATAATTACTAATTTTGTATGAACCCATAATGTTTTCCCTCACATATGGAACTAAATTGCTGTTCATAATTCATTATGCCTGGTTGGGTGAGCCTGGAACTTCTGATTTAGTGATAGGCTGTAACCATTTTTGTGTGTGCTTTGGATAAATACTATAAAAAAAAACCAACAACCGGAGAATGGTTTGGGAAATCATTAAATGTAGAGTTTAAAAGTACCACAAAAAGAGAACGAATTTCCGTTGCATTGATGTAAAAAGGCCAGAAATACCGACCAAGTTCATTAACATTTTAAAAAGCAGTGTGTGTGTGCGTGTGCGTGTGTGTGTGTGTGTGTGTATGTGTGTGTGTGTGTGTGTGTATGCATGTGTGTTTGTGAAACTAGGCATTGAGAATACAATCGATGTAACCTGGCACCATATTTTACGGACTACAAGGCGATACTTTTTCCTCAGACTGAGACCCCTGTGCCTTATACTGCGACTGCCAAAATATTGAGAAAGGAACAGGGTTTCTGATTTGTTCCTCTCTTAAGGGGTACGCTCACCCCCTGCTTACAGTTTTAAGGGGTATTTTCACCCACAGTTTCAAATTTTAAAGGGTCAAGATCAATATATGAGAGAAATTCTACCCCAAGTCCTGTGCGCATGCACACACACACACACACACACACACAGAGACAATGACACAGGCAAACATGAAACTCTTGAGCACACACACACGCACGCACGCACACGCACACACACACACACACACACACACACACACACTGTTTTTGTGTGTGTTTTTCTAAGAAAATCCGAATTTTGTGTAAAAAAATGTTTTGGGGGTGCCTTATAATAATAATAATAATAAAGTGCGCCTTATAGTAAAAAAAATATGGTACATTTACTCACAAACTAATACAGATTTCCGTGTAGCACTCGGTGCCTGTTTCAGGTCTACAAGGGCTACATCCACGTCAGTAACCTGCCGTCAGAGACGTTGGAAGAAATGGAGGACAGTGATGCTATGGACGATGTGTACTTCAAAGACGGTATGTCGCAGTGCATGGGTGAAAGTAGTTCAGACATGTACTCCTGAAATCAGGATTGGAAAAGAACTGATAGAAAGAGTCTTCAGGATTGGCCATCTTGTCATCCATAACCATGGGTGAAAGGAGTTCAGGCATGCTCCTGGAATCAGGATTGAAAAAGAACTGACAGAAAGAGTTTTCAGGATTGGCCATCTTGTCATCCATAACCATGGGTGAAAGGAGTTCAGGCATGCTCCTGAAATCAGGATTGGAAAAAACTGACAGAAAGAGTCTTCAGGATTGGCCATCTTGTCATCCATAACCATGGGTGAAAGTAGTTCAGGCATGCTCCTGGAATCAGGATTGGAAAAGAACTGACAGAAAGAGTCTTCAGGATTGGCCATCTTGTCATCCATAACCATGTGTGAAAGGAGTTCAGGCATGCTCCTGGAATCAGGATTGGAAAAGAACTGACAGAAAGAGTCTTCAGGATTGGCCATCTTGTCATCCATAACCATGGGTGAAAGGAGTTCAGGCATGCTCCTGAAATCAGGATTGGAAAAGAACTGACAGAAAGAGTCTTCAGGATTGGCCATCTTGTCATCCATAACCATGGGTGAAAGGAGTTCAGGCATGCTCCTGGAATCAGGATTGGAAAAGAACTGACAGAAAGAGTCTTCAGGATTGGCCATCTTGTCATCCATAACCATGGGTGAAAGGAGTTCAGGCATGCTCCTGAAATCAGGATTGGAAAAGAACTGACAGAAAGAGTCTTCAGGATTGGCCATCTTGTCAAATCAAACATTGCAGCCAAAATTGGTGGCATATTAACTCATTTGCATCGCAACGATTTTGAATTATTAAAAAAACCTCACAAATCACTCCAGCCATACACACAAACAAAACGTGCATAAACAAAAGGAGAAATAAACGAAGATTACAGGTTTTTACTTCATGTCTAGACATAGGGAAGTGGCAGATCAGACCTTTTTTTATATACAGACTTTATATAGAAAAACTCTACACCGACTAGTTTCCCCACAACAAACCACTACAAAAGCAAAGTCAGAGGCAAAATTGTGGTCTAAGGGAGCGGAGCGAGTTTAGAAGTGACCATGGTATGGTGTCCACACAGATTTTCTTCCCTTGAAGCAAATGCATTAAATTGACAGCTATCTATTAATTCCGGACATATATGGCCGGAACGATTTGAATGAGTTAAAACAAGATGATAGATCATGCAATTTTAACACTAGAAGAAAATCTGATTAACGTCCTCCGGCCTGGAACAGGCACTTGTGGGATATCAATAGATATTTAGATGGTGGGACGTCAGATCTAGCGGGAGGTACTGCAATACCTATAAAGTCCAGAATTTGTAATCAATAAAGATATTGAATTCTAACACTGGAAAAACACACTATAGAATAGAAATTTAGTTTACGTCCTCCGACCTGCTTAGAGGCACATATGGGACATTTGTTAGGATGGGGGAAGGGGAAAACCCCCACTATGAATGAATGAAAAATGATATTTTACGTCCTCTCGGTCATAGACACATATGGGACATTTGTAAATACAAAGATGGTGGGAACAATACTGGCTGCAATGCCCGGAGGCAGTGCAACACCAGTAAAGTCCCGGGTTTTTAACAATATAGATAGGTGTAGCGGTAACCACGCCTCGGTTAAACTTCATCGGCTATGGTACCGCTACATTGACATAAAAAACACTATTCTGTATACACAGACACACACACACATTAGAAATAATGTTTAATGCGGTCACCACTTCAGGAATGGGAAAATTCAGAGAACATTGAAAAGTGTCATTTCAGGATTGAGAGAATGTTTTACTTTCACCGATGACAATGTTGTTTCAGATTTGTGATTATTCAA
>CM065692.1:9618813-9636313 GCA_017654935.2 Phymorhynchus buccinoides
TCTTTTTTACTCTGCCTTTTCCCTTTGCTTTCTATCATCTACTATCTTTCTGACTTATTGGCCCATTCTCCTGCCTTTAAAAAACAAAATCTTCCAAATAATTTTTCTCCTTTGAGCTCCTCCGAAATCAGAATGTGTCGGCTGTACATAGCAGTGTTTTTAACTCAATTTTGTTGTGTGACGCTGATGTCTCCAGATGGACATGGTTCATGAGGCTCGCTGCTTGAAGCGATTCCACGCTGATTTCACCAACATGCACTGCATCAGAATCCCCGTGCCAGTAATGTCCCTTGTTCGGCAAAACATCTTGGTGGAGTCATTTGAGGTAAGTCTTCTTTTTTTAACACCTGCTTCTTCTTCGTCGATCACTCAGACAGTTTCCTGTCATACTGTCGTTATGCGCCTAAGAAGTAGTTAGGTCCAGCATGTCCGTCTTTGGCTGGAGAAAATCTTTGTAAGAGTTTATTGAAATAAGGCAGGAGAATGGACCAGTAAGGCAGAAAGATAGTAGATGACAGTGTGCAAAGTGAAATAAAAAGGCGGTGTAAAAAACAAGTGACAGGTTAGAGGTAGTTACATGCACAGAACATTCAGAAGGTGGGGGAACTATTCATTCAAAGACCCCCCCCCCCCCCCCCCCCCCCCCCCTTAGCCCCACCCCCCCCCCCCCCCCCCAACCCGCCCCCCCCCCCCCCCCACCCCCCCCCCCCCCCCCCCATCCCCACCTGCGAATAACCTACAATTTGTATAGACAATATGGTGATACCTTCTTTGCTTGACTTGAGACCCCTACGCTCATAGATATGACGATGAATATGATGCATGACATTGATTGTAAAATACGCTTCTTGTAAAATGTGGAGGATGCGTCTGTCAGTACGAAGCGCCTTATAGTTCATAGTTGTTTACTGGCTGGACTACTTAGATTTTAAAAGATATGTCAACATTTGTGGGCAATTCAGATATCATGTTAGAAATCACCCATCAAAAGTTAATCGGAGCTGTGAATCGGTTTTGTTGTTGTTGTGGTATGTTATACCCTTGTATCATCTGTGCAGATCTTCAAAGCATTACTGATAGATTATTCATCTATGCTCATGCACACTTTTGTCTGTACACCGTTCATTGCCTCATTGATGGGTATAAAGTACCTGTATCGTTATTTAGCAGGCAGGCAGTTGTGGTTGAGGGGGCCACATCAGGATTTGTGCCTGTTGAATCGGGAGTACCCCAAGGATCTGTCCTGGGACCCACCCTGTTTCTGCTGTACATAAACGACCTGCCCCAAGGACTCTCAGCTTCAACACGCCTCTTCGCGATACACGCTCTGCCACAAACCTGTCACCTCACCCACTGACCAGCAAGCCCTGCAGCAGGATCTTGACAGGCTGGAAGACTTGGAAACGCGCTGGCTCATGTCTTTTCACCCTGAGAAATGCCAGTCGATACGATTCTCGCGGAAGAGGAATCCCACACAGGGCAGTTACCACTTTCATGGGCACACCCTCAGCAACACTGATGAGATAAAATACTTGGGTGTCACCTTATCCCATGACCTACGCTGGGACTCCCACATAACAAACATCGTGAACAAAGCCAACAAGACCCTAGGCTTCATCCGAAGAACAACAAAGGTCTGGAGCAGCATCAAGATCAAAGAGAAGGCCTTCCAAGCCCTGGTAAGACCGACGTTCAAATTCTCTGGCTGTGTGTGGGATCCCTACACTACCAAGAACTGCAACAAGATTGAGGCAGTGCAGTGAAGGGCAGCATGATTGGTTGTTAACCAGCATCGACAAACGTCCAGTGTGGAGAAAATGTACAACTCAGCTGGTCTGCACTTGCTGAACGATGAAGGAAGACTCACCTGACCACCTTCGTCAAGCACCATCATGGCGAGGTGGTCATCAACTCTTCCAGGAAGTCCACCCCCTGCCCTCCCATAAGATCTACTCGACACCTGCATTCTGAGGCATACCAGCTGCTAGCATGCAGGACTCTGTACCGCCAGCAGTCCTTCTTCCCTCGGACCATTGCCGAGTGGAACCTGCTCCCATCCCTGGTGGTACCATCAGCCACGGTGGAAGCCTAAAACTCCCAGCTATTACTCCTTGCCACCTCTTTCCCACCCCTGCCCCCTTCCTCCCACACTTTCCCACCTCCCCTCCCAACCCTCCCACTCCCTCTGCTGCCGCTACCCTTTATTCTACCCCCTTTCTGTCCACACACCCCCCCCCTTCTCCATTCCGTACATTCCTTCATTCTACCCCCTTTTTGTCCCCCCCCCCCCCCCCCCCCCCCCCCCCCCATTCTCCATTCCGTACAAGACGTCTTCAACACCTGACTGCCAGTACTTTTCTTTTCTTCGCAGAACTCTCATTTTAGTCGCCCAAATCTTCAAACTGATGAAGTTGGGCGTCAGAATGAAGAAGAAGAATTAAAATAGTCTGTAATGCAGGCTTCTGTTTGTTGTTGTTGTTGGCTTACTCTGGCTAAAAGACTCCAGGGATCATCCAAACAGCGGAAGCTGTACAAGCGCATCAGCTACAGATGAGAACATTACGTGTGTGACAGTTACCCCGCCATGTGAGCAGCCACACTCTGTCTTCGGGGTATATGCAGGTTTTTAGCATGATGTTATACATGCATGAATTGTGTATGTTGCGTGTGATGTTTCCTGTCCTATGAAGTCTGTTCTGGTTGTCTGCGCTGCCAGGAAGGTGAACCCATTGGTAACTTTATCGCCAGCAAGGAAGACGACTGTCCGGGACTGAAAAAAAAAATGGCTGACATGGGAATCGATGCCTTGTTACAAATGGTGAGAACTCTGGACATGCACAAATTGCACCCACACACAACATCCACATACGCATGTTTGTGCGTGTATGTGCCACGCACACAAACACACATGCATTGGCACCATATATATAAACTTTAAAAAAATACTTTAATCCACATTTTATGCTCTCTCTCTTTCTTTTATGCTTTCTCTCTCTCTTCAAAGGCTGGTTCAGGCATGCAAAAATTACTTTACCAGTTTGCCTGAATCAGTCAATATATCCTTGTTCAGTGGAACCTCTCTTGTAAGTCTTTGAAAAAACATCCAAAATAAGGTCTTAAATGGGAGGGAGTTGCATAAGGGAGGTAATTGTAATACTTACAAAGAAGGGCAATGTGATGTCTCAGAGAAGTAGGTCTTAATGTGAATTTTAGAGCAAGTTGAGTCAAACTGTAATAAACGTATAACAAAATAATGTCATTGATGATATCATAACTTTCGATGTTACACACTCAAGAGGGATAAATCTCCAATCCATTTTATATTGAAAAGAAGAGGTTATTCTTTTCTTGCTACTTGTTACCTTATAGCGAAAAGCAATACAATATTTTTTTGATGTTTGTATATTTCTACTGCTTTTTGCCTTATTCAATTATCCATTTATTATTGTAAGCGCTTAGGGCTTATTTAAAAATAAGCACATATGTTGTTGTTGTTGTCTCACCCTGGCTTAAAGACTCCAGGGATCATCCCAACACCCCAAGCACTTGAACACTATGATGCAAATACACCAGCTAAGGATGAGAACATTACGTGTGTGACTGTTTTTTTTTTACCCCGCCACGTGAGCAGCCACACTCCGACTTCGGAGGAGAGCACATATAAATTCTGCTTCTTCCCCTTTTCTACTTTGATCACCCAACCCAAACCCTGGTGAGTTTCCCAATTGTACCATTTTCGTCCCTATTATTATTATTATTATTGATCATTGATGTGTGCAGGTGTTTGTGAAGAACTTTGTCCACGGTGACCTTCACCCTGGGAACATCCTGGTGCAGAACGCTGACGCCTTCACCCAGCAGGTAGGGGGGAGAGAGAGTCTAGTCTGATCCTCTGTTCTTTGTTTGTCCCACTAGAGCACTGTGCTTGTGAAATGATTTGCAGGAGACATTGTGTGAGAATTAAAAAAGCATCTTCTTCTTCTTCTTCTTCGATCGCTCAGACAGTTTCTGGTCAATTATGAGTGCAGATGCGTCATGCTGCCATTATGTGCCTAAGTAAGAAATAATTAGGCCCAGCATGTCCGACTTCGGCTGGAGGAAATCTTTTTGAAAGTGTTTCTTGAAAAAAAGGCAGGAGAATGGACCGGAAAGGCAAACACATAGTAGTAGATGACAGCAAACAAAGGGAAAAGACAGAGTCAAAGAGAGTGACAGTTTAGAGGAAGTTACAAGCACAGAACTTCCAGAAGGTGGGGGAACTATTTATGCAAACGACCCCCCCCCCCGGTATTCCCACGGGGGGGGGGGGGGGGGGGGGGGAGCATTTGATTATTCAGATTTGGGTTACTACTCCCAAGGGCTCTTTAGAAGAAAAAAATATTGTATGTATTTTTTTTTACTCTTTTCTTTTTTAAATTGGATGTTGTTAAGGAAGTACAGTATGTTTAAAACTGCCTCACACTATCCAACCTGTTTAGCTGGAAGAAAATTCTGCTGTGAACTCTATTCAACTTCTTGTGGCCTGTGTGCCATCTTCACACTATCAGCAAGCATTGGCTGTATTCCCACAACTGCCTGAGTGAGTTGGAAGTAAATGGTGCAGTCGCCAATTCCTTCCGACCTGGTTGGAAGGGTTTCATCCGACCAAAATAGGCATGTGTGATTTCTACTCACTCACTCTGTCAAAAGAAAGGAAAACTGTGGAAAGGTCACCACCATTTTCGTCCGACTTGTTTGGATGGTGTGAGGTGGCTTTTAGGTTACTCCCAAGGGCTGTTAAAAGAACAACAACCCCAACATCTCAGTAAATTTCAAAAAGTTCAAAACAATGCAGATCGGTAAATCCTTAAGGGCCAGTCATACGTCAACTAAAATCATACGACTGTACGATACGATTCGATCACGTGATCTCGAAGCGCGAATCACATTTGTTCTTGGAGACCACGCGATCGAATCGTGTCGTACGATTTTAACTGACTGTGGTTGGCCCTTTAAAATCCCTCGTACAGACCAAATTAAACCCCACCTCCATGCATTACACTGGCTTCCAGTCGAGACAAGAATTAAGTATAAAATTGCTTGCCTCTGTTTCAATGCTGTCCATTCATCTGGTCCTGCCTACCTCTCTGATCTCGTTCACCTGTACTCACCCCCCATGATCTCTGTTCTTCTTCTGACAAACATCCTTTCTATTCCTCATACAAACACTAAGACATATGGTGAACGTTCGTTTTCTTTCAGTGCCCCTTCTATCTGGAACTCCCTTCCCTATGAACTCCATTCTACCAAATCTTTCCAGTCTTTCATAGCAGCTCTAAAAACTGACCTCTTCCAACAATACTTCTAACTTCTTTCTTGTCCTGTTTTCTGCCGTGAAACTATGGTTCGCACATTGTGTGTGAGTGCGCATATGCATGTTTGTGTATGTGTGTGTGCACATGCGCATGTTATGGCTGTGTGCATGTTTATGATAGTTAATATTTTAGTAGATTATTAATTTGTGAAGCGCTGTGAGCTCAAGAGAGAAAGAGTGCTCTCAAAATATTAGTCATTATTAGGATTCTCCCCTTTAGGGAAGTCTTCTCTCTTTTTTCTTTTTCTTTTTTTTCTCTTCTTTTTCTTCCCCTTTTTGGCTGACATTTTCAGGAAAGTTGCAGGACTAGGTGGGCATTAGGAATTTGAAATATAACATTATTTCGCAGAATTTTCGGCAAACTATGGCCGAAAAAACGAAAAATTTCAAACTTTAATATCTCAAAAATGGCTGAACGGAATTTGTTCATATTTTCAGTATTTACTTGAAAATAGATTTCCAACATTTCCGGTATAAAACCGAACCAAAAGTACGAACCAGAAGTGCTCCAGCTAGGAACATGTAAAGCTGTTTGTCTGCCCCTGACAGACGGAGGACAGCTTGGTGATGGTGGACGTCGGGGACGTGCTCCTGACCACGGTCAGCCCCCGGGAGTGCCCCCTTCGCCTGGTGCTGCTGGACTGCGGCATCACCGCCTCCCTGGACCAGGAGGACCGCGCCAAGTTCACCCAGGTGTTCAGCGCCGTCGTCAGGGGACAGGTGAGTGGGAGGCTGCAGTATCCATCAGCATGGTGACCTTTAACCCCTTCCCTGGACCGGGAGGACCGGGCCAAGTTCACACAGGTGTTCAGCGCCGTTGTCAGGGGACAGGTGAGTGGGAGGCTGCAGTATCCATCAGCATGGTGACCTTTAACCCCTTCCCTGGACCGGGAGGACCGGGCCAAGTTCACACAGGTGTTCAGCGCCGTCTTCAGGGGGCAGGTGAGTGGGAGGCTGTAGTACCCATCAGCGTGGTGACCTTTAACCCCTTCCCTGGACCAGGAGGACCGTGCCAAGTTCACACAGGTGTTCAGCGCCGTCTTCAGGGGGCAGGTGAGTGGGAGGCTGTAGTACCCATCAGCGTGGTGACCTTTAACCCCTTCCCTGGACCAGGAGGACCGGGCCAAGTTCACACAGGTGTTCAGCGCCGTCTTCAGGGGGCAGGTGAGTGGGAGGCTGTAGTACCCATCAGCGTGGTGACCTTTAACCCCTTCACTGCCAGAGGAAAACAGAAATTATCGATTTTTTTATTATAAAGTTTAAAACAAATCTGTTAGATTCAATCTGAAAAAATGGTCTAGAGATATATCCTTTCTGGCTTATCTAAGCCAAAAACCATCATCCCAGGCTTATGACATCATAAGTTATGACATCATCAATGACATCATTAAGTATGAGACCGTCTCGTAGCCAGGCAGGGAAGGGGTTAACCCCTTCCCTGGACCAGGAGGGCCGTGCCAAGTTCACACAGGTGTTCAGCGCCATCTTCAGGGGGCAGGTGAGTGGGAGGCTGCAGTATCCATCAGCATGGTGACCTTTAACCCCTTCCCTGGACCGGGAGGACCGTGCCAATTTCACACAGGTGTTCAGCGCCGTCTTCAGGGGGCAGGTGAGTGGGAGGCTGCAGTATCATCAGCATGGTGACCTTTAACCCCTTCCCTGGACCGGGAGGACCGTGCCAAGTTCACACAGGTGTTCAGCGCCATCTTCAGGGGGCAGGTGAGTGGGAGGCTGCAGTATCCATCAGCATGGTGACCTTTAACCCCTTCCCTGGACCAGGAGGACCGTGCCAAGTTCACACAGGTGTTCAGCGCCATCTTCAGGGGGCAGGTGAGTGGGAGGCTGCAGTATCCATCAGCATGGTGACCTTTAACCCCTTCCCTGGACCAGGAGGACCGTGCCAAGTTCACACAGGTGTTCAGCGCCATCTTCAGGGGGCAGGTGAGTGGGAGGCTGCAGTATCCATCAGCATGGTGACCTTTAACCCCTTCCCTGGACCGGGAGGACCGTGCCAAGTTCACACAGGTGTTCAGCGCCGTCTTCAGGGGGCAGGTGAGTGGGAGGCTGCAGTATCCATCAGCATGGTGACCTTTAACCCCTTCCCTGGACTGGGAGGACCGTGCCAAGTTCACACAGGTGTTCAGCGCCGTCTTCAGGGGGCAGGTGAGTGGGAGGCTGCAGTATCCATCAGCATGGTGACCTTTAACCCCTTCCCTGGACCGGGAGGACCGTGCCAAGTTCACACAGGTGTTCAGCGCCGTCTTCAGGGGGCAGGTGAGTGGGAGGCTGCAGTATCCATCAGCATGGTGACCTTTAACCCCTTCCCTGGACCGGGAGGACCGTGCCAAGTTCACACAGGTGTTCAGCGCCGTCTTCAGGGTCTTCAGGGGGCAGGTGAGTGGGAGGCTGCAGTATCCATCAGCATGGTGACCTTTAACCCCTTCCCTGGACCAGGAGGACCGTGCCAAGTTCACACAGGTGTTCAGCGCCGTCTTCAGGGTCTTCAGGGGGCAGGTGAGTGGGAGGCTGCAGTATCCATCAGCATGGTGACCTTTAACCCCTTCCCTGGACTGGGAGGACCGTGCCAAGTTCACACAGGTGTTCAGCGCCGTCTTCAGGGTCTTCAGGGGGCAGGTGAGTGGGAGGCTGCAGTATCCATCAGCATGGTGACCTTTAACTCCTTCCCTGGACCGGGAGGACCGTGCCAAGTTCACACAGGTGTTCAGCGCCGTCTTCAGGGTCTTCAGGGGGCAGGTGAGTGGGAGGCTGCAGTATCCATCAGCATGGTGACCTTTAACTCCTTCCCTGGACCGGGAGGACCGTGCCAAGTTCACACAGGTGTTCAGCGCCGTCTTCAGGGTCTTCAGGGGGCAGGTGAGTGGGAGGCTGCAGTATCCATCAGCATGGTGACCTTTAACTCCTTCCCTGGACCGGGAGGACCGTGCCAAGTTCACACAGGTGTTCAGCGCCGTCTTCAGGGTCTTCAGGGGGCAGGTGAGTGGGAGGCTGCAGTATCCATCAGCATGGTGACCTTTAACCCCTTCCCTGGACTGGGAGGACCGTGCCAAGTTCACACAGGTGTTCAGCGCCGTCTTCAGGGTCTTCAGGGAGCAGGTGAGTGGGAGGCTGCAGTATCCATCAGCATGGTGACCTTTAACCCCTTCCCTGGACCAGGAGGACCGTGCCAAGTTCACACAGGTGTTCAGCGCCGTCTTCAGGGTCTTCAGGGGGCAGGTGAGTGGGAGGCTGCAGTATCCATCAGCATGGTGACCTTTAACCCCTTCCCTGGACTGGGAGGACCGTGCCAAGTTCACACAGGTGTTCAGCGCCGTCTTCAGGGTCTTCAGGGAGCAGGTGAGTGGGAGGCTGCAGTATCCATCAGCATGGTGACCTTTAACCCCTTCCCTGGACTGGGAGGACCGTGCCAAGTTCACACAGGTGTTCAGCGCCGTCTTCAGGGTCTTCAGGGAGCAGGTGAGTGGGAGGCTGCAGTATCCATCAGCATGGTGACCTTTAACCCCTTCCCTGGACCAGGAGGACCGTGCCAAGTTCACACAGGTGTTCAGCGCCGTCTTCAGGGGGCAGGTGAGTGGGAGGCTGCAGTATCCATCAGCATGGTGACCTTTAACCCCTTCCCTGGACTGGGAGGACCGTGCCAAGTTCACACAGGTGTTCAGCGCCGTCTTCAGGGGGCAGGTGAGTGGGAGGCTGCAGTATCATCAGCATGGTGACCTTTAACCCCTTCCCTGGACCAGGAGGACCGTGCCAAGTTCACACAGGTGTTCAGCGCCGTCTTCAGGGGGCAGGTGAGTGGGAGGCTGCAGTATCCATCAGCATGGTGACCTTTAACCCCTTCCCTGGACCAGGAGGACCGTGCCAAGTTCACACAGGTGTTCAGCGCCGTCTTCAGGGTCTTCAGGGGGCAGGTGAGTGGGAGGCTGCAGTATCCATCAGCATGGTGACCTTTAACCCCTTCCCTGGACCAGGAGGACCGTGCCAAGTTCACACAGGTGTTCAGCGCCGTCTTCAGGGGGCAGGTGAGTGGGAGGCTGCAGTATCCATCAGCATGCTGACCTTTATAACTCATTCGCAAACAAAACGTGCATAAACAAAAAAGGAGAAATGGTAGATAGGAAATGGTAGATCAGACTCTTTTATATATAGACTTTATATAGAACAACCGGGGGATACCGGGGAGTCTTTTGTGCAAATAGTTCCCCCACCTTCTGGAAGTTCTGTGCTTGTAGCTTCCTCTAATCTGTCACTCTTTTTGACTCTGCCTTTTCCCTTTGCTTACTGTCATCTACTATCTTTCTGCCGTACTGAGGCAGCCACATAGTCTGTCGCCGCCTTAAGGTGCATCCTATTACAAGGCAAACCTCATAGAATTTATACACAGTTATGAGTTTCTTATTATTATATTTTCTTACTACCATATTTTTCGGACTACAAGGCGCACCCCCCAAATTTTGACCCAAAATGTCAGATTTTGTTACTGCACTTTCTTACTAAAAAGAGGTTGCTTTAGCGTCCTGAAATCACTTTTTCATATACAGTGGAACCTCAGTATTGCGACCACCCTACACACTGGCCAAAACTGTGCGTAATTGCGAGGTGGTCGTTATACTGGAGACTCTTTTAGTAATAAATAAGAGAGAAGAGACTGGATTAAACTGGCGTGATCACATCACAACTCTTTTGGCTGAGCTCCACTGGCTTCCTGTCAAATTCCGCTGGCAGTTCAAGATGGCTACTTTCGCTTTTCATCACTTTGAAAAAACTCTTCCTCAGTACCTCTCTTCTTCTCTCTGCACCTACCAAAGCTCTCGCTCTCTTCGTTCTTCTTCCCAGAAACTTCTTAAAGTTCCTAAGCGGTCCTTGAAATCTTCGGGTGAGAGGGCATTTAGTTTCGTTGCACCAAGCGTTTGGAATTCTCTCCCTGACCATACCCATAACTAGATCGGGGGGGGGGGGGGGAGCGGAGAGATGGTTGGGGTAGGGTGGGGGGGGGGGGGGGGTGAAGGGAGGTGGGTGTTAGTGTGTTGTGTTATGATTATATGCAATGTATTCTCTAATGTATTCATTTTCATAGAGATGTATGGTGAGGATACGTGAACCAGTCTGTTAGAAATGTTTGTACGAATGGTGAGTGAAAAGCGCATTGAGTTGCTTAGCAAGATTATGCGCTATATAAGCATTATTAATCATTATTTTATTATTATTATTATTACCGGTGTGCCTGTTAAGTGGGGTTCGATTGTATTCTTATACTGTGGACAAATAAGAGAGTGTTGTCTTATATTATGGTGCGGGCTGTTTCAGGGCGAGGTGGTGGCGGACCTTTTCCTGGAGAAGTCTCAGCACATGGAGTGCAAAGACCCCGAGGCCTTTCGCCGGGACATGGCTCAGCTGGTGAATGCTGCACGACAGACCACACTGAAACTTGCCAAGGTGACCTTGAGTGTGTGTGTGTGTGTGTGTGTGTGGAGAAGTTGCACCACATGGAGTGCAAGGATCCCGAGGCCTTTTGCCGGGACATGGCCCAGCTGGTGAATGCTGCACGACAGACCACTCTCCAAGTTGCCACGGTGACCTTTGAATGTGTGTATGTGTGTGTGTGTGGAGAAGTCGCACCGCATGGAGTGCAAGGATCCCGAGGCCTTTTGCACGACAGACCACTCTCCAAGTTGCCAAGGTGACCTTTGAATGTGTGTGTGTATGTGTGTGTGTGTGGAGAAGTCGCACCGCATGGAGTGCAAGGATCCCGAGGCCTTTTGCACGACAGACCACACTGAAACTTGCCAAGGTGACCTTTGAATGTGTGTGTGTGTGGAGAAGTCGCACCGCATGGAGTGCAAGGATCCCGAGGCCTTTTGCACGACAGACCACTCTCCAAGTTGCCAAGGTGACCTTTGAATGTGTGTGTGTGTGTGTGTATGTGTGTGTGTGTGGAGAAGTCGCACCGCATGGAGTGCAAGGATCCCGAGGCCTTTTGCACGACAGACCACACTGAAACTTGCCAAGGTGACCTTTGAATGTGTGTGCATGGATGCTCCTGCTTTCAGGATGTCCTGAAGTTCAGGATTTTTTTTGTCCAGGATGTCCTGAAGTTCAGGAAGTTTTTATATTGCCTTGAGCTGGTGTTGCCGGATTATGAGAATTTGAGAAGATGCATTTTGCTGGTTATAGAGGTCATGAAGTTTAACCAGAAGTGAAGGTGCAATGAGAGCCTGTCAATTACATTGGAAACTGTTGTTTCTCTTCAGCTTTCAGTTTCAGGGGGACATTGCCCCCTGGAACACCCAGGAGGGGCACTGACCCTGCACTCCGCCGGGGCCTGGGCGGCCCTGGACCCCTGTCTTGCAGGATTTTTGACATTTCCCAGGAGCACCCATGTGTGTGTGTGTGAGTGTGTGTGTGTGTGAGTGTGTGTGAGTGTGTGTGAGTGTGTGTGTGTGTGTGTGTGTGTGTGTGTGTGAGTGTGTGTGTGAGTGTGTGTGTGTGTGTATGAGTGTGTGTATGTGAGTGTGTGTGGTGTGTGTGTGTGTGTGTGTATGAGTGTGTGTGTGTATGTGTGTGTGTGTGTGTGTGTATGAGTGTGTGTGTGTGTGTGTGTGTGTGTGTGTATGAGTGTGTGCGTGTGTGTGTGTGTGTGTGTGAGTGTGTGTGTGTGTATGAGTGTGTGTGTGTGTGAGTGTGTGTGTATTCAGTGTAATCATCATTCACAGATTGGATTGTAGAGGGGAAATATTGGTTTTTTTGCTCCTTTTGCTATCTTTGCTGTTTGCTGTTTTCTTGTGTGTCTATGTTGATAAAGGCGCATTCGCCGAAATATCCAGATGTTTTGTTGTGTCTCTTGTGAATAAATAACGTCACTTTACACTTGTTGTGTGCTGCTTGTTGCATGGCAATTATCAGTAAAATACTGATTGAAAAACCCAAATACTGAAAAGTGTTTTGACCTGTCAGTCCCAGGGACTGATACATTTTTGCTAGGACTGATTAATGGTTTTAACAGAGGCTTTGATATTGTGAGTTTCTTTGGTTTCCGATGGTTTTTGTTTCCCTGAGATTGGTTTTGACACCAGTTGTTGGGGGAATTTGTCGCTGATGGGACTGTTTCAGAATTCATTGTGCAATCACTGTAATACAGTGTGTGTAGTGTGTGTGTGTGTAGTGTATGTGTGTGTGTGTGTGTGTACGCGTGCGTGCGTGCGTGCATGCGTGCGTGACAACTGGTGAATGCTGCACGACAAACCATCCTCTTGCCAAGGTCAGCTTTGAATGTCAGTGTGTGGGTGTGTGTGTGAGAGTAACTTGTAAGGGAAGCTCTACCATGTATACGTAGAATGACTCAGTGGTAACGCGCTTGCATCGTAAAGCAACAAGTTCAGGTACATTCCTGGCAGCAGCAGAATTGTTTTCTTCTCACTCTCCACTCTCAATTTTTCATCTTTAATACTGAATCACTCGTTCTTATTTTTTTTAACTCCTCGTTCAAGCTCAATTTCTCATTCTTGGAGCTCAGTTCATCATTCTCTGACCACCAATTTTCCTTGTAATAATAATTATAATACATAGCATTTACAAGAATTAGACTCAGGGCGCTTACATTCACTGAATCACACGCAAATACACCTACATTCTCCTGCATTCATACAGCCATGTCTCTGAAGTCACAGAAGAAAAGCTTTTTGAAACAGATGGGTCTTGAGCTGGGTGAAAACTGGAAAGGGCTGGTTGGTGACGGATGTGGACAGGGAGATAATTCCAGACAGTGGGGGCGCAAACTGAAGCTGGAAAGGGTTGGCTGGTGACGGAGATGGACAGGGAGAGAGTTCCAGACAGTGGGGGCACAAACACTGAAGCTGGAAAGGGTTGGCTGGTGACGGAGGTGGACAGGGAGATAATTCCAGACAGTGGGGGCACAAAAACTTAAGCTGCGCTGACCAAAAGATTTCAAATTAGTTTTGGGTACTTTTGAAAAAGCATGGCATTGGAAGATCTGAGTGAGCGAGAAGGAGTGTATGTGTGGAGAGCATTAGAGAGGTAAGGCGGAAGGGTTTGCTCAAAATGACGGAAGGCAAGGACTGCAACCTTGTACTGTAGGCGAAACTGGACTGGGAGCCAGTGCAGCTCTCTCAGGAGTGGCGTGACATGCTCTTTCGTAAAATTAGACTAGCCGCACTGTTCTGAATTCGCTGAAGACGTGCAATTTCTGCCAAAGGAAGACCAAGCAAAACGGCCAGGTTTTGTACTCCTAACAATGTTGTTGTTTTTCTGTGCCGCAGCTCAAGGTGTCAGCGTTGCTGTCGGAGGTGTTTGCCGTGTTGAGCCGGCACCACATCCAGCTGGAGTCCAACTTTGCCACCGTCATCCTGGCCATGGGCATCGTGGAAGGCCTGGGACGCTCCCTGGACCCCCACCTGGACATCCTCACCAAGGCCAGCACCCTGCTCCTGGGAGAGGCCTTTAGGGCTGGACATCCTCACTAAGTCCAGCACCCTGCTCCTGGGAGATGCCTTTAGGGCTGGACATCCTCACCAAGGCCAGCACCCTGCTCCTGGGAGAGGCCTTTAGGGCTGGACATCCTCACCAAGGCCAGCACCCTGCTCCTGGGAGAGGCCTTTAGGGCTGGACATCCTCACCAAGGCCAGCACCCTGCTCCTGGGAGAGGCCTTTAGGGCTGGACATCCTCACCAAGGCCAGCACCCTGCTCCTGGGAGAGGCCCTTAGAGGGTGAGGTCTTTGCGTTGATGATTAGCATCCTCACGTGGACATCCTCACCAAGGCCAGCACCCTGCTCCTGGGAGAGGCCCTTAGAGGGTGAGGTCTTTGCGTTGATGATTAGCATCCTCACGTGGACATCCTCACCAAGGCCAGCACCCTGCTCCTGGGAGAGGCCCTTAGAGGGTGAGGTCTTTGCGTTGATGATTAGCATCCTCACGTGGACATCCTCACCAAGGCCAGCACCCTGCTCCTGGGAGAGGCCCTTAGAGGGTGAGGTCTTTGCGTTGATGATTAGCATCCTCACGTGGACATCCTCACCAAGGCCAGCACCCTGCTCCTGGGAGAGGCCTCCTGCCTCTTAGTCATTTTTTGTGCTAAAAATAGAAATAAATGGTACATTCTAGAAACAGTTTTGTCAAGTTGAATTGTTAGTATGATGATGGCTGCTTAGGTGTGAGATATACGTTCTTTCTCTCAGTCCGTAAATGAACCACTGTCACAATAGACGATTTTTGAAAAAAAAATAGGGGAGAGCACTTCGTGAAAATTAGAGTTGTTTACCTCCATTACTCGGTCAAATACCATGGCAACAATGCAACAATGGCGCTGAAGCTTGAAACCGCAGGATGCGAGTCAGCAACTTGCAAACATTTATAAAAAAAAGGGGGGGTGGCCAGTTGCTACAAAGTGATAGCACTTGCAAACTGAGGTAAAAACATAAATTACATCAATTTTAGAAGTGACGCACTGCGTTCTACATGCTGTGTGTCTCCTCAAACACACGAAGCGAGGGCTGGGGATTTACCTGATGGTAGAGTAACTTCCCCTGTTTGACCGATTGAATTAGGAGAGATCACTCCCACACACCATGAAATTACTCCCCTTAATTATTTCCGAACAATTCCTATTGATGGAAGACCAAAAACTAAGCACAAAATTAATTTAATGTATTTTATGGACTATAAGGCAATGTGTTTTTTTCCTGAGGTTCCTGTGCCTCAAGATGAAAATTTAAGCAACTATTTTTTTAACATAATGATTGAATTACAATCATAATTTTAAAAGGCATGCTTTAAGCAAACAAAACAGTGTCATTTATAAGCCGCGAGGCTTAGGCTTGAGCCAGTCCCACACTATACTATGCTATACTATGCTATACTATACTATACTATACTATACTATACTATACTATACTATGCTATACTATACTATATACTATTCTAACTCAACAAAACTTTTTTATCTCATACGAGAAAATCGGTGATAATTAAAAAATATGATTGGTCATTTACAAATGAAAGTTGGGTTTAATGTCTGCTCGGCTATAAAGAGCACATGTGGGACGAACCATCATTCATTTATTGGTCACTTTCAAAGCAGCTACCAGGGGTATCCATTGCAAATTCAGATTTTGGGTGAAATGTGAAGGTGTGCCTTTTAATGTGAAAAAGCCTTACGGTCCGTAAAATACGGTAAATATAATCTACAGAAATGAAAAGACTGTTGATGCAGACCTGTTTACCCTTCTGGTTTTGCCGGAATTATTCTGGAAATTTGCTAAAATTCTGGGTAAGATAGTAAATTCCGGGTGAACGCTGAAAATTCCGGGATTTAGAAAAAACGTCTATTATTTGTTTCCGTTCGTATGAAAAGACACAAGGGTTGACCGAAACCGAATGCAAATGGCGGCCAGGCTTTTACTGTTGATTCGAAGAGCTTTCCGGGCAGTTTTTTTAATGGTAGAGATTGTAATTAGGGCTTGAAATGAGTCCATTTAGATTATATTATCACTGGAAAATACGATGATGTGAGAATTTTGAGCTTTTCAATAGAAAATGAAGTGAAAATTGATCACGATGGCACCGAGTTGAATCAGTGTTTTATCGCGAGTCGTGTACCGATGTGAATTCTGGGGGTTTTCCCTCAAATTCTGGGGTTTTGTGTGGCAAATTCCAGGTTTTTCATTATTAGGGTAAACAGGTCTGTTGATGCATGCTATATCTAACAGTTACACACAGACACACACATGCACGCACACATGAATGCACGAACACATTTTTCTTCATACATATCTTTTTTACTATTCTAAAGGAGTGAACTTTTGCATTACTGGGTAGTCAACCCTCTGGTAGGTGTACCAAAACATTTCCTAAAAATATTTGGTATTTGTATTTGGTATATCCTAGTCACAGAGACTTATCTCTGTGAAATCCGGGCTGCTCTCCCCCTCTAGTATTATTATTGTTGTCAGTAGGGGGCTTGGTAGAGTAGGTGGTGTCCTGCATACAGGCTCCACTGAGCTCCACCGAAGTGATTCAGCAGCAGTGCAGTGTCTCCTCGGTTGGTTGCCTCCTGACGGCCTAACATAGATTCGCTCCCCTTGGACTGCTGGTTTCAGATTCTGCGACCTGAACAAGCCGGGGTGTGGCTGCGAGTTGGCACTCATAATGAGCGACGTGGGAGCAACGCCAATTTACTGTTTGGTCCATCTGTTTATACGTCTGTACATCTGTCTTATATAAGATGGGACAGCAACAACAAAAGGATTCTCATTCATTTATCCCCTGTTTTCCTGCATCTCCACGCCCCATCCTTTCGACGAGTGCACATAGACGATATCAAGATACTTCAAGGAGGAAGAAAAAGAGAAGAGAAAAAAGGATTCTCATCCTTTTATCCCCTGTTTTCCTGCATCTCCACGCCCCATCCTTTCGACGAGTGCACATAGACGATATCAAGATACTTCAAGGAGGAAGAAAAAGAGAAGAGAAAAAAGGATTCTCATCCTTTTATCCCCTGTTTTCCTGCATCTCCACGCCCCATCCTTTCGACGAGTGCACATAGACGATATCAAGATACTTCAAGGAGGAAGAAAAAGAGAAGAGAAAAAAGGATTCTCATCCATTTATCCCCTGTTTTCCTGCATCTCCACGCCCCATCCTTTCGACGAGTGCACATAGACGATATCAAGATACTTCAAGGAGGAAGAAAAAGAGAAGAGAAAAAAGGATTCTCATCCTTTTATCCCCTGTTTTCCTGCATCTCCACGCCCCATCCTTTCGACGAGTGCACATAGACGATATCAAGATACTTCAAGGAGGAAGAAAAAGAGAAGAGAAAAAAGGATTCTCATCCTTTTATCCCCTGTTTTCCTGCATCTCCACGCCCCATCCTTTCGACGAGTGCACATAGACGACGATATCAAGATACTTCAAGGAGGAAGAAAAAGAGAAGAGAAAAAAGGATTCTCATCCTTTTATCCCCTGTTTTCCTGCATCTCCACGCCCCATCCTTTCGACGAGTGCACATAGACGATATCAAGATACTTCAAGGAGGAAGAAAAAGAGAAGAGAAAAAAGAAGAAGGGACAAAACAAGATGGCAAACACAGCTTGGGGTCAAAGTTCACCTTTGCTGG
>CM065692.1:9641313-9654716 GCA_017654935.2 Phymorhynchus buccinoides
CAGGGGAGTCGACGAAAAAAGGTGAACACGCGAGTAGTTCTGACGCTGGTCGAAAAGAGAGGTCGGAGTCATGCAGCAGCCATGCCTCAGAGAGTGGGGATCCCAAGGAGGAAGAGGCGGAGGGTGCGTGGAAGAAGGCGTTCACTGTGTGGTACTTGGGCTCTGCCATCATGCATCGCCTCTACACACAAAGTCTGCAGCCTTGGGTCATGGCTGAGGTCAAAAGGAAAAGGGACGGCATCAGAGAGGTAAACAAACTGACCCCCAAAACGCAACTTGCTGTATTGCTTACGCAGGGCTTAAAACATGGTGCTTTGCTTTGGGTTTAGCCACTCAAGTCTTAGAGGCCTGTCAGGTTAAAATTCCTAGCTCGTTAAAATTCCTAGCTCGCTATGCTATAACTTATAGCATAGCGAGCTAGGAATTTTAACGCTATGCTATAACTTATAGCATAGCGAGCTAGGAATTTTAACGAGCTAGGAATTTTATAGTATAAGACTGACTATTTGCGGCATTTTGCAACATTGAGCATGAACGACAAATTTCACTTTTTTCAAGGGTTAGGGATAGGGTTAGGTAAATGGTTCAAGTAACGAAAAAGTGAAATTTGTGGTTGTCGCAAATAGTCACTCTCATAGTAGCGAGCTAGGAATTTTAGCGAGCTAGGAATGTTAACCCTACAACTACAACAGTACAAGGCCACCCTAACTGTGTACTACAAATGTAGACACAGACACACATGTGACACATGTAGACACACATGTCACACATGCACATGCCTGCAGGTGTGACACACACATGCACATGTATACATGTATGCACACACACATTGTCTGAATCACTTTTAGTGAAATGACGTACGTAAAGAACACACACAACACACACACTGTGACTAACACACACACTCTAACACACACTGTACACACACACACATACACACACACACACACACACACAACACACACACACACACACACACACACACACACACACACACACACACACACACACACTCAGAGAGAGAGAGAGACTCAGAGAGATATGCTTGCTTTTTTGACAAGTGGAACACCTTTCTCTCCAGGACTATCAGTATCACACAAGGCCTGTCTGTAACATACAAGCAGAAATTTCTATAAAATTGACAATAATGCAAAAACAGACAAGGGCCCCCAATCGTCCCTCAAAACAAGGGGTCCCAGGGACTCCTTCACTTACAGTATAGAGGGTCCTAGAGGCGGGATAGAGGGTCCCAGTGGCATTGCGAATGCTAAAAATAATTTTTTCTAGTGCATCCCTGGGACCCTCTGCACATTCTTTTAGAGGGTCCTTTAGAATTTTAGTGCTTCATAGACCCCCAAATGGGGGTCCCTGGGAGCCCTGCAGACTCACACAAAAACACAAACAAACAAAAAACAAAGGGAAAAAATGCTCAGAAAACAACAAATAAACTTGTAAATAAAAAGAACTAACAACGTGGGTGTGATCAGGCAATTTGATGCAGGTTCAGGCAGCTGATTGACTGAAGAAATGACTCTTTCATGTGAACCACGCTCTTATATATTTGGATTCAGCAAAAATGTTCAGGAAAAGCACTGGTCACTGCAATCCATTCTAGAAAAACAAGCAGAAAAAGAAACAAACAAACATACCGCGATAAACTCATAATGTTATACTCCTTTGCTAAGGTCGGGCAAAAGACAAACATGTCGTTTAGGCCTTTATAAGCTTTTAAGTTAGGGCCTATATATGGCCAAAGATTCTCAGATTTTATGTTAATAAGCGCTTAGGGCTTAAAGGCTAAGCGCTGTATAAATGTTCTTAATAAATAAATTAAATAATGACAGACAGAAGCACAGACATATTGTAATTTTTGTTTGTTTCTGCTGCTGGTGTCGTACCCTGGCTAAAAGACTCCAGGGATCATCCGAACACTATGGTACAAATGCATCAGCTAGGGATGAAAACCATTACGTGTGTGACCATTTTTTATTACCCCGCCACGTGGGCAGCCACATTCCGTCTACAGGGGATTTTTGTTGTTTCAAAATGAAATGTTTTCTTATCTAGCAGGTTGGCATTGTTTTTTTACATTTTATTCCCCATTGGGGGAAAGGGGGGAGGGTTCATGCAAATAGTTCCCCACCTTCTAGAAGTTCTGTGCTTGTAACTCCCTTTAATATATCAAGTGGCTCTGTTTAACTCTGCCTTTTCCCTTTGCTTACTGTCAGGTTTCTACTATCTTTCTGCCTTGCTGGTCCATTCTCCTGCCATTGTTATAGAAATTCTTACAAAGATTTGTTCCAGCCGAAGACGGATATATGCTAGGCCTATTTCTTAGTAATGCGCATAACAGCAGCATGATACATCTGCCCTCATACGGCAGGAGACTGAGTGAGCGATGATGAAGAAGAAGAAGTAACATTTTAGTGTATGTTAATTGTTGTGATCAGGTGAATGTGGAGGTGGGAGCTGACGGGTTTCTCCGAGCAAAAGGGCGCGACCCTTCGGGACAGGAGACAGGGGAGACCATTCTAGAGCACCACCTGCAAGGGTTGTCCCGTTTTGCTCGCCTGCATCAGGACCCTCGGTGTTTCGCCTACCTCACGAAGACCCAGCTGGGAGCGGATTACATCTGTCATGTGTACCTGGCTACCTACGATAACACGGTCAGTTTTATTCCTGAGGAATAATCTCACACACGCAATTACGCATGCAAACACACACACACACACACACACACATGCACGCACGTGCACACACACGCACACACACACACACACACACACACACACACACACACACACACACACACACACACACACACACACACACACAGGATGTAAAAAAGCTTTATCAAGCTTATTCTTTTATCGTCAATAAAGATCATTTTGACTTGACTTGACACACACACACACATGTGCGCGTTTGCTCACAAGCACACACATGCTTACAAACACACGCACATGCACACACACACACACACACACACACACACTTGTGTATACATGTGCACATACACACATGCACACTCACTGATTAAGAGAGAGAGAGGGAGAGGCAAAGAGCTCAATCCTTTCATTGAATTTGATTATGCGATTCATAAATTTATTGCTTCTTTTTTTTTCATTTAAAAAAAATTGATTTACCTCGCTAGGTACACATCTCACCGCCAATGTCGCATTTTTGCACCACAATGATTTAACACCCATGTCAGTAAAAGCATTGAAATCAGGATCTGCTATTCAGTGATCTTGGGTTCATATTAAGTTATTAAGTTTTAGAGGTAACGATAGGCCTTATATTAAACATGTCACAGAGGAATCCCCAATATTTCAAACTAAATCTTTTCTCTACCCATGTCAGTTTAATGCTAAAATGTTGGCTTAAAAACTGCTGGCGGCGAAAGGGTTAAAAAAATAAAAGATCAAGGGGCTAACAGTAACACACAGCTTTGGACTGTTAAGTATTTTGCTGAATCTAAATGTCCTTGGTCTTCCATTCTCTCAGTGCATCTAAATCTTGTATATGTGTGCAAGACAGTGTTCTACATACAAGTTTTGTTTTTTCATGTTTGATTGTGTTCTCATGTTTCTGTATCTTGCTAAGTACTTTGCTTTGTCTTTGTTTGGCACTTCAGTGTGACAGATTCAAGTGTAAATGTTTGTGACAGTTTTTCTGACATTGATAAATAAACCAGCAAGCCATTTGTCACTTTGTTGTATTGTGTACCTGTATGTATTCAGTGTAATGGAAATGACAGGATATTGAGAAGATCTGGAGTGGGGCAGAGAAGAGTGGGTGGGGCGGGGGGGTGTCAGGAAATGAATAGAGTATAGCGAGAAGGAAATGCTCATGAATTATTCATCATATGGACACTGTGTGCTCGTGATCGATCACATACTTCTACTTGACTTGTGACTGTCTTAAGTCTTTGTGTCTTTCGATTGTCTTGTTTGAGAGGGCTAAATGCGGCATTTAATTTCAGGTACTGACCTTGATGCTCACCATAGTCTCTGTATAACAGAGATGTCACTAATGTTAAATGCCACTAATGTGTTTTTCTTCTTCTTCTTCTTCTTCTTCTTCTTCAATAATGTACACCCCCGGCGAAATGAACTTCTAGAACTTGTCAAAATTTTACTGTTTTTCTTCTTCTTCTTCTTCTTCTTCTTCTTCTTCCAATAATGTCCAGTCCTGCCGTTTATCGGCAATTATTGACATACAGGGGTTCAAAGATGAAGATATGCAGCACGGGATGAGATAGGATTTGGGAAATATATTAGGTAATAGAAAAGCTTTTGTTGTTTACAATGACATTGAGAGGATATATGAAGAAAGCAATTTGGTTGGGTATTTATTTTATAAATTCAGGTAGGTATTACATATTTGTTGTTTTAAGATGATATGAAAAGATGAACTTGGCTGAGTATTTTGTAGGCTTGAAATGGGTGGGGGAGGGGTTGAGTAAATTTTAGTGAGATGCAAGATAGAAGAAGGAATAAGTCATGCACAACACTCCAGCCTCACATGATACATGCAGTTCTAAGATATCTGTTTGAGTCGTGCACGACCGTTCAGCATACCCAGTACACACACATTTTTTTTAAGGTGTGTCTTATTCTTCTTCTTCTACTTCGTTTGATCTTCCACCTTCATCGTACTGAAGATTCTGAAGATTAATTAATTTTGAAGGTGTGTGTACATGTGTGGAACTGGGAATAAGTTGCTCGATCACGATTGTAGTACAGTGGGACCTCCCTTTTAAGACCTTGAAAAATCATCCAAAATAAGGTCTTAAGTGGGAGGGAGTTGCATAAGGGAGGTAATTTTAATACTTACAAAGAAGGTCAATGTCTCGGAGAAGTAGGTCTTAAGTGGGAGGGAGTCTTACAAGGGAGGTTCCACTGTAATGATGTAGAGCGAAGTTGTAAGAAAAATAGAAAGAAGAGAATATTAAAGACAAATAAATGAGCAAACCAAAGCTGATTTCCAAATTTCTGTCTATGGATTTTCTTAAGAATAGGATTGACAGATTTTAGATTTTGTGTCCAATTAAGAGAAATTAGTATTAAATACAATGTACTAATGATTTGAGTCATTACTCAATATTTGGCAATTTTCCCCCTGCATCTCCCCTCTTCCTTTTTAATTTGTTGTGTTTTTTCTTTGAAAATGTATCATGCCAATATCATCATTCATGCTCCGAGATTTTGTGATCTCCCGTATTATATCACAATTTCAGCTTTTCAAATCAAAGTTGTAGCTGACATGCATAGGTTGATTGTGCTGTATGGAAATTGAGTGGTGTGTCAAGTCAAGTCAAGTCAAAATGATCTTTAATGGCGCCTTCAGTGTGTGTGTGTGTGACACACCCCCCCCCCCCCCCCCACGTCACCCCTTTCCCACCCTCTCCCCTTCTTTTTTGTCTTCTTCCTTTGTCTTCTTTTGGGTTTTGTGTGTGTGTGTGTGTGTGTGTGTGTGTGTGTGTGTGTGTGTGTGTGTGTGTGTGTGTGTGTGTGTGTGTGTGTGTGTGTGTGTGTGTGTGTGTGTGTGTGTATGTGTGTGTGTGTGTGTGTGTCACAGTGTGTGTGTGTGTCACAGTGTGTATGTGTGTGTTGATTATGCCGTATGGAAATTGAATGGTGTGTGTATGTGTGTGTGTGTGTGTGTGTGACCCCATCTCACCCTCTCCCATTTTTTTTCGTCTTCTTTTTGTTTTTTGTTAGTTTTGTGTGTGTGTGTGAATGGGAATGTTTGTAGTTTTATTTCTTTGTAAAGCGCCATGAATATAAATTTCTAGATATGTGCACTATATAAGCACCTTGTAAATCCCTACTATCCTGCCCCTGCCTTACCTAATCTCCTCACCACACCGCCCAAGAGAAGAGAGCAGAGAGTTAATAAACACAGGACAGAAACGAACATGCCATACACATGTTCCAGCTAATCCTACTTGCACTAGCAGTGGCATAGTCTTAACTCATTCAAGTCGTTCCGGCCATATATGTCCGGAATTAATAGATCGCTGTCAGTTTGATGCATTTGCTTCAAGGGAAGTAAATCTGTGTGCACACCATACCTTGGTCACTTCTAAACTCGCTTCGCTCCCTTAGACCACAATTTTGCCTCTGACTTTGCTTTTGTAGTGGTTTGTTGTGGGGGAACCAATCGGTGTAGAGAGTTTTTCTATATAAAGTATATATATAAAAAAGTCTGATCTACCACTTCCCTATGTCTAAACCTGAAGTAAAACCCCGTAATCTTCTTTCATTTCTCCTTTGGTTTATGTATGTTTTGTTTGTGTGTATGGCTGGAGTGATTTGTGAGTTTTTGTAATAATTCAAAATCGTTGCAATGCGAATGAGTTAAGGAGCAGACATACTGCGTACAATGCGATTAGATTGCGATCCGATTGTGACGATGTCTGTGAGTCAGGATTCACGTGGAATAACTTCCGTCTAAAAGTAGTTCTACTGTTTTCGTTCACTATGCTCACGTAGACACTAAATACACGAATGACATAAAATGTCTGATACAAAAATACAGGTCACAGCACCCGATTTCGACTCCTTTGACAGTTTTAGTTCATGCCTTTTGTTTACACTTTTGTTTACACTCACCACCAGCATAAACCAATTTAAAGTATTTTATGCATAAGGCTGTGTACACACATAAGCGGATATTCCATGCGGAAATCCCGTGCGCAATCCATAAATAAATGAAACAAAGAAGGGAAAAGATTTGCGCACGTGTCCGAATTTCCCCATTATGCGTAAACTTTTATCCTTCTTTCTTCCACTTATTTAGGGTTTTCCGTACGGAACTTACGCGTCTAATGTGAACCGGGCCTTAGGCTTACCGGAAAATACGGTACATTGTTTTATTGAGGCATACCACTTTTTTTTTAAAATCCCTAACCACAATCAAGAATACTTGCCTCTGTTGAAGGAAATAACTTGAAACACATAGCCTTCTGTGGAAAACTAAAAACAGTCATAATGTGGGGAATTCGTGTGCTGTGAGATATTTCATCAGATTTCGTGTGTGGGACGAGGGGTAATTGCCTTAACCTTTACCGGACTTCTGGGGTCGCCCACGACCCCTTGACACACAAAACATGTTATATCTCTAAAACTATTTAAGCAATCTTCATGAAATTTCATGACTTTGTCAAAAATGTAAATGGCTTTAAGTGTGTTAAATTTCATTAATGTGTATAAAATATAAATGACGTAATATGACGCGTAATTTTGATATACCTGTCCGGATGACGGGGGTCTCCCACGACCCCTACTTTAAAGAGCACTGCAGTGCATTGAGTAGGGGTCGTGGGAGACCCCCGCCATCCGGACAGGGATAAACACATGGTGACTCATTGACAAGTAGGGGTCGTGGGAGACCCCCGCCATCCGGACAGGGATAAACACCTAGGAATTCGCTCTTTGCTGAGTAGGGGGTCGTGGAAGACCCCCGCCATCGTGTCTGTGTAGTCAAAAGCATGATCCGGTAAAGCTTAACGTGTTATCGCAAGAGCAATAAAGAAGGGTAATAACACATTTAGGCAATGACCCCTCAAAATATAAGTGAACAAAACTAGTAGGATTTTGTCAGATGAATTTAGACTGTAGTATTTCACGAGAATCATGCCTGACAAATGTCAGAGTCGGATCTCATGGTATGCAGTGTGTGTGTGTGCCACTTCAGAGAGACAGTCTCCTCCTCGGCTTGATCATCAATAAATTACCTAGATGGTCACTCATTCTATTGTTAGACCAGTGGGCGGCAACACAGGGGCTATGTTAAGTCGAGCTGATTGGTATCGGGATGAGAGGGAGGATGGATTATAGTGTCATGCAGGGACATGGGCATTGTGCTTGTTTTATGCCGGTTTTACATGAGCTTTAGAGGCTCTTTGCATTGATTTTTCTCTTTCCCTCGTGTCACACTTACGGACTGTCTTTCCCCACATGGCGGGGAAATAAAAAACGGTCACACACGTAATGTTCTCATCCCTAGCTGGTGCATCTGTACCATAGTGTTCAAGTGCTTCGGCTGTTGGGAGGATCCCTGGAGTCTTTAAGCCAACAACAATAACTCGCTGTCTCTCAATTCGCAAACTTGCTGTGCCTGGCATAGGTGTAAGCTCAACTTCTCAGTCTCACTGTCTTTTAGTTGATAAGTAAAAGATAGCAAGCGGCCATGATGTTGCAAATTTTCAAGTATATTTCATGAATTTCTTGAAGTCTTTTTTGTTTTTAAGACTATTCTTTCCCCCGCTGTTTGTCAGTGTCTTGCTTTTTGGCCCTTCCTTTAATTTAAAAAATGTAAGCATTTTTTGTGTGCGCGCCTTTTTTTAATTTTTAATTCCCCTTTTCTGCCCATCTGTCTACTTGTCAGCCTCTTTTTCTGCCTGACTTTTTGTTTGTCAGGTTTCCCTGTCTGTCTCCCTGTAGTCAGCCTTTTTCCTGTCTGTCTCCCTGTTGTCAGCCTTCTTCCTGTCTGTCTCCCTGTTGTCAGCTTTTTCCTGTCTGTCTCCCTATTGTCAGCCTTTTTCCTGTCTCTCTCCCTGTTGTCAGCCTTTTTTCTGTCTCTCTCCCTGTTGTCAGCCTTTTTCCTGTCTGTCTCCCTGTTGTCAGCCTTTTTCCTGTCTGTCTCCCTGTTGTCAGCCTTTTTCCTGTCTGTCTCCCTATTGTCAGCCTTTTTCCTGTCTCTCTCCCTATTGTCAGCCTTTTTTCTGTCTCTCTCCCTGTTGTCAGCCTTTTTCCTGTCTGTCTCCCTGTTGTCAGCCTTTTTCCTGTCTGTCTCCCTGTTGTCAGCCTTTTTCCTGTCTTTTTCCCTGTTGTCAGCCTTTTTTCTGACTGTCTCCCTGTTGTCAGCCTTTTTCCTGTCTGTCTCCCTGTTGTCAGTCTTTTTTCTGTCTGTCTCCCTGTTGTCAGCCTTTTTCCTGTCTGTCTCCCTGTTGTCAGCCTTTTTCCTGTCTGTCTCCCTGTTGTCAGCCTTTTTCCTGTCTGTCTCCCTGTTGTCAGCCTTTTTCCTGTCTGTCTCCCTGTTGTCAGCCTTTTTTCTGTCTGTCTCCCTGTTGTCAGCCTTTTTCCTGTCTGTCAGCCTTTTTTCTGTCTGTCTCCCTGTTGTCAGCCTTTTTCCTGTCTTTTTCCTGTCTGTCCCTGTTGTCAGCCTTTTTCCTGTCTGTCTCCCTGTTGTCAGCCTTTTTCCTGTTGTCAGCCTTTTTTCTGTCTGTCTCCCTGTTGTCAGCCTTTTTCCTGTCTCCCTGTCAGCCTTTTTTGTTGTCTGTCTGTCTCCCTGTTGTCAGCCTTTTTTCTGTCTGTCTCCCTGTTGTCAGCCTTTTTCCTGTCTGTCTCCCTGTTGTCAGCCTTTTTTCTGTCTGTCTCCCTGTTGTCAGCCTTTTTCCTGTTGTCAGCCTTTTTCAGCCTGTCTGTCTCCCTGTTGTCAGCCTTTTTTCTGTCTGTCTCCCTGTTGTCAGCCTTTTTCCTGAATGTCTTCCTGTTTGTCACCAGCGATGTCCTGCCCTGAGACCCATAGGCCATAGTCCTATTAAAACTGAAAATGTCCTATTTTGTTCTCCCCTGTCAGGACAAATGTCCTATTGGAATCTTAGCACAGGCACACTTTGTCCTATTGATTTTTGCAAGAGCCAGGACAGTTGTCCTATTGATTTTCCTTGTCTCAGGACAGTTTGTCCTATTGATTTCCCTTGTCTCAGGACAGTTTGTCCTGTCAGTTTTCGATCCTCGGTGCATCACTGCGGACCCTATTTCTGCTGCCAGTTTCTTTGGTTGACAAACAGAGAGACCAGTTATAAAAATAATAATAAATAATTAATAATGCGTATATAGCGCATAATCTTGCAAAGCAACTCAATGCGCTTTTCACTCACCATTCGTACAAACATTTCTAACAGACTGGTTCACGTATCCTCACCATACATCTCTATGAAAATGAATACATTAGAGAATGCATTGCATATAATCATAACACAACACACTAACGCCCACCTCCCTTCACCCCCCCCCCCCACCCCAACCACCCCCCCCCTCCATATACACACGCGCACACGTTAACCTCATACTCAACGTCAATGAGCTGGAAGACAAGAGTGGGGAAAGGATCATAGACTTTACAGAGAGAAAGCTTTCCTGAAGAAGTGGGTTTTTAGTTGGGACTTGAATGAAGGAAGAGTCTCAAGACTGGTTCTTCTTCTTCTTCTTGCATATAGCATCCTCCATGAACAATTTGATGATTATGACGCTTACGACGTGGGGGGTTTCCAACTAATCAGGTTACAGGTATAGTGAGAGTTATGTACCTACAGTTATACCTAACCAGCTCCTAGTTGCCTTTTTGTTTGTGGCACAAGCCACAAACCTATAACTCACTTTGTCGGTCTGTTGGTCTGTCGGTCGGTCGGTCCAAAATTGTCACACATATTGTAAAAGAGAAAGAAAAGTACAGACAGAAAAAAAATACTTGGGCATAAAGTAACATTTCAGTTGTCATATCTACAGTCCTTAGGTATGGAAAGAATTGTATACTGAACAGAGCACATGAATCTTCATTTTAAAGCGTACAAAATAATAAACGTACGTAATACAGACACTGCAACAGACACGACGAGTATGCGGTGCTTCTTTCAATGAGCATAAGTAGGATAAATAGTTTTAAATGTTTTCCAAAAGATATAAAAAGTTACGAAATGGTGCAGAGATAACATTCTGGTTTACAGATTAAAATTATTGAAAAGCCAGGGGAGGCGACTCAGTGTATGTAATGATTGGAGTGGTAAAAATAGACCGCTGGGCTGCAGTCTTGTGGAGTGAAAGTGTTTGATCAAAAATTGTGTGTGTGAAGAGCATAATGTAAATGCGCTCGGCGATGCCCTTGTTTGTAGTTCAAATAGTCGCGTGCCACAAACGATTGCGAATCCGCGCTTGTTTGTTTTACATAGTGTCTGCTGTGCTAGATAATAATGAGGACGGGAATAGCATCAGCGCAAATTAACTTATTAAGCGTCTCCCGTGCTGCCGTAAGAGCTAGACAAGCAGATGCATGCTGGCCACAAACTGTCGGGTCTGATGAGACCGAACTTACTAATGGCTCTTCTCCTGTAGGGTTTTGCTCTTGGGAAAAAATCAATATAGCATTTTGCTTTGCTAATGTGTGTGTGTGTGTGTGTGTGTGTGTGTGTGTGTGTGTGTGGGTGTGTGTGGGTGTGTGTGGGTTGTGTAGTGTGTGTGTGTGTGTGTGTAAGTATGTGTAAGCATGGGTGTATTAGTGTGCACGTGTGTGTGTGGTGTGTGTATGTGTGACTGTGTATGTGTGTGTGTTTGAGTGTATGTACATATATATATATATTATGTGTATGTGTGAGGGTGTGTGTGTGTTGTGGGTGTGTGAGTGTGTGGTGTGTGTGTGTGAGACGAGAATGATAGATTAACAATTCACTAATGCTGTCCATATCAGATGTACAAACCGTTTGATGTACTATGATTTTAACTGCAGATATAAACTACATATAGCGAGTTTGTACTTGGCTATAAAAACCACCTAGTAATGGTGTCAACAAGCCCAATCTGCAGCAGTTCAAGCCCTTCATTGTTTTACACTGACTCTTAACCCTAGTATGTTTTTGTTTGTGGCTCAAAGCCACAAACCCTATAACTCACTTTGTCGGTCTGTCAAAAATTGTCGGTCGGTCCAAAATTGTCGTACTTCAAATCGAGGCTACACTTCAAAACTAATTGAGGCCGCTCGTTAAAATGATGTATTTTAAAAGCGTAAAAAATAATAAACATACGTAATACAGACACTACAACAGACAACGACGAGTATGCGTGCTGCTTTCGATTGAGTATAAGTAGGATACATAGCTTTTTTAATGTTTTCCAAAAGATATAAAAAGTTACAAAATGGTGCAGAGGTAAACATTCTGGGACGGTATTCATGGCGAGATAGCATGAGACTTAGCATGATGCTAAACTTAGAAGCTCTTCCAAAAGTCCTATTAAATCCTATAGGACATTGGAAGAGCTTCTAAGTTAGCATCATGCTAAAGTCCTCATGCTATCTCAACGTGAATACAGTCCCTGGTTTACAGATTAAAATTATTGAAAATCCAGGGGAAGGTAACTCATGATTAACTCATGATTGGAGTGGTAAAAATAGAACGCGCGCCACAAACTATTGCGATTTTCGCGCTTGTTAAGACATAGTTTCAGAGGAATAATATACACTTAAAAACACATCAACAGCAAGTGTCACAGCCGGGGCATGGGTGATGCCTCGTGCCTCCATAAGGGGAGCTGGACGACCCAGCCCCCTTCACGAATCTCTCCCCGTGAGGATACCGGGGTGTCTTTCGTAAAAATAGTTCCCCTTCTGGAAGTTCTGTGCTTGTATTTGTTGTAACTCCTCTAATCTGCCACTCTCTTTGACTCTGACTTTCCCTGTGCTTTCGGTCCATCTACTACCTTTGACTATTGGCCCATTCTCCTGCCTTTAAAAAAAAAAATCTTCCAAATCATGTTCTGCTTGAGCTCCTCTGAAATTCAGAATGTGTTGGCTGTAAGCAGCAGGGAGACATTTGTGAAAACTGAAAAACGGGCAAATATGTACCTTACCCATTATGGCCATATGGCCGGGAATGTAGAAGAAAAAAAGAAGAGTGTCACAACTGACATGTGGGAAAATGAATACAGGAATCAAAATGTCAATGTGCATGGTGTCGTTGTGTGTGTGTGTGTGTTGTGTGGCTGTGTGGGTGTGAGTTGTGTGGGGGTGTGTTTTAGGTGTGCGCGGTGTGTGGCGGCGTGTGTGAGTGTGTGAATGTGTGTGTAATATGAATGACAAAATCAACTGTGTAATAGGATTACGCTTCTAAGCTAAGATGCCATGCCTCATGAACGTGATCTTCATTGATGTTCGATTGCTCAGTAATTTGTCAGAGATACATTGCAACACAATAAGCTTTCACACTGTAAGTTGTAACATACATGACCTTTGTGATACTCATACTGCTATAAGTATCCAACATAGATACATGACTAACAAGTTGGCTTGTACTGGAGATGCTTCACAGAGTCGCTCCTTAGGTTTTGTTTGTTTGTTAAAATAAGATTAGATACCCCACTCAAGTGTTCAGGCCATATATGTCGTGATAGTAATAGGTAGCTGTCAATTGAAGGCAGTGAAATATGTGTTGCACTCTATACCTTGGGTCATTCTCGATACTCGCCCTTTGCTCCCTTAGACCACAATTTTGCTCGTACTTTGCTTTGTGTATTGGTTGCTGTGTGAGCACCAATCGGTATGTGGAGAGTTTTCTATGTCTAAGCTTAAAGTAAAACCCCGTAATCTCTTTAATTTCTCCTTTGTTTATGTCTGTTTCG
>CM065692.1:9660216-9662716 GCA_017654935.2 Phymorhynchus buccinoides
ATTATTATTAAACGCAATAGTTTATAGTCATTATAAGGTACTTCATAGTCACAGAGGCGTCTCTGTGAAATTCGGGTTGCTCCCACCTGGAGAGCGAGTCGCGAGTCGCAGCCACAAGCGCGCCAACTTTTTGTTTTTTCCATGCGATTTTTGTGACTTATGAGGAAGGAAAGGGAGGGGGGTAAATTTTGACCAAATGACAACTTTTCCGTTGCCACTGGGCTTAACGTGTGCTAAGTGCATGGGAACACGGGACCTCGGTTTATCGTCTCATCCGAAAGACTCCACGTTCAGACCGTAAGGCCTAGTGCAAAGTGAGAGGAAACATCCCCTGTATCCAGGTTCGAACTCGGGTTTACTTGACACGAGGCGAACGCGTTACCTCTGTGCCACTCTACACAGAACAAGAATGTCGACTCGCATTCTGAAACAAGTCTACAGAAAAATGATGAAAACACCACTACTTTTTCTCTTTGTGCCTCTCTGTCTGTCTGTGTCTCATTCTTCTAATCTCTCTGTGTCTGACTCTGTGTCTGCCCCCCCCCCCCCCCCCCCCCCCCCCTTGTGTTTGGCACAGATGTTTAGTAGGCAAACTTAATAGAATAATTATGCAGCACAGATGTTTAGTACGTAAACTTAATTGAATATGCACATAGATAAGCCTACTTAGGCTATAGAGGCGTAAAACAAATATGGACAACTCAATAAAATAAACTAAGTTATCTATTACTTTCCCTTTCCCTTCTATAGACTGACGTCCCCTTTTAAACACTTCTTTACTCCAGCGTTTACTTTTTTCAATTCAGCATTCAATCACAACATACGACTGGGTTTCTCTCTCTCTCTCTCTCTCTCTCTCTCTCTGCATGTCTGTCTGTCTGAATGCTCTCTCTCTCTCTTCTCCTGAATGCTCCTCCCCCCCCCTCTCTCTCTCTCTGTGTCTCTCTCTGCCTGTCTGTCTGAATGCTCTCTCTCTCTCTCTCTCTCTCTCTCTCTCTCTCTCTCTCTCTCTCTCTCTCCCTCCCTCCCCCTCCCCCTCTCTCTCTCGTTATGTAGAGAGAGAGAGAGAGAGAGAGAGTGTGCAAAATTCAGATTTGTGAGATTCTGAAGTGTGCATTTTTGTGTGCTCGTGCAAGCATACATTGGTCGTGCATACGTTCGTGCTTTGATCGAGTACTCCTATAAACACATGTTTTGTGCGCGCACCTGTATGTTCATATGTGCATGCTTATAGCGTAAGCACGCGAGCATAGGCGGTCATACTTATGAAGTAGACCGCATGCACAAGGAAAAACAGTAGGAGGTTCCGCATTTTCACACTTGCCTTTCTTACCAAACATTAAGCTGTATTTTATTAACCTTTTCAGCTAATTATCTTTGTTGAATAATTAATCGCAGTCATGATAAAGGCCATTATCTAATAGCCCCCCCCCATGTAGTGCAGTACACACAACAGCCGCGGAGCATTTGTCACAGTCCTGGTTCATTGCGTTTTCCCGTCTTGCCTTTATCGTCTACTATTTATTATTGAATGCATGTGTTTCATTATGTAAAAGGATGAAAATTAGTGTTAAAAATAGCAAACGATAGAGGATGAAGTACTCAATCTGCAGTAGGAAAGGCAAGACTGAAAAAATGGAAACCGATAAATGGAGGAGGGGGGGGGGGGGGGGGGTGGGGGCGCATATTTACCTTTACCGAACCTCCCTATTTAAGACTCCCCAGTGTTGCACATTTTTTACGATTTTTAGGACATTGACCTATACAATTTGCTATTGTCCTGTTGTCTCGGCCTCTGTTGGGACAATTGTCCTATTGTGTCACGGTTGAAGCGGACTTTTGTCCTGTTGTCTTTTGCAACCAAGGGGGTTGTCATTCCCCAGATGGGAATCAAACACCTTTCTCTTATTTTTAGGAGAGTTTCCCCCCATCTGCCTCAGATATAATATTAGGGCCTAGTAGCCATTTTGGATGGGGTGGGTGGAGGACACTCATTGGGGTTGAAGCGTTTTCAATGTTTTGAAGTGCAGTAACCAACAAATTGGAGCTATTTCCTTTGTTGTGAGCGAAACTGTATAACATTTCTTTTTAAAGAAGAAAAAAAGGCTTGTATTGCGAACATTTCTTGTAAACGATTTGGCGGCCATTACAAAAGAGACGGCACACACCTTCTCTTTGGGTGAAAGAATTTGACTTCCAGCACCTCCGCCAAGGAGGAATCGCCGATTTGACGGTTTGATTTCTAGTAAACCAGAGCAAAGTGAGTGTTGCCATCTCTGTAAAGGGGTGTTTTCCTGGTGATCTCGACGTGTTTCTTACAAAAACTCATCCGTCAGGGTGCTCCTTTAATGTGGGTTCCGCTGTGTGGGTTCCGCAGTGATTATGACAATGTGAAATAAATGATGGCGGTGTGAAATTTCCCGCCTGCACAATGTGGATTCAAAAGGGGGTAAAGAAAGAAAGGTAAGGAAAGACATTTGAGTGGAACGAACGCAAGTGC
>CM065692.1:9665216-9672716 GCA_017654935.2 Phymorhynchus buccinoides
GAGAGAGAGAGAGAGAGACAGACAGACAGACAGACAGACAGACAGACAAAGAAACAGAGAGACAGAGGGAGAGACATTCACCCCTTCCATAATAACTAACATAAAAACTCGCACCCCTAATAAAAGAACCTACAGACGAGAAATCATTCTTTGTCAGTGAAAGGAAACAACTTAGTTTGTTACTATTACGCGAATGATTATGAGGACATTACGAAATCCGTTACGAACGAGTCGCCTGTAATTAATGTAAGGTGGACGAACGAAAGTTTTATGGAGCTGAATTAAATCATAGGACTCTCTTCTCACAGTCTACCTTTAGGGCCTACGGTGTACCTGTCAAAAAAAGTATTCCTTGCCTTTTACTGCCCCCCCCCCCCCCCCCCCACCCCGGCGTCTCCCACTTCTCCCCAGCCCCTTGTTCCCACCTCAGTGGCCGGAGGGGGTCAGGAAAATGTACGAGAAGGCTAGCCCTTAGTTGACAGTTGACCACGGGTCAGGTCAGTGCAGGACGCGCCATTCGTCCCCGAGTGTGTCTATTGGCGTGAGCATTTTGATTTTTACTTTAAATTGTTACATTGTTCTTCAATTATTATTTTGATGCTTCTTCTTAATATTTTGTAATATCTTGATTTTTTTCTCACAATATTTGTAAAGCGCTCTGAGGATGAATTTTGAATCGAAGAGCGCTATATAAGCTTTATATATTATTATCTTAAAATTTACCAGCGCTGACCCCTATCATGGACACTACATTAAGTATAGCATCCATGCTCCTATGCAATCAATAATAGGAGAGAGAGAGAGAGAGAGAGAGAGAGAGAGAGAGAGAGAGAGAGAGAGAGAGAGAGAGAAAGAGAGAGAGAGAGAGAGAGAATCACGAAATGCACGCGCTGAAGGGCGACCCAACACGAGGCTGGGCGGATGTGACGACACAATATGGCGGGCCGGTGACAGTTATTGGAGCCAACAAGAGTCATTGCTGTCCCTTCATCACGACGAGAATGACGACAGTTCATGACGATTAAATCCACATAGTGACGACAGATCATCAACATCGGGCCTTGTAGATTTGACAGGTTACAACGGACAGGTCAATAAGGTCAAAAAATTAACGCTAGTAGAATTGATGAAAATATAACATAGACCACATTCCATCGTTCACACGATTTTTAAGTGTGAAAACAATGTGCACGTACACGCACACATACGTCATACACACAATCTCTTCTCTGTCTGTATTTCATACAGAAGCCGTCGAAAACATTTGATGAATTTTGCTTTAGGATTTGTCTTCTTTCTACCATTTAAAAAAAAAGTCTTTCTTTTAGTATATTTTTTTTATTATTTGGTACTTTATAGTCACGGAGGTGTCTTTGTGAAATTCGGGTTGCTCCCACCTGGAGAGCGCGTCGCAGCCAGAGCCGCGCCACCCATTTAAAAAAATAATAAATTTGCATGTGATTTTTTGTGTGACCGATGAGGGAAGGAAGGGGGGGGGGGGGGGGGGGGGGGGGGGGGATTTTGAGGAAATGACAACTTTTTCGTTGCCACTAATAGTTCTAACAGATAAGGTAATAGTTGTAATATTTAAGGTAATAGTTGTAATAGTTAAGGTAATAGTTCTAATAGTTAAGGTAATAGTTCTAATAGTTAAGGTAATAGTTCTAATAGTTAAGGTAATAGTTCTAATAGTTAAGGTAATAGTTCTAATAGTTAAGGTAATAGTTCTAATAGTTAAGGTAATAGTTCTAATAGTTAAGGTAATAGTTCTAATAGTTAAGGTAATAGTTCTAATAAGGTAATAGTTCTAATAGTTAAGGTAATAGTTCTAATAGTTAAGGTAATAGTTCTAATAGTTAAGGTAATAGTTCTAATAGTTAAGGTATTAGTGCTAATAGTTAAGGTAATAGTTCTAATAGTTAAGGTAATAGTTCTAATAAGGTAATAGTTCTAATAATTAAGGTAATAGTTCTAATAGTTAAGGTAATAGTTATAATAAGGTAATAGTTCTAATAGTTAATGTAATAGTTCTAATAGTTAATGTAATAGTTCTAATAAGGTAATAGTTCTAATAAGGTAACAGTTCTAATAGTTAAGGTAATAGTTATAAAGTGCAGCCAAAATTGAAACACATGTAACGTTTCTCATTGTGAGTTTTTCCCCAACATTTCCAACATTTATTTTATCCATTGTTCTCGGAGGAACAATCGAGCTAGACGACGACGAGAGGCGGGTAAAAAAAATCAAGTTGACAGCTTGGACGCATAGCTAGCCTCTTTTCGTTGGGGATTTCGAGCATTGTTCGTCAAGATTGAAGGGTCAGTCAGTTTAATTACAATAGAAGGGGGAAAAAAAGACATTCTCCCAAGTGGAAAACCATGTCGATACTAACGTGAGCGGTCCCTAATCATAATGTTATGAAACATTTTTGCAGTCTTGCCCAAATGCAGGACAAGCCAAACCTCTCATTGTGTGTAGACTACAGGGCGCCCCTGTCTGTGTGTGTTATTGCATGGGATGAATGGCCCAGAAGATGAAAATAACACGTTATGACTGTCGTTAACGTTATGTGAAGTTATTGTTGTTATCATTATGAGCCCTTGTCGTTGGCTACTGGTAGGGGTGAGGGTGAGGGTGAACTGGAGGGCGGATGATTGAGGGAGGGTCCGGGTGAGGGGTGAGAGTTTGTGACGCGTGAAGTCCCAATACTAAACTTTACATTTTGGATGGTACCACAATACAAAGAACACGCGCATGCAACCTCTTTCCCTCCCTCCAACACACACACACACACACACACACACACACACACACACACACACACACACACAAGTACGTACACATGCAAACACACACACGTACATATAAACAAATACACGCTCGCATATAAACAAATACACGCTCGCATGTGTTATACAAACAGTTAAACACCTACACGTGTTGTCTAAGAGAGAGAGAAAAGGAAGATCAGCGAGATTAGTAGGCGGCGAATAAAAAGAGAAGAGAGAGAGAGAGAGAGAGAGAGAGGAGAGAGAGAGAGAGAGAGAGAGAGAGAGAGAGAGAGAGACAGACAGACAGACAGACAGAGACAGACAAACAAACGCACCAACACGTAGATAATCCCTTAATAGCTAGCCAATCTAGAAAGTACAGCCTTCCGTTGGCAGCGTGGAAGCTGATACGTGGGATCTAATCTCCCCTCTGTGAACCAGACACCAAGGAGGGACCCAGGGGTAGGTTTCAAACACCCTATGTACTGCAACACCTCTCCCTCTCTCCAACTATCGATACCCTGCCGGCATGCCATAAACACACACAGCTGTACCCTGTTGACTACCGTACCCCCGCCCCTCCGTGGGGATGCCGGGGGGTCTTTTGCATAAATAGTTACCCCACCTTCTGGAAGTTCTGTGGCAGATCATTTCAACTGAAAATTTTAAATCATATAACTTGCATGTTAGAGAATGCCCGCCTTTATTATTTTTATGTTGTTAGAGAATGCCCGCCTTTATTATTTTTATGTTGTTGGAGAATGCCCGCCTTTATTGTTTTTATGTTGTTAGAGAATGCCCGCCTTTATTGTTTTTATGTTGTTAGAGAATGCCCGCCTTTATTGTTTTTATGTTGTTGGAGAATGCCCGCCTTTATTGTTTTTATGTTGTTAGAGAATGCCCGCCTTTATTGTTTTTATGTTGTTAGAGAATGCCCGCCTTTATTGTTTTTATGTTGTTAGAGAATGCCCGCCTTTATTGTTTTTATGTTGTTGGAGAATGCCCGCCTTTATTGTTTTTATGTTGTTAGAGAATGCCCGCCTTTATTGTTTTTATGTTGTTAGAGAATGCCCGCCTTTATTATTTTTATGTTGTTGGAGAATGCCCGCCTTTATTGTTTTTATGTTGTTAGAGAATGCCCGCCTTTATTGTTTTTATGTTGTTGGAGAATGCCCGCCTTTATTGTTTTTATGTTGTTAGAGAATGCCCGCCTTTATTGTTTTTATGTTGTTGGAGAATGCCCGCCTTTATTGTTTTTATGTTGTTAGAGAATGCCCGCCTTTATTGTTTTTATGTTGTTGGAGAATGCCCGCCTTTATTGTTTTTATGTTGTTAGAGAATGCCCGCCTTTATTATTTTTATGTTGTTGGAGAATGCCCGCCTTTATTGTTTTTATGTTGTTAGAGAATGCCCGCCTTTATTGTTTTTATGTTGTTAGAGAATGCCCGCCTTTATTATTTTTATGTTGTTGGAGAATGCCCGCCTTTATTGTTTTTATGTTGTTGGAGAATGCCCGCCTTTATTGTTTTTATGTTGTTGGAGAATGCCCGCCTTTATTGTTTTTATGTTGTTGGAGAATGCCCGCCTTTATTGTTTTTATGTTGTTGGAGAATGCCCGCCTTTATTGTTTTTATGTTGTTAGAGAATGCCCGCCTTTATTGTTTTTATGTTGTTAGAGAATGCCCGCCTTTATTGTTTTTATGTTGTTAGAGAATGCCCGCCTTTATTGTTTTTATGTTGTTAGAGAATGCCCGCCTTTATTGTTTTTATGTTGTCCCCGTTTTTGTATCGTATTGTCTATGTTCGTTTTTTGTTCGTTTTGTTTATTATTTATTATATCTAACAAAACAAATGTCCTATATGTGCCGTCCCAGGCCGAGAGGACGTAAAACAATATTTTCTCTCTGTGGAAGTTCTGTGCTTGTAACTTCCTCTAATCTGTCACTCTCTTCGACTCTGCCTTTTCCCTTTGCTTACTGTCATCTACCATCTTTCTGCCTTACCGGTCCATTCTCCTGCCTTTTTGTTCTTCTCACAAAACGCTTTCAAAACTAAAGATTTCCTCCAGCCGAAGTCGGACTTGCCGGGCCCAACTATTGCTTAGTTAGGCGCATAACGGCAGCATGATGCATCTGCGCTCATAATTGACAGAAGTCTGAAACTGTCTGAGCGATCGAAGAAGAAGAAGAAGAAGAAGAAGAAGAAGAAGAAGAAGAAGAAGAAGAAGAATACCGTACTATACTCGACAAGGACACACATCATCAGCTACTAGGGACACTTAGGTCAAGAGACGAGTTTGTTTGCCGCTTATATAAGTTCTTGTAAATATACAATACGTCCTTTGTCCTTTTGCTCAAGATCAATTACTGTGATGAGGAAGCAGTGGTAGTAGCAACACTGCTACAACTTTGCAAAAGAAGAACGACTTGTCAGCATACAAGCACTATAATTTTCAAACAGCGATTTTGTTTTAGCATCTTTAGAGCACTCAATTGTACATAAACGCAACTGGAGCGTTAAGACGCTATATATCCAGCCGCGCGGCAAATTGTCTGTTCCAGTTACCTTTTCCTGTTGACTAATGACCTTCATGTTCGATTTTGGCCTCGATAATCTAAGTACCTATGCAATGCAACATTTCAGCCTCCTATAGGTCCCTCCGTTCAAACGTTATCGTGTTAACATAGTCAGCCAGTCAGGAACAGTCAGACGTCACTGAAAACATTGTCAGCTTCGCTCGGTGGGTGGATTTGACTCCTGAGCTTTTTAAAACAAATTCTGTAGATACACGAAATAGGGATGTCTGACATTTCTTATGCACGATTTTGGTTTTTTTCATGGATCACAGTGTCACGTTTTCAAAGATTTTTTTTTTTTTTTACCACAACTTTCTCTCTTCCATCCTCCACACCCGACACAGAATCCTTTCTCCTTCGTAGTTTTGTAACCCCCCTCCCTTCCCTGTTCACCCCCCTCCTCCTTCTCCCTTTCCCACTCCCCTATCACCGAAAAAAAGGTCCAGGCCTGACACTGGTGACAGGCAGAACGGTGACCCCAACCCTGACCTTTTTCTGAGGGCGGCTGGCAAAGAGATGGGCAGGGGCGATAAGCTAGTAGGGAACGATAATCCTCGCCCACAAAGGTGCCAGAAAAGGAGACTGATCTCCCCTTCAGGGCTTTGGGCAACAACACACAAAAACTGACCAATGTTTTGTGGATTGTTTCTTGTATCTTTCTTTTATTTTTCAGTCTGTCTTTCTAAAAAGGGTAAATTTGAAAACAGTTTATTTTTTCTACTCTGAGGGTGGTTTCTCTCTGTAATGTTCATTTCAGCACAATCGTCCTTGTACAACTGATCGAGTTGGCGGCACTCCACAAAATAACTCAATGGTAGTGGTCTAACCCTAACCCTAACCCTACCCAAGAAAAAACCCGAAACGCAAATTGGAACCATCAACCAACTTTGACAATAGGCTCTGATGCCCGTTATTACAGGTAACCCGAGCAGCACGCGCGCACGCGCCAGG
Organism: Phymorhynchus buccinoides; assembly: GCA_017654935.2. Classification (NCBI taxonomy): domain Eukaryota; kingdom Metazoa; phylum Mollusca; class Gastropoda; order Neogastropoda; family Raphitomidae; genus Phymorhynchus; species Phymorhynchus buccinoides. The sequence goes on from CM065692.1 coordinate 9,671,515, forward strand.
GGTGGTGGGTTCTTTACTTTACTAGCGGTGTTGATGATACCTTCGTTGGGCATGGCAAAGTCCTTGGATAGACATGGAATGTTCTTCTATTTCCTTCTACAATCCAACCTGCTTGCTAAATAGAGGGGGATTAACGATAATAAGCGCGGGTGCGCGCAACATACCACGCATATATTTTTTTACAGCGCGCGCGCACAAACATACACGCGCGGTGCGCACAAACATACAGCGGCGCGATGATACCTTCACACAAAGTTTTAAATACACTAAATCCACCTTCAACAATCCAACCCTTGCAACACACACATTACACAATCAGCGCGGGTACGCACACACACGCGATATATTTTTTAGAGAGAGAGAGAGACAAGAGCGTAGATAGACGAGCGAGAGCGCACACACACATACTTTAAACACACTAAATCCACCCTCAAGCTCCACCCCAACACACACACACACATCACATACGCACACACTGCGAGGGAGAGAGAGAGAGAGAGAGAGAGAGAGAGAGGAGAGAGAGAGAGAGAGAGAGAGAGAGAGAGAGAGAGAGAGAGAGAGAGAGAGAGAGAGAGACACAGAGAGAGAGAGAGACAGACAGAGAGAGAGACAGAGACAGAGAGAGGGACAGAGAGAGAGAGAGAGAGAGAGAGAGAGAGAGAGAGAGAGAGAGAGAGAGAGAGAGAGAGAGAGAGAGAGAGAGAGAGAGAGAGAGAGAGACAGAGAGAGAGAGAGAGAGAGAGAGAGAGAGAGAGAGAAGAGGGAGAGACGAGAGAGAGAGAGAGAGAGAGAGAGAGAGAGAGAGAGAGAGAGAGAGAGAGAGAGAGAGAGAGAGAGAGAGAGAGAGAGAGGAGAGAGAGAGAGAGAGAGAGAGAGAGAGAGAGAGAGAGAGAGAGAGAGAGAGAGAGAGAGAGAGAGAGAGAGAGAGAGAGAGAGAGAGAGAGAGAGAGAGAGCCGGAGCAGTCTAAAAGTTCCCCAGCAGTACTGAGGGGCGTTTCACGATGGGCGTCAACGACAAGCCTGACACCCTCCCTTGGTCTTGATCTCCCCCCTCCCCCCAACACCCTTCCCCACCCCCGAACACAACCGTACAGCCTCCAAAATAAAACCCCGAGGGCCTTGGTCCTAATTACCGGTTTACCCACCAGGGGGCGCAGGTCCCAGCTCAAGACACGTAACTCCCGCTTGTCAGGGCAGATTAC
>CM065692.1:9682716-9687065 GCA_017654935.2 Phymorhynchus buccinoides
AAAGAATCCTGTGTTGTTATGGCAATACCCGGAAGTTGATTATTTTACAATTAAAAACCAATTCTAGATGACAATTTGTCACCAAACCACCACCCATTATCTTTGAAATAATCAGTACATTTGCAATGTTCAAATCTGATTCACGGAGGATTACAATGATATGGCTTGCCATTCTGTGAATCTGACATCACGGGCAGCAACTACGGGGGCTAAGGAACCATTGTACCAAGTTTTGTTATGATCGGTTCAGTGGCTTAGGCGCTATGACATGGAAACATATTTTGATATCACACGCACACACAAGTACACACACACAGGCACACACACCTACACCACACACAAACACACACACACACACACAGGAGACACACGCACACACACACACACACTACACACACAATACACACACACACACCCACACACGCGCACGCACGCGCACCCACCCCCCCCCCCCCCCCCCCCCCACCCCCCCCCCCCCCACACACACACACACAAAACACACGTACGGACAGACAGAGGAAAAAAACGCACAGGCCCTCGTCGTGCCCGCATTCCAAAGTACCCCTGTTTCTCACAGAACTGGGACTACAACAAGAAGCAGAGAGGCGTAAAGACCCACAGATCACGTGTCAAAAATCACGGGTTTCGGGTGTTTCCCTCTTATAGCTGGAAAGAAATCTTGTTTTGACCAAGTCTGACTCCCATACAAATGCCCCCCAAATTCAAACCGAAACATCATTTTCAAGAGCAGCCTCAATTGGAAGTAGGGGACATTTATATTTGGGTCATTGCTACCCAGAAAAAACACAAGGGACTTAACCGTGGTGGGTCACTGGGTCTTTAAGGGCCCGCTACACTGCATACGATTCAAACCCAAATAGGCCTACGATCCGATTGTGACGATGTTACTGTGAGCCATGATTCACGTGAAATACAATTTTCAACTATTTTCGCTCACTATACTTATGTAGACCTCAATACACGAATCAAATAAAATGTTAAATAACAAAAAATTACAGACATTTCATCAGGTTCAGGTAGGGGGCGGCCGAGGGGCTGACTACAAATATATGGAACAAAACTAGTAGGATTTCATCAGATTCAATTCAGACAGTCAGTAAATCCTCCGAAGTCGGGAGTGTGTGAGCTGCTCACGTGGCGGGTAATCAAAAACGATCACACACACACGTAAATGTTTCTCATCCCTAAAACTGGTGCATTTTGTACCATAGCGTTCTAGAGCTTCGGCTGTTTGGGATGATCCCTTTGGAGTCTTTTAAGCCAGGCTACAACAACACTATTCATTCATCTTAATATTTAGACAGTAGAATTTCACGGTGAATCATGCCTCACAAATGCCACGATTGGATCGCAGTGAATCGAACAGTGTGTGTGTGTGTGTGTGTGACCGTGTGTGTGTGTGTGTGTGTGTTGTGTGTGTGTGTAGCAGTGTGTGTGTGCTGTGCGGTGTGTGTGCGTGGTGTGTGGTGTGCGTGCGTGCGTGTGAGTCCAGTGTGTGTGTGTGTGTGTGTGTGCGTGTGTGTGTGTGTGTGTGTGTGTGTTGCGTGTGTGTGTGTGTGTGTGTGTGTGTGTGTGTGTGTGTGTGTGTGTGTGTGTGTGGTGTGCGTGTGGTCGTGTGCGTGAACGTGTGTGTGCTAGTGTGTGTGTGTGTGTGTGTGTGTTGTGTGTGTGTGTGTGCGTGCGCGTGCGTGCCCGTGCGGTGTGTGTGTGTGTATGCGTGTGTGTGTGTGTGTGCGTGCGTGGTGGTGTCGTGTGTGTGCGCGCGTGTGTGTTTGATAACTATGTTTTATGTCAATGACACGTGCTTTTATGTTATTTTGACAAAATTGTCTCTTCTGTTAGGTTATAAACAATTCCTTAATTTGTTTTATGTGCATGCCGAAAAACAAATGTCTTCACTTGTTTGGAGACCATACAATTGTTGAATTGAATTGAATTGAATTGAATCGTGCGCGGTGTGGGTGGCCCTTTAGGGGATTGTCCAACAGTGTCCATCGCAACCCGTGTAGTGTGGCGTGTGATAATGACCTGTCTTCAGCCGCCACACCTCATTTGGCTGAGCTCCTGGGATCTGGGACCTATCGAGCCAAAGCAGAGTCTAGTTTCTCTACATAACGGTCGCCGCGCGAATAACTGTTACGCCAAAAGGGGTCTAAGAAAACACCCTAAACTGTGATAAGATCAGACAACTCTTTAAGCTTTTACTCTTCACTTTGGGGAGGAGAGAAAAGGGTTAGCTATCATAAGGGAGATAAATCATACCTCTCTGTCAGTTTGTACAAAGATTTCGATTTCAATCACGTCTATTTGTGTGCAGAAAATTAAGTTTGCACTACATTATGCCATCTAACAAGATGGAAAATTAAGAAAGAGCACTCCAAAACACTTGCGTTTGTTTAATTTGCTAAAATCATCCCGTATTTTGTTCACGGTAGACTAAAGAATATTTGCTGTGACAAGCTTGTTGGTTTGGTCTTCTATTTTTAAAGTTCAAGTCTCGTCACGCGAGATATAAAAAAAAAAAAGCCGGAAGTATTGATATTTCCCATGATCCTTCAAATAGTTTGTCGCTTGCTACCTCGATAGCAGCCACAAAACGTTGGCGGCAAACGTCGGCAAAAGAGGTGTTTCTTAGTACCGTTTTTGCCGATTTGCGCTCACGCTACGTAACGTTAGCCCTTGTGAAACGACCCCCAGATCTACAGTTCTAAGACATTCTGAACCGAACTTCGGACCGAAACTCACCCCATCTTCACCACTCTTCTAACCCCCCCCCCCCCCTCTTCTTCTCTTCCCCTCCTCCTCTCCTGTCCTAACCCCCCCCCCCAACCCCATTCGTGTTCTACGGGTGCCGTAAAGTATATAAACCCTGAGAGAGGTGGTCCACTTCTTAATGTGTAAGACCCCCCCCCCCCCCCCCCCTTCCCGTACCCCCCCCCCGGTTTTGTTGTCACCCAGGTTCGGCTTCTGACGGGGTAGAGTATCAACAACATGTATTTTCTTCTCTTTCTGACTTCTTCTTCAACGGTAAAGTATTCTTCTCCTAGCGAGGGTGGTCTACTCCTTCTAATCCTTCTTCTCTGTTGTCCTCCTTCTTAGTCTTCTTCCTCTTCTCCTACTCCTCCTCTTTGTTTTGTTCTTCTTCTTGAGCCTTCTTTTTTCTTCTCTCTTCAGTCATCTCTCTCTCTCTCTCTTCTTCTTCGTCCTCTTCTTCTTCTTCGATCGCCTCAGACAGTTTCCTGTCAAATTATGAGCTCAGATGCATCATGCTGCCGTTATGCGCCTAAGGAAGAAATACGTAGGCCCAGGATGTCCGACTTCGGTTGGAAGAAATCTTCTTGAAAAACGCGTTCTTGAGTAGAAAGAGGCAGTAAAGGCGGATGAGACCGGGTTATGGTTCCACGTAAGGGCAAGAAGATAGTAGTAGATATTACAGCAAGCAAAAAGGAAAAGGCAGAGTCAAACCGTGAGTGACAGATTAGAGGAAGTTACAAGCACAGAACTCAAGAAGGTGGAGGAACTATTTACACAAAAGCCCCCCACCCCGGTATCCCCACGGGGAGGGGGGGAGGGTGGAGGACGGGGAAGTAGTCGCTCTGAGCTTTTGACTATTTGTTGTGAACACGAAAGCGATGTTTGAACGGAGGAGCATGAGGGGCCCACTCACGATTTTGCAGGTAGAGGATTACCTGCCGAGTTCGAAGATGAAGAGCACTGGTCAAAAGTCAAGGTCACTGCAGCCGAAAACGCTGCCGCGCGGATGCTTGATCTAGCGCTTTCAAGCAGTTCTGGGCTAGTTTCCTTGGGGGTTCACGGGTGCAGTTTAGGTCATGATTTCAAACGTTACAAAACAAGTACACAACGCACCTAAATCGGAGTGGCGCCGACTCCGCTGTTATGTTAACGTACTGGGCGCCGGGTGGCTAGTCCTGCATAACAATTAACCACCCTCTTAAGACAGTCTCGACCGTTGTACACGCATAAGCGGAATTCCATGCAGAAACCGTGCGCTAATCCATAAATAAGCGAACAAAGAAAGGGGAACGATTTGCGCACGTGTCCGAATTTCCCCTCTATGCGTAACTTTATCCTTCTTTCTGCAATTATAGGTTTCGTACGGAACTTACGATTCATCTAATGTTGAAATCGGCCCTAAGCATTTCGTTAATCGTAAACCGGAGTCTTACTTATTGCAGACGGTACCTCCAGGATCGAACGGTACAATAAGGTCCTTTGCATGATCTGTTGTGTGTGGTGTGGTGTTTGGTGTGTGAGTGTGTGTGAGTGGGTTTGGTGCTGTGTGTTTGTTTGTGTGTGGTGTTTTTTTG
>CM065692.1:9690065-9692565 GCA_017654935.2 Phymorhynchus buccinoides
ACAAACAGACACACGTGTAGTACGTTCTGTCGCCAATGTTGTTGTACAAGACAGGCCTGCTTACACACGTCTTGAGTAGTCTGGATAGCTGAAATGAGTAACTTTGGTGCAAAACGCAAACAATGTTCACTGAAAATGAGTAGTAATTAAGAATTAAAAAGCTTTGTTTTGGCTTAAACGATTATTTTAAAATTGAGAATCACATAGTAAAACAGCAATATAAACAAATGAGAACGAGCACAACAAGCTTGAAGCTTATATACAAGGCGCTCAAACACAAGTAGATTATACAATATTGGCTGCCACAAGTAATAAGATTACTTTATTTTCAGTTTTGAAGAGTTGTGGATGTCCAAAATGAGTAGAATACTACTATACGAAAAGAGTAGAGTAAACGGGTCTGACAAAATATGCAATCGACCTCATGTTACTATATTTGGTGTATTTCCTAACTATCACTCCCCTCACAAGACATCCACTAATAAAGGAAATCACTACTCTTGTCGTGTCAAAACGGCTCGTAGCAAACAACACACTGACACCCGACAAACACGAACAATAGAGGAAGAAGAGAACGCTTATTTCTTTCAATAATAATGAAGAGGGGGATCAAAGAAAGCAGTTACGTAGCGTAGAGGGGGGGGGGGGGGGGGGGGGGGATGATTCAACAAGATGGCAGAGACATATAAACTGTACTTCCGGTTCAAGGAAAATATACCTACAAAATTAATGATCTCCCTTGTCAAGGGAGTCAGTTTGTTATTTTAGTCTCAGTGTGGGTTTCTTGTGTTAAAAAGAATCCTGTGTTGTTATGGCAATACCTGGAAGTTGATTATTTTACAATTAAAAACCAATTCTGGATGACAATTTGTCACCAAACCACCACCCATTATCTTTGAAATAATCAGTACATTTGCAATGTTCAAATCTGATTAACGGAGATTACAATGATATGGCTTGCCATTCTGTTAATCTGACATCACGGGCAGCAACTACGGGGGCCCAAGAAACTATTGTACCAAGTTTCGTTGTGATCGGCTCAGTGGCTTAGGCGCTATGACATGGAAACATATTTTGATATCACACGCACACACAAGTACACACACACAGGCGCACGCACCTACACACACACACACACACACACACACACACACACACACAGAGACACACGCACACACACACATCTACACACACACAACACACACCAAGCACACAACACCACTGCACGCACGCACGCGCACCCCCCCCCCCCCCCCCCCCCCCACACACACACACACACAAACACACGTACGGACAGACAGAGAAACGCACAGACCCTCGTTCCCATTCCAATGTACCCCTGTTCTCACAGAACTGGGACTACAACAAGAAGGCAGAGAGGCGTAAAGACCCACCAGATCACGTGTCAAAATCACCGGGTTTCACGGGTTTTCCCTCTTATAGCTGGAAAGAAATCTTGTTTTGACCAACTCTGACTCCCATACAAATGCCCCCAAATTCAAACCGAAACATCATTTTCAAGAGCAGCCTCAATTGGAAGTAGGGGACATTTATATTTGGGTCATTGCTACCCAGAAAAAACACAAGGGACTTAATCGTGGTGGGTCGGTGGGTCTTTAAGGGCCCGCTACACTGCATACGATTCAACCCAAATAGGCCTACGATCCGATTGTGACGATGTCTGTGAGCCATGATTCACGTGAAATACAATTTTCAACTATTTTCGCTCACTATACTTATGTAGACCTCAATACACGAATCAAATAAAATGTTAAATAACAAAAAATTACAGACATTTCATCAGGTTCATGTAGGGGGCGGCCGAGGGGCTGACTACAAATATAGTGAACAAAACTAGTAGGATTTCATCAGATTCAATTAGACAGTCAGTAAATCCTCCGAAGTCGGGAGTGTGGCTGCTCACGTGGCGGGTAATCAAAAACGATCACACACACGTAAATGTTCTCATCCCTAAACTGGTGCATTTTGTACCATAGCGTTCTAGAGCTTCGGCTGTTTGGGATGATCCCTGGAGTCTTTTAGCCAGGCTACAACAACACTATTCATTCATCTTAATATTTAGACAGTAGAATTTCACGGTGAATCATGCCTCACAAATGCCACGATTGGATCGCAGTGAATCGAACAGTGTGTGTGTGGTGTGTGTGTGTGTGTGTGTGTGTGTGTTGTGTGTGTGTGTTGTGTGCGTGCGTGCGTGTGCGTGCGTGCGTGTGCGTGTGCGTGTGAGTGGTGTGACGTGTGTGTGTGTGTGTGTGTGTGTGTGTGTGTGTGTGTGCGTGCGTGCGTGCGTGTGTGGTGTGTGTGTGTGTGTGTGTGTGTGTGTGTGTGTTGTGTGTGTGTGTTGTGTGTGTGCGTGTGCGTGGTGTGACGTGTGTGTGTGTGTGTGTGTGTGTGTGTGTGTGTGTGTTTGTGCGTGCGCGTGTGCGTGCGTGCGTGTGTGTGTGTGTGTGTATGCGTGTGTGTGTGTGTGTGCGTGCGC
>CM065692.1:9697565-9715065 GCA_017654935.2 Phymorhynchus buccinoides
GGGGGGGGGGGGGGGGGGGGTAGGGGGTGCGCGGGGGGGGTGCCGGGGGGGGGGGGGTGGGGGGGGGGGGGGGGGGGGGGGGTGGGGGGGGACGGGGGGGGGGGGGGGGGGGGGTTGGGGGGGGGGGGGGGGGGGGGGGGAGGGGGAGGGGGGGGGGGGGGGGGGGGGTGGGGGGGGGGGGGGTGGGGTGGGGGGGGGAGGGGGGGGGGGGGTGTTCGATCATCAGCAATAACAGGAACGATCCCCTCCCCCTTCAGCTTCGGGCCCACCGGACAATTCTGTCTATTTTGCCCCTACTCGGATAGAACATATGTTCAGTCGTTCGTGTGACCAATATCAGGTGGTTGGTCCTTTGATAGGCCTACTGATGTTTAACAAAATTGAAAATCTCTATCTCTCTCTCTCTCTCTCTCTCTCTCTCTCTCTCTCTCTCTCTCTCTCTCTCTCTCTCTCTCTCTGTATGTGTGTAGTATGTATGGGTGTGACAGATTGTATGACAGATTGTAAGAATAGGCGTTGCTTAAAATCTATATCCTTGGAAAATAAAGTTTAAGTTTTCAAATTCTCTCTCCCTCTCTCTCTCTCTCTCTCTCTCTCTCTCTCTCTCTCTCTCTCTCTGTCTCTCTCTCTCTCCCAAATCTCTCCTCCTCCCCCTCCCTCTCTCTGGGTGTGTGTAGGTCATAGGCCCTATGTATTATGTGTGTGTTTGTGTGTGCGTGTACGCACATTGCATGTTTCTGTGAATAAAAAAATTCACCAAGGAGGGTACTGGATAATCAATAAAAGTTGGCAGGCCAATGATCAAGAAATGAGGGCGACTCTTCACGCTCTGACAGTTATTCAGCGAATGGAGTGAGAGAGAGAGTCCAAGGCAATTAAGCAACGGTCAAACCTCGTCCCCCCCCCCCCCCCCACCCCCCCCCCCCCCCCCCCCCCCCCCCCCCCCCCCCCCCCCTAAACAAAGGCACACCTTTTCCTATCCTTTCAGACACCTATTCTAATTGCCGTGTTACCAACATCGTGTGTGCGTGCACAAACAACACGAAAAGGAACACTACTACTACTACTACTACTACTATTACTTTTTACTACTACTACCTACTACTACTACCTACTACTACTACTACTACTACTGCTGCTGCTGCTGCTACGCGCAGAATTGGTTTGCCAACAGGCACCGTTTACATTTTGAACTGAAGATGATTATATCATTCGTAGAGAGAAAAGTGCAGTTGCAGTACAAATAAAAATGTGTGAGAGACACTTAGTTATAGGGTAGTGCATGTTTGTGTGTGTGTGTGTGTGCTGTGCCCCCACCCCCCCCCCCCCCCCCCCCGTGTGTGTGCCAACCCCCCCCAGTGTGCTGTGTGTGTTCTAATTGCTGTGTGCGTGCACAAATGAGCACGAAAAGGAACACTACTACTAGAGACATTACTGTGTGTGTGCGTGTGTGTGTGCTACCGCGCAGAAATGGTTTGCAAACAGTGTGTGTGTGCGTGTGTGCGTGCGTGCGTGCGTGTGTGTGTGTGTGCGTGTGTGTGTGTGTGCGTGGGAGTGCGTGCGGATGCGTGTTGGTGTCGAGTGTTCGGCGTTGGGGTCGGTGCGTGCGCTGCGGGTGCGCGTGCGCCAAGTGCGGGTGCGTGGACGATGTGGCGAGAGAGAGAAGAGAGAGAGAGAGAGAGAGAGAGAGAGAGAGCGAGAGAGAGAGAGAGAGAGACAGAGAGAGAGAGAGTAGCAGAGTGTTAGAGTGTGTGTGTGGGGGGGGGGGGGGTAGGTGTGGGGGGGGGGAGGTGTAGGTTTGGACACTGATAGCTCTTGCAGCAGCCTGATTCTATGTTGCTTTTCTTTTCTGCAAATCCACAAATAACATAGCAATGTCATGAGTGTTCTCGATTGTAGAAGCTAATCCAACGCGCGCGCACGCGCACACACAGACGCACAAACCCACACACAGACAGACAGACGCACACACACACACAGAGACAGACACACACGTACACACAATCACACACACACACACACACACACACACACAACACACACACACACACACACACACACACACACACACACACACACACACACACACACACACACACACACACACACACACACACACACACACACACACACACACACACACACACACTTTCCTTCGCTCATTAGGGCCTGCCACGTTCGTCCATCGCTGTATATCAACCATCAGCCGACCATTCCGTCATTCCAATGACTGTTAAAAACCAGCCACACGTCCACTAAAATCGCACGACTGTACAATACGATTCGATCGATCACGTGGTCCCCCTTGAACAAATGCAATTGGCGCATCGAGATCTCGTGATTGCGTTTAAACAAAGTTTATTGACATAATATATTGCAGTGTACACAAGAGCACAACAAAGCTATAAGCGCACTCAAACACGTATCTCGTGATTGAATCGTATCGTACAGTCGTGCGATTTTAGTGGACGTGTGGCTGACCCTTTACGGGGCCAGCCACACTACATACGATTTGGCCTCAATACGATCCGATTGTGACGATGTCTGTGAGTCGAGATTCACGTGAAAATACTTCCGTCTAAATAAAAATATAACGCTAGTTTCGTTCACTACACTCATGTAGACCTAATCAAATGAAATGTCTGATACAATAATACAGTTATTTTTTATCAGATTCGTGTACGGGAGACTACAAAGCGAACGTAACTAAGTAGGATGTCATCAGATGTATTTAGACAGTAGAATTTCACGTCAGTCATGCCTCACAAAATGTCCAAATCGGATCGTGGTGAATTCAATCGAATCGTATGCAGTGTGGGAGGCTAGGCCTTTAGGTGCCCACCCACATGCTGAACAATGCACTGCAGGTCTACATCAGGCATCAGAATACTCTGAAGTCCTCCTCCTCCTCCTCCTTCTTCTTCTGCGTTCCCAGGCCATATGGCCATAATGGGTGAGGTACGTATGTGTCCGGTTGTCAGTTTTCACCGGTCTCCCCGCTGCGCACAGCCGACACGCTCCGATTTCGGAGGAGCTCAAAAGAGAACAATCATTTCCACCGTATTACCAAAAACAAAACACGCTGGATCTAATTTTAAAGGCAAGTGAGTCACGAATCACGATACGACACAACCTAGAGGTCCTTAAAATATCCAAGAACCGTTAATCCTCTTTCGGCGGGATAGAGATCAAACGGAAGAACAAAGGCGGGGGATTAAGGCTGATCCTAATCCACACAAATCAATAAGTTGGCCCGTAGATCATCACAGAAGCCAAGGGCTCTAACTAGGGTAGCCTGTATTACTATTATGAACTTCAGCGGCGCATCTCAATAGACGATTTTCGGAGAGAAAAAAACTAGGGGAGAGCACTTCGTGAAAATTAGAGTTGCTTACTTCCATTACTCGGTCAAACACCATAGCAACAATGCAACAATTGCGTCGAAGCTTGAAACCGCAGGATGCGAGTCAGCGACTTGTAAACATTTTTTAATAAAAATTAAGGGTGGCCAGTATATTCTACTGGCCACAACCTGATAAAACTTGCAAAATGTGACGTAAAAATATAAATGACTTCATTTTTTTTAGAATGACGCACGGTGTTCTAAGTGCTGTATGTCTGCTCAAACACATGAGGCGATAAGCTACGAGAGCTGATGGTAAAGTGACTTCCCCTGTTTGACCGATTGAATTAGGCAAGATCATTCCCACACACCATGAAATTACTCCCTTTAATTATTTCCGAACAATTCCTATTGTGCTTATCTTAATTACCCGTCCGTTGAAATGGCTGAAAGGGTTCACGAGAAAGCTAAAACATAATGGGGAGTTTCGCATAAATTTGAATTTCAGATTCAGAAGACAGGGCTAACACTCCTGATAAAGATAGAGAATTGAAGTAGCTTTTCTAGTTTTGATTTTATAGTCATCTCAAGTTGTTAACCTTTAACATGGGTGGGGGTGGGTGAGCGTGGGTGCATGCGTATTCCTATTAGGGGAAGACGGGGTAAAAAGCCCATGGGCGGGTAAGAAGCCCATGCCAATAATATCATGAAATAAAGAAAATGTCAGTCAAATCTGCCCATGAGACGAATGCTAAACATTAACACTCGTCTCATGGGCAACATTTGACTGAAATTTGCTTCATTTCATGAGATAATTGGCATGGGCTTCTTACCCGCCCATGGGCTTTTGACCCCGTCTTACCCTATTATGTTTCCACATGTGATAATTGCTGCCATTTTTAAAGATGTTGTTGAAAAATATATTAAAATCGAAAATTTGCGCTCTCTAAGGGATGTTGGTGAATCAGCGACACCCCTGCTGAGACAGCTGCACTGGCTCCCTGTTGACGCTAGAGTAGAGTACAAAGTGGCCACTCTTGCCTATCGCTACTTCGAAGGCTCTCTTCCAGACTACCTTTCCTCTCTTCTCTCTGCCTACACACCAGAACGCAACCTCAGATCAAGTAGCCTCAAACTTCTTTGTACACCTGTCACCAAACACAAAACAGTTGGAAACAGAGCTTTCCGTTTCCAAGCACCACACATCTGGAACAACCTCCCTTCCTCTCTCCGCAGCTCTCCATCTTTGTCTTCTTTCAAAACTGGCCTGAAAACTGTTCTCTTCAAAAAAGACCTCTGTTGATCTCCTGTGTCTTCTCCCCTTCAGTTCACCCTCTGTGAGTTTTTGCTGAGTTGGACTATGTGTGAGTGCAGTGCGATAATGGGCTAATTGGTTTTTTCATGGATTTTTGTATGGTTGTGTTTCCACTTTTGTATAATTATGTTGTTTTTCTTCATGATTATTGTATGTATGTTTTTTGTAAAGCGCTGTGAGTCCTGCTGCGCCAGGAGAACGGCGCTATATAAGAGTTATTATTATTATTATTATTAATCTTTGATCGAATAACTTTTAAGACACATCCGTTGTGTTAACCAGACTCAATTGACACATGCACATATCGGGATAGGCGGCAATTGAGTGATTATCAATCTTTGGAGCAATTGAGTGGTAGCCGGACTTCAGTGGGTCATTCTAAGCGTGACAGCACTCTTAGAGCATCGAAGCGCGCCTTCCAATGAGCTGTTCAGGTGAAGTTATGGTCATTAACCTTTGACACCAAGTAGCGTTTCGTTTTGAGGCAGTTTCTTAGCGATAAAAGATTCTCTCTCTTTCTCTCTCTCTCTCTCTCTCTCTCTCCGCATCGTCTCTCTCTATCTCGTCATCTCATCTGGTTCTCACTCTCTCTCTCTCTCTCTCTCTAACTCTCTCTCCGTCTCTCTCTCATCTCCCCGGCTCTCTCTCTCTCTCTCTCTCTCTCTCTCTCTCTCTCCCCCGGGCGAAGGGGCAAAAATAGATCAAGCATTCTGTTTGACCAAAGGAAGGTAGAATAAACCAGGAGTTATTTCCCGTACAACCACCAGAACAGCCCGTTTGTGTGCATTAGGTCTACATGAATGGGTTGCGGCATGTAGTATGTGGGGCGAACAACACCGTGTTATGAACACACGCATTGCAAAAATCATCAAAAATGTAAATCAGATTCAAAATTAATTTTACTTTGGGTAATCCTAAATCATGCTGTACATGAATCTGATTTACATTTTTGATGATTTTTGCAATGCGTGTGTGCAGAACTTCTGCCTGTCAGTATATTAAAAATAACAGGTTAAGCAAAACAAACAGGTTTTTAATGAATGATGCCAAAGGTCGTGGGGAAAGTTTCTGTAACAAAGCTATATAAAGCGTCCGAAACTTATGTTTAGCATGAAAATTACACATATCTATATTGATAAAAACTCGGGACTTTACTGGTGTTGCACTGCCTCCGGGCATTGCAGCCAGTATTGTTCTTACCATTTTTATATTTACAAATGTCCCATACGTGTCTATGACCGAGAGGACGTAAAACACCATTTTTCTTCTTCTTCTGTTTAGCATGAAATAGAATAGTGGATGGGTGGGTCATAGAGAGAAAGAAGAGAGAGAGAGAGGAGAGAGAGAGAGAGAGAGAGAGAGAGAGAGAGAGAGAGAGAGAGAGAGAGAGAGAGAGAGAGAGAGAGAGAGAGGAGAGAGAGTGGAGAGAGAGAGAGAGAGAGAGAGGGTGGAGGACAGAGAGAGAATAGAGTCAGAGAGAGAGAGAGAGAATCAGAAGAGAGAGAGAGAGAGAGCAGAGAGAGAGAGAGAGAGAGAAGAGAGAAAGAGAGAGAGAGAAGAGAGAGAAATTATGAAAGAGAGAGAGAGAGAGAGAAAAAAGAAGGGATAGAGAGGGACTGGCGTCTCTTGTGAAAATTCGGGTTGCTCCCACCTATAGAGAGTGTGTCGCAGCCAGAGGCGCGCCACCCATTCCTTTTTCTTTGCATGTGATTTTTGTGAGGAAGGAAAGGGGTGGTGGTGGCAAATTCTAACCAAATGACAACTTCTTCGTGGCCAATGGGTTCAACGTGTGCTAAGTGCATGGACACACGGGACCTCGGTTTATCGTCTCATCCGAAAGACTCCACGCTCGACCACGTTCCAGTGCAGAGAGATAAAACGAGGCGAACGCGTTGCCTCTGTGCCACTCTACACCGGCACTGCACCCATAGAAATTAGAAATGAGATTTCGCGTTCGGTTGAGTACACCGTTTGTTCACAACTTCAAGTATTATAATAAGAGGACTTTCTGGGACTCTCTTCTGAGGCATATAAGTCCGTAAGGCGAGAGCCTGTGGCTTTGTTCAGGGATGCACTGGCCTCGCCTGTCCTTTTGGGGGGCTGTTGGATGCTTTCTGGTTTCTGAGTGGGTGTCTTTTGCCGGTGGGCTCTGCAGTCATGAAAAACGGACTGGTACACCCATGGGGACATTTCGCAAGGACTCCTTTGTATCGTATCCGATGGTCACCAAGCCGGGAGTAGCTATCTGCCTTGTATACTTAATGGAATGTCCCGTGTGTGCCTGCTCCCCAGCAACACAACACGGACTTCCAAGGCTGGAGCAGGGCTGCTCTCGCGTTGATGGGGCGGGCGTGGCTGGTGCATCTCTGGGTCCCATTAGCACCTCCAGGTGTTTCTATTTCAATAGCTGAAGCAAAACCAATATCCCTTTCGTCGTCTTCTTCTTCTTCGTCGATCGCTCACACAGTTTCCTGTCAATTATGAGCGCAGATGCGTCATGCTGTCGTTATGCGCCTAACTAAGAAATAGTTAGTCCGACTTCGGCTGGAGGAAATCTTTTTGAAAGTGTGTCGTGAAAAAAGGCAGCAGAATGGACCCGCGGTAAGGCAGAAAGATAGTAGATGACAGAAAGCAAAAGAGAAAAGGCAGAGTCAAAGAGTGTGACAGATGAGAGGAAGTTACAAGCACAGAACTTCCAGAAGGTGGGGGAACTATATATACAAAAGGTCCCCCCCGCCAGGTATCCCCACGGGGGGTTTCCCTTCCATCTCAATCAACATGTTTCCCATACTGAAACGCGACACTATATTTTGCTCTCGGTGACAAGATTTTAGCGGTGAGCAAAACTGCAGCCGACACCTGTTGTGCATGACAAATCCTTGAACCCCATACTGTATGTATGCCTAAAGGTGTATGGGAGGGGGGGTGAAGAAAACGGATAGAAGGGGAAGGAGGGGGGGGGGAGGGGGAAAACTTGGAAAAGATCCGGGGGCAGGGATTAGGCTAATACCAATCTTAGGACTAACTACTGGACGGGGGGATAAGAAGGGGGGTGGGGGGGTAGGGGTGAAGGAATGGAGAAGGAGAATGGGGAAGGTGGTGGTGGTGGTGTTATTGGGGAAGGGAAGGAAAGATTTGTGGTAGAGAAAGAGAGGAAGATGAAAAAGAATTGGTACAGAGAGAGGGAGGAAGGGCAGGGAGAGAGAGGGGAGTTGAGAGTGTGCCTTTGAGAGAGAGAGGGTAGAGGGAGAAGAGAGGAGTGGTAAGGAGAGCAGAGGAACGACGGGAACAGAGAAAGAGACATAGATATCTGGAAGTTTGGACGCATTAACGATACGTATGATTTTGGGAGATGTTAAAGAGAGTGAGGAGGTTGAGAGATTTGGAGAGAGATTGAGAGAGGAGAGGAGGAATGCTACACGAGTCTTTTGTGATGAGAGGATCATGAGAGAGAGAGAGAGGCGTTGTCGGGCGTTCGTTGGGACTATCTCGCCTAATGTGACCAAGACGAGAGGGGGACGAGGAGGGAGGGACGAGAGAGAGAGGAGAGAGGGAGGTAGAGAAAGTCTCTGAGAGATGAGAAAAAGAGACGGAGGTGAATGAGAGAGTGAGGAGCAGAGGCAGAGAGATGGAGGATCTGCTCAGCGACGCGAGAGAAAAAGATTTTTGTGCGAGAGAGGATCGAGAGAGAGAGAGAGACCCAAAAGAAAAAGAAAGAGATGAGGAAAGGAGAAAAATCTCCAGACAGAAACTTAGGGCTTCTAGGGAGATCAGATGATGTACTTTGTTTTTCCCACCTGCCCTCTCGTTCTGAAAAACCCCCTCCCCACAAGGTCACTCCACCCCATCCCTGACGCCCTACCTACTTTCTCAGCAAGATGTTCTGAGAGAGAGAAGAAAGAAATCTACTAATACCTTAAGCGATCGACCTACTGCTCTAGACTAGTAGTGCTAAGGTCACAATGCGTTCAGAGTTTGTAGGTAGGGTAGGCATTAGGCTAAATGTAGCAGGTGCTATTTGTCAGGTAGCTCTTGTGACAGTCATCAAATGTTAAGTGTGAGGTCTGTGTGTGTGTGTGGAGAGAGAAGGGGAGTGAGAACTGTCGTGTTCTTAATCTCTCTATGTCTGTCTGTCTGTCTGTTTTGTAAAGTAATGAAATATTCAAGTGTGAGTTTGTGTGTGTGTGAGAACTGTCATGTTCTTATCTCTCTAACTCTATCTGTTTTGTAAGTAATGAAATGTTCAAGTGTGAGTTTGTGCGTGTGCGTGAGAACTGTCGTGTTCGTATCTCTCTATGTCTTGTCTGTCGTCGTCTGTCTGTCTACTCGTCCTGTCTGTCGTGTCTCGTCTGTCTGTCTGTCTGTCTTTGTCTCTCTGTTTCTCTTTATACCCGTTACGTTATGTTCTCTCTTTGGTGATGATAGAATCTCGTTCATTATGTTTGTGTTTTCGCATGTGTGTGTGTGTGTGCGTGTGCGCGCGTGCGTGCGTGCGTGCGTGCGTGTGCGTGCGCGTGTGTGTGTGCGTGTGTGTGCGCGACATGTGTGTGTTGTGTGTGTTCTACTGTGTGTGTGTAGGAGTGTGTGCGTGCGTGTGCGTGTGTCTATGTGTATGTGTTTGTGTGAGTGCGTGCGTGCGTGCATGCTTGCGTGCGTGCGTGTGTGTGTGTGTGTGCGTGCACGCAAGTGTGTGTGTGCTTTCGCGAGCACGTTCATGCATATGAGTGTGACCACGCAAAAATGTAGGCCTATAATAATAACAATGAACACGTAGATATCAATTAGTCAAATGACAACAGTGACCTCTTGTTTGTGACACACTTTCCCCTCATAATCGCTGCAGGATTAAACTTTCGTTCCATCATGTTGACCCCGACATGTCATCTTTCAAATGCTTCAGTATGTTCTCTCCACTCACCCCACTCTCTCTCTCTCGCTCCGGTCTCCTCGACTCTCTCTCTCTCCATCTCTCTCCCTCCCCCACATCCCCCCACCATCCCCACCCGCAAACACAAATGCATAACATGACCCTAAATCTCCATAATTGTGTTGTATCTTGCCATTCCCCGATCCTGCGTTTCATGTAAAAGCAGTCTCTTTGTAAATCTGTTTAACGTCCTCCGGTTTGGAACAGACACATATGGGACATTAGTAGATGTTGGGAACGATCCTGGAGGCAATGCCCAGAGGCAGTGCAACAGTAAAGTGCCGAATTTTTAACAATACACATAATGCAATAAGTAAGCCGTCTCTTTGAAAAGATACTGCAAAATTATAAGGCCCTTTGCTCAAATTGCCTTCACCAATGGTAGACATTAGCCTGCAGTATGGGCCAACAGTAACACGAGAACCGTCAATAAATGACTGTCTACAGAGATGGAAAATCATGGTGCTGGTTAGTCTTTTGTGGAAGACTATGACTCTCAAACAAGGGGGCCTTTGCACCGGCTCTGGTGCTGCAGCCAAAGGGATGGGTTGGCCTTTTGGGACCTTCCCCAACGCCAGCTGTCCTCAAATCCCTTTGGTCGATTTGATTTGATTTGATTGATTTAATTTAATTTAAAGTCTGTTCACAACAATGGTGATATTAGACTTAAATAAATAATTTAATTAAACAAACAAAACCAAACAGGACATAAACACATATTGAATTAAAATGAGGTGAAAAAAGGTGTGTGTGAGTGTGATTGTTTGTGTCTGTGTGGTGTGTGTGTTGTGTGTGTGTTGTGTGTGGTGTGTTGTGTGTTTGTGTGTGTGTGTTGTGTGTTTTGTGTATGTGTGTGTGTGTTTAGTGTGTGTGTGTGTAGAGAAAGTGTGAGTGTGTGTGTGTGTTTGTGGAGAGAGAGAGAGATAGAGAGAGAGAGAGAGTGAGAGAGAGGGAGAGAGAGAGAGGATGTTCCCTTTGGTCGAGAGAGTGGGGATGTACCCTGTTGCAAGGCATTTCCACAATAAACAAATTCTAGCCCAGCCCGCCGGAATACCATTTCCCCTCGTCTATTATCTGGCAGTCATGGTCGGAAACGACTGTCTGTGGACATACACAGTATTGTGATTTGATTAGTGACTGACGGACTAAAGACTACGACAATACAGCTTTACCATTTATTATACATCAACACGAGTAAGTACTTTCACAGCATATCTTTTTCTATGAAGGACTGTACACCGAAAGTCGACGCCACACACGCGTAAAATCGTATGGGGATGCGATGCGATGCGATTGGGTCACGTGAGCCATGAGGTTAACGTGAAATATTCCCGTCTAAAATAAACAAACCAAACATCTCTATGTATTTTCATTCACCATACTCATAACTAGACACCATGGACACTACACATTAATATAGAATCCGCGAGTAGACCCAATACTACGAATTTCACGTGAATCATGACTCACATGACTAACATCGTCAAAATCGCATCACATTCAGATCCGAATCGCATGTGTGTAGCAGACCCTTGAAAGAAAACAGTTGTCTAGTGTTGTATACGTTATATGCGTTCCCAGGCCATAAAAGGCCATAACGGGTAAGGTATGTTTGTGTCCGGTTTTCAATTTTCACTGGACTCCCGGATGCATGCAGCCAGCACATTCCGATTTCGGGGGAGAACATTACTATCACATAATAGAGACCGCACCCACATTATTTATATGGCACAGGCAATTCACTGTTGTTCGTGATATCTCGAGGCGTAAAAAATACCCCGACACATGGAAAACCCAAGCCTTCACAGATATCGGAAAGTATCTGTACACACTAATCCCCCCCCCCCCCCCCCCCCCCCCCCCCCCGCTGTACACATCACGACATCCCCTCCACAACCCCCCCCCCCCCACCCCCAAAGCCCCCCCCCCCACGCACAACCACACCAAAACTCCTTCCGTAATTTCTAGAGAACGCTCCATATTTTCGTGTGCCTGTTCCTCGTAAAGCATAGTGGGTAGAGAGGGTCGTGCCAGTCTTATCGTCAATGCCGCTCCCACGCAGATATGATTCCCTGTATGTCCTCCACCACCCCCCTCACCCACCCCGTAGCACCCAAGCCCACTGCCACTGACCCCTATCACACACGCGCGGCGCGCGAACGCGACAAACGCACACACATGCACAGCAAGCAGAAAGTTATATTGTAAATTTTGAAATAAAACCAACCTTTGAACCATGGCCCTTGATGAAAAACATCTCCTTTTAGCCCTCTGCCTCTCAGTGTGTGTGTGTGTGTGTGTGTGTGTGTGTGTGTGTGTGTGTGTGGTGTGTGTGTGTGTGTGTGTGTGTGTGTGTGTGCACCGCGCGCGCGTGCGCGTGCGTGTGCGTGCGTGCGTGCGTGTGTGTGTGCGTGCGTGTGTGAGCGTGTGTGTGCGCGCGTGTGCGTGCGTGTGCGCGTGTGTATATGTGTGTACGTGTATGTGTATGTTAGGGGGAGATGAGAGAGAGAGAGAGAGAGAGAGAGGGAGAGAGAGAGAGAGAGGAGAGAGAGAGAGAGAGAGAGAGAGAGAGAGAGCGAGAGAGAGAGAGAGAGAGAGAGAGAGAGAGGGAGAGAGAGAGAGAGAGATAGAGACAAAGAGAGACAGAGACAGACACAGAGTGACAGACAGAGACACAGAGAGACTGGTACGAAAGAAGAGAGCGGAAGGTAGACACGGCCTCTCACTACATTAACGCCCGCCCCCCCTCCACCCCCAACCCCCCACGTTTCTGTAAAAGCAAGGTAGAGAGATATTAATAATCTTTAAACATCATAATACCTGACAACTCCCCTTTTAATCTTGTCAAGCAGATGACAGGAAAACCGAGACTTCCTTGCCCTACTGTTATTATGCCATGTGCATAACATTCCGTCACGCGAATTCAACAACTAGAGTCGCATATTACGCACGTACGCGCCACAAGAGGGACGCTTTATTTTCAGCTGTACCCCCCCCCCACCTGGGAGGGGGCCACCCCCCCTCCCCCCCCCCCCCCTGTTCCCCCCCCCTCTTCACCCTTGTTCATCTCCTACAATAACGTGACTTGCAATAGTGTATTTCCGAATTGTTAGGGCGAAACACCAACAGAAACACCGATAGCCTTCAAGCATCAATTTGTATGTATGTGCCATGCATGGCGTATGAAGGCAGACCTGTTTACCCCCTACACAAGTCTTGAGTAGTCTGGATAGCTGAAATGAGTAGGTTTGGTGCAAAAGGTGTAGTTTTATTCATTAAACCATCAAACAATGTTCACTGAAAATGAGTAATTAGAGCATTATTTTAAATTTTGAAGAGTAGTAGAGGTCCAAATTGAGCAGAATACTACTCGAAAAGAGTAGAGTAAACAGGTCTGTTCAGAAGGTTATCTAATCTTACGAGCCTAATATCCTTTAGAAGGTCCGAGCCACACGTCCGACTGCAAGTCTTTGCCCATGAGACGAGTGCTAATGTTTGGCGTTCGTCTCATGGGCAAAATTGGACTGAAATTTGCTTCAGTTCATGAGATAACTGGCATGGGCTTCTTACCCGCCCATGGGCTTTGTACCCCGTCTTCACCTAATGCCCTTACACCCTGACCACAAATCGTACCCACTCATACAATGAACATGTATAAGACGTTTGAGATGTTACCTGTATCACATGCGGGACTACTAGTACTATTCAGTATAGCAGTTATTACCACCACCACCACCCCTCCTGACCCCTATTTCCCATTTTTGGGGTATTTTTGTTCTTTTGAGTTTCAAACTGGACATCATTAAAAAAAAATTTTTTATCGTTCGTCCACTCACTCAACAGGAAACGAATCCCGAGTCCTACACCTCTCTCCCCACCTGCAAAAACTGCTGTTGGCCAATAACAAAGCAAAATGACCACTCCTTAACCCCCCCCCCCCCCCAAACCCCCCCCCCCCCACGCACAAACACACACACACAAACCCCCCTAAACGCCTCACCAAGACGTCATTAATTCTGGAAATGAAAGGGAAACATACCGCCATACCAGAAACAGTTCTCGAAACAAAGACTACTTCAGACTCAACCAGCATGGGATATAATAAGGAATAGGACACTAATAAACATGGGCCTGGGGGGAAAGAGAAGAATAGGGGGGGTGGGGGGGGGGAGCCGAGAGGGGACGGGGTAGGGGAGGGGGGGTTGCATACTGATGACGTCTGTTTCTGGATCAGCCATGGAAAGTGGAGCCCTCTTCAGTGCAGCTTAGTCCATTGTTGGCGCCCTTCTTAGCACCCCCTCCAAGGGGCTTAGTGGCCACACCAAGAAACAGGGAGGGTAGGGGAAGGAGGGGGTGGGGGTGGGGGTGGGGGGATAACAATGGAACAACAAGTCAATACTGAATTTTCGCCTCCGCCTTCCTACTTCTGTTCTCACGGAATAGGTCAATAACAACGCACCAGCACTGATGTCATTTTTCTTCTATCTTCAAGTGGTGTGTGTGTGTGGGGGGTTAATGATGCCGGTAGAGAGAGAGAGGTGGAGAGAGAGAGAGAGAGAGAGGAGAGAGAGAGAAGAGAGAGAGAGAGAGAGAGAGAGAGAGAGAGAGAGAGAGAGAGAGAATTGATTAATTCATTAAGGCCTTTGTCCCTCGTGAAGGGGGTACAGGACATATAACACAGTACTTATCATAATAATATTAACAAAATGAGCACTTTCTCAAAGAGAGAGAGAGAGACTTCAGACACTTTAGTTTACAAGGATAAGAATTTAGGCTGGGCCTAGTCTTCCATTCTGTCCTTGAGAGAGAGAGAGAGAGAGAGAGAGAGAGAGAGAGAGAGAGAGAGAGAGAGAGAGAGAGAGAGAGAGAGAGAGAGAGAGAGAGAGAGAGAGAGAGAGATACAGAGAGAGAGAGAGATACAGAGAGAGAGACAGAGAGATACAGAGAGAGAGAGAGAGTTGCGCCTATTGGTTTGGCCAACTCATTGATTGAGTCTGGAAGACGAAAGCAGCCCTTAACAAGAAACTAGCCCATAGTCTCTCTCTCTCTCTCTGAGAAAATGTGCCTATTGGTTTTCGCCAACTCATTGATTTAAGTCTGGAAGAAGAAAGTTGCCCATAACCAGAAACTAGCCCATAATACGCACTGGCCCCAGGATATATTTTTGGACTGTTGTTGTTCGTTTCAGACCCCATACTAATGCTTTTCGAGTGCCCTCCTCATTGCCGTGGTGAACAGGGACCTTTACAGAGGGGGTTAACGAGGTACGAACGTTTCAAGGGTGGGGTCAACCGTAGCAAAAAAGGGGACAATCTCCAAACAACAACCAAAATAGCATTTTAGGACCACAAAAGGCTATAGTGATTAGCAACCCCCAATAATAAGAACATGCTTAGTGTGATTTATCCTTAACCGACTGAATTCCCAGCCTGAAGAAGGGCTTGTTCTACATTGTACCAGCGTAAGATGGCTTTTGGTTGGGGTATTATCGGTATCAGCAGACCTGTTTGCCCCCTACACAAGTCCTGAGTAGTCTGGATAGCTGAAATGTATGGGAGGCGAGACGGCTCATTCAGTCGACCAAAACCGTCGACCAAAATGATCGACCATTTTCGAAATTGGTGGATCAAAATGCCTCGTTTTCGAAATGGTCGACCCAAATGCCTCGTTCTCGACGAAAACTTTTTATCGACCAATTTCGGAATGGTCCATCAAAATGCCACGTTTTCGAACTTGGTCGACCAAAACTGTGCACGAGAAAAACTGATGCATCAAAATCACGCCATGAATTATTCATCGCGTCTTTCCGAGTTTTAATGAGTGGTTGAGTAAAAACTTGTTAGAAGGCCCTCAGCATCCATCTTTGAAAACTTCCCCCCACAGACTGGATTCTGGCACTGTTCTGGCACTGTTCTTGAGCCCGATTCCAGTTTTTGTTCAACCACTCGGGTCTCTCCGGTAAAAATCGGAATTTGTCGACCAGAAATCCGTCGACCAATTTGGAAAATGGTCGATCATTTTGGTCTCGCCTTCCATAGAAATGAGTAGTTTGGGTGCAAAATGTGTAGTTTTATTCATTAAACCATCAAACAATGGTCACTGAAAATGCGTAATTAGAGCATTATGTTTAATTTTGAATAGTAGAGGTCCAAATTGAGTAGAATACTACTCGAAAAGAGTAGAGTAAACAGGTCTGGGTATGAGCAACGTAAAGAAAGCTGATTTCTTGTTAGAAGAGCAAACAGGCTTTTTAACCCTTTCACCGCCAGCCATATTTCAACTAAACATTTCCATTACATTTATATACATCGGTAGAGAACAAAATCCATCTGCAGTATTGGGGATTCTTCGGTGACAGATATAAAATAAGGTCTAACCTTACATCGCAAAACTAACACAATAGGGTCTTTGGATAACAGACCCCAATTTGATGCCTTTTAGTGACATAGGTGTTAAATCACTATGGTGCTAAAATGCGACTTTGGCGGTGAAAGGGTTTAAGAAAACTGGAACATAATTATTATCATTATCATCAATGTAATGGTAGTGTTCTCGGTCAAAAGACGATTCGTGGCGACTTTTTTTAATTTATTTATTTACTTATTTATTTATTAAGAACATTTCTATAGCGCTTATTCATCAAAGCTCTAAGCGCTTTACATTTCTTTTAACAAAATAATATATATTAAAAACATATATGAACATATATGAACAAACATTCCTTGAAGCTTCGTTGACTTTAATTAAGCAAAACTGGTCTGCAGTTGAAATGAAACATTGTTAAGTTTGGAAAAACATATTTCTAAAAGGCTTCGACCAGACCTGATTTACCTGATTTACAACCCGAAACGAAATCACGATAACTACATTTATGTCCCCCCCCGCCCCCCTCCACTAGAATCCAAACCTTTCCAAGGATGGAAGTTCAGTTTAACGTCGCGTATCGGCTTTCGCCATGTACGGTGCTGAACAAACCAACCAGGGTATAAACAAAAAAATATGTTCCTGAATCACTGTCTTAGCCAAAAAGGCCGAGAAGCGATCAGAATTTTTAAAAAAACTTTCCAAATAGCGTTTTCCACGCAAAAGGCATTTTCTCACACTACCCCCCGCCCGCCCCCGCATTCACCATCCCCCTTCATAGACCTCAAGCTGACCTACTTTTCATAGATCTCCCAGCATGCACGCATGCATGCACACACACACAAACACACACACACACACACACACGTGCGCGCTAAAGATCCGTTGTCCCACATAGCATGCTTGCATTCCTGCCCACTTTATTCGCGTCCAGATGGAGTGTAGAGGCGTGCGAGATAAAGGTTTCGGCTTATTGACATTTACAACTATGTGACACGCCTATGCAAAAGCAACAGTGATTCAAGTATGGGAAAAGGTGCAGATTAACCCCCCCCCCCGTACGCCCAACTAAAAATATCGCGTGATAAGCCCCTAGTGGTTTGATTGCCCCTTGGCGGTCAAATCTGCGTCCTAAGTTGACCATTAAACATATGCATTTGCTAATAAGTAGAATATAAAGGCACGACTGAAAAACCGCAATGAACCAAGGGGTGTGTGTTGAATCTTCATTTGAACCCAAGTATGTCATATAAACTATCAATCCTGCAAATAGATATATATCAATTCATCAAAATAGTCGATGCTTTTCATACCACGTTATGCAAATATGTGACCCAGCACCACGAAAGGGACATTAAGTCACTGGGCTAGTTTCTCACAACAGGCTTGCAAAGTCAAAAATATCATTTTTGGGGAGTCAAGTTTTTATGGGTATTTTTGTGTTCTCTAACATCTTATCTTTCATATCCATAAAGGATCATCTTTAATATGGTCTCTAAATGGCTTGGCAAGTGTTTTAAAATGAGTAGGCCAATGCACTTTCTTCAGCTAG
>CM065692.1:9720065-9735065 GCA_017654935.2 Phymorhynchus buccinoides
AGAGAGAGAGAGAGAGAGACAGACAGAGAGACAGACAGAGACAGACAGACCAATAGACAGACAGACGAACACGAATACAGTATTGACACTACCACCCTTTGTGCAGGCAGAACAAGCACCGCACATAATAGGGGAATGATCACGAACCACGTTACATGTACATGTGATCATCATCCTGACTGTCATCGTCACCAGCAGCATCTTTCTTTTCCGTCACGTTCGCAGCAAACCTACCCGAAAGATAGACTATATCGAGTTTTATTTACTCAACAACACAGATGTCCTGCACTAATATTTACTTTCTTTGTCTCTGCTTCGTCTTCTCTCTGTCTCTGTCTGTGTCTTTGTCTGTCTGTCTGTCTGTCTGTTGTGCGCGCGTGAGTGTGTGCGTGTGTTGTGTGTGTGTGTACACGTGCGCGCGTGTGTGTGTGTGTGTGTGTGTGTGTGTGTGTGTGTGTGTGCGTGCGTGTGCGTGTGCGTGTGTGTGTGTGTGTGTGTGTGTGTGTATGTGTATGTGCGTGTGGGGTATGTGTGTGTGCGTGTGTGTGTGTGCGCGCGCGCGTGCGTGCGTATATGTGTGTGCATGTGCGTGCGCGCATGTGTGCGTGCGTGCGCGCGCGTGTGCTTTCGTGTATGCAAACTTCCGTCAAATTTCTCTGCGTTAATATCTGTCAGCAAATCAATCTCCCTTTCGCTTCTAAAACAAATGCCCTCCAGACACCAAAAAAACTTTTCGATCTGGAATGTCAGCTAGTCCTGAAGGACGAACGGGATTTCTGATGCCGATTTTCACATCTTGCAGACCTGCAGGCAAAGCAAGTTAATTAGTGGTAAGAAGATTGCACCCCCACCTCCCTTTCCCCTAAAGCGCCAGCATCTCACCCCCCGGGCCCTACTCCCACTCATTACCTCCCCTTTTGTTATCGTCTCTTCCTTCTTTGATTTCTTGATGATGTGTGCTATGTTGATGGTCCAGTACGTGACTATTCAGCAATAGTACGTCGGTGGTGACTGTCAACGTTAATCGTCAATAATTAGTCGTCCGCGAACCGTTATGGGAGACAGGGGGGGGGGGGGGGGGGGAGAACCGAAGGATGACGGTGGGAACAGTTCCCTAATCTCCCCCTCTATCCCCTATCCCCGCCGTTTGTCTTTCTGTTTCTTGTTGTCTGTCTGTCTCCCTTTCTCTCCACCCCTCTCTACCTCTCTCTCTCCACATTACACTCCCTGTATCACACAAAACACTATGTTTGGAGAGAGACAGAGTGGGAGTCTGTCCGTTTTACAAGATAATGAGGTGGGCTTTTGTCCACCCCCCACCCCCCCACCCTACACACACACACACACACACACACACACACACACACACACACACACACACACACACATACACACACACACGCACCCCCCCATCCCAAACACACACCATGCATACAAACACACATCACACACACATACACACACTCACGGACACCCCCAATCATCCCCGCTCTTCCCCACCCCACCCCCCACACACACGCACGTACACCGGTCAAGTCTCTTTGATCCCAAATCCTACGTAAGCTGGCAGGAAATTCGAGCCTGCTCTATCTCTCCTCCAAAGGCTTTTCTATTCTTCCTCCCTCTAGTATAGAGGCCATGTGTTGGTCATTGGGCTAATTACTGCATGCTGTGTATGTGTGTGTGTGTGTGTGTGTGTGTGTGTGTGTGTGTGTGTGTGTGTGTGTGTGTGTGTGTGTGTGTGTGTGTGAGAGAGAGAGAGAGAGAGAGAGAGAGAGAGAGAGAGAGAGAGAGAGAGAGAGAATTGAATTGAATTGAATTGAATGAATTTTATTTATAGAAGGTAATAGAATAAGCAATAACATGCTTGTTTACATCCAGCCCTCTGGAGAGAAAAAAACACCCAGAGAGAGAGAGAGAGAGAGAGAGAGAGAGAGAGAGAGAGAGAGAGAGAGAGAGAGAGAGAGAGAGAGAGAGAGAGAGAGAGAGAGAGAGAGAGAGAGAGAGAGAGAGAGAGAGAGACGCACAGAGAGAGACGGGAGAGAGAGAGAGAGGGGGAGAGAGAGAGAGAGAGAGAGAGAGAGAGAGAGAGAGAGAGAGAGAGAGAGAGAGAGAGAGAGAGAGAGAGACAGACAGAGAGAGAGAAAGAGAGAGAGAGAGAGAGAGAGAGAGAGAGAGAGAGAGAGAGAGAGAGTAAAAGACAGAGAGAGAGAGAGAGAGAGAGAGAGAGAGAGAGAGAGAGAGAGAGAGAGAGAGAGACAGAGAGAGAAGGTGAGGCGTACACGTGCAAGAGAGGCGTACATGAATTGCTCTGATCCTAGCAACTGTCTTAAAATCCACAGCACAGACCCCCCCCCCCCCCCCCCCCCCCCCCCCCCCCCCCACCACCAGGACCTCCCATCTCGATCCCCCAGCGACCAGTCCTGTGACAGGGGGATGGGTCAAAACATAGATTAACGCTAAATCCCTCAAATCCTTCTGTTAGTCTCCCAGACCCACGCTGAAAATGGGGACCCCCCCCCCCCCCCCTGAAAATATCCTTGTGCATGGCATCCTTTCTAGCACCTGGGGCTTACGTGGTACGTGTTATGTCTGGCCTCACGTCAGTCGTTAATATGCCCAAGGTTGTGAAGAATACATACACCCACAGTGAATAATACATTACACCCACAATGAAGAATACATTACACCCACAGTGAAGAATACATTACACCCACAATGAAGAATACATGAAGAATACATTACACCCACAATGAAGAATAGATTAATACCCACAATGATGAATACATACACCCACAATGAAGAATACATTACACCCACAATGAAGAATACATACACCCACAATGAAGAATACATACACCCACAATGAAGAATAGATTAATACCCACAATGATGAATACATACACCCACAATGATGAATACATACACCCACAATGAAGAATACATTACACCCACATTGAAGAATACATACACCCACAATGAAGAATACATACACCCACAATGAAGAATAGATTAATACCCACAATGATGAATACATACACCCACAGTGAATAATACATATACACCCACAATGAAGAATACATATACACCCACAATGAAGAATACATACACCCACAATGAAGAATACATCATGCTCACACAAGGTCATAATCATACAAGCACACACGCACACACACACACATAACACATTTTTTAATAGGTACTACCAATACCAGAACCTGTAGGGGAAGACGGGGTAAAAAGCGCATGGGCGGGTAAGAAGCCCACCCCAATTATCTCATGAAATGAAGCAAATTTCAGTCTCATTTTGCCCATGAGACGAGCGTTAATGTCTAGCATTCGTCTCATGGGCAAATTTGACTGAAATTTTCTTTATTTCATGAGATAATTGGGGTGGGCTTCTTACCCGCCCATGCGCTTTTTAACCCCGTCTTCCCCTATTCACGTTGAGATAGTATGACACTTACGTGTAATCATGATTAAAAACATATTAGAAGTCCTTCTAAAAGTAGAAGGATTTAATAGGACTTTAAAGATATAATGATGACAAGTCTCAAACGATATCAATGTCAATACAGGGCCCAGGTGTATTCCAAAAGGGACATAAAAAAAACCCCAATCCATTCTCCTCGGTCGTGTTTAGCTCACGCAGTGTCCTTAAACGAATACGCGGTCCACGGGCCATAAAACACAGTGGAACGCCGTACATAAGTGCTCTGGGCTCTTCTGCTGATGTATGTGTACCTTTCTGTTCTCGATCCCGCCCCCCTCTTTTCTCTCGTTCTATCTTTACACACACATTCACTAGGTATGGGCGATGGGGGATTTTTTTTGTTGTGTTTTTTTTTCCTTCCCAGTCGTCTTCTTTTTTGTAATTTTTTTTTTTAATTTTTTTCTCGTTCTATCTTTACACACACATTCACTAGGGGGGGGGGTCGGGTTTTTTTTTTTCCCTTCCCATTTCTGTCGTCTTCTTTGTTGCAAATGGTAAAGGTAAGATTGTCCAAGGAAAAGCCCGAAATAGTCCCCCACCATGTGAGTAGTCTTTAGAGTCGTCACGTGCGCTGCCATGTGGTCAAGTGGCGCGGAACAACTAGGACTACTATTAGCATTTAGAAGACAGCTATCGTTTCGCTTTCTCATCTCTGGCTTTCACGCATGTACGCACATGGCACGAGCATGTAGACAATGTACATGGACACAAGAGGGCAAAATAGAACATGTAGAAAACTATGGAGGTACTTCTTCTTCTGCTTCCCAGGCCATATGGCCATACTGGGTAAGGTACGTATGTGTCCGGTTTTCAGTTTTCACTGGTCTCCCCGCTGCGTACAGCCGACACATTCCGATTTCGGAGGAGCTCAAAGGAGACACATTATTTGGAAGATTTTCTTTTAAAAGTCAGGAGAATGGGTAAATAAGTCAGAAAGATAGATGATAGAAAGCAAAGGGAAAAGGCAAAGTCAAAGAGAGTGGCAGATTAGAGGAAGTTACAAGCACAGAACTTCCAGAAGGTGGGGGAACTATTTTTACGAAAGACCCCCCGGTATCCCTACGGGGAGATGGAGGTACAATTCAGTAGAGTACATGCACGCACACACGCGCGCACACGCGCGCACACACACACACACACACACACACACACACACACACACACACACGCACGCAGTCACACACACACACACACACACACACACACAGACACACACACACACACACACACACACACACACACACACACACACACACACACACACACACACACACATACACCACACACACACACACACACACACACACACACACACACACACACACACACACACACACACACACACACACACACACACCTGTTTTCTGACCGAGAAAATGGCCCAGTGTTTTTATTTATTCAACTTTTTATTGGCCATTTGTTCCATTTCAAACGTTCTTCCTCCACCACACACACACACAGAGCATAGATTATCCCTTACAGACGCACCGAAACAACCGATTGGCTAGGCGCGAGAATCTGGACCAATAAGGAAAGATGGTAGTGTTATGTCAGTCGTTTACTTGCTGAGGATGTTTGCATTGTGAGGAAAGTGCCCTGGAATATGGCCCATTTCAAGGCACTCTCTCACGGACGTTTTATGGGTCAGAAAGCTGTCAAAGAACTTATAGTAAGATGACATATTGCTGCACTTTGAGCACTGTCAAAGGAAAACGGAGGCACAGAGAGAATGAGAGAGAGTGAACGAATTTGGTTGAGAGACGGAGAGAGAGAGAGAGAGAGAGAGAGAGAGAGAGAGAGAGAGAGAGAGGGAGAGAAGAGAGATGAGAGAGAGGGAGATGAGAGAGAGAGAGAGGAGAGAGATTTGAGAGAGAGAGAGAGAGGGAGAGAGAACGAATGAACGAATTTGGATTGAGAGAGGAGAGAGAGAGAGAGAGAGAGAGAGAGAGAGCGAGAGAGAGAGAGAGAGAGAGAGAGAGAGAGAGAGAGAGAGAGAGAGCGAGAGAGATGAGAGAGAGGAGCGAGAGAGAGAGAGAGAGAGAGAGAGAGAGACATCGAGGGGGGAGGAGAGAGAGAGAGAGAGATGAGAGAGAGGGAGAGAGAGGATCGAATCGAACGAGAGAGAGAGAGAGAGAGAGAGAGAGAGAGAGAGAGAGAGAGAGAACGAATGAACGAATTGGTGGTGAGAGACCAGAGAGAGAGAGAGAGAGGGAGAGAGAGAGAGAGAGAGAGAGAGTCTCTCACGGATATTTTGAGAGCGAGAGAGCTGGAGAGAGAGAGAGAGAGAGAGAGAGAGAGGAGAGAGAGAGAGAGAGAGAGAGAGAGAGAGACAGAGAGAGGAAGGACTGAGAGAGAGAGAGAGAGAAGAGAGAACGAGAGAGAGAGGAGAGAGAGAGAGAGAGAGAGAGAGAGAGAGAGAGAGAGAGAGAGAGAGAGAGAGAGAGAGAGAGAGAGAGAGAGAGAGAGAGAGAGAGAGAGAGAGAGAGAGAGAGAGAGAGAGAGAGAGAGACAGACAGACAGACAGACAAACAGACAGACAGAGAGTCAGAGAGCGTCATACATACATACATAC
The DNA here is from genome assembly GCA_017654935.2 of Phymorhynchus buccinoides. Lineage (NCBI taxonomy): Eukaryota > Metazoa > Mollusca > Gastropoda > Neogastropoda > Raphitomidae > Phymorhynchus > Phymorhynchus buccinoides. The sequence goes on from CM065692.1 coordinate 9,726,131, forward strand.
AAACCAGGGGCGGATCTGAGGGGGCGGGTTTCCAGGTTTCCAGGTTTCCCCCACCCCCCCCCCCCCCCCCCCCCCATTTGTCCCAAGCATGTACCTTATACAAGGGGTAAAAAGTAAGAACATTGCTTAATTGTTGCTTTAACCCTTTCGTCGCCAGCCATTTTTCAGCCCAAAAATACCATTAACACTTTGCTGGGTAGAGAAAATAAAATATCTGCAATATTGCGAATTCCTCTGTGACATGCATAAGCATTAGGCCTATCCTTACCTCCCAAAATTAAGAAAATAGGGTCTTTGGATAACAGGTCCCTGATTTGATGCCTTTTAGTAACATGGGTGTTAAACCATTGTGGTGCTAAAATGCGACATTGGCGGTGAAAGGGTTAATAATGATCAAATTGCAAAACGTCCCGGGGACTTTGGCCCCTGGGCCACCACACCTATGCAGTACCATGGACTCCCCGTGGACCCCCCCCCCCCCCTTTCCGAATCATTGGGTCCGCCCCTGCATACAGACAGACAGACAGACGGAGGGAGAGAGAGAGGGGGGTGGGTGGGGTGGGGAGACAGAGACATAGACACAGAAGTAGGTTAACTGTAGCAATGATAACATAGACATAAAAATGACTAGCAATAAATACTCGCACAAAAAGCCCAAACAAACCGCGCGTTTTACCACAGTTTGGTATCCCATTTCGGTCTATCAGATCATGAATTCCAGTGTTCCTTTATCACACCCCGTTATCACCACACATATCAACACCATCACCTCGTAATGATGAAGACTCACAATAGCTCAAAGACTTCTCAGCGCACCAGATAACCAAATAATATAATCATCTATATATATATATATATCTGATTGTTTTGTGTTTATTACTATTGTTATTGTTGTTGTCTAAAGTCAACTTTGTTCGCGCTCTGAGCTCCTTGGAGAAAGAGCGCAACAAATATCCATTTATTATTATTATTATTATTATTATTATTATTATTATTATAACGGGTAGGTCCCGATTGGCCGCTTCCCATCTCGCCCTTCCTTTGATATATGCGGCATGCCTCCTCACGTGATTTCCCTTTCGCCCTTTCAAGGAGCTCCATTTCGCCCTTTCAAGGAGTTCCATTTCGCCCTTTCAAGGAGTTCCATTTCGCCCTTTCAAGGAGTGCCCTTTCGCCCTTTCAAGGAGTTCCATTTCGCCCTTTCAAGGAGCTCCATTTCGCCCTTTCAAGGAGCTCCATTTCGCCCTTTCAGGGAGCTCCATTTCGCCCTTTTCTCACTCAAATTCATAACCTCTTGTCCTTGGGTGCATGGGAAGGGATAGAGAGAAGCACATAGGGCCCTCTGTGTGTGTGTGTGAGAGAGTGTGTGTGTGTGTGTGTGTGTGTGTGTGTGTGTGCGTGTGCGGTGTGCGTGTGCGTGCGTGTGCGTGTGTGTGCGTGTGTGTGTGTGCGTGTGTGTGTGTGTGTCGTCTGTCTCTCTCTCTCTCTCTCTCTCTCTCTCTCTCTCTTTCTCTCTCTCTCTGTCTCTCTCTCTCCCCCTAAATATTGTATTGTTGCTAATTATTGATGTATTGATAAACCGCTTTTTTTTATAATGTTGACACACACCCTTCCTAATGGGGCGATGCCTTTTCTGGAATAAATATTGTCATTGTCATTGTCATGGTCCCTCTGTGTGTGTGTGAGAGAGAGAGAGAGAGAGAGAGAGAGAGAGAGAGAGAGAGAGGGGGGGGAGAGGGGAGGGGGTATGTGACGTAAGTGTCCCGCGCGACCCGCTTTCTTTATTTCTTATCTACACCCCCCCCCTCTTCCTTCTCCCCTCCCCACCCCCCACCCTCTCTCCTTTTCATTTCTCTGTCCGGCCGCCACGTTAATTGCCACCCACCATCTAAAGAACGCCGAGTAAGGCAATTATCTCTTTGAAGCACAATCTATCTCTCCATCACGAGATAGTGATATCAACAGTCGGCTCCCTTTGTAAGACAACTCGTCCTTTCTAATCACGAGAAGGATTTGAATGTCGGCACGTGATAAGGATGTACTAGGCGCGTGATTATTCTGTACATTTTTAACATCATCTTGTGACGTGTCGACTGCTATAAACCAATGACAGGCTTTCATTGTTTGAAAGTGAAGGCTATAATTGGAGTAGTGAGAAAAAGTTTTTCACACAAGACGCTGAAACTGACTAGAGCAACACCTCTCCCAGCCAGAATAGCCCACCTAGTAAGTCTTATTGATGACTGGTGATTGAGACTGGTTGTTTGTTTGACTCTAGTTTTGATCTAGATCCTATGTTCAATGATGAATAAGGAGTAGATAGATATGTTATAGAACAGAAGTGGTAAACATTCTATTCTATTTATGTGCACTGATTATTTGTGTGTGTGTGTTTTTGACTTGAACACTTTTGGTACCAGAACCGGAGTTTATGCCTACTAACCCATTTGTCTATTTTTAGTAGGAAACCTATGGCCGCAATCTTGCACTTTATGATACCATTCCTTTCCAGGTGTTGGATGGAGAGTGATGTTGTCTTGATCACCTTTTATGTTTTACTGATCTCAGTTTGTTAACTGAAATTCAGTTTATTTATTAACTAGTGCTATTGTACAAGGGAAGCCTTCTAGCCGGTTGGGATTCACTAATGCCCTGCCGACTGAAGCCCCTTGTCTCTAAGCCATAGAGATCTACATCCACCTTCTCCTGTGATTATCAGCAGGGCATCGTGGGCCGGACGATCATCCCGGACTCCACCACGCACCAAGACGGGACCGTCGCCAAGACGACCCGCACCCAGAATCCGCGAGGAGACCACGCCTGAACCGCGCCATCCCGCGAAGCCGTAACCGGAACGACTGGGAGCTACTCTCATCTGACGAGCAAGCCCAGCCACACCAGCATTCGCCGATCACTACGGAGGAACTTGCCAAGAGCTAAGTTTATAAAACCGCGCCAATCACTGGAACTTTCCTACGGACACTGAAGATAATTAGTAACCCTTCCGGCATGGGGCGAACCTTATAGAAAGACAAAAGTCTTATAAATCCTTTCGGATTTCATTGTTTTTTTATCCATATTTTGTTTTGGCGCCATTGAGCTGCTTTATTATTATTGTTGCATAATCTTATGCAGATTTTGGGAGTAAATAAAATACAAGTGTCAAATAATCCTGAACCCTTTGGTCAGACTGATGAGAGTGGGAGTCTTGTAATTTCATGTAAAACCCTACTTCTCTCTGTCTGCCATTTAGAGCAATTCAACCACTTGTATTTCTTACAATCATACGAGCCAGAACCCGGGCACAAATATAAATTTATTAGATGAAAAGGGGCCGGGAAAGTTGCTCATCTCCCATACCCTAGAGAAGTGGGCTAAAGGCAAATTTTCTAAAGTCTTCCCTAGGGACTTAGCCTTTTAACCCATTACCTCGTCACAGGGTAGGGGGTGACCGACGGTTTTTTTTGTCGCATCTATTTTTCTTCTTCATGGATAAGTGTTCGATACTTATTTTTGCATGCTTCATTACTTTTGTGTTGAAAATTTGATTTTTTTGCATGTTTGTTTGAGGGCAAGATGTAAAAAAAAGCCCATTGTGTGCTTACTCTTTTTCCATCAATACAATTGTTTCGTTCGTTCGTTCGTTTGTTTGCCCCCCCCCCCCTCATCATTTTCACCTGACCTCTCTCTCTCTCTCTCTCTCTCTCTCTCTCTCTCTCTCTCTCTCTCTCTCTCGCTCTCTCGTGTATTGTTTACACGATGATGGCTAAAAAAAACCCAACCCATTTACGCATTGGACTGTAGAGGAAAAGTATTGTTTTTTGATCTTGTTGGTTTTTTTGCTCCTTTTGTTGCCAGCTTTTTGCTCCTTTTGCTATATTTGCTGTTTGCTGTTTTCGTGTTTGTCCGTGTTGATGAAGGCGCGTACGCCGAAATATCCAGTAGTTTTGCTTTGCCTCTTGTGAATAAAATAACGTCACTTTACACTTGTCGTGTAGTTGTTTGTTTGTTCCAAAAAAAAATCATGTATGACGATGACGACAGATTCTAGAAGACAAAGAAAAAAATCAGTGAAAGCCAGAAAGTGCTACGTGTATTGAATGAAAAATGGTGTTTTACGTCCTCTCGGTCTGGAACAGACACATATGGGACATTTGTGGATACAAAGATGGTAAGAACAATACTGGAGGCAATACCCGGAGGCAGTGCAACACCAGTAAAGTCCCGATTTTTGTTGCTACGTGTATTAAACTTCTTCATTCCTTGTGTAGTAGCAGGCTACCTGCTGGGCTTTCCCTCGACGGAATTCACAAAATAAAAACAAGGGGCTTTAGGCGGGGATTTGTGGGGTGAATGGGGGTGAATGAGGGGACATTCAAATTTACTGTGGACCCGACGAGACGACTTCATGTCCTGTAGCCATGGGTGCGTCTTAGAGATTCCAAACGGGGATTACCAGGTACATTAGGCTAAACAGACACTCGTTTGGGGAGTTTAGTTTAATTTATTTACTTACAATTCCCAGTGTTGGCTTTCTAATTCGTACCCATGACTGCAGGAGCATATCAAGAGAGAGAGAGAGAGAGAGAGAGAGAGAGAGAGAGAGAGAGAGAGAGAGAGAGAGAGAGAGAGAGAGAGAGTGAGAGAGAGAGAGAGAGAGAGAGAGAGAGAGAGAGAGAGAGAGAGAGAGAGAGAGAGACCAATTTGCTTAAACCAAGCGTTTAAGGGGGATGACTCACACTGACAATTGAGCACAATGGGAGACAACTCGCCACACAATGCCAGGCCACGAGGTGAAAATGGGGGTGAGTGGGTAAAATTCAAGGGACAAAACAACATTCAAAGAGAGGAAAGGGGGTGGGTGGTGGGTAGGCGCGCGCGCGCGCGCGCGCGCGCGAGAGTGCGTGTGTGTGTGCGTACGTGTGTGTGCGTGCGCGTAGTGAGTGGTGGGGTGGAGTGAGACCTGTGCCTTTTCAAAGCGTGTCATCCTGGACGGGTGCAGATTAACGGTGGTTGAGGCGACAATGGGTGGGTGGGTGGGTGGGGGGGGGGGGAGAGAGAGAGAGAGAGAGAGAGAGAGAGAGAGAGAGAGAGAGACAGAGAGAGAGACAGAGAGAGAGAGAGAGTTCCCAGATTTGCTAAAAATCTGACGGTGACTGTCAAATGTGCGGTAACTGGTGTGGGTGGATTCCTGGGGAGTGTCTTACGGAAGCAGCTCAGCAATCCATTGATGGTTGGAGATAATCTTCCGAATATTTAAATACCCGTTTTTCTCGTTTTTCTCTCTTTCTATTCATCCCTCACGGGTCCTTTCTACATTCGTGCATTCGTCCCACAGCACAGAACAACGGTTTGGAATCTTCATGGCTACGAAAGAGTTTGAAAGAAAAGGGGTACTCGAGAGCTTTCAATACCGAATATCGGATGTTTCAATACGGAAGGAATGTGGACGTTAGAGCGACAAATAATTTGTACACTTTTCACAAAGCCACCCCCCCCCCCCTCTCTCTCTCTCTCTCTCTCCTCTCTCTCTCTCCTCCTTCTCTCTCTCTCCTCTCTCTCTCTCCCCCCTCTCTCTCTCTCTCTCTCTCTCTCTCTCCCCCTCTCTCTCTCTCTCTCTCTCTCTCTCTCTCTCTCTCTCTCTCTCTCTCTCTCTCTCTCTCTCTCTCTCTCTCTCTCTCTGTGTCTCCCCTTCTCGCTCAACAATAAACAGTGGTAATAAAGTGTCACTAAGTCGCGCAAAATTTGCTCAAATCAATACATTGCTTTCAATATTGCATCTTCATTCTTTAGTATGTGGTACGGGGACCTCTCTTACCAGACAGCATTATGTTATATCAATGTAATTTGTTCTATCAATGCAAGATTGAAAAAATTATCTTTGCATTTCAAACAAAACATTTCTGGACCCGTGTAACTAGTATTTTAAACTATGGGACCCTCCAATCCCTGCGCCTTCTGCGTCAAGACTAATGACTGAAGTAGTGGATATATTAATGGCCCTAAACTCTCCAGTGTCCGGTTGGAGTGAGGGGCCTTTTCAGGACCCCTCAAGGTGTTAGGTCGTGTCGCTGACCACTGCAGGCAGACCAGCCTTGACCATATAAGTGTCAAAGGGTCTTAGCATGTCCACAAGCGGGATTATTTGAAAGCTTTACAATGTTGTTGCGGGGACTTTAAACTTCTAGTCTAAAGTCCATGGTTGTTGGCAGCTTCTGATTAAAGCAGGTCTGTTTCAGAATGGCTACCGTTCAGAACGGAGAATCATCTCAGTGATGGACCGAGGATGGAACAGTGATAGAACAAACTGTGTCCCGAGACGAGATAAATCAATAGGACATTGATGTGATTTTCCTTGTTGTTGTTATGAGTGGGTTTTTTCCTCTTGTTTGTTTTATTTCCTTCTCTACTTGGCCTTGTCCATGTAATTATCGATTTTCGGGACAAGGGGGGTAAAAATGGAAGGACGAGCAGTATTTATTTAAAGTATACATTTGTTTGGTCTTTATCGGTACATATTGTTATACTTACTCGGAACACGTCGACACACGCACTCACATTCATAAACAGCACAAAAAAACCGGAATGAATGAGTCAATACACCATACACTAGGTCAGACAGAAACCCTGACATTTTGGTATCAAAAATAACACTAAACGTTCGCCACAAAATAATGTCCATTGTAATAGTTCACACACATACAAATGTAAGAGAGAGAGGGAGAGAGTGAAAACTTGAAAACTTGAAAACTTGAACTTTATTTTGCAAGGATAAAGATTTTAGGCAACGCCTAGTCTTCCAATCTGTCCTTGGTACACACACGAACATAGAATACAAACATGGCAAGGCATGATATTACACATACAGATTTGAACATAAAGGTAGCACCTTTGTACATATACGAACATAGAATACAAACATGGCAAGGCATAAAATTACACATACATAATTGAACATAAAGGTAGCAAAGCAGGTATTATGATACAGACAGGTTGAAATACGAATTTATAGAATTACGTACGCACAGGTATAATTGTTAATACTTGTGCGGGCATACATGCGTGTAACCATACACGCACACACCTGCACGTGCGCGCGGCACACGCAAGAATACATGCACATACGCACAGATATATGTCGAAGCACGTATAAAAGAACTATACATTTTAGAACAGGGCAAACTAATGCAGCCTATGGTATGAAACCGGTAGCAATTAGCAATAAAGTGCGGACAATTTAAACATTGATTTTAGCACATTGTTGGAGAATAGTAAACAAACAGAGTGATGTGAATACATGACATCGTAATTAGCAATATAGCGTATCGGGATATATGAAGAAGAAAAAAAGAATGAAAAAAAAAAAAAAAAAAAAAAAAAAAAAAAAAAAAAAAAAAAAAAAAAAAAAAAAAAAAAAAAAAAAAAAAAAAAAAAAAAAAAAAAAAAAATATAAAAAAAAATCATGGAGGGTCGAATGTAAGTGTCTCTCGGAGACTCGTTTTGAAGGTTGAGATAGAGGAGCATAATCTAATGTCGGACTGAAGGGAATTCCATATGAAGGAACCCGAGAAAGTAAAACTTGATTTGAATTTATCTATTCTTGTGTGTGGTAGAATATAGTTACTTGAACCATAGCGATGTGAGGCTTGTGTAAGTAGATTTTTCAGGTATTGTGGAGCTAAGTCAGAGAGAGGGAGGGGGAGAGAGAGAGAAAGAATATGTTGAAAAAGAAAAAAATAGGACATTGATGTTGTGCTGTTTATTTCCATGCTTGTGGCAGCCAATACTATGTAAGTGAAAAATGTTGGAGTGCCTTGTATAAGCTCTAAGCTTGTTGTGCTCTACTTATTTAAATGATGTGCTGCTGTGTGTGCTTCATTTGAATAAATCGTGTTTAAACCAAATCAACAGGACAGTGTCCTCGCTCTTGCAGTTCTAAATCAACAAGACAAAGCATGCCAGTGTTAAAATGTAATCAGACATTTTGTTCTGACACAACAGGGCATTTTCAATTTTAATAGGCCAATGGCCTATAACCGGAGCCTCGGGACATCACTGCATCTATCACCTGCCTGAATTTCACCAAGTAGTTTACAGGGTAAGCTTACACGGTTGTCTGTGAAACGGTTGAAGGTAGGCACTGGTACTGGAAGCGTGCATCTGAACCAGACCTGATCGGGCAACTGCGTCAAACGTCCTTGACTGCGTCAATTACACACAGACATACATACAAGCACGCACAATCACGCACTCGCGTGCGCGCACAAACACGTGAACGCACGCACGCGCACGCATACAAAAGCACACATGTTTGCTTATTCAATGTCCATATCTAAATACAATTTTGACTTTGACTTTTTTTACATACACACACACACGCGCACGCACGCACACACATACAGAGACACACATACATACAGACACGCACACGCACACACAGAGACACACATAGACACACACGCGCGCACACCACACACACACACACACACACACACACACACACACACACACACACACACACACACACAACTTGTCTGAATCACTTTCAGTGGAAGGACGTTAAACTGAAGAACAACAACAACTTTCCCACGGAACGATTTCACATCACACACACACACAAAACAACACAAGAAACCCGACACCGGCCTGACTAGCACATCCACGCACACCTCCCCATCCATCTCATCATCTCCCCAGGAAGTTAACCACGTGTATTGTTCCTCACAAAACAAAGCAGAGAAATCCCAGGAATGTCGTTGACCAAAACAAAGGGGTGGGGGCAGGGATGGGTACGATAAAAGTTGTGTTCGAGGTCAGCTAAACGATATCTTTAGTATCTGAGTTAGGCTAGTAGGCTTTCATTCAATGAGTCAGTCGAAGATAGTACGCATGTAGGTAGCCTAGTAGATATGTTGGGAAACCCGGCTACATAATT
>CM065692.1:9747565-9752565 GCA_017654935.2 Phymorhynchus buccinoides
CACCATCTATCTATCTCACCATCTATCTATCTCACCATCTATCTATCTCACCATCTATCTATCTCACTATCTATCTATCTCACCATCTATCTATCTCACTATCTATCTATCTCCATCTATCTATCTATCACACCATCTATCTATCTGACTATCTATCTATCTCACCATCTATCTATCTCACTATCTATCTATCTATCTCACCATCTATCTATCTCACTATCTATCTATCTCACCATCTATCTATCTCACCATCTATCTATCTCACCATCTATCTATCTCACTATCTATCTATCTCACTATCTATCTATCACACCATCTATCTATCTCACTATCTATCTATCTCACCATCTATCTCGCAATCGATCTATATTCCCACGATAGCTTTTGAACGGAAGAACAACAACGTAGGAGGCTTACACTTTGCATACTGAAGATATCTAGGCCAAGGTCGAACATGAAGGCAATTAGGTCAAAGGTCAAGGTCACTGGAGCCGAAAATGCTGCCGCGTAGCTGCTTGATCTAGCGTTTTCACGCTCTCAGTTCTAGTTACAATACTGAACCCTGGGTGGGTCGTCCGGCGGAATTTGAGCCGCCCACATAATATAATACATGTCAAGATTAAGTTACCGGTAATCTTACGTGGCTTTGGACCAAAGTAGGACTGCGAGGCAAAGCGACCTAGAAGGACACCACAACTACAGTACAGTACTAACTAACTACATGTATATCATCATGGTCACGAGAACTTGATGACCGGTTTGAATGACCACCATTACGAATCCGCCGGAAACCGGCCTGCCTTAATTAAGATGGTGTAGGGATTTTTTTAATTTTATATATGTTTTATATGTTCAAAATAATGAACACCCGCTTGTTTCTTACTTTCTTTTCTACTTTATTTGCGGATTGCGGATATAGGCGGTTTCCCGCACGGACATTTTCGTAAATGTGCACAGAGCCTTATAGCTTAGGGTTATTATGTTATGGTCATTGTCGTGACTTGGGAAGAATGGAGCATTGAGAGCGAAAGCCAAAAACCACCAAAGAAACGTGAGATGGGAGGGGTGTGGTGGGGTAGGGTGTGCGCAGTTAAACTACGCCTTCGCCGAAATTATTCACCCCCTATTGGCCACTGCAACTAGGGTTATTAACGCCCTTGACAGTGAGAGTTAATCCCTTGCTGGTCGGTATCCAAAAGGGCATTCACTCTTGCAAAAGGCAGCCATTTAGTGGCCTCATATAGGGTTTTTGGCGAGAGTTACTCCCTTGTTTGGTCAGTATTCAAGCATCTACCAAGGGCATTCACTCTTGCGAAAGGCAGCCATTTAGTGGCCTCAAATAGGGGGGTTGGCGAGAGTTACTCCCTTGTTTGGTCAGTACTCAAGCATGTACCAAGGGCATTCACTCTTGCAAAAGGCAGCCATTTAGTGGCCTCAAATAGGGTATATTTTGGCGAGAGTTACTCCTTTGCTTGGTCAGTACTCAAGCATCTACCAAGGGCATTTACTCTTGCAAAAGGCAGCCATCTAGTGGCCTCAAATAGGGGTTTTGGCGAGAGTTGCCCCCTTGTTTGGTCAGTACTGACGCCAGACCTGTTTACCACCTACACAAGTCTTGAGTAGTCTGTCTGGATAGCTGAAATGTGTAGTTTTGGAGCAAAATGTGTAGTTTTATTCATTAAACCAACCAACAATGTTCACTGAAAACGAGTAATTACAGCATTGGCTTCAATTTTGAAGAGTAGCAGCGGTCCAAATTGAGTAGAATACTACTCGAAAAGAGTAGAGTAAACAGGTCTGGCAAGCATCTACCAAGGGCATTCATTCTTGCAAAAAAAGGTGGTCGTTGCAGTGGCCAATACGTGGGATAAGGAGAGAACAGGAGTGTAGGAGTAAGTAGTCTTGTTGTTGTTCGAGTGTCCAACCACTCCACCCAGCAGAAATCCAGCCAACAGCAGCCCTTCCCCCTTTGACACTAAACTAAAGGCAATCGGATTTGGATGGACTAACAGACTCTTGACACTGCCTTTAACTCCAACGGGCGTGGACAACACGATTAATAATTTACCCCATTCAACTCGCCACTGGCGTTTTCCGGGTAGCCTAGTTAATATAAGCTGGAAGTCAGTAGTATTAGTAGTAAGTAGTAGTAGTTGTAAGTAGTTGTAGTAGTAGTAAGTAGTAATGGTAGTAGTAGTAGTAGTAGTAGTAGTAGTAGTAGTAGTAGTAGTAGTAGTAGTAGTAGTAGTAGTATAGTAGTAGTAGTAGTAGTAGTAGTAGTAGTAGTAGTAGTAGTAGTAGTAGTAGTAGTAGTAGTATAGTAGTAGTAGTAGTAGCAGCAGCAGTAGTAGTAGTAGTAACATAGCAGTAGCAGCAGCATCAGCAGCAGTAGCAGTAGTAGTAGTAGTAGTAGTAGTAGTAGTAGTAGTAGTAGTAGTAGTAGTAGTAGTAGTAGTAGTAGTAGTAGTAGTAGTAGTAGTAGTAGTAGTAGTAGTAGTAGTAGTAGTAGTAGTAGTAGTAGTAGTAGTAGTAGTAGTAGTCGTAGTAAGTAGTAGTAGTAGTAGTAGTAGTAGTAGTAGTAGTAGTAGTAGTAGTAGTAGTAGTAGTAGTAGTAGTAGTAGTAGTAGTAGTAGTAGTAGTAGTAGTAGTAGTAGTAGTAGTAGTAGTAGTAGTAGTAGTAGTAGTAGTAGTAGTAGTAGTAGTAGTAGTAGTAGTAGTAGTAGTAGTAGTAGTAGTAGTAGTAGTAGTAGTAGTAGTAGTAGTAGTAGTAGTAGTAGTAGTAGTAGTAGTAGTAGTAGTAGTAGTAGTAGTAGTAGTAGTAGTAGTAGTAGTAGTAGTAGTAGTAGTAGTAGTAGTAGTAGTAGTAGTAGTAGTAGTAGTAGTAGTAGTAGTAGTAGTAGTAGTAGTAGTTGTTGCCGCGTGTTTGCTTGCTCAGATTCCAGAACAGCTAAGAAGTCACGCTCTGCCAGTTAAGTCTCCAGTGTAGTGACCATTGTGTCATCAGAAGTGACCGGCCGTTGAGAACGAGTAAATTAGTTTGGACACCTGTGTGATGCTGACAGGATGCTGACGTGGATATATATTGGGTTGTTGTGTTTTCGTGTGGGGGGGGGGGGGGGGGGGTGTAAAATGATCTGTCTGTCTGTCTGTCTGTCTGTCTGTCTGTCTCTCTCTCTCTCTCTCTCTCTCTCTCTCTCTCTCTCTCTCTCTCTCTCTCACACACACACACACACACTCATTATCACTCATACATGCACACATCTAAGCCTGATACCACACAGATATGTAACATGTACAGTAACCAAGACTTCCACCTACATCTCTGATATATCATGATTGCTTTTCCCCATGTGATTGTGTATGTCTATGTGCTGATACTGAATGTCTCAAATGTAATAATTCCACTGTGCTTTAAAAAGAATGATTAATACAAAATGTGTTTATCATAGTCAACCTAGGTATCAATCAACACGCGAATAGTCAAAACATTAATTCTATTAACGGTTATTCCATCGCCTCTGAAATCTAATTACACCTAAAACCAAAAATCATCAGTGTTGGTAAGAAAAGCTTCATTTGACCGTTTCATCAAATTCGGTCAATGGACAAAAAATACATTTCCCCTTAAAGACGCACTGACGCACCACGATTAAGTCCCTTGTTCTTTTCTGGGTAGCTGTGACCCACATATAAATGTCCCCAACTTCAAATTGAAGCTGCTCTTTAAAATGAAGTTTCGTTTTCAATTTGGGGACATTTGTATGGGAGTCAAACTTGGTCAAAACAAGATTTATTTCCAGTTATAAGAGGGAAAACACGTGAAACCCGTGGTTTTGACACGTGACCTGGTGGGTCTTTAACACAAACGGGGTTAATATTTCAGCCTATTCTAAAATAGCTCACGGTCAGAGTGTAGACTGAAGTAGTGTCAAACACACGTTTCACATAATACGTTGGGCATAGGGCCTACCGTTTCATTTATCCACCGAAAAGCCTACTCGCCAAATCAGTTTCTCCCATTACCCATTCCATCTACTCCGAGATAACAAGCGACTCAATCGGCTGTGAACAACCTCAAAGAAAAATGGCGAAAAAATATGGCGCCCGAAAATAGGTTTTTTGGGGGATGAACAGACGACATTTCAGGGGTAGTAGACAGTGTCAATGTCCTTCTTCAGTCGACCTTTAATAACGCAAACAGGTCGACTTACTTTGAACAGTACTTGGAGAATTTGTAGGGGATTGTTGTATTCGTATTGATATATACTAACTTGTACTGACGTGAACTTTACTATTAAAAGAGTGGGGGGGAAGAAAAACACTCAACCCCAAGTGCGTGTAATTATATCAGTCATGCCGCGTTCTTCTGCATAGAAGGAAGAAATAACTATGTATGCTTCTCAGTCGTTTCTGACCATGGCTGCCAGATAGCAGAGGGGGGAGGCTATTCCGGCGGGCTGGGCTAGAATTTGTTTATAGTGGAGATGCCTTGCCTGGGGTACATCCCCACTTTCTCGGCCAAAGGGATTGGAGGGCTGCTTGGGCTGGGTAAGGTTGTTGTTGCCTGTCTGTCGTTTCCGACAATGACTGCCAGATAGTAGAGGGGGGCAGATACTATTCTGGCGGGCTGGGGCGAGAATTTGTTTATAGTGGAGATGCCTTGCCTAGGGTATATCCCCACTCTCTCGGCCAAAAGGGATTTGAGGACGAGAGTTGGCGTTGGGGAAGGTCCCCAAAGGCCAACCAATCCCTTTGGCTGCAACACCAGAGCCGGTGCAAGGGCCCCCTCGTTCGAGAGTCATAGTCTTCCACGAAAGACTAAGCTGTAGCATGATATTCCAATACTGTAGAATACCATTTATAGTACAGCTCTCATTTACTATTGGCCTAATGTTAACCAGTGATAAAAGCCATTTGATAAAAGGGCCAACAAACAAACGCCAAGGTCTGAATAAAAAAATAAATTATAAATTATTTATGTCCTGTCTGACGATGGCTTG
>CM065692.1:9762565-9777565 GCA_017654935.2 Phymorhynchus buccinoides
TCACTGGTCTCCCCGCTGCGTACAGCCGACGCATTCCGATTAGGGAGGAGCTCAAAGGAGAAACGTTATTTGGAAGATTTTGTTTTTAATAAAGGCAGGAGAACGGGCCGATAAGTCAGAAAGATAGTAGATGATAGAAAGAAAAGGGAAAAGGCAGAGTCAAAGAGGGTGGCAGATTATTGGAAGTTACAAGCACAGAACGTCCAGAAGGTGGGGGAACTATTTTTCACGAAAGAACCCCCCGGTATCCCCACGAGGAGATTTCTTAATCAGTAATACGCACATTAGCCCCCCCCCCCCCCCCCCCCCCACCCCACAACTCCCTTTCCCTACAAATGTTACCTGTTTCGCTCCAGTTATGTTATTCGCATTCCAACTTTGTTGATGAGGTCTTGCCCTGAACTCGCGTGCCAAATGGCCAATCCCATTTTGTTTCTTCTTCTTCTTCTTCTTTCCATTCCCCAATCAAGCGGAGCGATCAGTTTGTTTTATCAACGAGCCGATCCTTCTTTCCCACCCCAGGCCATATATCTATATTGCTTTATCGGTACATAACAAGGCTGTTCTGGCTTTGTTTGACCTATACTACAACAGTCTTCCTGGACTGGATCTGGTGATTGGTCTCATTTCAGCCATGACCTTGCGTGGGTGTGGAGATTGGGTAGGGTTTTCTTCTACTTCTACTTCTTCGATCGCTCAGACAGTTTCCTGTCAATTATGAGCGGAGATGCGTCATGCTGCCGTTATGCGCCTAACTAAGAAATAGTTAGCCACAGCAAGTCCGACTTCGGCTGGAGGAGGAAATGTTTTTTGAAAGCATTTCGTGAAAAAAGGGCAGGAGAATGGACCGGTAAGGCAGAAAGATAGTAGATGACAGTAAGCAAAGGGAAAAGGCAGAGTCAAAGAGAGTGACAGATTAGAGGAAGCTACAAGCACAGAAATTCCAGAAGATGGGGGAACTATTTATACACAAAAAAACCGGTATCCCCACGGGGTGTAGGGTTTTCAACACACACAATAATTACGTTCTAAAACGTTTTCAGTTTTTCTAACTTTCATGACCACGTCCCCGCTTTCTTATAAACTATCTGTTCTCAACCTAGTTTAGGCTCTTCGTCAATACAACAAACAACTACACGACAAGCGTAAAGTGACGTTATTTCATTCACAAGAGACAAAACATAACTACTGGATATTTCGGCGAATGCGCCTTTATCAACACAGACAAACAAGAAAACAGCAAACAGCAGATATAACAGCAAAAGGAGCGAAAAGCAGGCAACAAAAGGAGCACAAAAAACAACAAGATCAAAACAACGATATACTTCCCCTCTACAGTCCAATGCGTAAATGATACAACCAAGTTGAAACCACACAGAAAAAAAGTGGTTTTTTTAATATACTCTTTTTTATACTGGTTTTCATAAGGATATCAGGAGCCAGAATGGTCAACATACTGACCGTGGGCCCTGAAGACAAGAAGAAGAAGTGACGCAGAAATTGGCATTGCTTTAATTGCGAAAGTAATGCTGTCCACGCCTATTGGAAGCTTACTGTAGATGTTTTGCTTTGTGTGTTGTTACAATTGTTTTTTAAGCTTGCATATATTTTTTGGAATTGGTTCAATTTTTGCATGTTGTCTAAAATCAGTTCGAGTGAAAAGACATTAAATTAAAGATCCATTCATTCATACCACAGAGCAAGGCATGCACTTGTGAACACAAATCAGGGAAAAGGGAAAACAAACCTTAAAATAAAAAAAATAAAAATGAGATGAGAGAGGTTGGGGACAGTGAGTACGCTATCATAAATGGCAGAAGTTGGAAACAAGGGTCAGTTGGGTGTGAAGTAGGGGGTGGGGAGAGGGGGGGGGGGTTAGATTGTTGGGTGAAGGGTTTAGATTGTACACATTTTACGGCAATCTTCAGTACATAAATCACCTGCCCGCCTAATGTGTACATCCCCCAATCTCAAAGTCTGCTTCTGTCAGTTTTATGAACATAATCTTCGGCTGATCCTAACCCTATGTGTACATGTGTACCCCTAACCCCTCTTCCCTCCCACTCTCCCTTCTATTCCCTCTCTCATTATTTTCCTATCGGCATCTTCTTTACAGCCGCTATAATGAGAACTTTCCGCATTCCGGGACCCGTCACTTTGTTATATTCACAATCCGTGTGTCTTAGTGGCCGAGCGGAGGTCGACCCCATTTTATTCTTCCAACTTACCCACCCATTTTGGGGTATTTCCTACATCGATCCCCCCCCCCCCCTCCCCCCGCTCCCAACCTCCTATCCCGACACCCCTTTCTTTCCTTAGCTGAGTAATGGCATTTCCGTTAATCACTTTAACCCTTTCACCGCCAGCCATATTTCAGCCAAAAATGTCCATTAAATTTACCTGGGTAGAGAACAAAAATCCATCTATCTGCAGTAGTGGGGATTCTTCTGTGACATAGGGGAAGACGGGGTAAAAAGCGCATGGGCGGGTAAGAAGCCCACCCCAATTATCTCATGAAATGAAGCAAATTTCAGTCTCATTTTGCCCATGAGACGAGTGTTAGTGTCTAGCATTCGTCTCATGGGCAAATTTTTGACTGAAATTGTCTTTATTTCATGAGATAATTGGGGTGGGCTTCTTACCCACCCATGCGCTTTTTACCCCGTCTTCCCCTAAAGGTCTATCCTTACTTTCCAAAACTAAGACAATAGAGTCTTTGGATAATAGACCCCAATTGATGCCTTTTAGTGACATAGGTGTTAAAGACCCCCCACGTCACGTGTCACATTCCCTCTTATGCTAGGAAGATTTCTTAAGATTTCTTACCAGCTATAGGGGAAGACGGGGTAAAAGGCGCATGGGCGGGTAAGAAGCCCACCCCAATTATCTCATGAAATAAAGAAAATTTCAGTCAAATTTGCCCATGAGACGAATGCTAGACATTAACGCTCGTCTCATGGGCAAAATGAGACTGACATTTGCTTCATTTCATGAGATAATTGGGGTGGGCTTCTTACCCGCCCATGCGCTTTTTACCCCGTCTTCCCCTAAGAGGGAAAACACGTGAAAACCGTGATTTTGACACGTGACGTGGTGGGTCTTTAAATCACTGTGGCGGTGAAAGGGTTAATACCTATTCTGACCGACTTGGGACCCGATTACTAAGTAAGCCTAGCAGTGCAACTTCACAGCACACAGCACGTGTGATGCTATTTCTAATACTACTAGTTTGGATAATACAATTATTGGCAAATCGGAAAAAGCTGTCGGTCTATAATTATAACTCATTAAAAAAACAAATGTTGCTGAGTGCCAGGCCGTGACACTACCCACAATTCTTCGCTGGATACCACACTCTGTCCCTCCACCCCAATGCACGGAGGCAAAGGACAATAAAGTAGAAGTAAAGGAATGGGGTTGTTTTGCATTTTCTTTTGGCAGAGGCTCGGGGTATGGGCCCGTATCTCACATTCTCCAGGCTACGGGTACGGCGCTCAATCACGGGACGCATAAATTGTGCGCAAATGTCTTCAAAAACTACTAACATTAACTCTGACATGTTCCTAACCCTATCCCTAACCCTATTCATTACCAAGATGCGTTAGATAGGGGAAGACGGGGTAAAAAGCGCATGGGCGGGTAAGAAGCCCACCCCAATTATCTCATGAAATGAAGCACATTTCAGTCTCATTTTGCCCATGAGACGAGCGTTAATGTCTAGCATTCGTCTCAGGGGCAAATTTGACGGAAATTTTCTTTATTTCATGAGATAATTGGGGTGGGCTTCTTACACGCCCATGCGCTTTTTACCCCGTCTTCCCCTATACGAAATAAGAAAAATGCATTTTGTTGACGAAAAATTCAACTAGGAAGAGTTACTATCCCTGAACATGGTCTGAGTGTTGCAAGAATGACGTACCCGTAGCCACTGTGGGTTTGTTTTCTACAGTAGCAAAACCATACCATTGCAAAAAAAGGTTGACGGTGAAATTGATGCAAATGAGACTTGAAGATATAGGGGAAGACGGGGTAAAAAGCGCATGGGCGGGTAAGAAGCCCACCCCAATTATCTCATGAAATAAAGAAAATTTCAGTCAAATTTGCCCATGAGACGAATGCTAGACATTAACGCTCGTCTCATGGGCAAAATGAGACTGAAATTTGCTTCATTTCATGAGATAATTGGGGTGGGCTTCTTACCCGCCCATGCGCTTTTTACCCCGTCTTCCCCTACCAGACATTTTGTTTTAAAACAGGGGAACAGGCATTGCTTTGTTGGATTGAATGAAGACGTAAGCAGGTAAGGTATGTGCGTGTGTGTGCATGTGTGTGCGTAGGTTGTAAAAATAAAACTAAGCCTAAAGAGGATCGAATGTGTTGATGCCTTCAGATCAGGGCTCCCAGGGACCCCCATTTGGGGGTCTATGAAGTACTAAAATCCTAAAGAACCCTCTAAAAGAATGTGCAGTGTCCCAGGTACGCAGTAGAACAAATCTTTTTAGGATTCACAATGCCACTAGGACCCTCTATCCCGCCTCTAGGACCCTCTATACTGTAAGTGAAGGAGGCCCTGGGACCCCTTGTTTTGCGGGACAATTGGGAGCCCGGGCCTTGTAAGTAACTATACAATTTGTCAACTTATAAGACTAGTTGATGTTTGCGATTTAATTTTCAATCCAACATAAGCTTTGCCTTTCCTTTTTTTTAACCCTTTCACTGCCAATGTCGCATTTTTGCATCACAATGATTTAACACCCATGTCATTAAAACCCTTGAAATCAGGGTCTATTATTCAATGATATTGTGTTCCTAAATTTGAGCAGTAAGTGTTGACCGCATTCCAAATGTGTCACAAAGAAATCCCACAATATTGCAGATGAAATATTTTCTGTAGCCAAGTAAGCTTAATGGAAAATATTTAGCTCAAAGATGGCTGGCGGTGAAAGGGTTAAACGCACGAAGCAGGTTGCCTTATTAGAGAGACCTCAATGTTGTTACATACCCTCTACATTATTTTAACCCTTTCACCGCCAGCCATTTTTCAGCCAAAAAATACCATTAAACTTAACTGGGTAGAGTATTTTTTTATCTGCAATATTGGGAATTCCTCTGTGACATGTATAACATCAGGCCTATCCGTACCTCCCAAAATTAAGAAAATAGGGTCTTCAGATAACAGGCCCTGATTTGATGCCTGTTAGTGACATGGGTGTTAAACCATTGTGGTGCATGAATGCGACATTGGCGGTGAAAGGGTTAAAGTCTGCTATTGTCTAATACGCTATTAACCCTTTCACCGCCAAATCACATTTTAGCACCACAGTGATTTAACACCTATGTCACTAAAAGGCATCAAATTGGGGTCTATTATCCAAAGACCCTGTTGTCTTAGATTTGGGAAGTAAGGGTAGACCTTGTTTTATATATGTCACAGAAGAATCCCCGATACTGCAGATGGATTTTGTTCTCTACCCAGGTAAACTTAATGGACATTTGTGGCTGAAATATGGCTGGCGGTGGAAGGGTTAAAAGAAATCTCACTCAATATATTCTATTATCGCTTAAAGTATGTAGGGTATACATACACACAACACAAACTCTATGTACCCCGCAATTCAAATTTTATGAAGAGGTTTTATTCGAAGCTGCATGAGATCATAGTATTGAGCTACATTATAATAATAATATATTCTGAATGCTGACAGCCCTATGCTATCATTAGATATGCACACCGCATGGGGTAAACGGATGAAGCGCTCTCTCTGTCAATGCTTGAACACTTGGGGGAGAAAGAGAATTTTAAGGTGGGGTTTTGCACTAACTGATTCGTTGTGAGAGAGATAGAGGGGAGGGGAGAGAGGGGGAGAGAGAGAGAGAGAGAGAGAGAGAGAGAGAGAGAGAGAGAGAGAGAGAGAGAGAGAGAGAGAGAGAGAGAGAGAGAGAGAGAGAGAGAGAGAGAGAAAGAGAGAGACAGAGAGAAAGAGAGAGAGAGAGAGAGAGAGAGAGAGAGAGAGAGAGAGAGAGAGAGAGAGAGAGATAGAGAGATAGATGGTGTATGTGTATGTGCGCGCGCGCGCGTGTATCTGTCTGTACGTCTGTCTGTCTGTCAGTGTCTGTTTGTCTAGATGTTAGGGCGTGCATGCGCGTCACAGACATTAAATGTAAGACCCATACGGAGGGATATAGACTTTTCAGAAAACAGAGAATGAGAATACTAGTACAATTATGCAGGCATGAGATCAGCTGGACGACAAATTATAGTACACTACTAAAACATGAAGAGAAAGCAACAGGCAAAACTAAAATCAAACAAACAAGAATGTAAACAAACAATCCAGTGATACACAAACGCATACATACATGTGTACTTACATACTCAGAGATACAAATGCACAGATCATATGTGCATGCAAGAACTGTACAAAGATATAACATAAGTATAAACGCAGAGTGATAGATGTATAATATCTACATACATCAGCGCACGTGCACGTGCAAACACACACACAGACACACAGTCACATATATAGAACAATTCAGTGCAAACTCTCTCTCTCACACACACGCACACACATACACACACACGCACACACACACACACGCACGCACGCACACACACACGCACGCACGCACACGCACACACGCACACACGCACGCACACGCACACGCACACGCACACACACACACACACACTGACACACACACACACAGACACACACACACAGACAGACAGAGGCAGACAGACGGACAAAGACACAGACCGAGAGAGAAGAGAGTCAGATAAACAGACAGAAAGATACAGAGAGAGAGAGAGAGAGAGAGAGAGAGAGAGAGAGAGAGAGAGAGAGAGAGAGAGAGAGAGAGAGAGAGAGAGAGAGAGGGGTGGAGAGAGAGAGAGGGAGAGAGAGAGAGGGAGAGGGGGGAGAGAGAGAAACAGAGAGAGACAGAGAGAGAGAAAGAGAGAGAGAGAGAGAGAGAGAGAGAGAGAGAGAGAGAGAGAGAGAGAGAGAGAGAGAGAGAGAGAGAGAGAGAGAGAGAGAGAGAGAGAGAGAGAGACAGACAGACAGACAAGAGTCAGACAAAGAAGAGACACAGAGACAGGGACATACGTACAGACATACAGAGGCAGAGACGTAGACATTCTACACAAAGAGTGGAGACAAAAAAGGTCACTGACCTCTCCCGGGCTCCACATGGCCTGGGCCTGGTGTGCCGAGGAGGACGAGGCCTTGTTCCGGTGACGCCATCTTCGCGGCAGCAGGCGGTGCGAGGGTGAGGATGTGCCGCCAGCCACCTTGCCCTTGTGCATAGCTGTCCGGGAGGCACAAACAGAAGGGGGGGTAGAAACAGCAGCGGCAGTGTTAGTCATCATGCCACTACCAGGGTAAGAAAGCCCCAGAGAATTGTGGCTCAAAAACCCAAAGTCGTCACCGTCTTCGTCGTCGCTGTAGCAACTACCGGACACATGCTCGGTCGTTGTAGCGTCGTCGTCATCATCATCGTTGTCCAGTCTGAGGTCCGAGAGGGATTTGCTCCTCAGTCTCAGTCTGTGAGGGTGGGGGAGAAGGTTCGTGTCTTTAACAGTAGAGGCGGTGCCGCCAAATGTGTGACTGAGGTGCTTGTGTTGAGCCAGGTTGTTGTGGATGTTCAGAATCCCCGAGGGGCGGGAAGGTTCTGGGGCGGTTGAAGCCCTGCTCCTACTCTTCCTACTACTACTCCTACTACACGAGTCACTCGCGAAGAGAGCGGCGGACATTCTACTTCTAGTTGTACTACAAGATTCTTGGGCAGCGATAGGGTGTGTGGATGTTCCGCTCCTACCAGACTCACCACTACCGTCAGCCTGGAGGTGCGTGTTGCTGTTAACGATGGTGGAAGCCCTGGTACTGCCCGCGTCGCTGGGAGCCAGGTCCGAGCTGAGCACACTGCTGGCACCGTCCTGCCTGGAGGCGATGCTGCTGCGGCAGCTGCTGCTGGCGTTAGACCTGGGCGTGGAGTTGCCGCTGCCGCTGCCTCCGCCTTGCCCCCCGCTGTTCTTCAGGATGGACTTGGTGGGTAACTCACCCGCGGTGACCTCCCTCACCGTCTGCAGGCTGCTCTTCTTGCGCGTCAACGACCCCCGGTGATGGTGGCCTCTGTCCGCCGCGCGAGAGGCCGCGTGCGGGGAGTGAGCCCCCAGCCTCTCCAGGGCCGCGCTCTTGCTCTTCTTGGAGGCCCGGTCTAAAGGGAAGGTGCCGGAGCCCAGACTCTTGACGGAGCTGCTGCCGTTGCTGTTGTAGCCGCTGCTGCCTGTGCCTTCGCCCCCGCCGTTGTGGTGGTGGTGGTGGGATGAGGAGTAGTAGTTGCTGTCGTCGCTGTAGTAGTAGCGGTAGTTGCCACTGTCGGAGAGCGAAGAGCCGCACGACTCCTGCTCCCACTGCCGGCTGCTGACGCTGTCCCGCTCCTCGCTGACGCACACGCTGGCTCTGCTGGCGGCACCGGGCACGTAGCTGTAATCCAGGGTCACGTACTCCGACTCCAGCAGGTCCTCCTCCTGGGAATCCACACGAGGCAGGCAGTGCACCTCCACGGATGAGGAGGAGGAGGAGGAGGCAGAAGGCGCCACGTCCTCCGCGCTCCTGCTGGGACGCACAGGACCGAGGTCCGCCTTCGGCTGATCCGGCTCGTGGGAGACGGTTCTCCTCAAGGCGGCCTTGTCCCTGAAGAGGCCCCCTGAAGGCCTCTCGGGCGCGCTGGAGTAGGACAGGGAGCAGGGGTCCGAGGACGGGGACTCCACGGTGCTGAGGGAGCTGGGGGGGCCTTCCTCCTCATGTTCGCTGTGCTGGAGAGAACGGCTGTGGGAGGACACCACCCTGCGGGAGTGGTGGTGGTGGTGGTGGCCCAGCAGGGAGCTGACGCTGACCGTGGCGGGACTCCACTCGTCCAGGTTGGTCAGTGACGTGTACAGTCTCCGTGACGTCACGGGTGAGGTTACCGCGGTCGACACATCCTGGCTGGACCCGCTACTAGTGCTGGGTCGGCTTCTGTGGTCGGCTTGAGCTCCGTGGTGGTGGTGGTGAGAGGGGCTGTAGAAATAGCCGTTGGTGTGGGCGAAACCCGAACGTTGCTGCTGGTGTTGTTGGGGGCTGGCAGCGAACCCCAAGGGGTTGTCGGGTCTGGTGGAGGAGTGGTGAGGGGAGGAGGAGGGGGAGGGTGAGGAGGAGGAGGAGGAGAGTGGGGCATGTCTGGAGGGGCGGGATGTGGCGGGGTGCATAGCCAGGGTAGTCAGCAGCACCATTCCGTTCCTGCCTCCAGTGGCCTGCCTCCTCGCCCACCACCAACACCCTCGGCTCTTGCCTAGTAGTAGATCCCCTGGGGTTGTAATATAACCCTACTTCTGAAACGTGGACCTCTGTCTGCTAGCACTTCCAAGTCCAAGTGATGACGGAACTACGAACATTAACAGTTTTTTATATCAGTAAAGTCACTACTGAAAGTCCCGGGATATTTATTCACCCAAGCCACTACTGTTGTGAAAGGTGACAGTTGCTTTGAGAGAAAAACTCAAGACCTTTTGGTCAAAGAGGTATTCTTATTAATTAAAGTGAAAGCGTTGTGAATAGGACGCATTCTAAAAATGTAATTAAGAATCCGATGTAGTCAACAGAATAGAAACCCTGAAAAAAGAACAGGAGATTTAAACAAAGATATTGTATTAAAAGCTTTGTGGTCACACGATTTTATGTCCTGGTAGGTAGTCTACCATAACGTGTGGATTTTGTTCTTAAAGATACACTGACGCACCACCATTAAGTCCCTTGGGGTTTTTTCTGGGTAACTCTGACCCACATACAGATCTCCCCAACTTCAAATAGAGGCTGCTCTTTAAAATGATGTTTCGGTTTGAATTAGGGGGCATTTATATGGGAATCAGACTTGGTCAAAACAAGATTTATTTCCAGCTATAAGAGGGGAAACACGTGAAACCCGTGATTTTGACACGTGATCTGGTGGGTCTTTAATGTTCGTGAAATAGGAGATCGCGTCGCTGAGCTTTTCGAAGCGACAACATGCCGCGGTGACAGTTTTAAACGACAAAATGTGGTAACATTTTGTCCACCAGGAACTAACTACTGCCTGTTGATATGGTTATCACGGCTGTAATCTGACCGATGACATAAACTGCGACTCCACCTGCCGACGTCATTGTTATACAGACCTGAGATTTATCATTATTAAAGGTGGAAGGCCTTTCACCCTGTTACACACACACTGACACGCGCGCGCGCACACGCACACACACACACACTGACACGCACTCACACACACACACACACACACACACACACACACACACACACACACACACACACACACACTTATTAATGCTTTTTTTGTTTCTTTGGGTTTTTTTCACGTTTATTTTCTACTTTAATTTGTGTCATAGATGGCTTGAAGTAAAAAAAAAAAAAGCAAACCATTATTGCTTATTTAATGTTCCACTTGAAAATAAAATGTTTGACTTTGACTTTGACATACGCACACATACACACAGTACACACACTGACACGCGCACACACATACACGCACACACACACACATACACATACACACACACACACACACACACACACACACACACACACACACACACTTGTAAGGCTTTCACTTGTGTACACACAGTGGTGTTATCAACTCGTCAGAAAACTGTTATCACTATTACTACTAGGAAAACGATGAGGCTGAAACTGGTCTTCAATAATATCAGAACTTTGTAAACGGGCAGTGTGTAGTATGACTGTGTGTGTGTGTGTGTGTGTGTGTGTGTGTGAGAGAGAGAGAGAGAGAGAGAGAGAGAGAGAGAGAGAGAGAGAGAGAGAGAGAGGGGGGGGGGGGAGGGGAGAGAGAGAGAGAGAGAGAGAGAGAGAGAGAGAGAGAGAGAGAGAGAGAGAGAGAGAGAGAGAGAGAGAGAGAGAGAGAGAGAGAGAGAGAGAGGCTGGAGATTTCAATTGCTACATTGTGACACACAACAACTTAGGAACTGGAGACACGTTTACTTTGCACTGATGGGTTGAGAAGATGGACAGGGGGAGAAGGGGGTGGGGTGGAGTGGTGGTGGGGAAGTGATGGGCACACACACAGGTGTTGCTACCCCCCTCTCTCTCTCTGTTCTGCCCAAGGCACTCCGTTCTGCCTGACTGATCTCGGAGTTCCAACCCTACACACACACAGGTGTGCAGTTCATTTACTTTAACTCCGCACTTTCTTTTTTTTCAGTTTTACAAACTTATTACGTCGTTCCCTGGACTAACAAAATGGCCTTGGAAAATGCGTCAGAATTTCAATGTTAACATTGAGCGAATTCTCTTCAAATTTAACATTCTTCTTTCTTTCACGATCAGGGGACACATTTAAATCTTATCCCTCTTCGTAGTGTCAGCTAACGGCTTCTTCTACGAAATCCTCAGTTTTAATAGGCTTAAATGGATGGATCCTGCGAAACTCTCTTCAAATTTAACATTCTTCCTTCTTTCACGAACAATGGACACATTTAAAACCTTATCCCTCTTTATATTAGTGTCAGCTAACGGCTTCTTCTACGAAATCCTCAGTAGGCCTAAATGGATCCTGCGAAACTTGTACGAGCTATGCATGAATTATAATATAGCATTGCACAAACTGACTACTACAAAACCATTGTTGAGATAAGCATGCTGTGGACATAACACATTACTAACATTACGTAGAATTAACCGAATTCACATGATCTGGCACAGCCAGAAAGCACTCCCAAGAAAGATAAACACCACTCCACGAGGATCAAGCAGATCCTGATTTGTTGACAGTTTGAGTTTTCACACACACACACACACACTCTCTCTTCTTCGGCGATGACAAGCCTTCAGTAAAGAATCCGATGTGGTGTATTCTCCATTCCGTCCGGTGTGGAACATTCAACAGGTGGTAGGTGATAATCCTCAGCGAATGGCTAAACAAAGGTAAACAGGTAAATAAACCGAAGCTCGTTCTTCGATGCTGCAGTCCACGACGAACATAGTACTATCGCCGTGGATGGAGTGGGTAAAGTCGACCGTAGTGATGATACGAGCGACAACGGCAACAGGTGGTTCTGAAGTTTTCACGATGCAGGTAACTTACTACATTACAACTATGACCTACTTACTACTGCGACCAGTCACTGTCCCCACTTTCCATACAACGCACACTACCAGAATACGATTGGGGGGGTGGGGGTGGGGGGGGGGGGGGGGGGGCTTTCTGCTACTACAGGCTATACAACCAAGCCCCCTTTATTTACCAACAGTTTACCAATCGTCTGCTTTTAGGCCTAGTTCCCTCCTGTCACCAGTGTGTAGTGGTAGTAGTGATGGGTCACTGGAATAACGTGACACCCACCTACCCCATGTGAATTAACCTACAGGACGAAACTCGGTCACTGAAGGGAGGAAGTCAACTCGAGAAAGCACAAAACATTGTTGTAGTACGGGTACACAAAAAGTTTACACCGGCGCTGTTCCCTCCCTAACCCAGCGACTGACTTAACTTGAGTACACACACATAAAACACGACAGGTTCTATTCCACACGCGTCTGTCCCGTTTCCGTCCAAACAGACACACACACACACACACACGTATACTTGTGAAAGGGAGTCCCTGACCGTGAAAGTGGGCGGGGCTACCTTTCGTTTCTCGCCTCAACGATTGGTTCCCGTTTCCCGCGAGCTGTCCTTTGACGGACATTGCGAAACCTAGTATAGGTATAGACCCTACTAGCTAACTACCTTTTGTCCCATAGACAAAAAACACATGACCGTTTCACTTTGGCAGAGTGTCGGGTTTTCTGTGCGGAGATGTTTGCACGAAGGATCAAGAATTAAAAGAGAAAAGAGAGAGAGAGAGAGAGAGAGAGAGAGAGAGAGAGAGAGAGAGGACATGTTGATTTTTTCGCTTCGGTCACTGAAGAGTCGCCCAGCCAGTAGCCAGATTGGAGCAGTTTTCGATGTTGATTTACCTGACGTTGACCAAAGCATAGCGAGCGGCCTCCGGTTGAGTGGCCGTAGCACTTAGCAGCTGATCGAGGGGTCAGTGGTCTGTGAGGGCCTGTCTGGCACTAGGGCCTACTGGGCAGCGTCAGCTGGTCGACAGGATTCCAGACTGCAGACGGAACCGTGATTGGGCTCTCCTTATTTTTGCTGCTTGTCGATCGATTGTCTTCCAAAATCAATTGTTTCAAACTCCATTGATGTTATAATAATAATAATGGGTTAAGAACACTGTAGGGTCACTCCAGTTCAAACTTCTCCCTTTATTTCCAAGCAGTAACCGAATGTCATGAAGCACTATATGGATCGATCCTTCTTTTTTTCAGTCTTTTTTGTTTGTGTTGTTGGATGGTGCCAGAATGATCTTGTGTTGAGAACTATGTAGGTGTTTTTTAATTGTTGTTGTTGTTGTAAAGAACTCTTGTTTCTGTCACGCGTGTTGCAAACTATGTTGGTTATATTTGTGTGAAGACTTAGTTGATATTATATTACGTGTGTTGAGAGCTTGGTTGATGCAATTTGAACAAAGTTTGGGCAATTTTTTCTTCCCTTTTTAGAGAAGTTCCAGCCTGAGGATCAGCTCCTATGTACCTCTTTTATTTCGGCTATCGTGTAATCTACACCAGTGGCGGATCTGAGGGGGTTTCCAGGGATTCCGACCCCCCCCCCCTTTGCTCCAAGCATTTACCTTATGAAGGTAAAAAGTAAGAAAATGGCTAAATTTTTGCTTTAATAATTACTAAATTGCACACTTTTCCGGGAGTCCCAAAGTACCACCATACCTTAACCCAGGGCTTTTGCAGCTCCCTGGACCCCCCGCGGACCCCCCCCCCCCCTTACGAATCATTTGGTCCGCCCATGTACAGTGTAGCCCTATTTATGTGTAAGGACTAGGGAATGGTAGGCTAAGGACAGGGGTGGGTGGGTGGGGTGGGGTAATTATGAAAGAGAGAGAGAGAGAGAGAGAGAGAGAGAGAGAGAGAGAGAGAGAGAGAGAGAGAGAGAGAGAGTATGTAGTACTACATATATGCGTGTGTGTATGTCTGTGTGTGTGAACGTGAGTGCGCGCGCGTCTACGCCTATGTAGGTAGTGTCTATTGGTCCGTGCACACGTTTCGAAGATGTCATTCGTTGTCCTATATACAGCAAATAAAAGCAAACATTGAAAAGCGAACTACTAAATTTACTTAATTAAGGCAGTCAGTTCTTGTTTCTGTCCATCTGAATATTCATACGTCACATTATGATTTGTCTTGTCACAACACAGATCAACATAATTATTTAATCTCATTTGGAATGACATGAATAGGCTACAATTTCAACATAGCACACGCGCACACGCACACACACACACACACACACACACACACACACACACACACACACACACACACACACACACACACACACACACACACACACACACACACACACACACACACTTCAATTCAATTCAATCATTTTATTGTCTTCACAAAAAGCAAAGAAATTCGCTGCCTGGCATGCACATTTTATAAATAATAAGACACGACACAAGTAATGTTTAGGAAGACAACTTAAATGAGACAACCAAAATTTTAAAACACACACACACACACACACACACACACACACACACACACACACACACACACACACACACACACACACACACACACACACACACACACACACCTTTGGGCTATCAGTTAGAATAAAATTAATGAGAGCATAGAATTAGAAATAAATTAACAAGTGAGCTAAAATAATTTATGACAAGTATAATTGAGTATTAATTCAGAAATAATAAGTAAAAGAAACTAACAAAATCTCCAGGCTTGCTAAAATAACTAATAAAATACAGGTTCTTAAAACTATTATTAAAAGCAATAAACCAACCATAAAATATAGAATCGACCGTAAAGGATGCTATCACAGAAGATGTTAATCAACTGTCTTAAAAATGAAATCACAACA
>CM065692.1:9802565-9805065 GCA_017654935.2 Phymorhynchus buccinoides
TTTTTTTAGACGGAAGTGTTTCATGTGAATCTCGTCACAATCGCATCGCATGGAGATCGGATCGTGTGTAGTGTAGCAGGTAAAAACGTCCAAGTTTGAGTTTGAGTTTCTATCTACATTTAGCCATTTCTATTTTATTCACATAGACACAGACTCCTTTATGGTCTGCAGTACTCCAGAAGAAAACCGTCTCTAAATCGCCTAGAAAACGAGATTTTTCATTTTTCTTAAAGATCCACCAGATCACGTGTCAAAATCACGGGTTTCACGTGTTTTCCCTCTTATAACTGGAAAGAAATCTTGTTTTGACCAAGTCTGACTCCCATATAAATGGCCCCAAATTCAAACCGAAACATCAGTTTAAAGAGCAGCCTCAATTTCAAGTTGGGGAAATTTGGATGTGGGTCACAGCTACCCAGAAAAAAAAAAAGGGACTTAATCGTGGTGCGTCACTGGGTCTTTAAAGACCCACTGACCCGGCTGGATAAAGTCCCTTGTTTTTTCTCTGGGTCGGTGTGACCCACATACAGTCTGCCCCCCATACACGATCGAGGCTGCTCTTTAAAAGTGATGTCTCGTTTTCGAGCATGGGTGAAATATGCATGGTAATC
The DNA here is from genome assembly GCA_017654935.2 of Phymorhynchus buccinoides. NCBI lineage: Eukaryota > Metazoa > Mollusca > Gastropoda > Neogastropoda > Raphitomidae > Phymorhynchus > Phymorhynchus buccinoides. The sequence continues at coordinate 9,803,177 of CM065692.1, forward strand.
ACACCTGGTCAAAATAAAATTTCTTACCAGCGAGAGAGGGAAACCCGTGAAACCCGTGATTTTCACTCATGTATCTGGTGGGTCTTTAATTATTTGAGACGGCTAAAACATTCCAACTAGTATTGATAGCATGACGTTTAAGAAATATTATAGTTAAAAAAATCGCCACTTATATCCTGATCTACGTGAAGATATAACCGTTTAAAGATAGAATTTCACGTAAAGTATGTCTGTAAACGGATATATCGTTGTATTGATCAGGATATAAGCGGCGATTTTGTTTACTAGAATACTTGGTTAAAACGATTTTTTTAAATATTGAGAATCACATAGTAAAGCAGCAACATAAACAAATGAGAACGAGCACAACAAGCTTGAAGCTTATACAAGGCGCTCAAACACAAGTAGATTATACAATATTGGCTGCCTGCTACAAGTAATAAGAGACTGGAACAGAACATGATCATGAAAATGTTTTCATACAAAATGTGCATGAACAAGCAAGCAACAACAAGAACAACAACAACAACGGAATTGAAATAGAATACTTCTTAAACATCATTCTATCAATACCAGTTTGAATTTTTTTTAGCCGTCTCAATAGGCGATTTAGAGACGGTGTCCTTCTGGACTACAGTGGAATTCCATCATTTTCGGACACAAAGATATTTACGAGGACCCTCTAAACAGTCCTTCTTCTTAGTTTGTGACCTCTTCACGTCCACTAAAATCGCACGACTGTACGATACGATTCGATCACGTGGTCTCCAGGAACAAATGTGATTGGCGCATCAAGACCACAAGATCGAATCGTATCGTACAGTCGTGCGATTTTAATGGACGTGTGGCAGGCCTTTAAATTAAAAGAACATGGTGATACGACGAGTAAGCTTACACTCATGTTTTTGTTGAAAAAGTGGGTTTTTTTAATTTATAAGAAGCGGTGTGCTTGTGTGTGTGTGTGGGTGTGGGGGGGGGGGGGGGGGGGGGGGGGGGGGGGGGGGGGGGGGGGGGGGGGGGGGGGGGGCGGCGCGCGTGCGCGCGCATGCATGCATGTGTGTGTTTGAAGCCACAGACAAGATTTAAATATACAAATATTTTAAACAAATATTGATTATTCCATTGATTGGAACGCATGTTAATTAATCAACTACAAAAAGAATGTCGCCCCCCCCCCCTCCCTTGCTTTATTTCCAACCTTCATTTTAGCCCAGTATTCCAAAAAATAGCACCTGCCTCCCTTGCTATCTGGAAGTGATAGTGAATCAGCTATCTGTACCTATATAACAAAATTCATTGTGCTTCTGTGTGTCTGTCTGTGTGTGTGTTTGGTCGCCCTGTATTTCATGAACCGGTGGATAGAACCGCTTCACATTTTTGCATGGTGGTGTATTGTGTGTGGTACACAGATGGTCACATACAAATGTTGAACCTCCAGTGCAAATCATCACCAAGGAAGACTCACTGTTCACATACTTTTTTTTGTAAGATCGTATATGCCGTGGTAGCAAAGGGTAGTAACTCACAGGCTGGACTGACTGGCAGCGCTTATTACCCTTGGACTATAAAACTGACTGAGAGAGAGAGAGAGAGAGAGAGAGAGAGAGAGAGAGAGAGAGAGAGAGAGAGTGTGTGTGTGTGTGCGTGTGTGCGTGCGTGTGTGTGTATGTCTGTCCCTGTGTCTGTGTGTGAATGCGTGTACGTGTGTATGTGTGTGCGCGGGTGCGCGCGTGCGCGAAGCGTAGCGAGCGGGTTTGCTAGTAGCTGATCTGACAGAGAGAAAATGAATGTTCAACTCTCCCCCCCCCCCCCCCCCGAAGACGGAGTGTGGCTGCCCAAGTGGCGGGGTAATCAAAAAAAGGTCACACACGTAATGTCCCCATACCTAG
>CM065692.1:9810065-9830065 GCA_017654935.2 Phymorhynchus buccinoides
TATTCAAAATTTCTTCAACATTCAAGTTTTTTAAAATAAATTTTAAACTCAAACTATGGAATTCACAACAACGTTTCCAAAGCAGCTTGTCTTGTCAGACTACCATGTAGGATGCATCAACATACATTCAACACCATCATTATTATAAATGGAATTGTTTTTTTTTGTTACAGTATTCTCTTTGGCGGAGTCGTGACGTCCAGATTCTTCACACCTCGCTTCTTATCAGCTGTTCCAGCCAAACAAATTCTTGTTCTCTGATTCCACAAAAGGTCTCTCCGTCCTCTCTCTCTATCTCTCTCTCTCTCTCTCTCTCTCTCTAAGTCTCTCTCTCTCTCTCTCTCTCTCTGTCTCTCTCTCTCTCTCTCTCTCTCTCTCTCTCTCTCTCTCTCTCTCTCTCTCCCCCTCTCTCTCTCCCACCCATCTCTCTCTCTCTCTCTCTCTCTCCTCTCTCTCTCTCTCTCTCTCTCTCTCTCTCTCTCTCTCTCCTCCTCTCTCTCTCTCTCTCTCTCTCTCTCTCTCTCTCTCTCTCTCTCTCTCTCTCTCTCTCTCTCTCTCTCTCTCTCTCTCTCTCTCCCTTTGCCTCTCCTTCCCCTATAATATTGTAAGCACCCAAACCAATCCCAACTATCTGGACTGGCACGAAGCTCACAGCATAATACAATTATTATGCAATTCAGAGAGAGAGAGAGAGAGAGAGAGAGAGAGAGAAAGATAGAGACAAAGACGGACACAGAGTTGTTAGGAGGTGATTTATCTAGTCATGCCAGTGCCAGTTTTTTCTTATATTTTCTGGTAATGTTAAATCGTACCCGTCTGCTTTACCTTTAAATAAATACATAAATAAATAAATTCGTCTCGCGAAAGCCAAAAGGTGGTATTACCACACAACAGGACTAAAGAAAGCGGGCAGTAGGGCCTACCTTCTGGCTTGCGCCTACTATAATAATGCTCGGTGTCCATCTGTGTTCTACCGAGGACCCAGCATGTTCGACAATCGTGTGAAAGGTAGCACACAGCCTTGTTGCTTTTGACTCGATGACACACAAGCAGGTCTGCTTCTTTTGGTCTCCCTTCCCCAAGACCCAACCAACATGAGCGACAGAGGACCAAATGCGTACACAGCGCACGCCAGTCGGTGTGAATGACATGGCAGCAGGTGTGAGAAAAACACAGAGATAGACAGATGCTTGTATTAGGAGGTGATTTATCTAGTCATGCCAGTGCCAGTTTTTTCTTGTATTTTCTGGTAATGTTAAGTCGTACCCGTCTGCTTTACCTTTAAATAAATACATAAATAAATAAATAAATTCGTCTCGCGAAAGCCAGAAGGTGGCCCCGTATTCTACCACACAACGTGGACTAAAGAAAGCGGGCAGTAGGTCCCCGCCTACCTTCTGGCTTGCGTCCTACTATAATAATGCTCGGTGTCCCCGTCTGTGTCCCCGTCTACCGATGGACCCAGTCTCTATGTTTCCCAATCGTGTGAAAGGTAGCACACGTCCCTGTTGCTTTTGACTCGCTGACAGGTGCCCTCCCCCCCCCCTATATGTGTCACACAAGCAGGTGTGCCTGTCTCTTTTGGTCTCCCTTCCCCAAGACCCAAACAACATGGGCGACAGCATATGGACCCTGTCTCTATGCGTACACAACGCACGCCAGTCGGTGTGAATAACCTGTCAGCAGGTGTCCCTGTCTCTAAAAAACACAGAATGAAGCAAAACGTCTCTATGCTGTCCCTGTCTCTATGCCAGGACACAAGATGTACACCGAGCCTATATGACCCGTCTCTATGCAGTCTCTATGTGTCCCCTGTTTGTTTTTGTTCCGTCTCTATGGTGGTGGTGGTGTGTTTGTTATCTGGGTGTCCCCGACACACTGTTCTTGCGTTCATCAGAGCGATGTCTCTATGTATATGTCGTCTCTCTATGTGTCCCTGTCTTTATTGTGTCCCTCTCGTCCCCTGTCTCTGTGTGTCCCCGTCTCTACGTGTCCCCGTCTCTATGTGTCCCCGTCATATGTGTCCCCGTCTCTATGTCCCCGTCTCTACGTGTCCCCGTCTCTATATGTGAACCCGTCTCTATGTGTCACCGTCTCTATGTGTGTCCCTGTCTCTATGTGTCCCCGTCTCTAAATGTCCCCGTCTCTATGTGTCCCCGTCTCTATGTGTCCCCGTCTCTATATGTCCCTGTCTCTATGTGTCCCCTATATGACTCCGTCTCTATGTGTCCCCGTCTCTATATGTCCCCGTCTCTATGTGTCCCCGTCGTCTCTATGTGTCCCTTCTCTATGTGTCCCCGTCTCTATGTGTCCCCGTCTCTATATGTCCCCGTCTCTATGTGTCTCCGTCTCTATGTGTCCTCGTCTCTATGTGTCCCCGTCTCTATGTGTCCCCGTCTCTGTGTGTCCCCGTCATTGTGTCCCCGTCTCTATAATATGTCCCCGTCTCTATGTGTCCGTCCCCGTCTCTATATGTCCCCGTCTCTATGTGTCTCTGTCTCTATGTGTCCCTGTCTCTATGTGTCCCTGTCTCTATGTGTCCCTGTCTCTATGTGTCTCTGTCTCTATGTGTCCCCGTCTCTATATGTCCCCGTCTCTATGAGTCCCTGTCTCTATGTGTCTCTGTATCTATGTGTCCCTGTCTCTATGTGTCCCTGTATCTATGTGTCTCTGTCTCTATGTGTCCCTGTCTCTATGTGTCCCTGTCTCTATGTGTCCCTGTCTCTATATGTCCCCGTCTCTATATGACCCGTCTCTATATGTGTCTCTCCGTCTCTATGTGTCCTTGTCTCTATGTGTCCCTGTCTCTATGTGTCCCTGTCTCTATATGTCCCCGTCTCTATGTGTCCCCGTCTCTATATGTCCCCGTCTCTATGTGTCCCCGTCTCTATAATTATGTTCCCGTTCTTGGCCTAACTATGAAGGGGTTAAGCCACATAAACAAAATTTAGCACACTTGTGCAACTACACTGCGATTGATGACATGCACATTTCGGAAGATGACGTCATCATATCTTATGACCTCAATGGAGTTTGTACTTTTTCCCTCGAATCCTCCACAGTACTGGTAATGTAATTGCCAATGGGAAAACGTTAATTGATCAAACATATCTTGACATTTGGATATCCGAGGGAGTCAATTCTACAAGACAGAGAGGGTTATCAACAATATATAAGTTACATTGATAAACTGTAAACATGGTAACAGCAGACTTGTGATTGAAGGAACGGTCTTCATGGATATTATGCCTATGCCTCTAGTGACCTTTCTCAGCTCTTGAAAATGATAGCATCCTGATGCTTGTGTAGCAGATTTGCATAGATTTCCCCAGTAATGTTTGACACTTTTCAAGAAAATCCATAATCAATACCATCAGCAAACCAAAGGATTCTAGCCGTTGCTGTACCAGCAGATGTGTTTAACCTAGTCGTCTTTGGAGGAGGTTAATCAAAACTGTTTTGACTGCTTTGATTCTAGCATTATCATGCTGTAAAATATGAACACATGTCTCATCCATAGTGACAAATCAGCCAAGAACGTTGACGGGATCTACTAGAAATCAATGCTGATTGTTTGTCTCAGAAAGTGTTGGCACCCATTTTGCAGAACTTTTCTAATTTTCATGCTTTTGGCAGAACATCATGAAAACTTCCGTAAAAGATGCCTACAGTGCTGGCTTTATAATGGAAAATTACTGTCTTGTCTGCCGTAACCATGTCTTGAGCCATACAAATTCGTTGTATTAACATCCAAGAAAGCCCATTATGCTTATCTGTTTACCCTCAATAAAAAAAATCAATTCGAGTTCGACTTCGAGTTTGAGTTCTCTCTCTCTCTCTCTCTCTCTCTCTCTCTCTCTCTCTCTCTCTCTCTCTCTCTCTCTCTCTCTCTCTCTCTCTCACTCTCTCTTAGAGGGGAGAGAGGAGGAGAGGGTCACACACACACACACGCACGCATGCACGTGCACGCACACACACACACACACACACACACACACACACACACACACACAAGCGCGTATATACCCATACATACTCTCACAAGATGTGCCCCCCATGCGCGACTCTCTCACACACACGCTCTCAAGCGCGCATACCTCTCTCTCTCTCTCTCTCTCTCTCTCTCTCTCTCTCTCTCTCTCTCTCTCTCTCTCTCTCTCTCTCTCTCTTCTCTTCAGGGTCTCATCTCTCTCTCACACACATTCTTTGTAAAAGAAAAAATCTTTCATATTTTATGATTGTGAATGTATAAAGTAATTGTTCCTCTGAAAGGGGCTATGGCATTATACATTCATTCCATTTTGCCTGTCTGACTGTCTTTCTCCATTTCTTTCTCTCTTTCTTGCCTTCCCTTGTTTCTGCCATTGTCTCTCTCTCTCTCTCTCTCTCTCTCTCTCTCTCTCTCTCTCTCTCTCTCTCTCTCTCTCTCTCTCTCTCTCTCTCTCTCTCTCTCTCTCTCTCTCTCTCTCTCATGTTTAGATTGAATATCCTCATGAGTTCAAACAAATATGATGACATTAAAAACGTGTGTGTGTTTTTACGCAAAGCATTTAGGTTAAGAGAAATGCTGACTTCGTAAATGCAAGTTTGTGCATATATTTGCGTAGGCCTATAGTAGCTGTTTAGTTTGATTTTTCATGTAAATACCCATTCAAATGGGCCAATGGCCTCTCTGAATAAACCATCTTGCATCTTGCGTCTCTCTCTCTTTATCTGTCCCTATATCTTTTTTTCTCTCTCTCTCTCTCTCTCACACACATACACACACACACACACACAGAGCCACGCACACACACACACCACGCACACACATACACGCGCTTTGCCCTTGCGCTTGAGAGAGAACTAAACCTTTACGTCATGAATCTCGTGCAAAACGAAAATCAGCTCACTAGAAGTGGCCCACTTCGCCAAACGAAGCCGAGAGTTCAATCATTTCTAACGCGAGCAGAGCTGTCAGCAAGATGTCGTCGACTGAAGACAGCAGCTCCGTGCAATTTCAACTCTTAAATTCAATACGGCGCCGGTCTGTTGTTGGAAGCATGGCGACTGTTTGGACCAACCAACAACTGATAATGCTGTCTTTGCATATTTGGAGAAGGTCAGTAGAATTAGTTTCCTGTGGAGATTTTGTTATCATTCAAAGAAATTCGTTTTTGTTTAAGTGAACATTTCGCAGACGGATGAAATTAATCACACAGCAAATTTTACTTTCAGCCCATGGCATGGTTGTAAACGAAGAAGAATAAATCAAAATATTATACGGATTTTTAAATGTAATACATATTCAAATGTTTAATGAATCGCTTTCAATATTTGAAGAAATAAGTTTAAAAACTAAAAATACGTGGGGCATACTAAAAAAAGAGAGGCAAAAGTTCAGTACCCCATGACATTTTGGCAACATTCACATTTTCACCCGTAAGGGAAGATAATCTGACAGAATGAAGCACCGGTTTTGCTTTTTTCTGTCATCTAATGCTCTCCCCTGTTTTGCTCTTTTATGTCATCAAATGCTCTCCCTTGCCGAAACGAAACGAAACTTTTCCCGCAGGAGAAGGGTGTGATTTTGAATGGCAAAATGCAAGATATCATTCTACACTCCCACCGAATGCATAGACATTCGCTGCCAAGCACCATGCCATGTGTTTAATTTTTTTTAATAGAGCTTTTGTTACCGCTTCTGCCGTTAATAGGAATGCATGTGCACTCGGAAAACCAAACAAATTCCTGTTGTATTTCTTGGCACACCTAAATTAACCCACTCCAGGAAGGTTCCACACATTCACAACACGCACAGGGACATCTTTACTGACCAGTTAACTGGTGGCAAGGTGTTGTAGAGCGCCGGGGGTTGTCACGTTAGGTTCTGTAGACTAATAGCAGTGTAGCCCGCACCGGGAGAGCGCCGGGGACTGTCACGTTCGGTTAGTCTTGTTCGGTGTCGAAGGTCTTGGTTGGTCTTCTTCGTTGGTCTGAAGGTCTTCTTCGGTAGTTTTCTTATCGTCTTGGGTCGACGCCGCAGAGCTGGAGATGTGGGTTGTCGTCTCTCAGACAGCTCAATACGGAATGAATAACCCGACTAGCAGAAAAGAACTAGAGCGTTCTGAGTGGTGGTTTCCAGCAAGTCCTCGACCGACAAAGACAGATGGGGTGCCACACACGCCGCGACCAAGTACAGCTGACTCGGAGCTGACCAACCTTCCCCAGGGATGGTGAAATGTGGTGCATCGGTCTCCAGGAGAATCCGATTCAGATGCACTCTCTGCAGTGCCATCGTTTGAGCCGGGTTGAACCGGTTTACCTGACGGCTGAATCCACAGTAGGTTTGAGGGTAAGCCGTTGTCCATAGCTCAAGAGCTCTGGTGTCCCCATTGAAACAATGCAAATAGATTTTTTGACCCTTGGGGATCTTTGCCTTCTGCACCAGGTGCAAGAGAACAACATAAGCTTCGATAGCATTGCTGATGTCTAGCCCCCTACAGTGGAACACCAACACATGTTCATCTCTGGCCAAAGAGAGGATCTTTAGGATATCCTCAGCTTGTTTGGACAAGGTCACAACATCCGTCGTGTAGTCCAATCCGATCTCCCCTAAGACCTTCACCCTGGGGTTGGAGAGTAGCCCACGAAGCCTGCTGATAGCTTGTTGTTGCTGACGTTCCGTGTATCTGGAGGAATGTTTTGGGTGGAATCCAACAGCCACCACCAAGTTCGGGGGAAACATGGCCAGATCCGCAGGCGTCGGGTAAGAGTAGGTATCACAGAATGAGGTGCAAGCACCTTCCATCTGGACCTCCTCACCCGAACGCACAGGGGTATTGGCCAAGACTTTGTCCACACCAGAACCGGGGGGCAAGGACATGAAAGCCACCGTTCTGTCCAGGTGGAAATGAGCATCAAATGCTCTCGGCTTAGATGGCGCCTGCGTTGTTAGCTCTTTTGCTGACGCCGGTTGTTTTTGGCGCCAGTGTTCCCGCCACGTTGGAATCATCAGTACCACCATCACCAAGCCGATCCGCCAATGGATCAGACTGGGGATGGTGGGAGGGAACAATGTTGGGCTAGATTGGGGATCTTCTCCCAACATTTGGCCTACAGATCTCATGGCTTGTATCTCACTCTGAGAGTGAGGCATTGCTCAAGAGAGTTTGCCATTGTCTTGAATTTTGACCTTGTCAGGTAAAATGATGCTTATTTGATACAAATGGTGAAGTTCCCAACTAGGAGAAGAGAAGGCCAAAGGTCAAATATATTGGATTTGGTTATTGTCAATGATGTGCAACTTATTTCAGACATTGAGCACCACTGTCCTATAGGGAAAAGTGACCATGAGGTACTAATTTTTGATCTATATGTTAACACATCTACAAAAAATGAGTGTAAAGAAGATTTGTATAGATTTGATTGTAAAAGAGGTCGCTTTGACAAAATGAGGGAGGATTTGAGCCAGGTAGATTGGTCAGTTTTAGACTCTGCTGATGTTGATGAAGCATGGGACTCTATTAAAACAAAAATAACTCAGTCTATGGAACAGAATATCCCTAAGGTTAAAGTAAATCAAAGGGAGAGACCCAAACCCATTTGGTTTGATAAATCAGTGTGGAGGTTAATAAAAAAGAAATATTATGTATTTAAAAGATTCTTAGAAACTAAAAGTGGAAACGATTACCTTCATTATATAGCAATAAGAAACAAAACAAATAAAGAAATAAAAAAGGCAAAGAAAGAACACGAAAAAACATAGCAAAGGAATGTAAATCGAATCCAAAAAGATTTTGGAAATATGTACGTACAAAGACTAAAGCTAAAACAGGCATAAGTCCATTAAAAAAAAAAATTGGTGATATTGCGTCAACAGACAGTGAAAAGGCAAATACATTTAATGAATACTTTACAAGTGTGTTTACAAAGGAGAATTTAGATAACTTACCCCCAGTAAACGAAGCTATTTGGTCAGAAGGTAAAACTTTAACTGAAATTTTGGTTACACCAAAAGCTGTTGAAATCAAATTAAAAGAACTGGATGTAAATAAGGCCCAGGGACCAGACAACATACCGCCTAGAATATTAAAAGAATTAAGTAAAGAGTTATCTGTACCCCTAAGTATCCTTTTTAATAAATCAATGGATAATGAAACTGTCCCTAGTGATTGGAAAGTGGCAAATGTTATTGCTTTACTTAAAAAGGGAACAAAAAGTGATCCAGGAAATTATCGGCCTGTAAGCTTGACATCTGTTACTAGTAAGGTTTTTGAGTCTATAATTCGAGAAGTAATTGTTGATCATATGTTAATTAATAATCTTTTTACAGGGTGCCAGCATGGTTTTAGAAAGCATAGATCTTGTGTTACACAACTACTGCAAGTGATGGAAGACTTTACAAAACTATTAGATAAAGGTGAAAATATTGATGTAATTTACTTGGATTTCAAAAAAGCATTTGATACTGTACCGCATAAAAGATTAATTATTAAATTACAATATTACGGAATAACAGGTAAAGTTTTAGCATGGATTGAAGATTTTTTAAAAGAAAGACAACAAACAGTAAGGGTGGGAAATGCATACTCTCAAAAAACAAATGTGTTAAGTGGAATACCTCAAGGGAGCATTCTTGGCCCAGTTCTTTTTACAATTTTTATAAATGACTTACCTGAAGAAATAAAAAGCTATTGTAAAATTTTTGCAGATGATACGAAAATGTATAATATAACGAAAAATCAAGATGTATTACAAAAAGACTTAGATTCATTGGTTAGGTGGTCAGAAACATGGTGTCTGTTTTTTAATGCTTCAAAATGTAAAATCATGCATTTGGGAAAAAGTAATCCACGCACAGACTACAAAATGCATAACAATGGTGTAGAAAACGTTATTATGAAATGCTCTGAGGAAAAAGACTTGGGAGTAATATTTGATGATAAACTGAAATTTGATGAACACATTCACAGTGCTGTAAGTAAAGCAAATCAGAAAATTGGTATAATTAAACGAACGTTTTCTTTCTTGGACAAGGACACTTTTTTATGCTTGTACAAAGGTTTAGTAAGACCTCATTTAGAATATGGAAATTGTATTTGGTATCCAGGTTTAAAGAGACGGTCAGCTTTGATGGAAAAAGTACAGAGACGAGCAACTAAGTTAGTACAAGGTCTTCAAAATGTTTCTTATTCAGACAGGTTGAAAGAATTAAATTTACCTACATTACATTAAAGGCAAGGAGAATTAGGGGTGACCTAATTCAAACTTATAAAATATTTAATAGTGTAGATGACCTAAATGTACATGACTTATTCACAATATCAGATTTTGACAAAACAAGGAACAGTACCGACAAAATATTTATTCAACACTGCAGGACTAATAATAGAAAATTTTATTTTACTAACAGAGTTGCACCTGTATGGAATAAATTACCACCTAACATGAAAAGAGCACAGAATACTAACATTTTTAAAAACCTTCTCGACGAATGGAATGACTATAAGGCAGTTATGTATGATTACGATGAATAATATTAACAAAAACTGAGTGTGCGACAGAACGAGACAAACAACTAAATAAAATAAAAGATGGGACAGGAAAGCCTTACGGCTATGTTTTGAGTCCCTAAATCCTAATCCTAATCCTAATCCTAATTCCTGCCACCCTGTCGCATTAGTCACTAACCAGGCCCTAGCCTGGATCAACGCCTGAAATCTATCTGCCAGCACACTACCTGAGTCCGGTGGAAGACCATCATGGTACACTCCCGGCAGATGACATTCAAGCGCATGCTGCTTGAGGTCCGGCACTTAAGCAGCACACTCCGGGACAATTCAGTGAGTACACCGACGTCACAGCCGCTTCCGGTGCACAGAATATACGCATAGCACACAGAACGAAACATACGAAACATACACCACAGGTGCGACACAATATTCCCTCTTGTCGGCTGCAATGCAGCGGGCAACCAAGAACGTCAAAACAGACATGGTGCTGGAAGACTTCTTTAGAGGTATTAAGTTGCTGTCGTTGTTTCCATTTGCATTGCAGATGCCATGACCTGTCCCCCAGTTTTGTTCCTTCAGCCTCATGACACCACCGTCTGCCACCCACACCGACAGTGACATGTCACCAGGCATGTCGCCCTGACACCACCGTCTGCCACCCACACCGACAGTGTCCATGTCACCAGGGATGTCGCCCTGACACCACCGTCTGCCACCCACACCGACAGTGACATGTCACCAGGCATGTCACCCTGACACCACCGTCTGCCACCCACACCGACAGTGACATGTCACCAGGGATGTCACCCTGACACCACCACCCACACCGACAGTGACATGTCACCAGTGATGTTACCCTGACACCACCGTCTGCCACCCACACCGACAGTGTCATGTCACCAGGGATGTCGCCCTGACACTACTGTCTGCCACTCACACCGACAGTGTCATGTCACCAGGGATGTCACCCTGACACCACCGTCTGCCACCCACACTGACCACACTGACCGAGCCACTGGGGATGTCATCGACAGCATTGACGATGACGACACCAGGAGTCTTACTGTAACGGTAGGCTTCTCATTCTTCATTCTTGACGGGCTGCCACACTACGTACAGTTTCGATCCCTGTGCGATGCGAATTGACCATGTTTTTCCATGTGGTGTACAGTGGCACAGTGGTAGCGCGTTCGCCTCGTGTCAAGTAAACCCGAGTTCGAACCTGGGTACAGGGGATTTTTTCCCTCTCACTTTACACTAGGCCTTACGGTCTGAACGTGGAGTTTTTCGGATGAGACGATAAACCGATGTCCCGTGTGCCCATGCACTTAGCATACGTTAAACCCCGTGGCAACGACAAAGTTGTCATTTGGTCAAAATTTACACACCCCTTTCCTTCATCAGTCACACAAAAATCGCATGCCCCCCAAAAATATTGGGTGGCGCGCCTCTGGCTGCGACGCGCTCTCCAGGGGGGAGTAACCCGAATTTCACAGACGCCTGTGACTATAAAGTACCTAATACCTAATACATTTGTATGGCATGATCCTCGTGAATTGCAACTGGCTAAATGATTCTGATGAAATCCTACTAGTTTGTTTTTCACTATATGTTTTGGAGTTCCTGTACACGAGTCTCGCGAAATATCTTTATTTTTGTATTATTTGATTTGATTCTTCCTCTGGACGTGCAGGTTTACAGAAAGTACACATTGACGATAATTATTAATGGATAAATAAATACTCCTCGCGTAACATCATTTTCCCTTTTTGCAGTGACGCGCAGAGAATGGAAAAGGATTGGACAACCTGTCCTGAAACAGAAACTTCGATAGGACAAAAATGTCCCTGATCTTGTAGTACACCAGACCTGTTTACCCCCTACACAAGTCTCGAGTAGTCTGGATGGCTGAAATGAGTAGTTTTGGTGCAAAATGTGTAGTTTTATTCATTAAACCATCAAACAATGTTCACTGAAAATGAGTAATTATAGCATTATTTTCAATTTTGAAGAGTAGTGGTAGTCCAAATTGAGTAGAATACTACTCGAAAAGAGTAGAGTAAACAGGTCTGGTACAATTGACACAACCCACCAGAGCTCAGTGTCAATGGGACACTTGTCCTGGCAGGGGGGGGGGGACGCAATAGGACATTTTCAGTTTTAATAGGACTAAATGTCATTTGGCTTTGACCTTGGCCTCGGGACATCATTGCTTTTTGGCTCACTCGTGTTAACTTCGTTAACACGAAGTGAGTATATAGTATGATAGTTGTTCGGTTGTGTGTGTGTGTGTGTGTGTGTGTGTGTGTGTGTGTGTTGCGTTGCGTCCATGGTCTAATCTCCAAACTTTAACATTGACATTTTCTCGGGGAATAGAAGGCATACATTGTTCAAACTTTGCACACATATAGATGTTTATGCAAGCTTCCAAACAATAATGATTTGAATAATTAAATACTTAAACCAAGACTGTAAACAGATAACATTTTAGATTAGTGGGTTAGAGAGTATTCAACAGGCAACATGAGTTAAGAAACTCAACACTGAAAGCCTCGATAGCTCATTGGTAGAGTGTATCTGTCATGCCAATGGTTCCGGGTCCGATTCTCGGCACGGGCACTTTTTTCTTCTTTTTGTTTTAGTTGTATCCATTAACGATAGTTTCATTCGTACGTTAACATTTTATTGGAAATCTTGTACTTTAGACCCCCCAAAAAAAAACCCCACACACAACAATCTTTGTTGTTGTCCCACATGTTCATGTTCGAGTGAGCCTTGAAGGCTTTGTCTCTTGTTATATATTTTGTCAAAAGGGACCCAAATGAAGTCTATTTTGTTTTCAGACAATAGCTGAATTGTCGTTGAAGAGGAGACATCTTACATCAATAACTATGAGAATAACGCTTAGTTTTCAAAATTATTGTACTGTATGGAAAAACCCCCCACTTTAATTAAGGCAAGATAATTGTTGACAAAGCCGTTTGTCTTTCCGTTGCAGATATTACGCACGTGGGGCAGTTTCTTCCCGTTAATTCCGTCAGCAGCCTGATGCCACCGTCTGTGATCCACCGCCAGAACACTGGGGCAGGCCATGTGGGACGATGACCACCACTCCAGGCTTTGGACAGCCAGGACGGACACTGGGGCGGGCCATGTGGGACGATGACCACCACTCCAGGCTGTGGACAGCCAGGACGGACACTGGGGCGGACCATGTGGGACGATGACCACCACGCCAGGCTGTGGACAGCCAGGACGGACACTGGGGCGGGCCATGTGGGACGATGACCACCACTCCAGGCTGTGGACAGCCAGGACGGACACTGGGGCGGGCCATGTGGGACGATGACCACCACTCCAGGCTGTGGACAGCCAGGACGGACACTGGGGCGGGCCATGTGGGACGATGACCACCACTCCAGGCTGTGGACAGCCAGGACGGACACTGGGGCGGGCCATGTGGGACGATGACCACCACTCCAGGCTGTGGACAGCCAGGACGGACACTGGGGCGGACCATGTGGGACGATGACCACCACGCCAGGCTGTGGACAGCCAGGACGGACACTGGGGCGGGCCATGTGGGACGATGACCACCACTCCAGGCTGTGGACAGCCAGGACGGACACTGGGGCGGGCCATGTGGGACGATGACCACCACTCCAGGCTGTGGACAGCCAGGACGGACACTGGGGCGGGCCATGTGGGACGATGACCACCACTCCAGGCTGTGGACAGCCAGGACGGACACTGGGGCGGACCATGTGGGACAATGACCACCACGCCAGGCTTTGGACAGCCAAGGTAGGCTCCTGCTTCTTCCTTGAGCTCATCAGACACAAGTTCCTAGTGATGGTGGTGTGGTGGTGGTAGTAGTAGTAGTAGGCGTAGTTGTTACAGTACTAGTTGAAATAGTTGTAGTAGTAGTTCAAATAGTTGTAGTAGTAGTTGTTGCCTGCAGCCAAGGTAGTCTCCTTCTTCTTCTTTGTGTTCATCAGACATAAGTTCCTAGTGATGGTGGTGGTGGTGGTGGTAATAGTAGTAGTAGGCGTATTAGTAGGCGTAGTTGTAGTAGTAGTTGAAATAGTTGTAGTAGTAGTAGTGTAATAGAACTAGAAGTGGGCCTCTCGGCCCTTTTACGCCCGCCCTTGATTGTTTAATTTGATTAACTATGTGTGTACTTGTTTTAGATTTCTGGGCCTAGCCTTGCCTTGCCTTAATTAAGTTTCACAATGATTGCACAAATCTAAGCTAAACTAGATTAATTAATTAATAAAAGTTTTGGAATGGACTTTCATTTTTAATCATCAAAAACCTTGAAAGCTCTTGTCATATTGGGATCTTGGTCCAGAAGAGTATTAAAGTGTTAATATTAGGTGCCTGTTTGATGTTAGTTGGCAAGTTATTCCAATGTTGAACAATCCTGTTAAAGAAACATTTTCGTTTGTTAGTATTTGAGCGTCTTAAAAACTACTTGTCCATGCTATTTCTTGTTTTATCCATTGTACTCTTGACGAAGAAATCGCTGAACTCAATATCATCAGAATTATTTATAATGTTATATACATGTATTTGTATGAAATCTCCTGAGTCTTCTTCCCTTGAGAGAAGGCAAATTAAAAAATTCTAATTTTCTTTGTAGTTCTTGTTTTTGCAGTAGGTTTTGTTAGTAGTTGTTGCCTGCAGTCGACGTGGATAACTCTGCCTTCCATAATCTTCGTCCACGAAGCACAACCACGAGTAGTTGCAGTAGTTGTTCTTGTAGTAGTTGTAGTAGTTGAAATAGTTATAGTAGTTGTAGTAGTTGAAATAGTTGTTGTAGTAGTAGTTGTAGTAGTTGAAATAGTTATAGTAGTTGTAGTAGTTGAAGTAGTTATAGTAGGTGTAGTTGTTGTAGTAGTTGAAATAGTTATAGTAGTTGTAGCTGAAATAATTATAGTAGTTGTAGTTGAAATAGTTATAGTAGTTATAATAGTTGTTGTTGTAGTAGTTGTAGTTGAAATAGTTATAGTAGTAGTTGTAGTAGTTGAAACAGTTATAGTAGTTGTAGTAGTTGAAATAGTTATTGTAGTTGTAGTTGTTGTAGTAGTTGAAATATAGTAGCAGTTGTCATTGTAACAGGCTTTTCATCAGTCTAGGGACCTCATGGCGACAAGTTTTAGTTATGCATAGCAAACCCGACTGCTCCATCAGGCAATTTGAATTTAGGTTGCAACAATAATAATAATAATAATAATAATAATAACAGTACATTTATATAGCGCTTTACCTCAGATGAGCCCAAAGCGCTTTACAATCAATTATTCATCAACAGATAACAAAAAACAACATTCAAGAGTGACACCAACCACCAACAGTGCATATGCAAAGCAACTCTCTCTCTCTCTCTAACACACACGCACACACACACACGCACACGCACACGCGCACACACACACACACACACACACACGCGCACACACGCACACACGCACGCACGCACACGCACACACACACACACACACACACACACACACACACACACACACACACACACACACACACACACACACACATAAACACACAATTATTGACACCAACTCGTTCATACCCCATTCGGTAAGTCACAGCAACTGAGCCGCATGGACTGACCACATACACCAACACGCAGACACAAACACCCTCACACACAACGTACGCACGCAGACAGACACACAGACACGCACACAAACACACACACATGCGTGCACACACAACCCACAAAACCAAAATACACACAAGCACACATTCATGCTCACACACACACACACAACACACACACTCACACACACACACACACACACACACACACACACACACACACACACACACACACACACACGCACCACAAAACACAGCACAAACCTCTTAAATCAATCTTCCCTCACGTGCACACAACGATAGACAACTGATCAAATATTTAGGGCGCAGCAGGAAAAAGATGGGTTTTAAGAGAGGTTTTGAATGAGGAGACTGAGTTGGAGTGTCGGAGAGGAGAAGGCAGAGAATTCCACAGAGATGGTGCTTGACAAAAAAAAGAACGTTGGCCAGCAGATTTGAGACGGATGGAGGGAATGGAAAGGAGACGAGAATCAGAAGACGAACGTAGTTGGCGAGCTGGGACATAGAGATGAAGAAGATCAGAGAGATACTGGGGAGCTTGATCATTCAGTGACTTGAAGGCAAGGAGGAGAATTTTGTAGTCAATACGTGATTGAACTGGGAGCCAATGTAGGGAACGAAGAACCGGAGTGATGTGATCGTACCTAGGGGAGCGAGAAATGAGACGAGCAGCATTATGCTGGACCCGTTGGAGCTTAGAGATGAGAATTGATGGACAGCCAGCAAGAAGTGAGTTACAGTAGTCAAGGCGAGACAGGACAAAAGCACATACTAGAGTCTTCAGGGCATCCTGAGAGAGGAAACGACGGATGGAACTAATTCTTCGAAGTTCTAGATAGCAAGACTTGCAAACATTGGAAACATGCTGTTTGAAAGAAAGGGTTTGGTCCAAAGTAACACCTAGATTGCGGACGGATGCCGATAGCTTGATCTCAGTGCCATCAATGTCTACAGAACCTGGGAGAACCTGAGTTTTAATTGTGTGGTTAGAGGCTACAAGAATCATCTCTGTCTTATCAGCATTCAGTTGCAGTTTGTTGTAAAACATCCATGTTTTAACAGCAGAGATGCACAACTTAGAAGAAGAAATCATTTGATCTAATTGACTCAGGTGGGCAGAAATGTACAGTTGATTGTCATCAGAAAAGCTATGATGTAGAATAGAATGCTGGTTGATGATGGCGGAGAGAGGTTGGGTATAAAGAACAAAAAGGATAGGGCCTAAGACTGAACCTTGGGGCACACCGAACTGAAGACCTTTTGGAAGAGATGGAGAACCATTGACAACAACTTTCTGTGTGCGATCAGAGAGGTAGGAAGAAAACCAGGAAAGAACAGCCCCAGATAGACCAAAGGAGGTGTGAAGTCTAGAAATGAGGATGGAGTGGTCAATAGTGTCAAACGCTGCAGAAAGATCAAGGAGAGAGAGAAGAGAAACCTTGTTTTCATCCAAGGCAGTGAGCAGGTCGTTCGTTATCTTTAAGAGGGCTGTCTCAGTACTGTGACCTGCTCGATAAGCAGACTGGTTTGGATAGTAGAGATCATTTACCTGAAGATGGACAGACAGCTGTTTAAGAACCACATTTTCCGTAAGCTTAGAAAGGAATGAAAGATTAGAGACAGGCCGATAGTTCTTTAGATTTTCAGGATCAAGACTAGGCTTCTTTAAGAGAGGTTTGACAACTGCAGATTTGAAATGAGTTGGAAAGCGGCCTGAACATAGAGATTCATTGATGATGGATGTAAAGTAAGGAAGGAGATCATCAAGACACTGGGAGAAGAGAGATGAAGGTAGAGGGTCTAGTTCACAGGTTTTAGTCTGAGTTCGGATCAAAATCTTCTTAACCTCATCAGTGGAAATAGAACGGAACTCAGACCACATACTGCCAGAAAAGGAGGGATCAGGGACAGAGTCAGTTGATGGTGGAGCAGATTGAGAATCAAGATTGTGACGGATGGTGGCTATCTTGCTGTGAAAGAAATCAGAGAAACGTTGAGGGAGTTCAGACACAGGGATAGAAGAAGGTAGAGGTGTGGACTTTGGTTTACCAAGGAGGGAGTTGGCTAAACTAAACAATTGACGTGAAGTGGTACAAGCGAGAATTTGGGCATTCAAACAAGAGCATTTGGCCTTATCTATAATGTCAGACACAATTTTGTTCATGGCTCGAAAAATCTGTTTGTGAATTTCAAGTCCAGTCTTAACCCACTGGCGCTCTGCACGGCGGCGTTCTTGTTTACCCTGAGTCACCTCAGGTGCCACAGAAGCATACCACGGTGATGGAGGCCTACTGGAGATCTTGCGACGGATGACAGGGGCGTGGAGGTCGAGTAGACTGGTCAGGAGGTGGTGGAGCTGGTCGGCAGAAGGCTGTAGAGTTGAGTCAAGTCTGGCCCTGAGGTCAGACATGAAGGCAGTGATGTCGATGGAGGAGATCTTCCTGGTCTCAGCATACACAGGAGGGCATGAAGGGCGAGATAAACGGAGGCAGGAAAGAACACAGAGATGGTCAGAAAAGTCCAGGAAGGAGTCAGGAGCAGTAGACCGCAGGACGTCTTCGTCGTCACGTCTGACGATAACCAGGTCAAGGGTGTGACCTTTCTGGTGGGTGGGGAAGGTCACAGCCTGGTGCAGATCGAAGTCATCCAGCAGTGCGGTGAAGCGGAGGGTGAGGGGGTCAGTGGGAACATCAACATGAATGTTGAAGTCTCCCATGATGATTGGAACACCGCTGATAGTGTTGCAGTGCTCCAGCAAAGAGGGAAACTCGTCGAGGAAGAGGGAGTCCGAAAGTTTGTTTTTACAAGCGTACAATAATATTTAAACGAATTAAACGAACATTTTAAAGGTGGACCCTGACGGATGAGGTTTTGCAAGAAACACGTTGAGATCACCAGAGAGAGTCTTTTCAATGATCGGAACTCGCTTTGCTCTGGTTTCCTAGAAACCAGGCCGTCAAAATGGCGATTCCTCCTTGGCGGAGTTGCCGGAGAGAGAAGCCATTTTGGACGGGTTCGGTGGAGGACACTCAGAGTAGTTGAAGCTTTTTCTTTTTTGTAGTGCAGTAAAAAAACAACACAACAAACACGGAGCTATTTCCTTTGTTGTGAGCGAAAGTCCTTTTGGTAAACTGCATAAAAACTGTATAAAAATGCTTGTATTGTGGAAATTTCGTGCAAGCGATTTGGTCTAACTCAGGCAGCCATTGGAAAAGAGAAGGCGTGTAAAGAGAAGGCACACGCCTTCTCTTTGGGTGAAATAATTTGACCTCCAGCACCATGACGGTTTGATTTTTAGGAAACCAGAGCAAACTGAGTGTTGCAATCTCTGTAAAGGGTGTTTTCCAGGTGATCACGACGTGTTTCTTGCAAAAACGCATCCGTCAGGGTGCCACTTGAAATAATTTTTATTCTTTTAGTAATTCACTGACCCTGACAATGCAATTACTGAGTCCTTATTAGTTTTTTGACTGGGTTGGATTTCAGACCTGATGAAAAGGGCAGCTGTTGAGCTCCTCGTCAGCCAAAGTCCATCTCCACATCCGCAAAGCATCTCTACGTGAGGAAATATCTCCATGTCCGCAAAATATCTCTGTTAGCAATCACCATCTCCATGTCCGCAAAACATCTCTACATGAGGAAAGTTCTCCATGTCCACAAAGCATCTCTACATCTGCAATCGCCATCTCCATGTCCGCAAAACATCTCTACATGAGGAAAGATATCCATGTCTGCAAAGCATCTCTACATGAGGAAAGATCTCCATGTCCGCAAAACAACTCTACATCAAGAAAGATCTCCATGTCCACAAAACATCTCTACGTGAAGAAAGATCTCCATGTCCGCAAAACATATGTCTGCAATCACCATCTCCATTTCCGCATAACATCTGTGTCTGCAATCACCATTTCCATTGTCCGGAGAACATCTCTACGTCTGCAATCACCATCTGCATTGTCCAAAGAACATATCTCTCTGCAATCATCTCCATTGTGCGGAAAACATCTGTGTCTGCAATCACCATCTCCATTGTCCGCAGAACATCTCTACGTCTGCAACCACCATCTCCATTGTCCGCAGAACATCTCTACGTCTGCAACCACCATCTCCATTGTCCGCAGAACATCTCTACGTCTGCAACCACCATCTCCATTGTCCGCAGAACATCTCTACGTCTGCAACCACCATCTCCATTGTCCGCAGAACATATCTACGTCTGCAACCACCATCTCCATTGTCCGCAGAACATCTCTACGTCTGCAACCACCATCTCCATTGTCCGCAGAACATCTCTACGTCTGCAACCACCATCTCCATTGTCCGCAGAACATCTCTACGTCTGCAACCACCATCTCCATTGTCCGCAGAACATCTCTACGTCTGCAACCACCATCTCCATTGTCCGCAGATCATCTCTACATGCGGAAACGACTTCCTGAGTGGAAACGTCTCTACTTGGAGAAACGTCTCGGATGTAATTAAACATGGTGTTTCCAAGGTAACCCTGCTTTCCATTTCTCATGTCATTTAGTTGCTTTTAGATTTTACTGCTACCCTTACTGGTTCTCTGTTGTCTGTCTGTCTGTCTGTCTCTCTCTTTCTCTCTCTCTCTCTCAGGGCTGGGTGGAAAAAAGCATTGTATTGCATATCATGTTCCCTGGTTAAATAAAATCTCTCTCTCTCTCTCTCTCTCTCTCTCTCTCTCTCTCTCTCTCTCTCTCTCTCTCTCTCTCTCTCTCTCTCTCTCTCTCTCTCTCTCCACACACACTCTGTCTTGTCTATAAAGTTTACGATTTTTGTAAATGTAATGAACCATTAATGATTATAAGCACATGGTGGTGCCGAGCGGAAGGCGTGCGCGTGCGT
>CM065692.1:9837565-9847124 GCA_017654935.2 Phymorhynchus buccinoides
GATTGTTAGGGGCTACATCCCAGCCTGTGTGTTGTCGATCCCTGTTCTTAACCCTACCATTAAACCGTGATTGTTAGGGGCTACATTCCAGCCTGTGTGTTGTCGATCCCTGTTCTCAACCCTACCTTTAAACCGTGATTGTTAGGGGCTACATCCCAGCCTGTGTGTTGTCTATCCCTGTTCTCAACCCTACCATTAAACCGTGATTGTTACTATGTTAGGGGCTACATCCCAACCTGTGTGTTGTCGATCCCTGTTCTCAACCCTACCTTTAAACCGTGATTGTTAGGGGCTACATCCCAGCCTGTGTGTTGTCGATCCCTGTTCTTAACCCTACATTTAAACCGTGATTGCTAGGAGCTACATCCCAGCTTGTGTGTTGTCGATCCCTGTTCTCAACTCTACCTTTAAACCGTGATTGTTAGGGGCTACATCCCAGCCTGTGTGTTGTCGATCCCTGTTCTTAACCCTACCATTAAACCGTGATTGTTAGGGGCTACATCCCAGCCTGTGTGTTGTCGATCCCTGTTCTTTGCCCTACCATTAAACCGTGATTGTTAGGGGCTACATCCCAGCCTGTGTGTTGTCGATCCCTGTTCTTAACCCTACCATTAAACCGTGATTGTTAGGGGCTACATTTTTGCTTGTGTGTTGTCGATCCCTGTTCTTTGAAAACCCTACCTTTAAAAATCCGTGATTGTTAGGGGCTACATATAACCAAATATAACTGTGTGTTGTCGATCCCTGTTCTCAACCCTACCTTTAAACCGTGATTGTTAGGGGCTACATCCCAGCCTGTGTGTTGTCGATCAGCTGTTCTTAACCCTACCATTAAACCGTGATTGTTAAGGGCTACATTCCAGCCTGTGTTCGTTGTCGATCCCTGTTCCAACCCTACCTTTTAAACCGTGATTGTTAGGTGCTACATTTTTAGCCTGTGTGTTGTCGATCCCTGTTCTTTACCCTACCATTAAACCGTGATTGTTATAAATAGTACATCCCAGCCTGTGTGTTGTCGATCCCTGTTCTTTTTTACCCTACCTTTAAACCGTGATTGTTAGGGGCTACATCCCAGCCTGTGTGTTGTCGATCCCTGTTCTCAACCCTACCATTAAACCGTGATTGTTAGGGGCTACATCCCAGCCTGTGTGTTGTCGATCCCTGTTCTCAACCCTACCTTTAAACCGTGATTGTTAGGGGCTACATCCCAGCCTGTGTGTTGTCGATCCCTGTTCTCAACCCTACCATTAAACCGTGATTGTTAGGGGCTACATTCCAGCCTGTGTGTTGTCGATCCCTGTTCTCAACCCTACCTTTAAACCGTGATTGTTAGGGGCTACATCCCAGCCTGTGCGTTGTCTATCCCTGTTCTCAACCCTACCATTAAACCGTGATTGTTACTATGTTAGGGGCTACATCCCAACCTGTGTGTTGTCGATCCCTGTTCTCAACCCTACCTTTAAACCGTGATTGTTAGGGGCTACATCCCAGCCTGTGTGTTGTCTATCCCTGTTCTCAACCCTACCATTAAACCGTGATTGTTAGGGGCTACATCCCAGCCTGTGTGTTGTCGATCCCTGTTCTCAACCCTACCTTTAAACCGTGATTGTTAGGGGCTACATCCCAGCCTGTGTGTTGTCTATCCCTGTTCTCAACCCTACCATTAAACCGTGATTGTTAGGGGCTACATCCCAGCCTGTGTGTTGTCGATCCCTGTTCTCAACCCTACCTTTAAACCGTGATTGTTAGGGGCTACATCCCAGCCTGTGTGTTGTCTATCCCTGTTCTCAACCCTACCATTAAACCGTGATTGTTAGTTAGGGCTACATCCCAGCCTGTGTGTTGTCGATCCCTGTTCTCAACCCTACCTTTAAACCGTGATTGTTAGGGGCTACATTCCAGCCTGTGTGTTGTCTATCCCTGTTCTCAACCCTACCTTTAAACCGTGATTGTTAGGGGCTACATTCCAGCCTGTGTGTTGTCTATCCTTTCCCTAGTTGGACGGAAATGTATTTTGTTTTTATTGATGCTTTTTTTTCTTAAGTTTGCCTTTTTTCTAATTTGGATCCAGCGTTCAAAGGCAATAAATTATTATATGCAATTTTTGATGAATGTTCTTTTCGTTGTTGGTGGTGGGTTTTCTTTTTATGTCAATGTTGTTGGGCGGACATGCCATATTTTGTAGTATGTTTGTCATGTCATTACATTTCGCTTTGAATGTATTAGTTTTTGAAGCGCTGTGGGTTGCAGACTGGGGGTGGGGGGGGAGTGGATCAGTGAGCGGATGAATGTTTGGGTGTGCTTGGAGAGTTACATATTACAAATGTGTTTAAATACAAATTTACGTTTCATGTTTTGATTAACGTCGATGTTTATTTTAATGCATTTTGTCTTATTTTATACGGTGGAACACCATTTTCCACGTGCGTTTGTACAATGGATAATTAAAGAAACTTAGGACGTATTGCTTATGACATAAAACTATTATTTTGTCATAGATCAGCCAGCTTGATTTAGTTTTTATTTCACAACTGATGCTATATCGACGCAGTCCAATTATAATGTGATGGCTTATAAACCGCAAAAAAAACATTGCATTGTCCGTCTACAATTCGGTATACTGTTTTGCCCGTGTAACGTTCTGGTATTACTGGATACAATATGTATAGTAAAAAGCTTGAGGCACTGTTTCTGATGCCCAAGTTTGAAAGGGAATTCAACGTAAGCAGTGAACGTCATTGTTGAGCAGCTTTGTCAGATGGATACTTGCTTTAGTCTGCCAAGTAACGGATGTGTTTCGGTGGACTGGCGTCAACATGGATACATTGGAATGACAGAGTTTTGCCAAGTCGTTCTCAAATCCACTTTTTCACCATTGCCCCTCCCCCGCAGGCTTCCACCTTGTCGTGGTGGTGGAACTTTAAACTAAGAGTAGCCCCTCATCCCCATTTTTCATTCTCTCCATCCTCATTTACAATGTATGACATGCCATTTTTTTTAATTGTTCACTGGCTTTCACGCGTGAGACATCGCGCACTACATGTTGACCATTATGCAGTGCATATTTGCCTATATAGCAATTTTTATATATCTTTTTTGGATTAGTATGTGTTTGTTATACTTTTTTTTACTGTTTTAAAAAAAACCCTGGATCCGATAAATAGAGTAGAGTGGCTCAACGTTTCCAGCACTGTGTGGATTTATGTGCTATAGGGTGCAATGATGGAGCTGTCATGTTATGAATTGTACTGTATGTTTTGTTGTTTACAGGTTGTTGAACGTTGGGCAGATACTTTGATGAGTGTTTTGTAATAAGTGGTCGAACTTTACGCGGTGACAGTCCTGAGATGACCATAGCTGTTGACGGGACTATAATGGAACAAATATAAAATAAAATAAAATCATATAGATTCTGATCGCTTCTCGGCCTTTTGGCTGCGACAGTGATTCAGGAACATACATTTTTGTTTATACCCTGGTTGGTTTGTTCAGCCCGTCGTACATGGCGAAAGCCGATACGCGACGTTGAACTGAACTTCCATCCATAAAAAAAAAAAAAATGTTCCTAACCCACCATTGCTGTAAACTCCCATCGCTATTGTTACATGTTTTACTGTGTACATTTTCGTCAGTTTAGTTGTTTAATTTTTTTTTATAGAAATCTTCAGTGCTTTTGCCTGTGAAGTATTTGACGCATTCCCTTCAACAGCTAAACAGCCATTATCATTTACTGGTCATATTTTTGTGTTTGATTTTACACTAGCCCTTACGCACTTGAGTGGGCACTTGTTGTCCACTCTGCAGTGCATATTTGCCTATATTACGGCCTTTTATGTATTGTAGCTTACTATATAGAATATGTTGTCCTTTTTTTATACTGTTTTTGTAACCTGGATCCGACAAGTAAAGCGGAATGGCTGACGTTTCCAGCGCTGTCTGGACTTACGGGCTATAGTGTGCAGTGATGAGGGTGTCGTGTTATGAATTGTTCAATATTTTGGGTCATGTTTCGTGGCAGTACTGAGACCACTGCTATTGACGGGACTATAAACAATGTAAACAAGAGGCAAAGCCTTCAAGGCTCACTCGAACAGGAACATCTGGGACAACAAAGAAGATTGAGGGTGGGGTGGGGTGTCTAAAGTACAAGATTGCCAATACAATTTTAAAGTACAAATGAAACTATCGTTAAAGGATACAGCTAACAAATTAAACAAATTAAAAAGTGCCCGTGCCGAGAATTGTACCGGAACCATTGGCATGACAGACAAACGTTATACCAATGAGCGATCGAGGCTTTCAGTGTTGATAAGCTTCTTAACTCATGTTGCCTGTTGAATACTCTCTAACCCACTTATCTAAAATGTTATCTGTTTATCTGTTTACAGTGTTTTAAGTATTTAATTATTCAAATCACTATTGTGTGAAAGCTTGCATAGACATCTATATGTGTGCAAAGTTTGAACAATGTATGCCTTCTATTTCCAGAGAAAATGCCAACGTTAAAGTTTGGAGATTAGACCACGGACACACACACACACACACACGCACACACGCACACACACACACACACACACACACGCACACACACACGCACACACACACACACACACACCAACAACTATCATACTATAGACTCACTTCGTTAACACGAGTGAGCCAAAAATGAAATAAAATCAACTCAGGTGGTTGAACGTTGGTAAAATATATTGATCTTTGTTTATTTTGTAATACGTGGTCGAACTTTTACGTGATGACAGTCCAGAGATGACCATAGCTGTCAATGACTAACTTGTTTTTAGACTGAAGACGTGTGATGGTGCATGGGACAAAACCTACATAAGTCGATCAGAATGTTTTAGCGAAAGCCAAAAATAGTCAACAACCCCCAAAATATCAATGTTCTATTTAGGGCATATTTATGTCTATTTTTATGTGTTCTACCAGTATCCACAACATAAAAGACAATTTTGAATTTCTTTGTTTATTTGATTGTTTTCTAAATCGTCAACAGAAGCAAAGAGGCAAATTTGTATCTCCTATGCCCAATTTCTGCAAATGGTCCATTTCGAATGCTAAACTCAAAAAATTATAAAAACTAGACAAGATAACTCAATTCGGGTTTCTGTGTATTAACAAGGAATCTTTGCTCCACCATGAAAAATTAAAATCTCAATTTATGCCAAAATTCCATTGTCTGTTTTTCCCATGCACTGTCACATATGATAGAATGTTTTATTGGTGTTTTTTGTAGGTTACTTGGTGTCTGTCCTGAGAAGACCATTACCGTTGACGGAGACTGTAAATGGGATATAAATGTTATTTTTCTTTTAAAACTTAGCTAGGTTGCCTTCGTCCTTTTTTTTCTTCTTTTTTTTTTTGTGAGGACTCCTTGACTCACATTACTTACCTTCTGAAGATTCGCTTTCTTGTGCCAGCTAAATACGACGGTAGTTTTTCTATGCATACTTTATTTCTAATGTTGATTTCTCGTTTTGGTTTACAAGTGTTCTGAGTCTTTTTTTGAAAAATGGTTTCGCTTGTGTGCATTATGATCTTTCCTAATTAGGATTCTTCCCTTTTTAGGATTCTTCCTTTTAGGGAGAATACTATTGCGTTTGTAAACATTCTTTTTTTTCTTTTCCTTCTCATTTTTTGTCCGATTTGGCTTGAATTTTTAGAAGAGTTGCAGGACCTAATGGGTATGTGAAATGTTAAATATTAAATGATTTCGCCGAATTTGCGGCAAAATATGGGCGAAAAACTGCGAAATCGGCTAAAGTTCAATCTTGAATATCTCAAAAACAGCTGAACGGATTTCATTCATATTTTTAGAATTTACTTTAAAATAGATTTCTAACAATTGAGTTATGACACCTAACCGGAAGTACAAACCGGAAGTGCTCCAGCTAGTCTTTTGTTTTTTGTTGTTGTAATATTCATCCCATAATTATTATCCAATCAGTTCTAATATTCGTCAAATGTTCCTCGAAAGGGTAACACTCATGTTTGACATCGTGGGGGATGATATTATATTATGACAAAATAAAATAAAACCCCGTTTTTTTTTATCGGTTTATTTTTCATTCAACAGATTACTTCCCTTACACAGTAAGAAATGTGAATGTTTCTAAAAATGGTTTCCTTCCCAACTGATCTGTGTTTGAAACAAGCATGCTGGCGCCATTTCGTGGTGACCCCAGCATCACCAGCACCACGGAATAAAACCGTGGGACCAACGCCAGAATGCAGTATCCCCAAAATGAATAGACTGGTCATCAGTCATAAGTTTCTTTATTGTCCATTGGCATTGTACAACGCACATGGAAACTTGTCTTCCACCGTGTAAAATAAAAATAAAACAAAAGCATGAAACATAAATTTACACTAACAAATATGTAACTCTCACACCCCACCCAATCATTCATCCGCTCTCCGCTATCTTGCTCACTCATCATGCAACCCACCACCACTTCCGCCTTCATTTTTAACCCTTTCTTTTCTTTTTTCCTTCCTTTCCTCCTTTTTTCCATGTTCCTTTTCTTTTTTTTCTCTTTGATACGCTGCGAAACGCTTTTGATGTTATATTTTGTTTACAATGCTAATTACGTTATTACTTGCTTTATACTTTCTAATATGACATGGAAATGAGATGTTTGGGACGTAGCACCTGTTGTCGCCACTTCAGTGCGTCTGGTGTCAAGATTCCTCTTGGTGCGCTGTGAAACGCTTTTGACGTCATGCCTCCTTTCATTTAGATTAATTATAGTATAACTTGTTTTTTATCATTAACATGACGTGGACATGAGAGGTGGTGTGGACGTAGCACCTCTCATCACCACTTCAGTTAAGGTCTCTGTACACGTGAACTTTTCCCACTCTTTCCCCATGGCAACACAGCGATAGGCCAGTCATAATAGTACACTCATTTCATTGTGTTGCCATAGTGAAAGAGTAAAAAATGTTCGTGTACAGGGACCTTAAGTTTACTCAGTAGTTTGACATTAATGTCAAACGCTAATCTGACGTTGTGTGTCGTTTCGTTAGTAGACCTACTAATGACAATATTACCCGTTTTATAATTACTAATATGACGTGGAAATGAGGGGTGGTGTGGACGTACCGCCTCTTATCGCCACTTCAGTCAGTTGACTCTCTGACGTTTCGTTTCATTAGGGCTAATTATATTATTGTTTTATGATTACTAATATGACGTGGAAATGAGGGGTGGTGTGGACGTACCACCTCTTATCGCCACTTCAGTCAGTTGACTCTAACGTTTCATCTTAATGTCAAACAGTAATCTGACGTTTCGTTTCATTAGGGCTAATTAAATTATTGTTTTATGATTACTAATATGACGTGGAAATGAGGGGTGGTGTGGACGTACCACCTCTTATCGCCACTTCAGTCAGTTGACTCTAACGTTTCATCTTAATGTCAAACAGTAATCTGACGTTTCGTTTCATTAGGGCTAATTAAATTATTGTTTTATGATTACTAATATGACGTGGAAATGAGGGGTGGTGTGGACGTACCACCTCTTATCGCCACTTCAGTCAGTTGACTCTAACGTTTCATCTTAATGTCAAACAGTAATCTGACGTTTCGTTTCATTAGGGCTAATTATATTATTGTTTTATGATTACTAATATGACGTGGAAATGAGGGGTGGTGTGGACGTACCACCTCTTATCGCCACTTCAGTCAGTTTACTCTAAAGTTTCATCTTAATGTCAAACAGTAATCTGACGTTTCGTTTCATTAGGGCTAATTATATAATTGTTTTATAATTACTAATATGACGTGGAAATGAGGGGTGGTGTGGACGTACCACCTCTTATCGCCACTTCAGTACGTTTACTCTAAAGTAAAGTTTCATCTTAATGCCAAACAGTAATCTGACGTTTCGTTTCATTAGGGCTAATTATATTATTGTTTTATGATTACTAATATGACGTGGCAATGAGGGGTGGTGTGGACGTACCACCTCTTATCGCCACTTCAGTCAGTTGACTCTAAAGTTTCATCTAAATGTCAAACAGTAGTCTGATGTTTCGTTTCATTAGGGCTATATATATTATTGTTTTATAATTACTAACATGACGTGGAAATGAGGGGTGGTGTGGACGTACCACCTCTTATCGCCACTTCAGTACGTTTACTCTAAAGTAAAGTTTCATCTTAATGCCAAACAGTAATCTGACGTTTCGTTTCATTAGGGCTAATTATATTATTGTTTTATGATTACTAATATGACGTGGCAATGAGGGGTGGTGTTGACGTACCACCTCTTATCGCCACTTCAGTAAGTTTACTCTAAAGTTTCATCTAAATGTCAAACAGTAGTCTGATGTTTCGTTTCATTAGGGCTAAATATATTATTGTTTTATAATTACTAACATGACGTGGAAATGAGGGGTGGTGTGGACGTACCACCTCTTATCGCCACTTCAGTACGTTTACTCTAAAGTAAAGTTTCATCTTAATGCCAAACAGTAATCTGACGTTTCGTTTCATTAGGGCTAATTATATTATTGTTTTATGATTACTAATATGACGTGGCAATGAGGGGTGGTGTTGACGTACCACCTCTTATCGCCACTTCAGTCAGTTGACTCTAACGTTTCATCTAAATGTCAAACAGTAGTCTGATGTTTCGTTTCATTAGGGCTAAATATATTATTGTTTTATAATTACTAACATGACGTGGAAATGAGGGGTGGTGTGGACGTACAGATTATCTAAAGGAATTTCGCTCACAACAAAGGAAACGGCTCCAGGTTTTTTGGTTTTTTTACTGCACTACAAAAAAAGAAAACGCTTCAACCACAATGAGTGACCTCCACCCACCCCATCCAAAATGGCTACTCTCTCCGGCATCTCCGCCAAGGAGGAATCGCCGTTTTGACGGTTTGATTTATCGGAAACCAGAGCAAAGGGAGTGTTCCAATCCTTGAAAAGGCTGTCTTTGTGGTGATCTTGATGTGTTTCTTGCCAAAAAACCTCATCTGATCTGACATTTCGTTTCATTAGAGCTAATTATATTATTGTTTTATGATTACTAATATGACGTGGAAATGAGGGGTGGTGTGGACGTACGGCCTCTTATCGCCACTTCAGTCAGTTGACTCTAAAGTTTCATCTTAATGCATGGGTGCTACTCTTTCATTTTTACACTGATTTCAGTATTTTTAATTTGACCAGAAACTGAACTTCATTTAAAATAAAATAAAAAAAATAAAAATAACCACAAGCGGTTTGGGGCGTTTTGAACTTCGTTCTATCTTGGAAGTTTACAAAGGCAATGTAATAATTTTACAAGGCTTATCAGACTCAAACTGTCTCTGTCTATCATTTTAACTGTCTGTCTCGTTATCTCTCTCTCTTAACTTGCCCCCCTGAATCGTCCGACGGGGCTCTGCCCCTGTACCCTGCCGGGGCCATGGGTCCCTGGACCCCTGCCTTTCAAGGCTTGTTTTCATTTTGGGGAGATGCACCCATGTTAACGTCAAACACTGATCTGACGTTTCGTTTCATTAGGGCTAATTATATTATT
>CM065692.1:9847624-9850124 GCA_017654935.2 Phymorhynchus buccinoides
TCTCTCTCTCTCTCTCCTCTCTCTTCCACACACACTCTGTCTTGTCTATAAAGTTTACGATTTTTGTAAATGTAATGAACCATTAATGATAAGCACATGGTGGTGCCGAGCGGAAGGCGTGCGCGTGCGTTTTTTGTGCTGGTTGGTTTTGTGTGCGCGCGTTGAGTATTGTTGCTAGTTGTTGAATGTCTCGTCTGATTTACTAACTTCTAAGTGTGTGTTCTTTACATAGGTTTTGGTGCGTTTGGAAGAGAATCTCCAATCAACTTCTCTTCATACGTCACCTCCACGATTTTATTCGTCATCTCTACGCCACATCTACGTCACCTGTATGTCATCTCTGCGAGCTCCTACGTCATCTCCACGGTCTTCTCTGCGTCATATCTACGACATTCCTACGTCATCTCTTCCATAGCTGTGACAGGACTATAAAAGACAGACTACACCATCTCTTCATTAGATCCACATGGCCGAAAGGCCCAAGAGGGCGTAAACCCTTTAATTTTCTATCGCTCTCTCTTCTTCATTAAACTACGTCATCCTACGTCGCCTTCTACATTTCCCTAGTCAACTCTGCCATCCCTACGTCATCGCTACGTCATCTTCATGCCTCTTCAAAGTGAACTCATTGGTTTCTATGCGTGAAAGTGTCTGCAAAGAACTCTTGTGAACATGGTGACTTTGCGAAAACCTTCAAAGGGGGAAAAGAAACCCAAACATTGAGCTGAACATGTCTTGTCTTGCTTAGTTGTATGTACATGCATTTTGTTGTGTGGATTATGTGTGCTGTAACGCCAGACATCGGCACAAGTTAAGGACCACTCGCATGCATACAAATCCACCAAAAGCGTTTAATTTTAAAACTTTTAATTTTGTAGCTCATCTACATACCCCATCCAAAATTCTGAAGCCCAGATTCCTTTTTGGTACACGTTTTATTCAGGCTGACAATGACGACGCGTGCATCAAGAATAACACTGTCGTGCTGTAAGCCAGTTGGACTATATATTTTTGTTGAATTTGATACCAGACATGGAGAAAACGATGACATGAAACGTACCAAAAAACGAACCTATTGGCTCTGCCTGTTTTGGAAGTGATCCTGAACTTGTGTTGGTGTTTGTGTAGGAATGGATTCATTTCGTATCCGACTTGGGGGCAAGGGCTGGGACCAGCAATATTCACTGGGGGGGAATGTAGGCCTAAAAAAAAATGAGTGGGGAGGAGAGAGGGAGGGAGAGAGAGGGAGGAAGAGAGAGAGGAGCCTGTTTGTGCGAGCGTGCCGTCCACTTCCCACGTTTTACTTTTGCTCCGATGTTTTTAGTTTTCCTTCATCATTGTAGCTTGATCATTTCTATTACCTTTCTTTTTTCATTGTTCTTTTTTCTTATTTTTATTTCACCTTTTCTTTCACCCGAGAAAATAACTTCACCAAAACTATTTAACAATTTAACTTACTAAAAATTCCAATGCCACGCATTCAAAGATAAGTGTGTTTAAAAAGAAAACCTCAAAATTTAATGACACTTTGTCTTTGAAATGTTATTGAGCAAATGAAGTGTTCAATAACTGACAATTCCTTATCTTTTCTTAAAATGTCAAGCTAGTGCTGACAGGGGGGGTGCAAAGGAAGAGGGGAACGTCCACCCCTCTCACCCACCCCACCCCCCTTTACACTGCAGCATTCTGAATTCAATCATTCAATGTTTAATGTCTATAAGTTTGTATCAGAAAATCTCCAAATTGTCATCAAAATTGACCCACCCCTACCCACCTCCCCAAGCGACATATTTGGGTCCTTTTCAAGGAATTGTGGCAACATTGTTTTGGCTTGCTTTCTTGTTTCTATCTTTATTGTCCATTAATTTCATGTCACTTTGATTCTTCATTGTCTGCCTTTAGTTTGCCTCTGGACCCAGGGGTGGAAGGGAAGACGTGACTGGAGGGAGAGAGAGTAGAGGGAGAGAAAGAGAGGAAGAGAGACGTGACTGGAGGGGAGAGAGGAGAGAGAGAAAGAGAGAGAGAGGGGGGAGAGGAGAGAGAGAGAGAGGGGGAGAGAGAGAGAGGGGGGAGAGAGAGAGAGAGGGGGGGAGAGGGAGAGAGAGGGGGGAGAGAGAGAGAGAGAGAGGGAGAGGAGGGAGAGGGGGAGAGAGAGAGAGAGAGAGAGAGAGAGGGGGAGAGAGAGAGTGAGAGAGAGAGGGGAGAGGGGAGAGAGAGTGAGAGAGGGAATCATTTCTATCACATTTCTTTTTTTTTATTTTCTTATTTTTATTTCACCTTTTCTTTCACCCGAGAAAATAACTTCACCAAAACTATTTAACAATTTAACTTTCTAAAAATTCCAATGCCACGCATTCAGAGTTAAGTGTGTTTAAAAAACCCTCAAAATTTAATGACACCTTGTCTTGGAAATGTTATTGAGCAAATGAAGTATTCAATAACTGACAATTCCTTATATTTTCTTAAAATGTTTCAGCTAGTGTTGACAGGAGGGGTGCAA
>CM065692.1:9855124-9867624 GCA_017654935.2 Phymorhynchus buccinoides
TGTTAGGGGCTACATCCCAGCCTGTGTGTTGTCGATCCCTGTTCTTAACCCTACCATTAAACCGTGATTGTTAGGGGCTACATCCCAGCCTGTGTGTTGTCGATCCCTGTTCTTAACCCTACATTTAAACCGTGATTGTTAGGGGCTACATCCCAGCCTGTGTGTTGTCGATCCCTGTTCTCAACCCTACCTTTAAACCGTGATTGTTAGGGGCTACATCCCAGCCTGTGTGTTGTCGATCCCTGTTCTTAACCCTACATTTAAACCGTGATTGTTAAGGGCTACATTCCAGCCTGTGTGTTGTCGATCCCTGTTCTCAACCCTACCTTTAAACCGTGATTGTTAGGGGCTACATCCCAGCCTGTGCGTTGTCTATCCCTGTTCTCAACCCTACCATTAAACCGTGATTGTTACTATGTTAGGGGCTACATCCCAACCTGTGTGTTGTCGATCCCTGTTCTCAACCCTACCTTTAAACCGTGATTGTTAGGGGCTACATCCCAGCCTGTGTGTTGTCGATCCCTGTTCTTAACCCTACATTTAAACCGTGATTGCTAGGAGCTACATCCCAGCTTGTGTGTTGTCGATCCCTGTTCTCAGCTCTACCTTTAAACCGTGATTGTTAGGGGCTACATCCCAGCCTGTGTGTTGTCGATCCCTGTTCTTAACCCTACCATTAAACCGTGATTGTTAGGGGCTACATCCCAGGACGAAATGGTATCAAATGCACGTGCAAATTTGCACGTGTTCTTAAAAAAATGCACGTGCATTTTAGAAAACGCACGTGCATTTTACTATTTATAGAAAATTGCACGTACATTTATACACGCACATGTTTTGTTTTACCCGTACATTTTATTATTTTTAGAAAATTGTACGTGCATTTTTGCACGTGGGTTCAGAATATGCACCTGTCATTTTTGATCCCTGTTGCACGTGTAGTTTATAAAATCGCACGTGCAGTTTAGTTAATTGAAAACTGCGACTGGTGTTGAAATATAACTGAAATCTATTTCACCAACGAGAAGACAGATGTGCCTTTAAAATACTCTTAAACTTGAGAGGCCGCGAGGCTGTAGTCGTCATAATTTACCTGACCTGACCTAGCGTCTGGAGCAGCTGAAGTCGTTCCGCGCCATTTTGAAACAAAGACTGAGAGTTATCGTTCTTGGCTTGTATCCCTTTCAACCCGTAATGATTCGTTTCAGAAAGTCTTCCATTCCTAGTTATTTAAAAACTAAGAGTACACGTGCATTTTACTATTTTTAGAAAACTGCACGTGAATTTATGTACCCTAAATTTAACGTGTAGTATAAAATAATGTACGTGCAATTTTCTATAAATAGTAAAATGCACGTGTGTTTTCTAAAATGCACGTGCATTTTTTTTTAAAAGCACGTGTAAATTTGCACGTGCATTTGATACCATTTCGTCCGCCATACATCCCAGCCTGTGTGTTGTCGATCCCTGTTCTTAACCCTACCATTAAACCGTGATTGTTAGGGGCTACATCCCAGCCTGTGTGTTGTCGATCCCTGTTCTCAACCCTACCTTTAAACCGTGATTGTTAGGGGCTACATCCCAGCCTGTGTGTTGTCGATCCCTGTTCTTAACCCTACCATTAAACCGTGATTGTTAAGGGCTACATTCCCAGCCTGTGTGTTGTCGATCCCTGTTCTCAACCCTACCTTTAAACCGTGATTGTTAGGGGCTACATCCCAGCCTGTGTGTTGTCTATCCCTGTTCTCAACCCTACCATTAAACCGTGATTGTTACTATGTTAGGGGCTACATCCCAACCTGTGTGTTGTCGATCCCTGTTCTCAACCCTACCTTTAAACCGTGATTGTTAGGGGCTACATCCCAGCCTGTGTGTTGTCGATCCCTGTTCTCAACCCTACCTTTAAACCGTGATTGTTAGGGGCTACATCCCAGCCTGTGTGTTGTCGATCCCTGTTCTCAACCCTACCTTTAAACCGTGATTGTTAGGGGCTACATCCCAGCCTGTGTGTTGTCGATCCCTGTTCTCAACCCTACCTTTAAACCGTGATTGTTAGGGGCTACATCCCAGCCTGTGTGTTGTCTATCCCTGTTCTCAACCCTACCTTTAAACCGTGATTGTTAGTTAGGGCTACATCCCAACCTGTGTGTTGTCGATCCCTGTTCTTAACCCTACCCCTTAAACCGTGATTGTTAGGGGCTACATCCCAACCTGTGTGTTGTCGATCCCTGTTCTCAACCCTACCTTTAAACCGTGATTGTTAGGGGCTACATTCCAGCCTGTGTGTTGTCGATCCCTGTTCTTAACCCTACCTTTAAACCGTGATTGTTAGGGGCTACATTCCAGCCTGTGTGTTGTCTATCCTTTCCCTAGTTGGACGGAAATGTATTTTGTTTTTATTGATGCTTTTTTTTCTTAAGTTTGCCTTTTTTCTAATTTGGATCCAGCGTTCAAAGGCAATAAATTATTATATGCAATTTTTGATGAATGTTCTTTTCGTTGTTGGTGGTGGGTTTTCTTTTTATGTCAATGTTGTTGGGCGGACATGCCATATTTTGTAATATGTTTGTCATGTCATTACATTTCGCTTTGAATGTATTATTTTTTGAAGCGCTGTGGGTTGCAGACTGGGGGTGGGGGGGAGTGGATCAGTGAGCGGATGAATGTTTGGGTGTGCTTGGAGAGTTACATATTACAAATGTGTTTAAATACAAATTTACGTTTCATGTTTTGATTAACGTCGATGTTTATTTTAATGCATTTTGTCTTATTTTATACGGTGGAACACCATTTTCCACGTGCGTTTGTACAATGGATAATTAAAGAAACTTAGGACGTATTGCTTATGACATAAAACTATTATTTTGTCATAGATCAGCCAGCTTGATTTAGTTTTTATTTCACAACTGATGCTATATCGACGCAGTCCAATTATAATGTGATGGCTTATAAACCGCAAAAAAAACATTGCATTGTCCGTCTACAATTCGGTATACTGTTTTGCCCGTGTAACGTTCTGGTATTACTGGATACAATATGTATAGTAAAAAGCTTGAGGCACTGTTTCTGATGCCCAAGTTTGAAAGGGAATTCAACGTAAGCAGTGAACGTCATTGTTGAGCAGCTTTGTCAGATGGATACTTGCTTTAGTCTGCCAAGTAACGGATGTGTTTCGGTGGACTGGCGTCAACATGGATACATTGGAATGACAGAGTTTTGCCAAGTCGTTCTCAAATCCACTTTTTCACCATTGCCCCTCCCCCGCAGGCTTCCACCTTGTCGTGGTGGGGGAACTTTAAACTAAGAGTAGCCCCTCATCCCCATTTTTCATTCTCTCCATCCTCATTTACAATTTATGACATGCCAGTTTTTTTTTTTAATTGTTCACTGGCTTTCACGCGTGAGACATCGCGCACTACATGTTGACCATTATGCAGTGCATATTTGCCTATATAGCAATTTTTATATATCTTTTTTGGATTAGTATGTGTTTGTTATACTTTTTTTTACTGTTTTTTAAAAAAAAACCTGGATCCGATAAATAGAGTAGAGTGGCTCAACGTTTCCAGCACTGTGTGGATTTATGTGCTATAGGGTGCAATGATGGAGGTGTCATGTTATGAATTGTACTGTATGTTTTGTTGTTTACAGGTTGTTGAACGTTGGGCAGATACTTTGATGAGTGTTTTGTAATAAGTGGTCGAACTTTACGCGGTGACAGTCCTGAGATGACCATAGCTGTTGACGGGACTATAATGGAACAAATATAAAATAAAATAAAATCATATAGATTCTGATCGCTTCTCGGCCTTTTGGCTGCGACAGTGATTCAGGAACATACATTTTTGTTTATACCCTGGTTGGTTTGTTCAGCCCGTCGTACATGGCGAAAGCCGATACGCGACGTTGAACTGAACTTCCATCCATAAAAAAAAAAAAAATGTTCCTAACCCACCATTGCTGTAAACTCCCATCGCTATTGTTACATGTTTTACTGTGTACATTTTCGTCAGTTTAGTTGTTTAATTTTTTTTTATAGAAATCTTCAGTGCTTTTGCCTGTGAAGTATTTGACGCATTCCCTTCAACAGCTAAACAGCCATTATCATTTACTGGTCATATTCTTGTGTTTGATTTTACACTAGCCCTTACGCACTTGAGTGGGCACTTGTTGTCCACTCTGCAGTGCATATTTGCCTATATTACGGCCTTTTATGTATTGTAGTAGCTTACTATATAGAATATGTTGTCCTTTTTTTATACTGTTTTTGTAACCTGGATCCGACAAGTAAAGCGGAATGGCTGACGTTTCCAGCGCTGTCTGGACTTACGGGCTATAGTGTGCAGTGATGGGGGTGTCGTGTTATGAATTGTTCAATATTTTGGGTCATGTTTCGTGGCAGTACTGAGAAGACCACTGCTATTGACGGGACTATAAACAATGTAAACAAGAGGCAAAGCCTTCAAGGCTCACTCGAACAGGAACATCTGGGACAACAAAGAAGATTGAGGGTGGGGTGGGGTGTCTAAAGTACAAGATTGCCAATACAATTTTAAAGTACAAATGA
Organism: Phymorhynchus buccinoides; assembly: GCA_017654935.2. Lineage (NCBI taxonomy): Eukaryota > Metazoa > Mollusca > Gastropoda > Neogastropoda > Raphitomidae > Phymorhynchus > Phymorhynchus buccinoides. The sequence continues at coordinate 9,859,692 of CM065692.1, forward strand.
AACTATCGTTAATGGATACAGCTAACAAATTAAACAAATTAAAAAGTGCCCGTGCCGAGAATCGAAACCCGGAACCATTGGCATGACAGACAAACGTTCTACCAATGAGCTATCGAGGCTTTCAGTGTTGATAAGCTTCTTAACTCATGTTGCCTGTTGAATACTCTCTAACCCACTAATCTAAAATGTTATCTGTTTGTTATCTGTTTACAGTGTTGTTTTAAGTATTTAATTATTCAAATCACTATTGTGTGAAAGCTTGCATAGACATCTATATGTGTGCAAAGTTTGAACAATGTATGCCTTCTATTTCCAGAGAAAATGCCAACGTTAAAGTTTGGAGATTAGACCACGGACACACGCACACACACACACACGCACACACGCACACACACACACACACACACACACACACACACACACACACACACACACACACACACACACACACACACTATCAACTATCATACTATAGACTCACTTCGTTAACACGAGTGAGCCAAAAATGAAATAAAATCAACTCGGGTGGTTGAACGTTGGTAAAATATATTGATCTTTGTTTATTTTGTAATACGTGGTCGAACTTTACGTGGTGACAGTCCAGAGATGACCATAGCTGTCAATGACTAACTTGTTTTTAGACTGAAGACGTGTGATGGTGCATGGGACAAAACCTACATAAGTCGATCAGAATGTTTTAGCGAAAGCCAAAAATAGTCAACAACCCCCAAAATATCAATGTTCTATTTAGGGCATATTTATGTCTATTTTTATGTGTTCTACCAGTATCCACAACATAAAAGACAATTTTGAATGATTTCTTTGTTTATTTGATTGTTTTCTAAATCGTCAACAGAAGCAAAGAGGCAAATTTGTATCTCCTATGCCCAATTTCTGCAAATGGTCCATTTCGAATGCTAAACTTCAAATAATTATAAAATAAAAACTAGACAAGATAACTCAATTCGGGTTTCTGTGTATTAACAAGGAATCTTTGCTCCACCATGAAAAATTAAAATCTCAATTTATGCCAAAATTTCATTGTCTGTTTTTCCCATGCGCTGTCACATATGATAGAATGTTTTATTGGTGTTTTTTGTAGGTTACTTGGTGTCTGTCCTGAGAAGACCATTACCGTTGACGGAGACTGTAAATGGGATATAAATGTTATTTTTCTTTTAAAACTTAGCTAGGTTGCCTTCGTCCTTTTTTTTTTTCTTTTTTTTTTGTGTGAGGACTCCTTGACTCACATTACTTACCTTCTGAAGATTCGCTTTCTTGTGCCAGCTAAATACGACGGTAGTTTTTCTATGCATACTTTATTTCTAATGTTGATTTCTCGTTTTGGTTTACAAGTGTTCTGAGTCTTTTTTGGAAAAATGGTTTCGCTTGTGTGCATTATGATCTTTCCTAATTAGGATTCTTCCCTTTAGGGAGAATAGTATTGCGTTTGTAAACATTCTTTTTTTTCTTTTCCTTCTCATTTTTTGTCCGATTTGGCTTGAATTTTTAGAAGAGTTGCAGGACCTAATGGGTATGTGAAATGTTAAATATTAAATGATTTCGCCGAATTTGCGGCAAAATATGGGCGAAAAACTGCGAAATCGGCTAAAGTTCAATCTTGAATATCTCAAAAACAGCTGAACGGATTTCATTCATATTTTTAGAATTTACTTTAAAATAGATTTCTAACAATTGAGTTATGACACCTAACCGGAAGTACAAACCGGAAGTGCTCCAGCTAGTCTTTTGTTTTTTGTTGTTGTAATATTCATCCCATAATTATTATCCAATCAGTTCTAATATTCGTCAAATGTTCCTCGAAAGGGTAACACTCATGTTTGACATCGTGGGGGATGATATTATATTATGACAAAATAAAATAAAACCCCGTTTTTTTTTATCGGTTTATTTTTCATTCAACAGATTACTTCCCTTACACAGTAAGAAATGTGAATGTTTCTAAAAATGGTTTCCTTCCCAACTGATCTGTGTTTGAAACAAGCATGCTGGCGCCATTTAGTGGACCCCAGCATCACCAGCACCACGGAATAAAACCGTGGGACCAACGCCAGAATGCAGTATCCCCAAAATGAATAGACTGGTCATCAGTCATAAGTTTCTTTATTGTCCATTGGCATTGTACAACGCACATGGAAACTTGTCTTCCACCGTGTAAAATAAAATAAAACAAAAGCATGAAACATAAATTTACACTAACAAATATGTAACTCTCACACCCCACCCAATCATTCATCCGCTCTCCGCTATCTTGCTCACTCATCATGCAACCCACCACCACTTCCGCCTTCATTTTTAACCCTTTCTTTTCTTTTTTCCTTCCTTTCCTCCTTTTTTCCATGTTCCTTTTCTTTTTTTTCTCTTTGATACGCTGCGAAACGCTTTTGATGTTATATTTTGTTTACAATGCTAATTACGTTATTACTTGCTTTATACTTTCTAATATGACATGGAAATGAGATGTTTGGGACGTAGCACCTGTTGTCGCCACTTCAGTGCGTCTGGTGTCAAGATTCCTCTTGGTGCGCTGTGAAACGCTTTTGACGTCATGCCTCCTTTCATTTAGATTAATTATAGTATAACTTGTTTTTTATCATTAACATGACGTGGACATGAGAGGTGGTGTGGACGTAGCACCTCTCATCACCACTTCAGTTAAGGTCTCTGTACACGTGAACTTTTCCCACTCTTTCCCCATGGCAACACAGCGATAGGCCAGTCATAATAGTACACTCATTTCATTGTGTTGCCATAGTGAAAGAGTAAAAAATGTTCGTGTACAGGGACCTTAAGTTTACTCAGTAGTTTGACATTAATGTCAAACGCTAATCTGACGTTGTGTGTCGTTTCGTTAGTAGACCTACTAATGACAATATTACCCGTTTTATAATTACTAATATGACGTGGAAATGAGGGGTGGTGTGGACGTACCGCCTCTTATCGCCACTTCAGTCAGTTGACTCTCTGACGTTTCGTTTCATTAGGGCTAATTATATTATTGTTTTATGATTACTAATATGACGTGGAAATGAGGGGTGGTGTGGACGTACCACCTCTTATCGCCACTTCAGTACGTTTACTCTAAAGTTTCATCTTAATGTCAAACAGTAATCTGACGTTTCGTTTCATTAGGGCTAATTATATTATTGTTTTATGATTACTAATATGACGTGGAAATGAGGGGTGGTGTGGACGTACCACCTCTTATCGCCACTTCAGTCAGTTGACTCTAAAGTTTCATCTTAATGTCAAACAGTAATCTGACGTTTCGTTTCATTAGGGCTAATTATATTATTGTTTTATGATTACTAATATGACGTGGAAATGAGGGGTGGTGTGGACGTACCACCTCTTATCGCCACTTCAGTCAGTTGACTCTAACGTTTCATCTTAATGTCAAACAGTAATCTGACGTTTCGTTTCATTAGGGCTAATTATATTATTGTTTTATGATTACTAATATGACGTGGAAATGAGGGGTGGTGTGGACGTACCACCTCTTATCGCCACTTCAGTCAGTTGACTCTAAAGTTTCATCTTAATGTCAAACAGTAATCTGACGTTTCGTTTCATTAGGGCTAATTATATAATTGTTTTATAATTACTAATATGACGTGGAAATGAGGGGTGGTGTGGACGTACCACCTCTTATCGCCACTTCAGTACGTTTACTCTATCTGACGTTTCGTTTCATTAGGGCTAATTATATTATTGTTTTAAGTAAAGTTTCATCTTAAGTCAGTTGTTTCATCCAAACAGTAATCTGACGTTTCGTTTCATTAGGGCTAATTATATTATTGTTTTATGATTACTAATATGACGTGGAAATGAGGGGTGGTGTGGACGTACCACCTCTTATCGCCACTTCAGTCAGTTTACTCTAAAGTTTCATCTAAATGTCAAACAGTAGTCTGATGTTTCGTTTCATTAGGGCTAAATATATTATTGTTTTATAATTACTAACATGACGTGGAAATGAGGGGTGGTGTGGACGTACACCTCTTATCGCCACTTCAAAGGAATTTCGTTTCACAACAAAAGTAGTCTGATGTTTCGTTTCCAGGGCTAAATATATTATTGTTTTATAATTACTAACATGACGTGGAAATTTTTCTTATCGCCACTTGCACTCTAAAAAAAAAACAAAACGCGTTTCACCACAATGAGTGACGTCCACCCACGCCATCCAAAATGGCTACTCTCTCCGGCATCTTAATGCCAAGGAGGAATCGCCGTTTTTGTTTTATAATTTGATGACGTGGAAATGAGGGGTGGTGTGGACGTACAGATTATCTAATTTCGGAAACCAGAGCAAAGTGAGTGTTACTGCAATCCTTGAAAAGGCTGTCCAAAATGGCTTCTCTCCGGTGATCTCGTTTTGTTTTGATTTCTTGAAACCAGAAAAACTGTTCCGTCTTGAAAAGGCTGTCCCTGGTGATTAATGTGTTTCTTGCCAAAAAACCTCATCTGATCTGACGTTTCGTTTCATTAGGGCTAATTATATTATTGTTTTATGATTACTAATATGACGTGGAAATGAGGGGTGGTGTGGACGTACGGCCTCTTATCGCCACTTCAGTCAGTTGACTCTAAAGTTTCATCTTAATGCATGGGTGCTACTCTTTCATTTTTACACTGATTTCAGTATTTTTAATTTGACCAGAAACTGAACTTCAGTTTTTTTTAAATTCACCCCACCCCCCCCCCCCCCAAAATAAAAATGACCACAAGCGGTTTGGGGCGTTTTGAACTTTGTTCTATCTTGGAAGTTTACAAAGGCAATGTAATAATTTTACAAGGCTTATCAGACTCAAACTGTCTCTGTCTATCATTTTAACTGTATCTCGTTCTCTATCTCTCTTAACTTGCCCCCCTGAATCGTCCGACGGGGCTCTGCCCCTGTACCCTGCCGGGGCCATGGGTCCCTGGACCCCTGCCTTTCAAGGCTTGTTTTCATTTTGGGGAGTTGCACCCATGTTAACGTCAAACACTGATCTGACGTTTCGTTTCATTAGGGCTAATTATATTATTGTTTTATGATGACTAATATCACATATACATGGAAATGAGGGGTGGTTTGGACGCGCCACCTCTTATCGCCACTTCAGGCAGTTAACTCATAATAAGTTTGGTCTTAATGTCAAGCACTGATCTACTATTTTACGCACCCCCCACGTGTTTGATATTTAATGTGGTGACAGTTCTGAGACCATTGCTGTTGACGGAACTATAAACAAATAAATAAAATAAAATATGCCCCCCACCCCACCCCCTCAAATGGTTCTGTTCCATTTCATGCGTTTTATATAACACATGAGAAAAGATCATGTTATATTCCTGTTGGCGCATTGAACTAAGCATGTGTGAACATGGTGAATGGAAAGGGCGGACCCCATTCCCCATCTCCACTGGCATTAGTTATCTGTATCCATTGTTCCATCAAAACAATATATCCATTTTGCAACCCCCTTCATCTTGAAATTGAACAAGGGGGGGGGGGGGGGGGTCTCTTTCTAATTAACCCCTTTCCACCAAAGTTGATGACGATACCAATCATCTAGCAATGCGTGGATCAGAGCCGAAGTGATACAAACAAAACCTTGTATCACTTTGGCTCTGATCCACGCATTGCTAGATGATTCTTCCGTTTCCACCTCAGTCCCAACGTGAGAACTATTCGGGTGGTATTTTTCGTGGTTACGTAAATACATCCATTATTCTTTTGAAATGCTCTTTTTTTTATCTACTATTTTCCGTAACAGGTTTGTCATATCCATATCATTTTCTAAGAATACGTGAAGGAAGTTTTTTTTAATCCACATTTACCAATGACACAATTGTCTCAGGATTTGATCAAAATAGGAGACACCCCCTTTTCAGTCGTTTTTCCCCCATTGCTAATATATATATATTACCATAATTCTGTACACTTTTTTTCTGTCCGCCATCTCCCCTGACAAAACGAAATCACCATGTTCTATTGTCATCCTCCATGTTATTATCTGTGCAAAAGAAAAGGTAAAGGAATGTTGAGTTTGAACTTGTTACCGATGACATTTGATTGTCAGAAATAAAAGTAGTATTTAGGCTCCGGTGGGTTGTTTCTTTTATTTCATTTTTATTTATAGAAGATTAACTTTCTCACATTCTTAGTGTACGAGTACGCTTTCTGGGTGCATTCATTTGTGCTTCTTGCTCAGTATAAATTTGGAATGCCTGGTACATTTTGCCAATAGGTTTGTACACCGTTTTCTCTGCTTTAAGTGGGGATAACGAAGTATCAGAATCACCCATGCTGTTGTTGTTGTTGTTGTCATTGTGGCTTGAAGTTATATCCCTGCTTTATGTGGGGATAACGAAGTGTTAGAATCACACATGCTGTTGTTGTCATTGTTGCTTGAAGTTATATCCCTGCTTTAAGTGGGGATAACGAAGTGTTAGAATCACCTTGTTGTTGTTGTTGTTATTGTCATTGTGGCTTGAAGTTAGATCTCTGCTTTAAGTGGGGATAACGAAGTGTTAGAATCACCCATGCTGTTGTTGTTGTTGTTGTCATTGTGGCTTGAAGTTATATCCCTGCTTTAAGTGGGGATAACGAAGTGTTAGAATCACCCATGCTGTTGTTGTTGTCATTGTGGCTTGAAGTTAGATCTCTGCTTTAAGTGGGGATAACGAAGTGTCAGAATCACCCATGCTGTTGTTGTTGTTGTTGTTGTTGTCATTGTTGCTTGAAGTTAGATCCCTGCTTTAAGTGGGGATAACGAAGTGTTAGAATCACCCTTGAAGTTAGATCTCTGCTTTAAGTGGGGATAACGAAGTGTTAGAATCACCCATGCTGTTGTTGTTGTTGCTTGAAGTTAGATCTCTGCTTTAAGTGGGGATAACGAAGTGTTAGAATCACCCATGTTGTTGTTGTTGTTGTCATTGTTGCTTGAAGTTAGATCTCTGCTTTAAGTGGGGATAACGAAGTGTTAGAATCACCCATGTTGTTGTTGTTGTTGCATTGAAGCTTGAAGTTAGATCTCTGCTTTAAGTGGGGATAACGAAGTGTTAGAATCACCCATGCTGTTGTTGTTGTTGTCATTGTTGCTTGAAGTTAGATCTCTGCTTTAAGTGGGGATAACGAAGTGTTAGAATCACACATGCTGTTACTGTCATTGTTGCTTGAAGTTAGATCTCTGCTTTAAGTGGGGATAACGAAGTGTTAGAATCACCCATGCTGTTGTTGTTGTTGTTGCTTGAAGTTGGAGCTCTGCTTTAAGTGGGGATAACGAAGTGTCAGAATCACTCATGCTGCTGTTGTTGCTATTGTTGCTTGAAGTTAGATCTCTGCTTTAAGTGGGGATAACGAAGTGTTAGAATCACCCATGTTGTTGTTGTTTGTCATTGTTGCTTGAAGTTAGAGGAGAAATAGCAAAATTATATATTTTTTATGCTTACAGGTTTTGCACGTTGCTTAGATTCATGGATTTGTGTTTTGCTATACGAGGTCGAACTTTACGCGGTGACAGTCCTGAGATAACCATAGCTGTTGACGGGACTATAACAGACTTACTAACTGAATGGCAAGTTTGGCGGTGGTGTTGGCAAAATGGGTGTCACTTTATCAAATTCTGGGCACAAATAAAGTTGCACTGGGGAATCTGTCTGGAAGATTAAATGGTAGTTTTATCTTCTTTTTTTTTACAAACCCTTGTTGCTGTATTTTGAATGCGATTAATCAAAACCCTTTTGTTTGTTTAGCGTGAATAGATTTGGGTGTTTGTTGTACATTATTGACCCTAAAAACACAAATCGGTGTTGGAACATCAGCTGTCCGTTGAGACAATTAATACTGATATACTGACTTCAAATATCATTTTTTTCATTTCTAATAGTTGTGATTGTGTGATAGTTGTGATTGTGTGTGTCT
>CM065692.1:9870124-9875124 GCA_017654935.2 Phymorhynchus buccinoides
GATGATGACGATGGTGACGACGATGATGACGACGACGACAAAAAACAATCATGATGACGACGACAAAGATGGCATTCATCATGATGATGATGACACACACACACATAGGCCTAATATAATATGATGATGATGATGACAACGACGACGATAATGAAGATGACAATGCTGATGACGATGATGATTGCGAGGAAAAGAAATAGGATAGGGATGGGGAGGGGGGAGGGGATGAGAAAAGGGAGGAAGAGGAGAAAATGGGAAACTAATGCAGGTGATCTAATCCCCGCAGAGAAAGCGAAAAGAATGCTTCAAGATGCTTACACTCGTCAGCCGCTGGGAGATAGGAAATCCCACTCAAGGGGAAGGTGTGAAACTGGGTGTGATCACCGTAAAACCCCAAACAACAACCACTACAGTGACACATACAGACTGCATTCATTGCATACATGTGACAAGATTCACAATTGAGATGAGTTTTATCTAACCCCACCCTCCAACCCCCCAACCCCCACCCCGAATCTTTTCCTCCGTTCAAAAAATATATAATGCATAACGATGAAGTTAGAGGGATTGCTTTCAGACCTTGAAGAAAACGGACAACGCTATACCATTTGAGACTTGCAGAAAAACCCAGCAACACCGTTGTTTAAAAACACACAAAAACCAGCAATATGTCGGCTTATTTAAAAACTTTTTTACGAGCTATAACGTTGGCCAACTGACAAAATATTTTCCACGCCCTAAAATATCCCGTGTCATCAACATAAAATGAGTGACTAAAATTCGAAACAAGAAAACAACCACCAAAGACCGCTATATCATAGGTAAAACATCCTGAGTAAGAGAAGTAAATGCGTTTAGCGTCCTCCGACGCGATGTAAGCGCACAATAATGGGACATTCATAACTGTACAGATAGTGGGTCGATCCTGAAGGTACTGCAATACCAGGAAACTCCCGATTTGATATCGACGGTGTTTATTAGCATAGCCTTCACTTGCTGAGTAAATCAATATAAAGTCGACATTTCTTGGATGTTACAGTGATGATGCAAGTGTGTAGCATCCATAAGCCGTTCAACAGGTCTTGGAATCGCCATTAGCCTGAAACTCTCAAACTCATTTCATAATAATTATAAGCCTAAAAAGTTTTTATCAATGGGGCGCTATGAACTTTTATTCCACACACGTGCGAATAGTGAATAGTGTTCATGGTACAAAATAAATACGTTATGAATGACATGACATCATACATGATCTGCCAAAACCGTGAAGGTTTTTTCTTCTTAATTTTAGAGACAACTGATTCTTTCTCAGACAATAACTGGAAACTAATAAATGTCAAGGCCTGTTGATCTTCCAAGCCTCAAAATGCCAAACTCCGAACATTCCCAGGCCAAGCCTGAAATTCAGGGCCTGGGCCTGAAACTTTCAGCTCTGTTAGTTCTGATTTCATCAAGTTGAAAAAACCCCACACCGTACCCAACTGATTATCATATAATTTGTTCACACCAACTTCATAATGACTGATGTACACCTTTATCTTTGGTCAAATAGAAGTCAAAATACATTTTTGCCGCACGCTCGGGAGCGAGAGAGAGAGACAGAGAGAGAGAGAGAGAGAGAGAGAGAGAGAGAGAGAGAGAGAGAGAGAGAGAGAGAGAGAGAGAGCAATGAACAATAGTTTATTGTTTTAACGCCCCCTGTCATAGTCTTGGTTCAATGCGTTCTTTCCGTCTTATCTTTATCTTCTACTATTATTGAATGCATATATTTTAAGTTATGTAAATGGATGAAAATCAAAGTTAAATACAGAAAACGATAGAGGTTGAAGTGCTCAATCTGCAGTAAGAAAGGCAAGACCGAAACCCCCCGGAAAGAACCGAGAAATGGAGGAGGGGGTGTTGATATGATCTGCATCTTTACCGAAATGTACATAACGTGGCGCTGAAAAAATAGAAACTAACAAGGGCGTCGCCGAGCGGCAGACATGTCCGTCACCAGCAATGCCACGCACTTGCGACACCCCGTAGAGTGTCACATCCTGACACAAAATTGGAAGGGATTCTGTCTTCTAGTTCACGAGATACAGCTTGAAGAAGAAACATATAGCGCAAAGAAGGAAATTTCGGTTTTCAAGGTCACACTTCAAGGTCAAGGTCAGCATGGTGATAATTTATGCTCGGATGTTTTCTTCTCTAGGGTATACAGTACCACACACAATCTGAAGCGCTTCTGTCAAGTACCAATGTGGAAAATATGGCTTAAAACCCAATGTGTAGACCCCTACCACATTCAAGGCCTACGGATCGCCCGGACCGTGACCTTGACCTTGATCGGTATGCCACCATCAGAACGGGCATACGCCAAAGTACCTTCATGCCAAATTTGAAGACTCTAACACTAACGGTGTGGGAGTTATGGCCCCTGAAAGATTTTCGGTTTTCAAGGTCGTACGCCAAGGTCAAGGTCACGACGGCAATATGGTTTGCGCGGATGCCTTCCTCTCATGGTGACACACCAGCACACACAATTGGACGTGATTCTGTCAACCCGTTCGAAAGATATCCTTGGGACAGACAGAAGGAGAAAAAAATGACCCTCCGATTTTCAGGCTCCAGCGATCTTTTTGACCTTGACCTTGATCGGTTTGCCCACACAGGCTAGCACTTGATAGAGAGAGAGAGAGAGAGAGAGAGAGAGAGAGAGAGAGGGAGGGGGAGGGAGAGAGAGAGAGAGAGAGAGAGAGAGAGAGACCGACAAGACTTTTAATGACAGGCCAACAGCCCCTATCACAATTGAACATATAAATTATATATAATCAAACAAAACCAATTAAGCAATCAGAGAGAGAGAGAGAGAGAGAGAGAGACATTTGAAACATTTGTTTATTGAGGGAAAAGAATAAGTACACAATGGGCTTGTTTAGAGAGAGAGAGAGAGAGAGAGAGAGAGAGAGAGAGAGAGAGAGAGAGAGAGAGAGAGAGAGAGAGAGAGAGAACAGTCGGACAGACCATCAACTTGATGATGGTGGTTGGGAAGAGAAAGAAGAAGAAGAGAGACAGAGACAGACAGAAAGACAGACGAGTTAGTTTGGCATTGCTAAGAAACTGCCTTCAAATGAAAGACCTAATGTCCGTAACTTCACCTAATAAAGAGCCCACTTAAAAACAAGCGCGGATTCGCAATCGTTTGTGGCACGCCCATCGGTCTATTTTTACCACTCCAATCATTGCATACACTAAGTCGCCTCCCCTGGCCTTTCAATAATTTTAATATGTAAACCAGAATGTTATCTCTGCATCATTTCGTAACTTTTTATATCTTTTGGAAAACAAACTATTTATCCTACTTATACTCATCGAAAGAAGCACCGCATACTCGTCGTGTCTGTTGCAGTGTCTGTATTACGTATGTTTATTATTTTGTACGCTTTAAAATGAAGATTCATGTGGTCTGTTCAGTATATAATTCTTTCCATACGTTAGCACTGTAAATATGTAGATATGACAACTGAAATGTTACTTTATGCCCAAGTTTTTTTTTCTTTTCTCTTTTACAATATGTGCGACAATTTTGGACCGACCGACCGACAGACAGACAGACCGACAAAGTGAGTTATAGGTTTGTGGCTTGAGCCACAAACAAAAATGGATATAATATTTTGCAGAGAGACTTTGAAGCAGGCGACCCTACCTGCGCGTGACCCGCGTGACCTACATTCTTGGCACGTGCGAAGCGCGCGCGGCCTAACTAACTAAGCGTGTCGGGAGGAACGCAGGCTGTTGCACTAGGGCTGTGGAATGCATATAAACCACCAGTTTCATTATTTTCCTCTTATTTGTTTTCCTTTGGAAGTGGATGGGTGTGTTTGAGGCTTGGTGTGTATGTGTTTAGTCATCAAATTGACAATGTGTGTGTGTGTGTGTGTGTGTGTGTGTGCGCGTGCGTGCGTGTGCGTGTGCACGCGTGTGTATTACGTGTCTGCGTGCGTGTATAATATTGCTGCCCAAACCCCCCCCCCCCCCCCTCCCCCCCACTGCATGCGCTCGCGCGTGTGGTTCTTTTTGAGTATGTCGGATGCCAAGGCGCAAAAGTCAGTATGTGTGTGTGTGTGTTTGTATGTGTGTGTGTGTGTGTGTGTGTGTGTGTGTGTGTGTGTGTGTGTGTTGATGATGATGAGAAGGAGTGCGGTTGAGATAGGCAGGCCAGTCTACACGAAGACTTTGGACGCAGTGGGGCAGGATAAACATCCCCAATCGGAAGATAAGAACAACAAGAACAAGAACAAGAACAAGAACAAGAAGAGGCTTACATATAAGACAGACACGCACACAGACAGAAACAAAGAGAGAGAGAGAGAGAGAGAGAGAGAGAGAGAGAGAGAGAGAGAGAGAGAGAGAGAGAGAGAGAGAGAGAGAGAGAGAGAGAGAGAGAGAGAGAGAGAGAGAGAGATGGAAACAGAAAGTATAAGCAGAGAAGGAGACCTGGGAATGGAACCCAAGACGAAACAAAATCAGATTCGTTTCCTCCGAAGTCGGAGTGTGGCTGCCTACGTGGCGGGGTAATCAAAAAACGGTCACTACACACGCAATGTTCTCATCTCTAGCTGGTGCATTTTTTTTTTTACCATAGTGTTCGAGTGCTTCGGCTGTTGGGATGATCCCTGGAGTTGTTAAGCCAGGGTACAACAACAACAACAACATCAGATTCGTGTATGGGTGGGTGGGTGACTACATTGATAGTGAACGAAACGGGTAGAATGGGGCATTTGCCACGTGTGTTCGCTCTCTATACTAGACTACTAATTTGCCCGCACTCGTTCTGCCCGAGTTACGCTGACCTTTCTAATTAAACTCTATGTGAAATTCAAGGTCGCCCTCACGTGGCAAAATCCCTATTGCTACAGATTTATACTTATACAGTGGTATTTCACAAGAATCCTGCCTCACAAAAGTCACAGTTGGATAGTCGTGCGACTGCAGTTGCACGCCTGACTCTTCCC
>CM065692.1:9882624-9890124 GCA_017654935.2 Phymorhynchus buccinoides
ACGGGGAAAATATAAAAACGATCCATTCAAATAATATATATATATCCATGATCGAAATATTATAAGATTTGGCTGGTTTCCATAAAAATGTTTTAATGAACATCATAAACATTTTACAACGGAAGAGATAGAGCTTTGTTATAAAAGGGCCGGGAAGCATGAGGGTCGGTGCAGAAGGTTGTGAGACTTCCTCCCCTCATCTGTTCTGAGCGCTGGTACGTGGGTTGGAGCTAAGCTGAAGTCAGCATGAAGTCGTCGTCGTTGTTGTTAGTCCTGATCGGCTGCGTGCTGCTTGGAGGCGGTGGAGGAGGAGTGTTGGCGGGCCCCCCCTCCCTGTTCCCCAAGACAGTGAGCAGGTCGGCTGCAGTGCTGCAGGGCAAGGCCAAGGACGGATCCACGGACTGGGCCAGCCAGGAGAACGACGTCAATCAATGGGCGGCACGGGGGCAGCAGTATGGCCGCAACGCCGCAGACTACGGAGACGCCTTCTCCAAGGACACGGGCAAATCCCAGAAAGCCGCCAGCGACCACGGCTCCCGCAACTCAGGCTGGGACAACGCGGCCAACGCGGCCAACCGGGCGGCCAGCCAGGCTTCAAACACCGGCCACTCCGCCACCCGCTGGGCGGACGGGGCGGATGCCGACCAGGACGTGAAGGACCAGGTGTGGGCCCGGGACAGCCAGTGGAACAAGGGCCGCAGGAACAATGACGACATCCGCTACGCTTACGACAAGAGCTTCGACCTCAAGGACTCCGAGGACGGCGGGTTCCAGCTGGCGGAGAGCAGCGACTCTCACGCCGTGGACCATCTCCTGGACCGGGCCGGCAGTTACGACAAAGCCGTGGACAAGGACGCCGCCTGGGGGTCCGGGGCAGACGCCGCCAAGGCCGACCGTAACTCCGCCTGGGACCAGAAAGCCGCCTCCGGCGCCTCCAGCTGGGACAAGTACAGCAGGGACTCCGCCAACGCCGACAGCGGCCGGGGCCGTGACAAGGACTGGGCCAACAAAGTGGACCGCACCAAGGGAGGTCACCGCCTGTCGTCCGACGCCCGCAAGGCCGCCAGTGACGTCAGCAAGGACTTGGCCGCCAGTGACGGCAGCTACAAACGCTACAACGGCTACGGCAAGAACCTGGGCTTGGCGGGCCCTTACGGCTACGGCCTGGCTGGAGCGCCGGGCTATGCCCCCAAGCCGTCCCCCTACAGTCCCTACGGAGGCTTCAACAAAGGCGCCGAGGCCAGGAAAGTATGGGACCACAGGTCCAAGGCAGGACTGAACCAGCAGGACAGCTCCGCTCATGCCGACAACACCAAATCCGCCTTCAACCAGCACGAGACGCTCAACGACCTGGACAAGGGCTTCGGACGCCACTCCCAGAAGGCCGCCACCGACAAGAAGCTCTCCGACTGGGCCAACCAGGCCGCGCAGACCGCCCACAAGGCCGACACCTCCCACGGTGACTCCGCCAACGCCTGGAACAAGGACCAGGGCAAGGCAATCTTCGACGAGAACCTGTGGAAGAAAGAGGCCGAGAGAAAGCGGCTGAGCGACAGGGAGCAGAACAAGAAGGTCTACAAGAAGTGGTTCAACAACAAGCGCCGCGGAGGGGACAACAAGGAGCGCCTCCTGTACGACCAGGACCAGGCCAACGACGTCTTCGGCCACGACACCTCCAACAAGAAGGACCGGGCCCAGGCGACCAGCGCCAAGCAGTGGAGGTCCTCCGCTGACGTCGACGGTCACAACGCCTGGGCCGCCAGACAGGCCGCTGCCAGCAACGACGCCCACGCCGACGACTGGAACAAGCGGGCCGCGGGCTGGGACAACGCCAACGCCGGTTCCAGAGCCTCGGACTCTGCCCAGAAGCAGGGCTGGAACGACAAGAAGTGGAACGACCACCAGTCCCGCCTGGGGAACGACGCGCGCGCCGGGAAGGGCCGGGGCTGGGACAGGGACGTCAGCACGGCACGCTCCTCTGCCGGGGCCACGGGGGGTGACGACTACCACTACTACGGGGCAGGACCCCGGCCCAAGGCGGGCCTCAACCTCCCAGGCTACCCTGCCTATGGCTACAACGCGGGCCACGGCTTTCCCAACCAGGGTTACGGCTACAATTCCGGTTACGGCAAACCCCTCAACGGTTACGGCAAAGGTTACAGCCACAATTCCGGCTACGGCAAACCCATCATCGGTTACGGCAAAGGTTACGGCTACAATACCGGTTACAGCACTCCCTTCAACGGCCAAGGTAAAGGTTACGGCTACAAAACCGATTACGGCACTCCCTTCAAGGGCTACGGCAACGGTTACGGCTACAGTTCTGGTTACGGCAATCCCTCCAACGGCTACGGCTACAAGGGCGTGGGCAGCTACCCTCTGTAGGTCAGTAGAGACAGTAGACTGTAACAGTGGTGGTGTGGCTGTGTAAAATTCAGTTAAAGGTGAACAAAAATACGCGTTGCTATTTTTCACTCTTTCCCCATAGCAACGCAGTGCTATACTAGTGATGATATCATTAGCGTGTCACTGTGCTGTCATGGGGAAATAATGAAAAATAACAACGTGTATTATGACCATTAGATCTCTATGTGTTTGTTGTAATTGTTTACGTGCCTTGATTTTTCTTTAAATTACAATATCTTCCAACATTGATTTTCAATTCTATTTCTAATTTGAAAAATAATTTTTAGGGGGGTGGGTGGGGGGGGGGGGGGGGGGGGGGGGGGGGGGGGGGGGGGGGGGGGGGGAGGGGGGGGGGGTCGTAAGTGATGTACATGATGTACCCTTCTTAGCTTGAGTGCGCGATTTTTTCTTTAGAATGCTGCGTAAAATACGCAATTGAAGGGGTTTTTTTTCTTCCCTTTCAGAGAGCAGTATAACTATTTGAGTGTTTATGAATGTATGCTAATTTGTGAATGTTCGTTTGTTAAAGAATTGAACTCACTTTTTAATAATTTTTTTAACCTACGTGCTCACACAGAGTACTCGCATATATATATCAATTTTAATAGAAAAACAATCAACATCTTGGAAACCATGAAGAGATAGATAATGACACAGTTATACATTACTATAACAAGCAAGTTATCAAAATACGAAATGCATAATTTTGCTAAAAAAACACATTTTTGTCTTCAACAAGCAACCACACGGAGGCTTTCGCCTAAACTGCTGACCAAACGACACTTGAAAGAAAAACAACAGAAATATATCACGGGAAAATATGTCAATAATACAGCATGCGGTTACTAATTTGTCTTCTTTTTTTTTTGGTCTCCGAGTCACGTCTCATTCACGATGCATTCTTCTTCTTCTTCTTCTTCTTCTTCTTCTTCTTCTTCTTCTTCGTTCGCTCAGACAGTTTCCTGTCATATGAGCGTAGATGCGTCATGCTGCCGTTATGCGCCTAGCTAAGAAATAGTTAGGCCCCAGCATGTCCGACTTCGGCTGAAGAAATCTTTGTAAGAATTCATAATTTGAAAAAAAGGCCAGGAGAATGGACCAGTGAGATAGAAATATAGCAGATAACAAGTAAGCAAAGGGAAAAGGCAGAGTCAAAGAGAATGACATATTAGAGGAAGTTACAACCACAGAACGTGGAGGAACTATTTGTACAAAAGATCCCCGGTATCCCCACTGGGGATTCACGATGTATAAAATAGGTAAAATGACCGCTTGATGTTTATCCGTTTCTTGTGAAGTAACCAAACTCTTCATGCGGTACCATAATCACGAGCGCGTCTTAAACAGGTAGCACGGGAAGTAGTAATACGTACATGAAACTAAACTGACAATACGATTGGCAAATTGTAATACTTACAAAGAAGGGCAATGTCTCAGAGAAGTAGGTCTTATATGGGAGGGAGTCTTATAATGGGAGGTCTTATAAGGTAGGTTCCACTGTTATAGATAATATAAACTATAAAAAAAATAAAAAAAATAAAAAAATAAAATAAAAACAAAGCTGTCATTTCAAAAGACGAACAGATTTTGGGGGTTCAATTTGGGGCAGGAGGAGAGAGGAGAGGAGGAGGGTGGGGTGGGGTGGGGGAAGAGGAGGTGGGGGCGATAGCTTGCATCATCAGTATTTTCATAATGTTAAAAACTTTGGTTTAGTACCCGATAACTTTGAAAATATGAACACTTTATTGGCATAAACAAACAAAAAACATTAGGCTCGTTCATATACATATAATCAAAATATCTTTATCGATTAAAAATTCCGGACTTTCCTGGTATTGCAGTACCTCCAGGATCGTCCCACCATCTTCATAGTTATCAATGTTCAATGTGTGCCTGCTCCAGGCCGGCGGACGTTAAACGAACTTTCATCATGGCGTGTCAAAATGATAAAAACATCGAGCAGTGAATAGATTAAAGAAAACTGTTTTGCAAATTCAATAAAACAATAAACACTCCTAATTTTTTGTGTAATAATGGTTGTTCCCAGCTCTAAAACTTTCGCAATATCTTTGTTTCTATTAATCTTCGGTACTATTGATTATGGATAACATTCGGAGCATTTTGTTGCTTACGTGTTGATATTAGGGCGTTGCCTTAGTTTCACTTTTAATTCTTGGCAATTCGTTTGATGCATTTAAGGGGTTCAATGTCTTGACAAAATTAAGAAAAATAAATAATATTGTGTGTGTTTTGCCTACATGTTTGTTAGTATTATTGTTACAGTGTTTCCCTATCCACTGAAAAAACGACACCAATGGTCGTTTAAATAAACTAATGTATATATTATAATGCAAGAGTGTTTCAGGTTGTGTTTCTAGACATCTTTCTGATACATCGATGTGTGTGTGTGTGTGTGTGTGTGTGTGTGCGTGTGTGTGGTGTGTGCGTGTGCGCGCGTGTGTGTGTGTGTGTGTGTGTGTGTGTGTGTGTGTGTGTGTGTGTGTGTGTGTGTGTGTGTGTGTGTGTGCGTGTATGTGTGTGTGTGTGTGCGTGCGTGCGTGTATGCGCGCGTGTGTGCGCGCGCGCGCGTGTGTGTGTGAGTGTGTGTGTGCGTGTGTGCGCGCGTGTGCGCGCGCGTGTGTGTGTGTGTGTGTGTGTGTGTGTGTCTGCCTGTCTCTCTTCTGTCTCTCTGTCTATCTCAGTGCCTGTAGTCTACTTCTCCGACTCTGTCTCTTAAGGGCCAGGCACACGTCCACCTAAAATCGCACGACTGTACGATACGATTCGATCACGCGATCTCGATGCGCCAATCACTTTTGCTCTTGGAGACCACGCGATCGAATCGTATCGCACAGTTGTGCGATTTTAGTGGACGTGTGGCTGACCCTTCAGTCGCACTCTCTTTAGTCGTTCTTTCTCTGACCATCTCTCTCACTATCTATCTCTGTGTCCATTATTAATACATTATTTGTGTGCCCTTGAGAATGAGTGTCTGCAGAGTTCTGCGGCCATCACCTCCAAATCCCTGCCTGTCTAGCTTCTGACACCGCTCATTCTGCAAATCTCGGTGCTATGCTTCTCTAAAAATGTGTTGTTCAACTGGTTTCTTTGCCTGATTTGAGCTGAATTTGGGTTTTGTCTCTTTCTCTCTCTCTCTGTCTTTCTGTCTCTCTGTCTCTGTGTCTCTCTCTCTCTCTCTCTCTGCCCCTCTCTCTCTCTCTCTCTCTCTCTCTCTTCTGCCCCTGTCTCTCTCTCTCTCTCCCTCTCTCCCTCTCTCTTTTCTCTCATCTCTCTCTCTCTCTCTCTCTCTCTCTCTCTCCCTCTCTCTCTCTCTCTCTCTCTCTCTCTCTCTCTCTCCTCTCTCTCTCTCTCTCCTCTCTCTCTCTCTCTCTCTTCCTCTCTCTCTCTCTCTCTCTCTCTCTCTCTCTCTCTCTCTCTCTCTCTCTCCCTCCTCTCCTACTCTCTCTCTCTCTCTCTCTACTCTCTCTCTCTCCCTCTCTCTCTCTCTCTCTCCTCTTCTCTCTCTCTCTCTCTCTCTCTCTCTCTCTCTCTCTCTCTCTCTCTCTCTTCTCTCTCTCTCTCTCTCTCTCTCTCTCTCTCTCTCTCTCTCTCAGTCCCGCTCGCGCCCCCCCCCCCCCCCCCCCCAACACACACACATTTGTTTTTATATAGACGCGCCAAAAAACAACAACATACTCTTCGTTCACTTCGTGGGCCGAGGAAACAAAACACAACCATGGCATTGAATCCTTCTGGTTTAGTTATGGTGATCATGTGGGGCCATGACATGAGGAATGTATGACTACTTGAAGCATACCATTCACCCCCATATGACAACACACACACAACACTGTGCAGGAGGCACAGGATGGCAAGCAGATAAACCAGCTTCCAGAAGCCTACACGCCTTCGGAGGATGGGGGAGTTCAAGCAAGTCTGAGCCCCCCGTGCGCTTTACGCACGTCAACCCACCCCATAGCAATTAAAAGTCGGTACTTAAGAGAAAGATAATAATACTAATAATGATAATAATAATGATAATGCATTTAGATAGCGCTTTGCCACAAATGAGCTCAACGCGCTTTACAGTCGGATATTCATCAACAAGTAGACAACAAAAATAATGACACAAACCAGCAACAACGCATAAACGTAACTCTCTCTCTCTCTCTCTCTCTCTCTCTCTCTCTCTCTCTCTCTCTCTCTCTCTCTCTCTCTCTCTCCCTCCTCTCTCTCTCTCTCTCTCTCTCTCTCTCTCTCTCTCTCTCTCTCTCTCTCTCTCTCTCTCTCTCTCTCTCTCTCTCTCTCTCACACACACACACACACACACACACACACACACACACACACACACACACACACACACACACACACACACACACACACACACACACGAGTTGGGAGAAATCCCGCTGCCTGGCATATATCAAATTGATAATTAGGTTTCCCGAAGCCACTCCGGCTCCCCCCCCCCCGCAGAAAAAAGGGGTGGTGCAGCACTGCGGCGAAGCGTTCTCCAGGTGGGAGCAGCCCGAATTTCCAGAAATAAAAGAAAATACAAACTACAAAATACGGGCTGCGAAAAGTAAGGGGTGGGATTGGAGGGAGAGGAGGGGGGGTGGGTAAGAAATCATATGACCAACATAACAAGAGGCAGCAAAATAAGGTACTTCCACCCCCCACCCCCCACCTCCAATAGGCTAAAAGAGGGAAGACTGCAGGCTTTCGTGTATTTTAATACACCCCCCCCCCCTCCTTCAAATATTCGCATAGGAAATCTTCACAGAGAAGCCACATTCTGCCATTGTTAGGTGAAGGGATAGGGTTAGGATCAGCCCAGGATTATAAGTCATAAAAATGAAAGTTGCAGACTTTGAGATTGAGGGTCGTAAGCATGAGGTGTATGTGTGTGTATTAGGTATTAATTTTTAGGCACTTTATAGTCGCAAAGACGTATCTGTGAAATTCGGGTTGCTCCCACATGGCGAGCGCGTCGCAGACAGAGGCGCGCCACCGGCACCACCACCCATTTTAAAAAAATGTGCATGCGATTTGTGTGTGACTGGTGAGGAAGGAAGGGGGGGGGGGGGGGGG
>CM065692.1:9920124-9932624 GCA_017654935.2 Phymorhynchus buccinoides
GGGTGGGGGCTAATTTATCGAAGGTGCTAAGCACCAAGACCCCTAGAGGGTTCCGGGGGCATGCTCCCCCGGAAAACAAAATTTAAATCCGAGAAGCAAAATAGTGGAATCTGGTGCAATCTGGGCATGAAAAAGGACTAATGCCATTACTGTTCATACCCCTATTGAAACATGTTTTGAACCATTAAGTACCTATCAACTGGTGGTGCTGATGAGTGCTAGGTATAGCCCGCGAGGAAATTTAGCTGCCGCTCAGCGACATGAATTGTTTTTTGTTTTGTTTTTTGGGGGAAAAGGGTGGGGTCCGATTCTCAGCACTGGCATTTTTTAAATTATTTTATTTTTTTAGTTGTATCCATTAGCGATAGTTTCATTTGGAATTTATAACATTTTATTGGCAACACTTGTACTTCAGACACCTTTGTTTTAGTTTGCAATGCACGTGTAGTTATAATACTGGATACAATCATGTGTGTGAGTGCATGCATGGGTGTGTGAGTGTGTGCGTGCATATGCGCTTATTCTTTCCTCTGTTTTATTATTTTTAAGAAAGAGGGGGTCTGGAACCCTCGGCCCCCAGCCCCCCCCCCCCACCCCCCCCCCCCCCCCCCCCCCCCTCCCCCCCCTTCTGCTTTTTTTGTTTCTATTTAAAAACATTTGTGTGTGTGTGTTCACACAAATACACCATCGTGTAGGCACTCTCATAATCCAGGAACACATGCATACATGCATACTAAATCCCACACATCTTGTAAAACTGCAATATGCCTAAGTGTGCAAGCGTGCCATAAGGCTGAATAAAGCATAACAATACTACACAACAGAACTAATGTGCTGTGCGCACGACTATAATCAAACTGACTGAACATTTTACTTCAACATACATTTTTCAACCAACACACATGCGCGCGCGCACGCACACACACACACACACACACACACACACACACAGTCTCTCTCTCTCTCTCTCGCCCTCTCTCTTTCTCTCGTACACACACGCTGTTCTGTTTCTCTTTCATACACACACGCGCGCGCACCCACATACACACACACAAAGCGAGAGAGAGAGAGACTTTTTGCTCGCTCGCACGCACACACATATACACGTGTCCCCCCCCCCCCTCCCCCGTCCGTGCGCACACACACACACGTGACACATGGTGCGCACGACACACATACCCGCGCACGCACGCACACGCACAGGCACACACACACAGTCTCACAGTCACAGGCCTACTTCATCTACCTGATTCAAAAACAAATCATCCCAACACATAAGTGGTTTCAGACCCTATGCATTTACTACGATCTCTACTTATTTATTTGTCTGTCTGTTTGTTTGTTTGTCTATTTAATTGATTTTTATTTCGTTTTATTTTCTTCTTTACCCGAGACCAGGGATGTATAGGAGACAAAATATTATTGAGCTGAGCCAGAACTATATATAGGCCCTACAGACGTAAGTCCCTAGTTCCGTTTCTTGACTAGCCAGTAGATCTAGACCAAGTAAAAAACCTGTTTCAAAGTATTTAAAATCAACTCTGACTCACTACAAAAAAATTGGCGAAAAACGTGAGTGTTCTGTTAATTGTTTCAGTGACAAGAGCGGGTCCATACCTCAAAAACACCTACAAATCTTGATGATTATCAGACCAAGCATAGGCCTACAGGGAATCTCCGAATGTTTTATAGATCTAGATCTACTTGTTTTGCTTCCGATACATTTATCGTATTAAAAAAAAAGAAACTTCGATATTCTTGTTGTTATTAACTCAGCGAAACTCCACAGAACAAATCTAGATCAAAATAATATTTGTTTCAGTAAATAACGAATGAAAAAGCATTTACTGGCCGAGTCACTGAAAAAGGCCTCCATCGAACGTCAGCCCAAATGGCAAGCTCTGAATGCGGTCTACCACCTTTTGCTTCAAACAGCGATTTCGCTTACAATAGTGGTTAGTCATGCCGTACATCGTTTAAAATAGGAAAAAATGAACTTTTTAAGCATGTGCTCCTCAAAATGTATTCTTTCAAAATGAATCTTGGATGTGCTTTGAAACACATTGCTATGTTTTGATTCCTTGATCTTGCGGTCTTAATCGACCCCTATCTCTTTGATATGAACATCGATTAATAGCGGAAAGCGTTAAGTTTCTGTTGGTGTAACGGATATTTTAATTGGTCCACAAGCGAAAATGCTAAACCCGTTTGTCAAGAGAAGCCGTTTCTGGTACTCGCATAGCGAGCGTCAAAACTTTGGTCATGCCGTGATTTTCATCGTCACCTCCGTCTCCTGTCATCGCTAGTTGTTCAAAGTAACCAACATTCTTCCACACAGAATCCCCATCGACGTAAGCAGCAAAGATTGTTTTATTTATCGACATGTGTTTCTTTGGCATGCATGGAGTACTCAGTAAGAAATCCGAAGTTGAAAAGTAGTGAAATTTGTAGCAGTCGGACAGTGTTTCACAGCGTCATTAGAGACGTGGCCCTACCTACATAGAGCTTAAAGGTATGCGCTATATAAATCTTCTTAATAACTTGTGACTAACTAAATAATTATGTATGGTCAAAGTTTACGCCCTGACGCAAACACACACGAACCTTGAATTGCTGAACCATCAAACGCCTTTAACCATTGAACAAATCTTAACCAACTTTAATCTCCTTAAACGTTTTTCAGAAATCCTGCACATACGTCCTGTTGGTATTTTTCTTTGAATTACTAATTAATTGTTGGTTTAAATTGCGTTATTATCATTTTGTTGTTAGCCATTTAGAAATTAAGACACACTTGTTTAACTCTTCATGTTACATAAGTCAGTTTGAAATGTTAATGTATGTCCCCTCCCCCCATCTTTTTACATGCACTCAGTTAGATTTGCACGAATAGATGTGTAGGGAAAACACACATAAATAACTGTACCATTCACGCACTCACACACATTCTCACCTCACTAGCTATCTGCTGTAGGCTTAATTAATTTGACACAGATACTTTTGTTTGTTTGTTTTGTTTGTTTGTTGTTGTTGTTGTCTAATATCACTTGCGGGTGAACAGACGTAAAACTAAAGAACGAACACACGAACCGAGCAAGCTTCGCTAACCCAACAAAGTGTGACCTGTTTTAGTTTGTGTTCCTTTGCCGCTAATATTACTGATAGTGGAACTAGAAGCCGTATTGATTTATAATTGACTGCCGAGTTATGAACATTATTGTTGTTGTTGCTCTTACGACTGGAAAAAGTCTAGAGGTCTTGGCGCTAGCATTTGAGAGAGAGAAAGTTACACTTTGCCAGAGAGTGATTGATTAATGGAACTATGTTATTAAGACCCCCCCCCCCCCCTCCAACGCCAAACCCATACTTTCTTCTTTTTTCTATATTGTTGCTGTTGTTGTTCTTCTTTTTCTTCTCCTCCTTCTTCTTTTTCTTATTGTTCTTTTCCTCTTCTTTTTGTTCTTGTCCTTGTTTTCATTCCTGTTCCTCTTCTCCCCCCCTCTCCGTCCTCCCCACTCTCTCTCTCCCCCCCCCCCACATTCACCGAAATGAACTTGGATAGTCTCTCTCTCTCCCCCCCACCCCCCGTTTGTAATCTGTCTTTCAGTGTTCATATTTCACGTCTTAAAAATGTTTTGAAGTCATTATTTCAGCTTATAAAAGATGTAAATGTTCCTTGAGGTAAATGCATTACATTTCTTTCTTTTTCTTTTTTTTTCTTTCTTGTTGTTGTTGTTGTTGTTGTTGTTGTTGTTGTTGTTGTTGTTGTTGTTGTTGTTGTTGTTCTTCTTCTTCTTCTTCTTCTTCTTCTTCTTCCTCTTCTTCTTCTTCTTCTCCTGTCTTCTTCTTCTTCTCCTTTCTTCTTCTTCATCTTCTTCTTCTTCTTCTTCTTCTTCTTCTTCTTCTTCTTCTTCTTCTTCTTCTTCTTCTTCTTCTTCTTTTTTTTAAAGGTTCCACCTTTTAACCCAAGTTACATTTACTCTTTATATTCATCCGCAGATTCAAACAACGTACATCGCTTGTTGTTCTTAGAACAAAGGATTACAAAACATCACATGGATGACAGAAAAAACCAATGACCTTTTCGCAGAATCAGTGATCACGATCATCTCCACATCGTTAATTACATTCACGTGAGGACGAGTATTTATAACATCTATTCCAATCTTGGAATGTGGTCATACGTGTAAGGGTAAACGAAAATAACTGACGTTTAACACTTATCACTGTTTTGTTCGCACATGACACTTTAACAAAAAAGGTGTTTTGATGTGTTTAAAACCAGCTGAATTTTTATAAAGTGAAAGCTCTGTGTGTGTGGGATGACAAATTATCATCAATATTCTTTTCATCGATTGTTATTCTGGAGGTGTGATATTAGTATCTTCCAACATCAGGACTATAGTGGATTGTGAGGGAGCCTTTGCATCCTTTGGGATATTAAACTGTTCATTTGAGAAAAAACAACCAGGACCTAAACGGGTGGACCTTCTTTTTTTTTATATAATGGCACGTGAGTATTGGTGTGTGCAACGTGTGTGTGTGTGTGTGTGTGTGTGTGTGTGTGTGTGTGTGTGTGTGTGTGTGTGTGTGTGTGTGTGTGTGTGTGTGTGTGTGTGTGTGTGTGTGAGTGAGTGGTGTGTGTATATGTGTCTGTCTGTCTGTGTGCATGTGTCCGTGTTTTCCGTGCCCTTATGTTTCTGCATGTCCTTGTGCTTGGATATACTTCTCTCTCTCTCTCTCTCTCTCTCTCACTCTCTCTCTCTCTCTCTCTCTCTCTCTCCTCCCCCTCTCTCTCTCTCTCTCTCTCTCTCTCTCTCTCTCTCTCTCTCTCTCTCTCTGTCTGTGTGTGTGTGTGTGTGTGTGTGTGTGTGTGTGTGTGTGTGTGTGTGTGTGTGTGTGTGTGTGTGTGTGTGTGTGTGTGTGTTTGTGTGTGTGTGTGTGTGTGTGTATATATTTTGTGGGTGCGCACGCATGTGGTCATGTCAAACGTTTTCGCATATACAAACTATAGGCTATGGTATAGGTTTTGCTGTTTTAGAGCAGTGAGACCGTTTTGTCCTTGGGTGTTCGGTATTTGGCGACTTTCCCCTACGGGTGAAATCTATCGCTTTCTTTCTCTTTTTTGTCGGTCACACACAAACGTACACACACAGACACACACACACACACACACACACACACACACACACACACACACACACACACACACACACATACATACACACACACACACACACACACCACACACACACACACACACACACACACACACACACACACACACACACACCACACACACACACACACACACACACACACACACACACACACACACACACACACACACACACACACACACACACACACACACACACACACACACACACACACACACACACACACACACACACACACACACACACACACACACACACACACACACACACACACACACACACACACACACACACACACACACACACACACACACACACACACACACACACACACACACACACACACCACACACTACACTACACACACATATCTGGGTGTGGCTTGCCCTTTGCTGGGTGAAATTGATTCGGAGCGGAACTGACATTGACAACTTCCACCACAAACTAGGTTATTATGTAAAAGGACTGCTACACTACATACGATTCGCTGTCAACGCGATGCGATTGTGACGATGCGAGTCATGATTCACGTGAAATTCATGCATTGGGTCTACTTGAGTATATAGATCGAAAGTAGTAGAATCATTTTTAGACGGGAGTATTCCACGTGAATCATGACTCGCATTGTCACAATCGCATCGCATCGACAGCGAATCGTATGCAGTGTAGCAGGCCCTTAAGCCTAAAAAATAATGTCTACAGCTGTCTCATTGCTAACCATCCGCGTGGCGAAAGCTGGTGAATGTTTTCCGCAGAGTTGTCAGTTTGTTCCTGGCCGACTCGGGTGACTATCTGACTATCTATCTTTGTTAATACAAAGCGTTTGAACGGAGGACCTTCAACGCTTACACGCGGGTAGATAGTTAACCCTTTCACCGCCAGCCATTGTTCAGCTAAACACTTCCATTAAGCTTACCTGGGTAGAGAAAAGATTATGTCTGCAATATTGGGGATTCCTCTGTGACATGCATAACATAGGGCCTGTCCTTACCTCCCAAAATTAAGAACATAAGGTCATAGGATACTAGACCCTAATTTGATGCCTTTTAGTGACATGGGTGTTAAATCATTGTGGTGCCAAGAGGCGACAGTGGCGATGAAAGGGTTTTAAGGTCTCTAGACCGAGTAAGCAACCGAAGGTCATTGGTCAAAGGTCAAGGTCACTGAAGCAGAACATGTCCAATTTTGGAGGCTTTTTGGTGTATAGGTTGATGACACAATAACGTTTGAACGAACGGACGTACCTTGGAGGCTCACGTTTTGCGTGCGCATAGGTGCTTAGGATATCTAGGGCAAGTTCGAAACTTAAGGTCATTAGTCACTGGAGAAGAAAATGTACCGCGCGGCTGGTGATATAGCATCTTAACGCTCTATTTTTTTTTACAGTCGACTGTTGGGACGCTGACACTATTCACGTCTATCGATGAGCACGTGCATTTATTCACATGACGAATCTGCAAATTAATTTAAATACACACCAATATTAGAACGTGCTGTCACAATGAGAGACTTAGTGCGATTTTTCTCACGCCAGAGGGCATGACGCTCGTGTGGGGCTAATCCTCTCTATATTATTAGTTGGGGATAAAGAAAGAGAGAGAGAGACAGTGAGTGGTCCTAACATCACTCTCTCTCTCTCTCACTACTCTCAAGTAAGAAAATCGCGTCTCTCTCTCTCTACTGCTCTTGACTCTCCCTCTCTCTCTCTCTCTCTCTCTATCGCCATAGGTCTCTCTCATTCTCTCCTACTACGCCCATAGTAAGTAATAGGGTGATAAGTCCCTATTGGCCCTTGACTGCCCTCTAGCGTGAAACAATATCGCCATAGTTTGACCATTAGGCCTACTAGTATAGTAGTAATAGGGTGTAGGTCCCGATTGGCCCTTTCCCTTCTCACCCTTTCCCTTCTCACCCTTTCCCTTCTCACCCTTTCCCTTCTCACCCTTTCCCTTCTCACCCTTTCCCTTCTCACCCTTTCCCTTCTCACCCTTTCCCTTCTCGCCCTTTCCCTTCTCACCCTTTCCCTTCTCACTCTTTCCCTTCTCACCCTTTCCCTTCTCACCCTTTCCCTTCTCACCCTTTCCCTTCTCACCCTTTCCCTTCTCACCCTTTCCCTTCTCACCCTTTCCCTTCTCACCCTTTCCCTTCTCACCCTTTCCCTTCTCACCCTTTCCCTTCTCACCCTTTCCCTTCTCACCCTTTCCCTTCTCACCCTTTCCCTTCTCACCCTTTCCCTTCTCACCCTTTCCCTTCTCACCCTTTCCCTTCTCACCCTTTCCCTTCTCACCCTTTCCCTTCTCACCCTTTCCCTTCTCACCCTTTCCCTTCTCACCCTTTCCCTTCTCACCCTTTCCCTTCTCACCCTTTCCCTTCTCACCCTTTCCCTTCTCACCCTTTCCCTTCTCACCCTTTCCCTTCTCACCCTTTCTTGGATCTTTGTCGCATGTCTCTTCACGTGAGCTCTTTTTGTTGTTGGGGGGTGGGGGGTGGGGGTGGTGGGGGCGAGTAGTGCATTGCCATTTTAGTAGCATTTTGCCATTTCAGGGAGTCCCGTTGTCCTTGGGTGAATAAGAGAAGTGTGTGTGTGGGTGTGTAGCTTTACGTTTTCTTTTTATGTTTTAGGGCACTTGCGCGCGCCCGCATGTGTGTGTGTGTGTGCGTTCGTGCGCGTATATGTGCGTGTATCACATCACATTATATCATATTGCAAAAGAAATTAA
Source organism: Phymorhynchus buccinoides (assembly GCA_017654935.2). Lineage (NCBI taxonomy): Eukaryota > Metazoa > Mollusca > Gastropoda > Neogastropoda > Raphitomidae > Phymorhynchus > Phymorhynchus buccinoides. Next base: position 9,928,025 of record CM065692.1, read on the forward strand.
AGGACGAAACGACACTTCCACATTCGCCGCGTTGCACAAAGGGCAAAGTGGGAAAAGGGCAAAATGGGAAAGGGCCAAGCGGGAGTCCCGCAATCGGTCTACCCAGGTTATTAACGCCCGGGTTTTAGATGCCATGAAAACTTTGGCAGATTTATCGCTCTTTGGACATTTTAAAGACCCACTGAGCCGGTTGGATTAAGTCCCTTGGTTTTTTTCTGGGTCGGTGTGGCCCACATTCAGATTCCTCGTATACGATCGAGGCTGCTCTTTAAAGTGATGTCTCGTTTTCGTGCATGAGGACATTTGTATGGGGGCAACACTTGGTCAAAATAAGATTTATTTCCAGTTATAAGAGGGTAAGCACGTGAAAACCGTGATTTGTACACGTGACGTACTGGGTCTTTAAAATCCGATTGGCAGTTTAGATTAATTTGCATTTTCTATCCCGGATTAGTTGCCTTTAGCAGCACTCACGACTACAGGCCATGCACAGCAGTCGCCAGAACAGCATTTGGAAATGCGTCCGACTGCGTGCCTTCCCCTGGCTTTGCTGATTACGAATGTATTCTGGTTGTCAGTAGGGGTCTCCCGATACCAGTCAACTGCGCCTGCTTTCCACAGCTGATGAATCTTAAAGGGGCACCCTGATGGATGAAGTTGTTTTGTTTTATTACAAGAAACACATCGAGATCACCAGGAAAACACCCTTTGCAAAGATCGCAACACTCACTTTGTTCTGGTTTCCTAGGGGTACCGACAGTTGCTCCTTGATAATGCTCCTCGACATTTGCTCCCCAACAATTGCCCCTTGACAATTGCTCCTAGGTGTAATTCCTCCCGAAGCATTTTGCTCCTTGGATAATTGCTCCTCGAAGAGTTGCTCCTTGGATTTTTGCCCCTCGGACAATTGCTCCTAGTCTATGTGACAATTGCTCCTAGTCTATGTGATAATTGCTCCTAGTCTATGTGACAATTGCTCCTAGTCTATGTGATAATTGCTCCTAGTCTATGTGACAATTGCTCCTAGTCTATGTGACAATTGCTCCTAGTCTATGTGATAATTGCTCCTAGTCTATGTGACAATTGCTCCTAGTCTATGTGACAATTGCTCCTAGTCTATGTGATAATTGCTCCTAGTCTATGTGACAATTGCTCCTAGTCTATGTGATAATTGCTCCTAGTCTATGTGACAATTGCTCCTAGTCTATGTGATAATTGCTCCTGGCCCCAAATCCACCCACCCTCTCCACACACACATGCAATCATACTTCTGTTTAATAGTAGTAGTTGTAGTAGTAGTGATGGTGGTAAAAGTATAGAAAGTAGTCGTAGCAAGGACAGGATGGAAGAGTAGGCTCTGCCTAAATTCTTAATCCTTGAACAATAAAGTTTTGAAGTCTGAAGTCTGAAGTCTCTCTCTCCGTCCTTCATGAAAGTTAAAGACTGTAGCAGTGTGAAATGCTTACATTTATTCTATTTATTACATCATTCAAAATTATCGTTAAAACATAAGGTTTAAACAAATCTTTATTCATTCATTTAAACGATCAAACAGAAAGACAATTAGAGCAACAACAAGCTCGAAGCTTATACCGTGCTCCTTAAATTAACATCATAGTTGCACAATTGATTGAACAGATGGAGACTGCATTTAAACGAAGTAATATAAACAACTGTGAATGCAAAAGAAGAGTTTAAGTGTGAACAAAATAGAAGTAATAATGATAACAATAATAAATATCAATCAATAAATGTACAAATTTAAAACATATACGTCCCCCCCCCCTCTCTCTCTCCGTCCTTCCTGAAAGTTAAAGACTGTAGCAATGCTACCCCCACCCCCGTGAAATATACCTTTTTAAAGATACCTTTCATAGCAATGGACGAGGCAAAAAGAAACATAGGAGCAACTGTCCGAGAAGCAAAAAACCCTAAGAAGCTAATATGCGAGGAGCAATTGTTCAAGGGGCAATTAGTCCAGGAGCAAGTATCCCAAGGAGCAATTATCAAGGAGTAATTGTCGCGAGGCAATTGTCGAGGAGCAATTATCAAGGAGTGATTGTCGCGAGGCAATTGTCGAGGAGCAATTATCAAGGAGCAAATGTTGTGGACCCGGTTTCCTAGAAATAACATCGTCAAAACGGCGATTCCTCCTTCGCGGAGTTGCCAGAGAGAGAAGCCATTTTTGGACGGGGTGGGTGGAGGACACTCGAGCGGATGGAGCTTTTTCTTCTTTGTAGTGCAGTAAAAATAATAATATTGGAGCTATTTCCTTTGTTGTGAGGAAGCTCCTTTTGGTAAACTGTAAATAAAGAGGCTTGTATTGTGGAAATTCCGTGATTTGGTCGAAGGGACTCTGGCGGCAATTAGAAAAGAGAAGGCACATGCTTGAAATCTCTTTCACTGAAATAATTTGACTTCCAGCACCTCCGCCAAGGAGGAATCGCCGATTTGACGGTTTGATTTCTAAAAAACCAGAGCAAAGTGAGTATTGCAATCTCTGTAAAGTGCGTTTTCCTGGTGATCTCGACGTATTTCTTGCAAAAACTCATCCGCCAGGGTGCCGCTTTAAACTTCAATTGACCACAACATCAAAACTAGAAAGGCAATTCAAATTACTTAATTCTGTATCTTTATAAAGATCGTTAGCATAGCTCTATTAATTTTACCGAAACGAAAGTATCAGTTTATGCAAAACTTCTATTATGTCTAGTTTTCTCACGAACCATCTCAACCATTTCAACGGGTGCAGTTGATGACGCAATTGGCACAAGAAGAATTGAGTAGGCCTATAGGGGTAATAAAAAAAAGAGGCTCAATCTAGATGCAGCGAGGGTCGTCAATTAATGGTTTTCAATCTTCAGTCACTTGTTATCGATCCGTCCCGCGCGGTCCTCAGAATGACAGTTGCCAGACTAGCACTTTGAACATGACCCAGCACCACGAAAGGGACATTAAGTCGCTGGGCTACATTCTCACAACAGGCTTGCAAAGTCAAAACTCTCTCATTCTTTGACGATTTTGAGATATGGGTATTTTCGTGTTCTCTAACATTTGAATGTGGTCTATAAATGGTTTTATAAGTGTTGTGAAATGAGCAGATTGGTGCATTTTCTTCAGCTAGGCAAGACTTTAGACGTCTTTTCTTAAAATGGCTGACGTTCACCCTACTAACTTTTAATGATCATAACTTTGGAACATACAAAAGATACAAGAATGGTTCTTGCCTCGTTAGAAACAGAATTGTCTGAAGTTTTCAAATGTATAATTTTTTCAGAATGGTCAGTTTGACACTTAATGTCCTTTTCGTGGTGCTGGGTCACAAATTGTCTCCCACTGTATTCCTCCCGTGGTGCTCATCACGAATGGCAGGCAGAGAGAGAGAGGGGGAGAGAGAGAGAGAGAGAGAGAGAGAGAGAGAGAGAGAGAGAGAGAGAGAGAGAGAGAGAGAGAGAGAGAGAGAGAGAGAGAGAGAGAGAGAGAGAGAGAGAGAGAGAGAGATAACTTGAAACTTGAAAACTTGAAAACGTTAACTTTAATTTTCAAGGATAAAGATTTTAGGCAACGCCTAGTCTTCCAATATGTCCTTGGTACATATACGAGAGAGAGAGAGAGAGAGAGAGAGAGAGAGAGAGAGAGAGAGAGAGAGAGAGAGAGAGAGAGAGAGAGAGAGAGAGAGAGAGAGAGAGAGAGAGAGAGAGGGAGAGAGAGAGAGAGAGAGAGAGAGAGAGAGAGAGAGAGAGAGAGAGAGAGAGAGAGAGAGAGAGAGAGAGAGATGAGAGAGAGAGAGAGAGAGAGAGAGAGAGAGAGATTTTTAGAGAGAGAGAGAGAGAGAGAGAGAGAGAGAGAGAGAGAGGCGTACATGCAAATATGGAGATCACTTTCAAAGTTGAAACAATTGTAGCAGCAGTAGTAGTTAGGGCTGATATGGACCTCGCGGCCCTTTTGCGCCCCTTCTTGGTTACTTATGGATTTTGTGTGTGGTTTAAATCGGTGTTCTGCCTAGAATGTTCCAATCCAGTATAATTTGGGATACATTTAATTAAAACAAAGACGGCCTTACTCATCATCGAAGTTAAAAAACAAAACATTTTGGATCATTATCCAATAGGTTTTTGAACACGTTTACACTAGGTGCTAATTTAATGTTAGTAGGTAAGTCAAAGTACAATACGGTTAGAAAAACTAAATGTTCGAATATTTTTCTGTTAAATTCACGCAAAAGTGGGCCGTGTGTACGCATGTATTGGTGCATTCCTTCCTGCCGCTTGTTGACATTTCCATTAGTTTCTGCGAGGGTGAGGTGTTATCAGAGAGTGACAGTGCTGGTGAATGAGGGTGGATGTCTTTGTGAGTGAGAATCACGTTATTTGTGTTACTTTATTTCTTTGCACCGGAATGTTGGTAGTATGACTTGTTGATTTTAATGCATGTTTTTTTTTAATGTTGATTTTAATGTTGCTTTTGTAAAGCGCATCGAGAATACTACTGTATGGATTTTAGCGCTATATGAAATGAAATTATTATTATTATTATTATTATTATTATTATTAATATAAAGAAGCGCGTTTTTGTACATATCCACTATGGACCAACGCGA
>CM065692.1:9937624-9942624 GCA_017654935.2 Phymorhynchus buccinoides
TCTTCCTCACCTCCACCTTCAGCTCTATCAACTAGGTTGGTTCCACTGCGTAATGGTCAAAACACACGCCGTTATTTTTCACTCTTTCCCATGGCATCACAGTGATAGGCTAGCTGATAAAGGTCTCTGTGCACGTCAACATTATTATCAAAATATTACTACAGTGGAACCTCCCTTACAAGACCTTCAAAAATCATCCTAAATGAGATCTTATAAGGGAGGGGTCTTATAAGGGAGGGGTCTTATAAGGGAGGTAATTTTCAATGTTGATCGCTTCTCGGCCTTTTGGCTAAGACAGTGATTCGGGAACATACATTTTTGTTTATACCCTGGTTGGTTTGTTCAGCCCGTCGTACATGGCGAAAGACGATACGCGACGTTAAACTGAACTTCCATCCAGGGAGGTAATTGTAATGCTAGCAAAGAAGGGCAATGTCTCAAAGAAGTAGGTCTTATATGAGAGGGAGTCTTATAATTGTAGGTCGTAATAGAGAGGTTCCACTGTATTTCCCCCATAGCAACATGGTCAGTTGCTAAGTCATATAATGGCCTAACACTGTGTTGCCATGGGGAAATAGATATATTCTGTGAATGTGTTAACGTGTACAGATATCTTAATCATTACTGTGTTGCCATGGGAAGAGAGTGAAAAATAGCAACGTGTATGTTGACCTTTGCGGTCCTAGTCTTACCTCTCCAGTCTAGTCCCAGACTTGGAGCGCAGCCATTGATAATGACGTCACCAGAAACGACTCTGTCGATCCCCGGATGACGAATGTAGGGGAAGCATGCCAAACTATACTGTTCAAAATAAGAAACGCAACAACGTTCAGAAAGGCAATGTAAGATCATACCCCCCCCCTACTGATTCTGGACGTGGTACATTGGACAGCTACTGTGCAGCTAACGCACTTTTGAAAGTGAATGAAACGTCGAAGGAACAACCTTTAAAGGAACACACTGACGGGTGAGTTTTTGCAAAAAAACACGTCGAGATCACCAGAAAAACAGCCTTTTCAAGGATCGGAACACTCACTTTGCTCTGGTTTCCTATAAATCAAACCGTCAAAACGGCGATTCCTCCTTGGCGGAGTTACCGGAGAGAGAAGCTATTTTGGACGGGGTGGGCGGAGGCCACTCAAGATTGGTTGAAGCTTTTTATTCTTTGTAGTGCAGTAAAAAAACCAAACTGGAGCTATTTTCTTTGTTGCGAGCGAAACTCCTTTTGGTAAACTGTCTAAAATAGAAAAAAGGCTTGTATTGTAGAAATTTCGTGCAAACGAATTGGTCTGACTCAGGCGGCCATTAGAAAAGACAAGGCACTTACCTTGTCTTTCACTGAAATAATCTGACTTCCAGCACCTCCGCCAAAGAGGAATCGCCGATTTGATGGCTTGATTTCTAGGAAACCAGGGTAAAGTGAGTGTTGCGATCTCTGTAAAGGGTGTTTTCCTGGTGATCTCGACGTGTTTCTTGCAAAAACTCACCCGTCAGGGTGCCCCTTTAAGTTGAAACAAGTTTGGACACTTTCGATTCTTCCATTATTTTTTTACGGTTTGTTTTCGGTACTCAGATAAATAATAAGTTCAAAATAATGGGTCGGCACGTTTCTTTTTTGAACAGTATATATTATTGCACCCTATATCTTCCGTTGACCCCCCATAGACTCCCATCAAAAGAAAGGAGAAAAATAGACATGTTATGTATGGCACCTTTATAGCGACAACGCAGTGTCTTGGCTCACTGGAAGCTTATAGTGTACATAGATTCTCAACATAGATAGACCCCTCGGGCTGTGTGTTGCTAAAAGTGGCTCAGGGCGAGTCTGGCACAATATTGGAGATCCATTTTTTGGGGGTGGGTTAGGCTTATATCTGAAGTGTATGTGTTACGCCCAATCTGTCAAATTGCCCATTTCATGAAATGGACAAAATGGTTTGCCCAGTTCGTGAAAGAGACAATTTAACACTTGCTGTTTAGAAAAGCAGCGTGAAATAAAAACATTTCCCATTCATAAACACTCAGAGATCAGGAATGGGTTCAAACGAATGAGAAATCACGCCTATTGATGGGCTAGAATTATTTTTATTCAGACTTAATTTAATAAAACGTTTGATACAACACGCGGCTAAGGCATGCCCCGGAGTAGCATTTGGTTGAGTTGAGGGGTAGGATGGGGGTGACAATGCAATGTAGAAAAATGTGCTAGGGGAAGACGGGGTAAAAAGCGCATGGGCGGGTAAGAAGCCCACCCCAATTATCTCATGAAATGAAGCAAATTTCAGTCTCATTTTGCCCATGAGACGAGCGTTAATGTCTAGCATTCGTCTCATGGGCAAATTTGACTGAAATTTTCTTTATTTCATGAGATAATTGGGGTGGGCTTCTTACCCGCCCATGCGCTTTTACCCCGTCTTCCCCTACTGTTGAATCAACTTTAACCCTTTTGCCGCCAATGTCGCATTTTTGCACCATAATGGTTTAGCACCAATGTCACTAAAAAGCATCAAATCAGGGTCTGTTTTCTGAAGACCCTATTTTCTTAATTTTGGGAGGTAAGGATAGGCCTAATGTGATACATGTCACAGAGGAATTCCCAATATTGCAGATATTATTTTGTCTCTACCCAGGTAAGTTTAATGGTAGTCTTTGGCTAAAAAAAAAATGGCTGGCGGCGAAAGGGTTAATTAATGTCTGTGTTGCTGGGAATTGAAAATGTTGATATATATTGTCCATTTCATGAATTGGGCAAAGAAAGTTGCTCATTTCATGAAATAGGCAATTTCACGAATGGGGCGTAACATGCGTATGTAGATGGTTTGCATGCAGAAGGCAGGGTTATTTATTTATGGACTGTAAATAGATCTGGGTGTTGACGGTGTTTACAGGGGGTATTTTGTGTACGCAATAAACGAGGAAGTCCCACGCGCAATCCGTAAATAAGTAAAAGAAAGAAGGGGGGAATAGATAAGCGCACGTATCCGTATTTGCCCTAATCCGTATATTAGTGTTTTCCTTCTTTCTGTTACTTATTTACGGGTTTCCGTGCGTAATTTTCGTGTCTAATGTGTCCGCGGCCTTGCACTGTAAATGTTTGTTTTGTCTCACATTTTTTGATGTTTCTTGAACTTAATCGTGATCTCTCTGTCTCTCCGTCTCTGTTTCTGTCTCTCTCTCTCTCTCTCTCTCTCTCTCTCTCTCTCTCTCTCTCTCTCTCTCTCTCTCTCTCTCTCTCTCTCTCTCTCTCTCTCTCTCTCTCTCTCTCTCTCTCTCTCTCTCTCTCTCACACTCTCTCTCTCTGTAACTCTTACGGCCACAATGCCAAATCAATAAAATGTTTGAGTTGAGTTGAGTTGATTCTCTCTCTCTCTCTCTCTCTCTCTCTCTCTCTCTCTCTCTCTCTCTCTCTCTCTCTCTCTCTCTCTCTCTCTCTCTTCTCTCCCCCTCTCTCTCTCTTCTCTCCCTCCCTCTCTCTCTCTCTCTCTTCTCTCACTCCCTCTCTCCCTCTCTATCTCTGTACCTCTACAAAACTACAGTTATAAATCGGTCTGTAGCAATGTTTATATAATATGCCTTAATAAGATGAAACTTTAAACTAGATAGTAATTTCATATAATCTGTCACTATATCTTTATTCGATACATTTAGTGTTTAAGGAAACCCCACTGTTGTATTTTGTTGACGCGATATGGATGACTCATGCGTGCTTTGTGTTTCTTTCCTTTCTTTTCGTTTATCCATATTATGTTATGTGTCATATTTTGTTACCTCCCTTGCATACAGGCCGGTGGCCTTGCAGTAAACCATGTTCAGTGTTTTTTTCAGTGTATCTATAAAATATATAACTTTTGTAATGCCTGTTTGTGCTATTTTTTTACGATTTATTTTGGTAACCTGTAAGTTTTCTTTTTAGAAGCTCGCAACACCAAAATAAAACATAAGTTATGCTAAGCATAAAACAAATTACAAAAAAAACCCACAAAAAACCACAACATTATCCAAGAGTACTTCTCGCCTAATATCACAACGACGATTCTGGCAATCGTGTACTTAGTCACCCCTTACGACCCTCTATCTTTCAGTTTGATGAAAACAATCCTAAGCTGATCCTAACCCTATTTCTTTCCCGAGAATGGCACAATGTCGCTTCTTGGTGAACATTTTCAGTGCGAACATCTTGAGGGGGGGGGGGGGGGGGGGGGTCACTGAGGGGGGGTGTCACTAAAGCACAAGTTAACTATCATCTGTGTTTTGCAGAAGAACGTTAGGGTGAAGGAAAGCAGGGAGAGAGTTTGTTCAAACAATAGTGGGGAAAATACCGGCAGACAGATTTTCTGAGTGAAATGCCAGTGTCCAGTATCCAGTGTGCAGTATCCAGTGTCCAGTATCCAGTGTGCAGTATCCAGTGTCCAGTATCCAGTATCCAGTGTCCAGTATCCAGTGTCCAGTATCCAGTGTCCAGTATCCAGTATCCAGTGTCCAGTATCCAATGTGCAGTATCCAGTGTCCAGTGTCCAGTATCCAATGTGCAGTATCCAGTGTCAAGTATCCAGTGTGCAGTATCCAGTATCCAGTATCCAGTGTCCAGTGTCCAGTGTCCAGTGTGCAGTATCCAGTGTCCAGTGTCCAGTATCCAGTGTCAAGTATCCAGTGTCCAGTGTGCAGTATCCAGTGTCCAGTATCCAGTGTCCAGTATCCAGTGTCAAGTATCCAGTGTCCAGTGTGCAGTATCCAGTGTCCAGTATCCAGTGTCCAGTGTCAAGTATCCAGTGTGCAGTATCCAGTATCCAGTATCCAGTGTCCAGTATTCAGTGTCCAGTGTCCAGTATCCAGTGAGAAGCTTCGTGTCCAGTATTCAGTGTCCAGTGAGAAGCTTCGTGGCCAGAAACAAATACCAGAACATGCCAGTGGCCTGGGGGGCAAGTTAGATGGAATGTTAGTTTTTCATCGATTCCTGAGCCGGGCCATTGTTGCAGTGTTGCCTACTTACAAAATGGAGA
>CM065692.1:9945124-9950124 GCA_017654935.2 Phymorhynchus buccinoides
GAATAAAATAACGTCACTTTACACTTGTCGTGTAGTTGTTTGTTTGTTGTATTAAAACGTCGGACCAATGCCATGTCGGAACTTTAAACGTCGGACTATCGTGATGCGATGTACCCGATAATACTAATAAGACTATCACATAGCATTCAATATATTAATTGTTGAACGTGAGACGGCCCCACCCTCCAAGAACCCATACTTTATGCTTATATGCAATGCGTGCATGCGGTTTACATTGGAAGCCTTGTTGGAAAATGATACACGTATTTTGAATCATTAATTTTGTTTCTTCTTTGGTTCTAGAAGTACTGCCCTGATTCTATTGTCTTTGGAGAATATTGCAGAATCTGCAGGCAGTTTTGAAATGGGTTATGTGCAAATATGATCTTGTCGGAAAGTACAAATACAATATAGGTGAAGCAGGGATGACGACAATCTTGTACTTTTGTCACCCCCACCCCCTTCATGTTTACGACCCTCAATCTCAAAAGTCTGTTTCTCTCAGTTTTATGAAAATGATCCTATCTCTCATTGTTTCTCTTTTTTTCTGTCTGTATGTCTGTGCCCCCCCCCCTCTCTCTCTTTCTCTGTCTGTCTGTCTGCCTCTCTCTCTTTCTCTGTCTGTCTGTCTCTCTCTTTCTTTCTCTCTCTCTATTTCTATATCTCTTTCTCTCTCTCTCTCTCTCTCTCTCTCTCTCTCTCTCTCTCTCTCTCTCTCTCTCTCTCTCTCTCTCTCTCTCTCTCTCTCTCTCTCTCTCTCTCTCTCTCTCTCTCTCTCTCTCTCTCTCTCTCTCTCTCTCTCTCTCAATCTCTCTCTCTCTCTCTGTAATCTTTTCAAAATGATATTCTTTGTATGCTTGGACATTAAAATCGTAATTACGCAGCTGGATGCTGGTTAAGCTGTTTCCCCCTATTATGTTTACCTTGCATTTTTAACTTCCGTGGTGCAGACCCTTCACTCGAAATTCATTGGCTTTTATCATTGGTTGACATTAGCCTGTAGTAGGGGCCAACAGTAACATGAGAACTGCACAATAGATGATTTTCTACAGTAATGGAAAATCATGTTACCGATTAGTCTCTTGTGGAAGACTATGACTCTCAAACGAGGGTGGGTGGGGGTGGGGGGAGAGGGGTGTGTGGCTTTGCACTGACGCTAGTGCAGCGACCGACAGGATGGGTTGGTCTTTGGGGACCTTCCCCAAATGGCATCTGCCTTCAAATCCCTTTGGCAGGGAGAGTGGGAGGAGAGGGGGTAATGAACATTTTTGTCGTCTATTTTGTAAGTGTATCTCTTCTCTTAAATGCGTAATATGGAAAACAAATAGCTAATGAGAGAGAGAGAGAGAGAGAGAGAGAGAGAGAGAGAGAGAGAGAGAGAGAGAGAGAGAGAGAGAGAGAGAGAGAGAGAGAGAGAGAGAGAGAGAGAGAGAGAGAGAGAGAGAGCGAGAGAGAGAGAGATAGACAGAGAGAGAGAGAGAGAGAGAGAGAGAGAGAGAGAGAGAGAGAGAGAGAGAGAGAGAGAGAGAGAGAGAGAGAGAGAGAGAGAGAAAGAGAGAGAGAGAGAGAGAGAGAGAGAGAGAGAGAGAGAGAGAGAGAGAGAGAGAGAGAGAGAAGGAGAGAGATAGAGAGAGAAAGAGAAAGAGAGAGAGAGAGCAAAGAGGGGAGGGGTGGTTGAAAGCGACAAAGTCCGATATAATGCGTCTCACATGAACAATGTAAATTGTGCGAAACGAGCATAGGCAAATCGCGCTTAGGCGAAACAAGCCTAAAGCAAAACATGACGTACCGACGAAAATTGTGCGAAACGAGCATAGGCAAATCGCGCTTAGGCGAAACAAGCCTCAAGGAACAGCCACACGTCCACTAAAACCGTACGACTGTACGATACGATTCGATCACGTGGTCTCCAAGAACAAAATGTGATTCGCGCTTCGGGATCACATGATCCACAGTACACTAATGCCCCTCATTCTAGCTCCTTTCAGTTTTCCACAGAGAGCTATTTGTTTCAAGTTACTGTATTTCTTTTAACAGCGGCAAATATTCTTATCATTGACTGTGGTTAGGGATAAGAAAAGACCTTACAAGTGGTATGCCACCATAAAACAATGTAAGCCTAATGGATAAAACACTTTAAATTGGTTTATGCTGGTGACGAGTGTTAGCAAAAGACATGAACTCCAAGGAGCTGAGGAAAGCTACTGTGGATCGAATCGTATCGCACAGTCGTGCCGATTTTAGCTGACGTGTGGCTGGCCCTTAAAAGCGAAACGTGGCGTACCGACGAAAATTGTGCGAAACGAGCATAGGCAAATCGCGCGTAGGCGAAAGAAGCATTAGCAAAACGTGCCCTACAGACGGAAACGTCATTCAATGAAGTAGAGTCGAGTGGCCGGCCACCAACGTGGCTCGTTAAACCCGATTCGTGGTAGAGAGCACCAGTGTACGTTTCCCTCTCTCCCCTCCAAGAACGTTGGGTCCATTGGCTGGCCATTGTTGCTTCATTAAACCGGTCCCTTATGGTCAAAACCCACGTTGCTATTTTTCGCTCTTTACCCATTTCAACTGACTCAAGAATCCGTAACAGTGATTTAAAAATACTATCGCAGTATAGCCGAACGAATATTAGAAGGTGTGTTTTTTTCTAATAAAGTAACAATGTTTTGGAATACTCTTCCTGCACATATTTCCGTCAACTTCCGGTAACCTATAAACTGCCCCGTCACGGAAATATCCGTCAAAGGGTTATTCTAAGAGTTTCCTGTTTTCTATCCATACGCTTTTCGCAGTATGTTCGAATGCATGTGAGAGTGTTCTCAAAGGATAGTATATTCAATCCCCGTTCAGAAAAGCATAGGTTCTATGCACTTTTATTCAGAAAGTTTTGCGATAGACTCGCAACCTAAAACGGCTTAGCAAATAGTTGCCCCGGAACCGGAAGCAGGCTCGGCAGTGAAAGGATTTTAAACGAGCACAAAATCTAACACAATTCAAAAACCTCCTTGATAAATACACCAACATCTCAAAACTGCAACATGAGCATGACTAAAGGGCAGATTTGCTAAAGACAAAATATAAACAAACTCTCAGCTGTGCAAAAGTTCGAACAAAAATGAAAGGACAGTGAAGAGGCCGCGAGGCCTAGTGTCCTAACTACCTGACCTGACTTGATACTATGATAAGTGATATTACAAGTGTTATATGACTGGCATATCACTGTGTTGCTATGGGTGTGGGGTGGGAGGGGAAGCGAAAACTATCAACGTGTTTTGTGACCACTGTGTAGATAATCAGAACTGAGAGAAGCTGCATGAACTGAAGCTTGCAGTGTTGTTGATATAAGTGAAATCTGAATAGAATTGTGTTCAATTAGCCTGAAGGTGTGTGTCTGTATGTTTGTATGTATGTATGTATATATAGGTATGAAAAATGTCAGTTTACTGCTGGCACCGTTCCTTCAGCCTATGTATGTAGGAAAAAAGATTTTCTTCATTGAAGACAATAAATAATAACATTAATGATTGATTGATTGATTGATTCCTCCACCAAATGTGATTCTATGCGCTTAACAACAACAAAAATTGAAGCAACAAATTTGTAATCGTGCACATGTATGTATTACATACGTATGTAATACACGTGTACCGGCACATACACACACACACACACACACACACACCACACACACACACACACACACACACACACACACACACACACACACACACCGTTACCATCACCACCACTCACCCCACCCAAAAAACACAATACAAAATATCAGTGAACAAAGCATCAACACATTTACTCTCTCTCTCTCTCTCTCTCTCTGTCTATGTGTATCTATCTCTCTCTCTCTCCTCTCTCTCTCTCTCTCTCTCTCTCTATCTCTCTAATCTCTCTCTGCAACAAATGACGTACACATTGCAGTCAACACACAGTGTAATTGATGTGTGTGTGAGAATGTAATGTGGCCTAAAGGTTGTGATGTATGTATGTGATTTGAAACATTGCAAGGTGTATGGTGATTTGCGTGTAAGGAGTTCCAAACTGATGTGTGCCGAAAAGAAGGAGCGCTCACCAAACATTTTTGTTCGTGTACTGAATGTGTGTGCATGTCAGAAATGTAGCTAGGTGCATTTCCAGAGAAATAAGAATGTATGTATGTAAATTTTGTAGTCAATACGTGCTTTGATGTGCGTGTATATCAGGAGTGGTTGTGATGATATGTGTATGTATGTAATTTGTGTGCGTGTATGTGTATGTATGTAATGTTTGAGTGAACAAAAGTGTGTGTATGTATGTATAGACAGTGAGTGGCGAATCGTGTGCGACGCAGCTCACAGTATGCTGACCGACAGATAGTGTGAACTTGTGTCATATCTTGAGAGATGTGTAGCCATGTATGTATGTAGATGTGTCGTGTCAGCTTCAGTTTGTATGTGTAATTTGTGTGCGTGCAGAATGTGTATGTATGTAATACAGGCTTGTGTGTGTATCATGTGTATGACTGAGAATGTTTAGTGTACATTTGATTGTGTGTGTGTGTATGTGTATGTATGTGCGTGTGTGTATGTATGTAATGTGTATGTGTGTATGTGTGTGTGTGTGTGTGTGTGTATGTAATGTGTGTATGTGTATGTATGTAATGTAATTTGTGTGTGTATGTGTGTATGTGTATGTATGTAATGTGTGTGCGTGTATGTGTATGTATGTAATGTGTGTGTGTGTATGTGTATGTATGTAATTTGTGTGTGTGTATGTGTATGTATGTATGTATGTATGTAATTTGTGTGTGTGTATGTGTATGTATGTAATTTGTGCGTGTGTATGTGTGTATGTGTATGTGTATGTGTGTAATTTGTGCGTGTGTATGTGTGTGTATGTAATTTGTGCGTGTGTATGTGTATGTATGTAATGTGTGTGCGTGTATGTGTATGTATGTAATTTGTGCGTGTGTATGTGTATGTATGTAATTGTGTGTGTGTGTATGTGTATGT
>CM065692.1:9960124-9982624 GCA_017654935.2 Phymorhynchus buccinoides
CAAACCTATTGGTAAGTGATGGTGGGGCATTGCCTGATAAAATTTTGAACATGAAAACAGCTTTGTTGAATTTTAGTTTTAACTTGAAAGGTAGTATGTCCAAGGCTTTGTAATCATTAGCTGTTAATGTAAAAGATTTAAGAAGAACTAACTTTAATGCCCGTCTATGAAGACTAGAGAGGGGTTTTAAAGTATTGTCACTTGCACCATCCCAGATAGTTGAAGCATAGTTAATGTGGGATTCAATAAACGAGTGAAAGAATATCTTACGCGAGTGGAGGTTTAGGAAGTGTTTTATTTTGGACAACTGATAGATCTTTTTTTGAAACAGACTTACATACCTTAGATACATGATCTGACCAAGAAAGATTATTGTCAATGACAACGCCAAGTATTTTATGACTGCTTACTTCTTCAACAATGTTACCATTAATAGAGAGAGTTAAAGAGCCGAGAGGAAGATTCTGACGTTTTTGTCTAGTTGTTACCATCATAAATTTAGTTTTTATAGGATGCAGGCTCATGTGGTTTAATTCTGCCCAGTTTATGAGTTCGTTGATGCTGTTCTGTAAATTTCGTAATACTACTTCATAGTTAGAGTGATTAGTGTGTAACGTTGTATCGTCAGCAAACAAATCGCACAACGTACTTAGAACTAGAGGCAAATCGTTGATATAAACGGAGAAAAGCAAAGGTCCTAAGACGGAACCCTGAGGAATGCCATACTTTGTTGTTCTAGATGAAGACACGTGGCCGTTAACAGCCACCACCTGTTTCCTCTCCATTAAAAATGATGATATAAGTTCTATTGTATTACAAGACAATCCATATAATGTTAGTTTTTTAAGCAGAAGAGAATGGTCTACAACATCAAATGCTTTAACAAAGTCAACTATTAGAGCACCAGTTATTTCATTATTATTGATATTAGTAAGCCATTTATCAACAAGAGTTGTAAGAGCTGTTTGACAAGAGTGTTTCGTTCGAAAACCAGACTGACACGGATGGAAAAGATGAAAGTGGTCAAAATGATTAAGGATGTGTTTGTTCATGTGACTTTCTAATGGTTTTGATAAGACAGACACGATGGAAATGGGTCTATAATTACAAGGGTCAGAACGATCTCCTGATTTAAATATGGGTGTGATTCTCGCTGTCTTAAAAGCTTTAGGAAAATGGTTTTTAGAAATACACAAATTATATATGTAAGTGAGTGATTCGGATATGACTGGAGCTGATAGTTTAAGAATTTTGCCATCTATATCGTCTAGGCCTCTGGTGTTTGTTTGTTTTAAATGAACAAGATAATTAAAGACTTCGTATACCGTTAAATAAGGTATAGTTAGTTCGGATGAAATTTCTTTACACAAACAAAAGTCATGAAGATATTTAAGATCATTTTCCTCGGATCTATTGTTTTGTATAATAGTGTTGGCTATTTCAGAGAAATAAACGTTAAAGGTTTCTGGAGATAGTTCATTTGTAACATTTTTTTGTGAACTGGATTTTTTGTTATTTAGCTGGTTAATGGCTGACCATATGGATCTACTGTCTGATTTGTTAGTTATTAAGTCTTGAAAATAATTGCTTTTTGACTTTCTCTTCAAGTGATTTACATAATTTCTTTGCTTGCGAGCACCTCCCTCATCCCCCATAGCAAAAAGTGAGTCTCTTACATTCATAGCTTGTCTTACATTATCCGTTAACCATGGCTTTTTGGGGGTATTTTTTACACGTTTGGTTTTTAATGGCGCATGTTTATTATAGACATTTAAAAAGTTGTGGTAGAAAATTTCAAAGGCTTCATCTGGATTCGTGAATTGATATACCAAAGACAAAAACGAGTTATTAAGATCAACTAGGAATTGGTCAGTATCAAAGTTAGAAAAGTTTCTATATGAGAGAGAGAGAGAGAGAGAGAGAGAGAGAGAGAGAGAGAGAGAGAGAGAGAGAGAGAGAGAGAGAGAGAGACAGAGACAGAGACAGAGAGAGACAGAGAGAATTGAATTGAATTGAATTGAATTGAACCTTTATTTTACAACGGTAAAAGTAATGGCATACAGTAGCCATTTCTCATACTTGCCGTTAACATACACAAACAATTAGATGAAATGTTAAAGCAAACTGATACTAATTTAAAATAATATAGTCTTAAAACACATAATCATATGAAGGTACGTTAATAAACAGACAAACACACACAAAATGAAGCATAATCATCCATAGTAAAAAAGAAGAAAATAATTCAGCAAGAGAGAGAGAGAGAGAGAGAGAGAGAGAGAGAGAGAGAGAGAGAGAGAGAGAGAGAGAGAGAGAGAGAGAGAGAGAGAGAGAGATTTTGCCTGATAGGTGGGGGGTTACTTGTCAAAGTTTATTCCGGACGAGAACAGGCCTCACTACACACCCCACTGGGGACTGGACACCGGTGCAGAGTTACCGCTTGATGGATTACTTCCCCTGTCTGCACTACTCGATGCACTGAATGCTGCCTCAGCGAGGAGAGGGTGTGGCTGTGCACCCAGGGGGGATGTAGGCTTACAGTATGAGTGTAGTGGGAGGGTAGTAGTAGCAGTAGGAAAAGATAAACCAGAGCGTGAAAACGATAGATTACCAACCGCACGTCAGCATTTTTTGTGTGGCTTCCAGTGACCTTGATCTTTGACCATTGACCTTCATGTTTCGACCTTGGCCTTGCAAAATTTGAGATTCGTGGGTTCCTCCGTTCAAACACTATCGTCTTAACATACATAGCCAGCCAGGAACTTTGTTTTTGCTCCAGTGACTTTGATATTTGATCAACGACCTTCGTGTTTCGACCATGGCCTAGATACCGTAACTACCTTACCCACGTGCAAACTTTGACGGGCCTGGGTTCCTCCGTTCAAACGCTATCGTGTTAACACACATAGCCAGCCAATAACTTTTTAGTTCCAGTTACCTTGATCTTTGACCAATGACCTTCACGTTTCGGCCTTGGCCTAGATACTGTAGCTACCTTATCCGCGTGCAAAATTTGAGGGGCCTGGGTTCCTCCGTTCAAACTCTATCGTGTTAACGTACATAGCCAGCCAGGAACCTTTTGTTTTTGCTCCAGTGACCTTGATCTTTGACCAACGACCTTCGTGTTTCGATCTTGGCCTAGATACCGTAACTACCTTACCCGCGTGCAAAATTTGAGGGTCGTGGGTTCCTCCGTTCAAACGCTATCGTGTTGGCACAGATAGACAGACAGATAAATAGTCAACCTGCCCGTGGGGATACCAGGGGTGTCTTTCATACAAATAGTTCCCCCACCTTCTGGAAGTTCTGTGCTTGTAGTAACTTCCTCCAATATGTCGCTCTCTTTGACTCTGCCTTTTCCCTTTGCTTTCTATCATCTACTATCTCTCTGACTTATTGGCCCCCATTCTCCCGCCTTTAAACAAAAAATCTTCGAAATAATGTTTCTCTTTGGAGCTTCTCCGAAATCGGAATGTGTCGGCTGTACGCATCGGGGAGACCAGTGAAAACTGAAAGACGGACACATATGTACCTTACCCAATATGGCAATCGATATGGCCACCGAAATGTGTCGGCTGTACGCAGCGGGGAGACCAGTGGGAACTGAAAACTGGACACATATTTACCTTACCCCCTATGGCCATATGGCATGGGAACACAGAAGAAGAAGAAATAGTCAACCAGCCAGGAACAAACAGCCAGACATCCCCGGAAAACCCCCCATCAAGAAGCTGTTCGCTTGGCGGGTGCTTAATGAGCGGTTGTAGTAGTAGGAAAAATAGGTCAGTAAGGAGAGGAGGAAAAGAGGGTTGGTTTAAACAAATTGTATTAACATAATACATTGCAGTGTACACAAATTATTGTATGAGCACAACAAGCTATAAGCTTATAAGCGCACTCAAAAACGTTTCAGTTACGAACAAAAGGCTGCATCATGAAATTACTTGAATAGCTATGAGAAAAATACAATTGGAATAAGAAAAAGAACTAAGCAAAGATAACAATACATCATGCACCAATTTATAACTAGACAAACAAACAATAGAAGTAAAAAAGAAAAAGAAAAAACAAGAAAAAGGAAAGAAGAAAAAACAACAACACAACAACAAAAACACAACCCCCCCCAAAAAAAAAAAAAAAAAAATAAGAAGGGGGGGGGGGGGGGGGGTTGCAAAATACCACATACTAAGTACACTATAAACCAACAATCAAAGAGGCTAAGAGGGTTGGGGAGAAGGTTCCAGACATGGCCCGAACCCATCGTTGATAAGAGGACTTCTTCTTCTTCTTTGACCGCTCTGACAGTTTCCAGTCATTATGAGCGCAGATGCGTCATGCTGCCGTTATGTGCCTAAGCATATAGGCCCAGCATGTCCGTCTTCGGCTGCAGAAAATATTTGTAAGAATGTTGTTGTGTTTAGAAAGAAAAAAAGGCAGGAGAATGGACCAGCAAAGCAGAAAGATAGTAGATTACTGTAAAGCAAAGGGAAAAGACAAAAGAGAGTTAAAGAGAGTGACAGATTAGAGGAAGTTACAAGCACAGAACTTGCAGAAGGTGGGGAACTATTTGTACAACAGATCCCCCGGTATCCCCATGGGGGAGGGGGGGGGGGTTGATAAGAGGACTAAGAAATGTAAGTTATGGACATTTTGCGAGCCTTTCGGGTCTTTCCTGGCGTTGCGGTATCTCCAGGATCGACCCCCACACTCTGTGTACTTATAATATAGATGTCCCACTATTATGAACCTGTAGCAGGTCGGAGGACGTTAATGATCTCAATGCACGTTAACATTTTTCACAGTTTCCTCATCGCAACACTCATATCACTGTGTTGTCATGGGGAAAGAGTGAAGAATGTTCGCCCTTGAAGGTGGACCCTGACGGATGAGTTTTTTGCAAGAAACACGTCGAGATCACCAGAAAGACAGCCTTTTCAAGGATCGGAACACTCACTTTGCTCTGGTTTCCTAGAAATTAAACCGTCAAAACGGGGATTCCTCCTTGGCGGAGATGCCGGAGAGAGTAGCAGTTTAGTAGAGGTGGGTGAATGTCACTCATTGTGGTTGAAGCGTTTTCTTTTTTTTGTAGTGCAGTTTTTAAAAAAAAATTGAGCTATTTCCTTTGTTGTGAGCGAAACTCCTTTACATAAACTGTATAAATTTAAAAAAAAGAACAGGAAAAAAAGGCTTGTATTGCGAAAATTTTGTGCAAACGATTTGGCGGCCATACGCCTTCTCTTTGGGTAAAAACATTTGACTTCCAGCACCTACGCCAAGGAGGAACCGCCAATTTGACGGTTTGATTTCTAAGAAACTAGAGCAAAGTGAGTGTTGCAGTCTCTGTAAAGGGTGTTTTCCTGGTGATCTCGACGTGTTTCTTACCAACAAAACTCATCCATCAGGGTGCCCCTTTCAACACACGTTTCTTCTGCCAGTACGTCTTCTAACCTTTCACGGACATTGATTTCTGACGACTCCACAGACACCAGACGTGTTGCAGAGTCACAGACTTTCCTCGCAGATCCATGCACGCATTGCAGTCTGCTGCTGATCGTTAGGTATGTGTGAATGTGGCTTAATTAAGGCAAACTGATGGTGCGTATTTACGCGTTAGGGCCACATAATTACCCCCTTAGAGACCCACCAGATCACGTGTCAAAATCACGGGTTTTACGTGTTTTCCCTCTTACAGATGGTAAGAAATCTTGTTGTGACCAGGTTTGACTCCCATACAAATGCCCCCAAATTCAAACCGAATCACGGGTTTTACGTGTTTTCCCTCTTACAGATGGTAAGAAATCGTGTTGTGACCAGGTTTGACTCCCATACAAATGCCCCCAAATTCAAACCGAAACATCGTTTTAAAGAGCAGCCTCAATTTGAAGTTGGAGACATTTTGTATGTGGGTCACAGCTACCCAGAAAAAAACACACCATGGGACTTAATCGTGGTGGGTCAGTGAGTCTTTAAGGCCTAGCCACACTGCATACGATTCGATTAGGTGCGATCCGATTTGACATTTGTGAGGCACGATTGACGTAACATTCTACTATCTAAGCGAATCTGATGAAACCCTACTAAGTTATGTTCACTAGATTTGTAGTCTCCCGTACACGAATCTGAAAAAATATATCTTATTTTTGCTTCAGACCTTTTATTTGATTCGAGTATTAGGGTCTACATGAGAATAGAGCTAAGTAAAAGGCTATAACATTCAAACCCCTGCTTCCTTTCCAGCTCTTGCATCCTTACCAGTTCATGTTCTCACCTAATATTTTAACTCAGTTAGTTTTGGTGTATCTCTGTTTTCATCTTGGCGTCATTTCATGTAATCCTAATGTCATCATCGTGTCCTATTTCGTTTTATTGCGACGTGGGGTTGGAGTTCTGGTCTGCAGAGTGGTGTGAGGTGGAACTCTCTCTCTCTCTCTCTCTCTCTCTCTCTCTCTCTCTCTCTCTCTCTCTCTCTCTCTCTCTCTCTCTCTCTCTCTCTCTCTCTCGCTCTCGCTCTCGCTCTCTCTCTCCCTCTCTCTCTCTCTCTCCCCCTCTCTCTCTCTCTCTCTCTCTCTCTCTCTCTCTCTCTCTCTCTCTCTCTCTCTCTCTCTCTCTCTCTCTCTCTCTCTCTCTCTCCCTCTATTTCTCTCTCTCTCCCCCTCTCTCTCTTATCATTTTTGGGTCGATTTTACTTCTTTTGTCTATTGCTATGTCCATTGTTCGTTTGGTTTGTTGTGACTTTCTTTTCAAAAATGTATTGCTTGTATTTCCTGGTAAAATTCCGCCAATGTTTATACTGTGTAATTCGTTTTGAACTGAGCACGCCATAAGCTCTGCTTGTTGTTGCTTCAGTTATGTCATAGTTGTTGTTCATGTTGATTTGGAAAATAAAACATTTAAACCAGAATAGTGAACTAAAAAAAGTAGAGTTATTTTTAGACGAAAGTATTTCACGTGAATCACTACTCAGAGTGACAGCGTCACAATCGTATCGTATTTGGGTCAAATCGTATGCAGTGTGGCTAGGCCTTTAGAATTACGCAACACGCGTTAGATTTGCCCTTTAAAATATCAAGTACGGGGTAAGATTACTCTTTACACTTTTGAAATACACTTTTGATTCGTGCGCTGGAACAGTCTCACTTTTGTTAGAAGTTAATAACGTTGTTTATAATAGAGCATTTGCCACGCGCCGGTGACCTTGAATTTCACTGAGTTGAATTTAGAGAGTTGAATTAGAGAGGTCAGCGCAACTCGGGCAGAACGAGCTCGGGCAAATTAGTAGTCTAGTATAGTGAACGAACACTCGTGGCAAACGCCCTATTGAATGTTACGGCAAATGTTAAGAATAGCCCCTTCCTCTGCCCCTTCCATTCATTTCCGACGGTTTCAGGTTAGGGTTAGAGTTAGGAATAGGGTTAGGGATAGGGTTAAGGATAGGCTTAGGGTCAGCTTAGTCATCAACTTTTATTTGTGTGTGTGTGTGTGTGTATTTGACAGTAAACTGACCCTAAGCCTATTCCTAACCCTAATTTGAAACTGTCTAATTCGCAAACATATCCCTAACCCTATCCCAAACCCTCTTCCTAACCCTAAGGCCGGGTTCACATTAGACGTTTAATTTCCGTACGGAAAACCCTAAATATAGTGGAAGAAAGAAGGAAAAAAGTGTACGCATATAGGGGAAATTCGGACACGTGCGCAAATCTTTTCCCTTCTTTGTTTCACTTATTTATGGATTGTGCATGGGTTTCCGCACGGAATATCCGCTTAGGTGTGTACACGACCTAACCCTAACTGAACCCGTCTGAAATGAATGGAAGGGGAAGAGGAGGGGGCTATTGTTAACATTTGCCGGTGTGGCTCCCTGGTCATGCCGGAAGCTCTATTCTTGAAAGTTCATCCCTTATATTATTGGCGGAAAACAGTCACACCCTCCAATACAATCATTATTCTAATTCCATACACAAGACTGCGTGCGAGCGTGTGTGTGTGTGTGTGTGTGTGTGTGTGTGTGTGTGTGTGTGTGTGTGTGTGTGTGTGTGTGTGTGAGTGCGTGTGCGTGTGCGCGTGCGTGCGTGCGTGCGTGCGTGCGTGCGTACGTGCGTGCGTGCGTGAGTGCGTGTGTGTGTGCGTGTGCGTATGCGTGTGCAATAATCAAGGAGGCTTCTTTGCCTAAATGTAAACGTTTTATGCGTAACTAACTAAAAACAAAGTCGATTTTACCCTTTACACTATGAAACTGGGGTTTACAATACACATCAACATTCAGTACAGAGAGCCAGATACCCTTTAATTAAGGACGGGGAAAATAAGGAACCCCGAATAGATCACAGCCCTACCCTATTAGTAAGCTCAGAAGCTCAGACTCCACTCAGAGGTAATCGGATGAGTGGGTCTTTCTTGTCACGTCTGCAGGGCAGAGACTGAACAAGTCTCTTTCGACGATTGGTAAAAAAAAGAAATAAATAAAAAGTTGTACGTACGTTTTACACTATGTATGAAAGTATGCCGTTTCCGACTATGACTGCCAGTTGGCGGCAGGGGCAGTTTCTGTTCTGGACGGGGTCAACTAGAATTTGTTTTCATAGTGCATATGCCTTGTTAAGGCTACATCCCCACTCACTCTCTCGGCCTAAAGATTTTTTAGGACAGCTGGCGTTGGGAAAGGTTCCTTCTCAAAGCCCAACCAAAGCCTTTCGGCTGTAGCACTAATAGCCAGGGCAAATGCTCCCCATCTCCCCCCGCCTCCCCCTGGACGCTAATCTCATCACCATCATCATCAAACGTATACCTTTTAAATTTTCCGCTTTAAATATAAAAATCTTCAGCTCTTGCAATGTTCAGTGTCAGTGTCAGTTCTGGTGACACAACTTTATTCCCCCCGAAGACGGAGTGTGGCTGCCCACGTGGCGGGGTAATCAAAGACGGTCACAGACTTAATGTGCTCACCCCTAGCTGATGCATTTGTACCAATGTATCTGAGTGTTTCGGCTGTTAGGATGATCCCTGGAGTCTTTTAGCCAGTGTACGTCAACAGTCAACATCAACAACAATACTAGAACTTCATAATGAATATTTACATTAGCCTCGTTTCACTGATATAATTAGCCGAAGCGCAGGACCGATAAGTGACCCAGCACCACGAAAGGGACATTAAGTGTCAGATTGATCATTCTGAGAAAATTCGACATTGGAAAACCTCAGACAATTCTCTTTCTAATGATACAAGAACCATTCTTGAGTCTTTTTCCATTCCCAAGTTATGAGCATTTAAAGTTAGTAGGGCGAGTGTCGGCCATGTTGAGAAAACACAGTCTAAAGTCTAGCCTAGCTGAAGAAAGTGCATTGACCTACTCGTTTTAAAACACTTATAAGACCATTTAGAGACCAGAGTAAAGATTATCCTTTATACATATCAAAAACAAAAATAGAGAACACAAACATACCCATAACTCAAAATTGACAAAAACGAGATTTTTGACTTTACAAACCTGTTGTGAGAAACTAACCCAGCGACTTAATGTCCCTTTCGTGGTGCTGGGTCACATATATGAAGCCTGAAAGAAAACAATGAGAAACGAGACGAAACCAAAACCATCACAATACATGTCATGTCACCAAACTGTTTTCAAGTACATGTATATTGCTAAACTACAGTCTTAATATATTTTATTGGTTTCAGACATGCGACCTTTGCACAGGAAGCAAAAGGCATTTCCGCCTGCCAAGAAATACTCGCACACATTAATCACATTACATGGGATCAACTTTATATAGGTATCTAAGCAATGCCAGTTTACAAAGCCATAAGCCGTTTATTTTGTTGTTGTTGTTTTTGCCTACTTCTGTTTTGTCTTGAACGCCTCATTGTTTTCCTTTGTCAAAGACCCACCAGATCCCGTGTCACAATCACGGCTTTCACGTGTTTTCCCTCTTAATAGCTGGTAAGAAATCTTGTTTTGACCACGTTTGACTCCTATGCAAATGCCCCCACATTGAAAACGAAACATTTTAAAGAGCAGCCTCTATTATAAGTTGGGGGCATTTGTATGTGGGTCACAGCTACCCAAAAAAAAACCAAGGGACTTAATCGTGGTGGATCAGTGTGTCTTTAAGAATGGACTATTCGTTCTGCCTTATGATAATGGAGGAGACTGATTGATTTGGGTAAGTTTGACTTATGATCAATCAGTATCTATCCAGGATCACTGCACATATTTTGTTATTTTCCTCCCTCTCTCCCTCTCTCTCTCTCTCTCTCTCTCTCTCTCTCTCTCTCTCTCTCTCTCTCTCTCTCTCTCTCTCTCTCTCTCTCTCTCTCTCTCTCTCTCTCTCTCTCTCTCTCTCTCTCTCTCTCTCTCTCTCTCTCTCTCTCTCTCTCTCTCTCTCTCTCTCTGAAGTCAAGTCAAAATGATCTTTATTGACGATAGAAGAATAAGCTTGCTAAAGCTTTTTTACATCTGTGTGTGTGTGTGTGTGTGTGCGCGTGTGTGCGTGCGTGCGCGCGCTCGTGTAGGTGTGTATGCCTGTGATTTACCTGTGTGTAGGCCTACGTGCGTTCGTCTCCCATTGCGTAAGCCTGGGAGTTCTATTATCTTACGACAACTTGGTGTTACTACAGGAAGAAGAAGAAGAAGAAGAAGAAGAAGAAGAAGAAGAAGAAGAAGAAGAAGAAGAAGAAGAAGTAGTAGTAGTAGTAAAATAGCCTCCGGTCATTTCTCCGCACCTTGTGCAGTGACGTCAAATATCGTTGACCTTCCATCTTCTTGTCTTTCCAACCCCTACCCCCCAGCCCCTAGAGAGAGAGAGCGAAGAGAGAGAGAGAGAGAGAGAGAGAGAGAGAGAGAGAGAGAGAGAGAGAGAGAGAGAGAGAGGAGAGAGAGAGAGAGAGAGAGAGAGAGAGAGAGAGAGAGAGAGAGAGAGAGAGAGAGAGAGAGAGAGAGAGAGAGAGAGAGAGAGAGAGAAAGACAGAGATAAAGACAAAGAGAGAGAGGGCTGAGGAATGTTTTTATTTTCCACCTAAGGAGACTCTAGAGAGAGTGCTTCAGAGATGTTGTCATTATGGCTTGTCGTCTCTTAGCGTTTTAAAGACCCTCCACGTCACGTGTCACATTCCCTCTTATGCTAGGAAGATTTCTTAAGATTTCTTACCAGCTATAAGAGGGAAAACACGTGAAAACCGTGATTTTGACACGTGACGTGGTGGGTCTTTAAGTGAAGTATGGAGAAGGTTGAGCCCTTGAAAGAGACTTTAGAGAGATACCCTGGTTTCTGTCTTTCTGTGTTCTTGTTCTTTTTTCTTTCTTTCTGGTTTTCGATTCTATCTGTCTTTCACACTTCCTGTCTCTTTTTTGTTGTTGCTTCCTTTCTTTTGGTTTCTTCCTTCGTTCATCTTTTATTTATTTATTTCTTCCTTTCTTTCATTTTCCTCCTTCTGTTTCCCTCCCTTCCTTCCTTCCTTTCTGTCCTTGACTCTTTCTTTCTTCCTTCTTTCTTCCTTCCTTTCCTTCTTCTTTCCTTCCTTTCTTTTTGTCCTTGACTCTTTCTTTCTTCCTTCTTTTCTTCCTTCCTTTCCTTCTTCTTTCCTTCCTTTCTTTTTGTCCTTGACTCTTTCTTTCTTCCTTCTTTTCTTCCTTCCTTTCCTTCTTCTTTCCTTCCTTTCTTTCTGTCCTTGATTCTTTCTTTCTTCCTTTCTTCTTTTTTTCCTTCCTTCCTTCTTTTTCTTCCATCCTGTTTTGCTTACCTTTCTTTTCTCTTTCTTTTTCATACTTTTCTTTCCTTCTTTCTTCCTTCCTAAGTATCCTTCCTTTGTTCCTTCCTGTCTTTCTGTCTTTGTATGCGAAAGGTTGAAGTTTTAGATTCTTCAGAGACTCAACACGTGTTAAGGGTCTTTGCTTTTGCTTGCTTTTCTTTATTTATTTCTATCTCTCTTTCTTTCTCCCTTTCTTTCTTTCTCCCTTTCTTTCTCCCTCTCTTTATTTCTCCCTCTCTTTCTTTCTCCCTCTCTTTCTTTCTCCCTCTCTTTCTTTCTCCCTCTCTTTCTCTCTCCTTTTCTTTCTTTCTCCCTCTCTTTCTCTCTCCCTTTCTTTCTTTCTCTCTCTCTTTCTCCCTCTCTTTCTTTGTCCCTCTCTTTCTTTCTCCTTTTCTTTCTTTCTCCCTCTCTTTCTTTCTCTCCTCTCTTTCTTTCTCTCTCTCTCTCTTTCTTTCTCTCTCTCTTTCTTTCTCTCTTTCTTTCTTTCTCCCTCTCTTTCTTTCTCCTTTTCTTTCTTTCTCCCTCTCTTTCTCCCTCTCTTTCTTTCTCCCTCTCTTTCTCCCTCTCTCTTTCTTTCTCCCTCTCTTTCTTTCTCCCTTTCTTTCTCTCTCTCTTTCTTTCTCTTTCTCCCTCTCTTTCTTTCTCCTCTCTCTTTCTCCCTTTCTTTCTTTCTCCCTTTCTTTCTTCTCCCTCTCTTTCTTTCTCCCTCTCTTTCTTTCTTTCTTTTCTTTCTTTCTCCCTCTCTTTCTTTCTCCCTCTCTTTCTTTCTCTCTTTCTTTCTCCCTCTCTTTCTTTCTCCCTTTCTTTCTTTCTCCCTCTCTTTCTTTCTAAATTTTTTTCTTTCTCCCTCTCTTTCTTTCTTTCTCTTTCTTTCTCTCTCTCTCTCTTTCTTTCTTTCTCTTTCTTCTCTTTCTCTCTTTCTTTCTTTCTCCCTTTCTTTCTTTCTCTCTTTCTTTCTTTCTCTTCTCTTTCTCCCTCTCTTTCTTTCTTCTCTCTTTCTTTCTCCCTCTCTCTTCTCTCTCTTTCTTTCTTTCTCCCTCTCTTTCTTTCTCTCTCTCTTTCTTTCTCCCTCTCTTTCTTTCTCCTTTTCTTTCTTTCTCCCTCTCTTTCTTTCTCCCTCTCTTTCTTTCTCCCTCTCTTTCTTTCTCTCTTTCTTTCTCCCTTTCTTTCTTTCTCCCTCTCTTTCTCCCTCTCTCTCTTTCTTTCTCCTTTTCTTTCTTTCTCCCTCTCTTTCTTTCTCCCTCTCTTTCTTTCTCCCTCTCTTTCTTTCTCCCTCTCTCTTTCTTTCTCTCCTCTCTCTCTTTCCTCTCTCTCTTTCTTTCTCTCTCTCTCTTTTTTCTCCTCTCTTTCTTTCTCCCTTTCTTTCTTTCTCTCTTTCTTTCTCCTCTCTCTTTCTTTCTCTTTCTTTCTTTCTTTCTCCTTTTCTTTCTCTTCTCCCTCTCTTTCTTTCTCCCTCTCTTTCTTTCTCCCTCTCTTTCTTTCTCCTCTCTCTTTCTTTCTCCCTCTCTTTCTTTCTCCCTTCTTTCTTTCTTTCTCCCTCTCTTTCTTTCTCCCTTTCTTTCTTTCTCTCTTTCTTTCTTCCTCTCTTTCTCTTTCTTTCTTTCTCTCCTTTCTTTTTCTTTCTCTCTTTCTTCTCTCCCTCTCTTTCTTTCTCCCTCTCTTTCTTCTCCCTCTCCTCTCTTTCTTCTTTCTCCTTTTTTTTTCTTTCTCCCTCTCTTTCTTTCTCCTCCCTTTCTTTCTCCCTCTCTTTCTTTCTCCTTCTCTTTCTTTCTCTCTTTCTTTCTTCTTTCTTTCTTTCTCTCCCTCTCTTTCTTTCTCCCTCTCTTTCTTTCTCCCTCTCTTTCTTTCTCCCTTTCTTTCTTTCTCCCTTTCTTTCTTTCTCCCTTTCTTTCTTTCTCCCTTTCTTTTCTTCTCTCCTTTCTTTCTTTCTCCCTCTCTTTCTTTCTTTTTTTCTTTCTTTCTCCCTCTCTTTCTTTCTCCCTCTCTTTCTTTTCTCTCTTTCTTTCTCCCTCTCTTTCTTTCTCTCTCTCTTTCTTTCTCTCTTCTCCTCTTTCTCTTCTCTCTTTCTTTCTCCCTCTCTTTCTCTCCCTCTCTTTCTTTCTCCCTCTTTCTTTCTTTCTCCCTTTCTTTCTTTCTCTCTCTTTCTTTCTCCCTCTCTTTCTTTCTCCCTTTCTTTCTTTCTCTCTTTCTTTCTCCCTCTCTTTCTTTCTCCCTCTCTTTCTTTCTCCCTCTCTTTCTTTCTCCTTTTTTTTCTTTCTCCCTCTCTTTCTTTCTCCCTTTCTTTCTCCCTCTCTTTCTTTCTCCCTGTCTTTCTTTCTCCCTTTCTTTCTCCCTCTCTTTCTTTCTCCCTCTCTTTCTTTCTCCCTCTCTTTCTTTCTCCCTCTCTTTCTTTCTCCCTTTCTTTCTTTCTCCCTCTCTTCTTTCTCTCCCTTCTTTCTTTCTCTCTTTCTTTTTCTCTCTTTTCTTTCTCTCTTTCTTTCTTTCTCCCTCTCTTTCTTTCTCCCTTTCTTTTCTCTCTTTCTTTCTCTTTCTTTCTTTCTCTCTTTCTTTCTCCCTCTCTTTCTTTCTCTCTCTTTCTTTCTCTTTTTTTTCTTTCTCCCTCTCTTTCTTTCTTTCTTTCTCCCTCTCTTTCTTTCTCCTTTCTTTCTTCTCTTTCTCCCTTTCTTTCTTTCTCCTTCTCTTTCTTTCTCCCTCTCTTTCTTTCTCCCTCTCTTTCTTTCTTTCTCTCTTTCTTTCTCCCTCTCTTTCTTTCTCTTTCTTTCTTTCTCCCTTTCTTTCTTTCTCTCTTCTCTTTCTTTCTTTCTCTCTTTCTTTCTTTCTTTCTCCTCTCTTTCTTTCTTCCTCCCTCTCTTTCTTTCTCCTTTTCTTTCTTTCTCCCTCTCTTTCTTTAATTACTTGCTTACACTATGCATGGCATAGAATGATCTTTTATTATTTTTATTTTTGCGTGTCTTTCTATTCTTCTTTCCTTCTCTTCTTCCTTTCATATTTTCTCTCTCTCTCTCTCTCTTTCTTTCGTTGCCTTGCTTACATTATTCATGGCTTAGAATGATCGATCATACGTCTAGTTACAAACTTTTCACTTTTAGGTTTGCTCCAGAGTTCACTGTTTTCCATCCCAGTCTACACCAACCTTCCCCCACACCCACTTTCTCTGTCTCTCTGTCTGTCTGTCTGTCTCTCTCTCTCTCTCTCTCTCTCTCTCTCTCTCTCTCTCTCTCTCTCTCTCTCTCTCTCTCTCTCTCTCTCTATCTGTATGTCTGTCTCAACTCTCTGCCTGTCTGTCTGTCTGTCTGTCTCTCTGTCACTCTGTTTCTCTGTCTGTCTGTCTTCCCTCACGCCCACTCTCTCTCTCTCTCTCTCTCTCTCTCTCTCTCTCTCTCTCTCTCTCTCTCTCTCTCTCTCTCTCTCTCTCTCTCTCTCTCTTTCTCTATCTGTATGTCTGTCTCAAATCTCTGCCTGTCTGTCTGTCTGTCTCTCTGTCACTCTGTGTCTCTGTGTCTGTCTGTCTGTCTTCCCTCACGCCCACTCTCTCTGTCTATCTGTCTGTCTGCCTCTATCTGTGTCTGTTTCTGTCTCTCTCTCTCTATCTCTCTATATATCTCTCTGCCTCTCTCTCTGTCTTTCTCTATATGTCTGTCTCCCTCTCTGCCTGTCTGTCTGTCTCTCTCTCTCTCTCTGTCACTCTCTGTGTCTCTGTTTCTCTCTCTCTCTCTCTCTCTCTCTCTCTCTCTCTCTCTCTCTCTCTCTCTCTCTCTCTCTCTCTCTCTCTCTCTCTCTCTCTCTCTCTCTCTCTCTCTCTCTCTCTTGAAAGAATAGGCTTCACCTAAAATCTTTATCTTTGAAATAAAAGTGTTCAGAGTTCAATGTTCAGTACTCTCTCTCTCTCTCTCTCTCTCTCTCTCTCTCTCTCTCTCTCTCTCTCTCTCTCTGTCTCTCTCTCTCTCTCTCTCTCTCTCTCTCTCTCTCTCTCTCTCTCTCTCTCTCTCTCTCTCTCTCTCTCTCTCTCTCTCTCTCTCTCTCTCTCTCCTCTCTCTCTCTAAGTTTAAAAAAACTTTGTTGCTGTTGTTTTACTTTGGTTTTTAGCTTTACGTTTATGTTTGTTGTTCTTGTGTTCCTTTGACTCTGAGTGTGAACTTTTGTACTAGGCACAAACTTTATTGTTGTTTTACATTGGTTTTTAGCTTTACGTTTATGTTTGTTGTTCTTGTGTTCCTCTGACTCTGAGTGTGAACGTTTGTGCTTGGCACCCTAGTTTCTTTAGCCCTATTTTGTTTTGTTCTGCAGTCGATTCCTCTCATGCTTTCCGTTCCTGAGCGAAGCTTCGGGAAATATTGTTTTGGTTTCATCCATCCGTCCGTACGTCCGTGCGTCAATGCGTCTGTCCAGCTGTCCGGCCGCGTTTTCTTGAAAACCGTTCAGTCTATTTCAATCACTGTTTGTGTACAAGTTTTAGAGGATCGTAGCTATCAAACTGATTGCTTGAGTTATATTTCACGCACGCGCGCGCACACACGCACACGCACACACACACACACACACATATTCACGCACGCGCACGCACGCACGCACACACACGCGCACACGCACACACACGCACACGCACACGCACGCACGCACGCACGCACGCACGCGCGCGCGCACACACACGCACGCACACGCACACGCACACACACACACACACACACACACACACACACACACACACACACAATCTCTCTCACTCTCCTCAGTGCCTCTTTTTTTCGATTCCCTTTCCTTTTTACCCGGCCAGAGGCCGAGGTATTGCGATCGGTTTGTGTGTCTGTGTGTGTGTGTGTGTCTGTGTGTGTGTGTCTGTCTGTGTATCGATTATCTTAAAAACTACTGTTTGGATTTGGATTAAAATTGGCAGATGGGTAAACAGCGTGCTGACCTTGACCTTGAAGTTTGACCTTGAAAACCGAAATTTCCTTCTTTGGGCTATGTAATTCCGCCCAGCTTTATTTCGTGAACTTCCCTCAAAACCACTCTCTTCAAATCGTAGCCTGCTCTGTTCTTTTGGAAAGTCATTTTTGTCCCTTCTCTGCGCGTGTGTTTGTGTGCAGTGTGTGGTTTGTGCGGGCGTGTGTTGTGTTGTGTGGTGTGGTGTGGTGTGGTGTGTGTGTGTGTTTTGTTTGTGTGTGCGCGTTTGTGTGTGCGCGCGCATGTGTGTGTGTATGCGAGGAAATGTTTGACATTCTCATATTTTCTACTGCTTGTTGTTGTTGTTGTTGTTGTTGTTGTTGTTTGTCTTTGTTTTGTGGGGGGGTTATTCATTTATTTGTTTATTATTGTAAGCGCTTAGGGCTTGTTTAAGATTAAGCGCATATAAATGCTCATTATTATTATTATTATTATTATTAGTGAACAGAATCGCTTCAAATGTTGTGTGGTGGTGTACCATGGTGCAAGGAAGTTTGTATAAAAGTTCAGCTGTATCTCGTGAACTACTGACCAGAATCGCTTCAAATGTTGGGCTATGTATTTTATGCGTTCTGTAAGGGTGGAAAGTGGTGTGTTTATTGGGGGGTGGGGGGGGGGGGAAGAACATCACTCGGTGCAAGGAAGATTGTATAAAAGTTCAGCTTTATCTCGTGAACTACTGAACAGAATCGCTTCAAATTTTGGGCTATGTATTTTATGCGTTCTGTAGGGGTGGAAAGTGGTGTGTTTATGGGGGGGGGGGGGGGCAGGACATAACTCTGGCCGGGTTTGCATTGTCACAATGCGTTGCTGCCGCTCGGCGATGCCCTTGTTCTCTCTTTAAATGCATTTTGTGTTGGCTAAGACTACATATTAAATTACGGAAGTTGCATTCGCGACTGGAAAGAA
Source organism: Phymorhynchus buccinoides (assembly GCA_017654935.2). Classification (NCBI taxonomy): domain Eukaryota; kingdom Metazoa; phylum Mollusca; class Gastropoda; order Neogastropoda; family Raphitomidae; genus Phymorhynchus; species Phymorhynchus buccinoides. The sequence goes on from CM065692.1 coordinate 9,977,727, forward strand.
CAGAACTTAAAAGTGAATTGCATCTCTCTCTCTCTCTCTCCCTCTGTCTGTCGCCCTCTCTCTGTCTCTCTGTCTCTCTCTCTCTCTCTCTCTCTCTCTCTCTCTCTCTCTCTCTCTCTCTCTCTCTCTCTCTCTCTCTATCTCTCTCTCTCTCTCTCTCTCTCTCTCTCTCTCTCTCTCTCTCTCTCTCTCTCTCTCTCTGTATCATTTTTATCAAAAGTGAATTGCATCTCTCTCTCTCTCTCTCTCTGTCTCTCTCTCTCTCTCTTTCCCTCTCTCTGTCTCTCTCTCTCTATCCCCCCCCCTCTCTTTCAGTCTTTGTCTCTGTCTCTCTCTGTCTCATCTCAGTCTCTCTCTCGCCCTCTCTCTCTCTCTCTCTCTCTCTCCCTCTCTGTCTCCTTACCTCAGTCTCACCTCCCCTCTCTCTCTCCACCCCCACCCCCCCCCCCCCTCTCTTTCCTCCTGCGTTGCTTCTTTGCATCATGCCCTGAACATTCGCTTTCCGCTTCTCATTAGACCCCATTCACTCCTCCCCCACCCCTCACTCCACCCATCCCATCCTCTCCCCCCTTTCTTGACCTCTCATCCTCCTCCCACCCTCCCCGCTTTACTGTTTCAACTTCTATTATTTTCTATACTATTCTATACGTTTTCACTTCGTCATCACTTTTTGTTTGTCTGTCCCATCTTCTGGGCCGTTACAGTGGCGCGTTGCTCCCACGCCGCTCATTCCGAATCCCAATTCGCAGCCACACCCCGGCCCGTTCAGGTCGCAGAATCCGAGACCAGTAGGCAGCCCAAGGGAAGCGAATCACCTCGTCATCACCTTTGTCCCCAATTCCTTAGAACCCCCCACCCCCACCCCCCACCCACACACCCTTTAACACAACCCCTTCGGGCAGCTATCAGGAAGGGAAATTTGCTAAGTAAGGTTTGGGGGTTGGGACGTTAACCCGGGGACCGTTTCACAAGAGCGGTCGCTCGAAACGGTTCAAAGTTGGACAAGGGAGCGTTGCCATTCACGGGGAGGACTCTTTCGCAACTTTTATTTTGGAAACTTCCTGTTGAAAAAGTACAGGACGTTATATAAAACACTTTTCGACATGAGTAATGGGTGGGGGGTGAGAAATAGTAGTAGTAGTAGTAGTAGTAGTAGTAGTAGTAGTAGTAGTAGTAGTAGTAGTAGTAGTAGTAGTAGTAGTAGTAGGCCTAGTAGTAGTAGTAGTAGTAGTAGTCACAGCAGTTGTTGTTTCTGATTGTTATGTGTATTTTTACCGGCCAAACTTGTCTGCTCATGTTATTGGATTTTTGCTTCATGTTTTTATTCCATTAGGCCTATATTCTGTAGCCCCCCCCCCCCCCCTACACGAATACAACTGTGACATTTGTGATGCATGATTCTCGTGAAACACTACTGTCTAAAATAATTTGATTAAACCCTATTAGTTTCGTTCACTAGGCCTATATTCTGTAGCTCACCCCCCGTACACGAATGCAACTGTAACATTTGTGAGGCATGATTCTCGTGAAACACTACTGTCTAAATGAATTATGATGAAATCATATTAGTTTCGTTCACTAGGCCTATGTTATGTAGTCCCCCACCCCCGTACACAAATCTGATGACATATTTCTATTTTTGTAGGATATTTTGTGAGACTCGTGTATTGGAATCTAGGTCAACGGAAATAGTAGGATTTCATGGGATTAGTTTAGACAGTAGAATGTCACGAGAATCACGCCTCACAGATGACGTCACAGTCGGATAGTCGTACGACTGAAATCGCACGCGTGAATCGACCCCCTTTCAGGCTGAGCTTCGCAGCAACCAAGGCATCATACTGCGGCAGAAGCTGAAAGGAGGTTTGTAAAGGTCGAAATACACTTTTCACTCTTTTCAGTACTACTTAAGTACTTAGTACTTGTACTACTTACTTGGTACTTTATAGTCACAGAGGCGTTTGTGTAAAATTTGGGTTGCTCCCACCTGGAGACCGTGTCGCAGCCAGAGGCGCGCCACCCACTTTTTTTCTTCTTTGTTTTGCATGCGATTTTTTGTGTGACTGATGAGATGAGGAAGGAAGTGTGTGTGTGTGTGTGTGTGTGTGTGTGTGTGTGTGTGTGTGTGTGTGTGGGGGGGGGGGGTAAATTTTGACCAGATGACAACTTTTTCGTTGCCACTGGGATTAACGTGTGCTAAGTACATGGGCACACGGGACCTCGGTTTATCGTCTCATCCGAAACAGAGTGGCAACAGAGTGATAGGCACGTGACGTCATCACAAGTGTATCACTGTGCTGTCATGGGGAAAGGGGGAAAGCTAACAACGTGCATTTCGACCTTTGTGAGTGTTGACCCTAGAGACGATAGCAGATATTTTTCTTCCTTTTTCATTCTTCCTTTCTTTCTCTCTTTTTCTTCGGTCTTTGTTGTTTCTTTCTGTTATCTTATGTTTCTAGTTGTTTCCAGAACTTAATTGTTGTGTGTGTGTGTTTTCTACATGCCTACATTACGATGCTTATTGTAGCCTGTCCATTTTGTTGTTGTTGTTGTTGTTATTATTGTTGTTGTTGTTATTGCTGTTGTTGGTGTACGGGTTTTGGGCGGTGTCTTCTCGTATAGTTTGTCATCCTTATTAAGCTTACGGTGTTGTTTTCGTGTGTCGTCATTACTTATCTTAACTTTTGCTCTTTCATGCTTTGGGGATACTGGGGGGGGGGGGGGGGGGGGGGGGGTGGGGGGGGGGGGGGGGGGGGGGGGGGGGGGGGGGGGGGGGGGGGGGGGGGGGGGGGGGGGGTTTGGGGGGGGGGTGGTCGTTTTGTAAAAAAAAATAGTTCCTCCACTTTCTAGAACTTCTGTGCTAGCAACTTCCTCTAATCCATCACTCTCTTTGGCTCTGTCTTTTCCTCTTTTTACTATCAACTACTACCTTTCTGACTTATTGGACCATTCTTCTGCTCTTTCCCTCCAAAAAAATATTCCAATTAATTTTCTCCTTTGAGTTCCTCCGAAATTGGAATGTGATGGCTGAATGCAGTGCGGAGACCGGTGAAAACTGAAGACCGGATCATTATGGCCATGTGTCCGGGGAACGAAGAAGAAGAAGAAGAAGAAGAAGAAGAAGAAGAAGAAAAAGAAGAAGAAGAAGAAGAAGAAGAAGAAGACAGGGTAGTAGGTTTATATGATGGCAAGAGAACATTACTTTAAAAACAGAGATTTTCGGAACTTCAGCGACACTACTGTCTATATCAGACAGTGGTTGCAAAATAATATGTCAAAATGCTGTCCAGTTTCCGACAACACCAGCCTACGTAAACGTTCATGTATGGCATCCAAAACGAACTTGAAAACGCCCGAATTCTTATATCCAAGATGTTTGCTTTGCACCAAACGCAAGAAAAGAATAATGAAGATAAAAATGTAAACTTATTCTCTCAACCCATACAGTTTCTTCTCACTCGTAGCTTTCACCAAGCGTCCACCTGGCTTCCTCAGCGCTTGAACACTGAAGGTGGAGACTTGGAGTTCAGTCAACACGCCGGTGAGATGAACTCACGACGTGTGACTGACTAAGGGAGATGTAGACCGCTGGCAAGACCTGTCTGCCCCTGTCCCTGTTCAAAGCACAGCTGTTTCAGGAGGAACATTTAGTTTATCTATATTTTAATAAGTTTTTTCAAGCAAACTTTAGTTAACTATAAGTAACTTTTCATAAATAACAGTCGAGAATATGTTGTAGTATGTGCCTAGATTACTTATAGTCAGTGGATATTGCTAGATTTTCACTCATAGGCAATCTTATTTATGTTTCTGATACTAAGTATATTATTTCTACTAAATATGTTGATTGATACTGCTCAACAACAAAAGTTTTTACCATAAATCTGAGGGAAGAAATATATTTGAAATACTATGTAGAGCATACAGCCAAAATATCTTTACCGACAATAGCTTGGTGCAGTTTTTATCTAAGATTTCTAGATTCAGGCTTTTAACTAAATAGCTTGATTTTGTGTGGGACGGAACAGCTGTGAAAGCAATACTCTCACACCTTGAAGAATTAAACTAAAAACGCCATGATCAGATCTCTCAAAATCTCTGAACATCTCTAAAAACGTATTCGTCACAATTGTTCAAGCTACACAATAAATACTGATTTTGAAACGCTTGAACCTCTCAAGCGCCATCCCCATCCATCTCTTGTCCTTTAGGCCTATCTTTTATATCAAAGCCACTCGCCATTCCTTCAGAGACGCAGGCAGTATTGTAGAGGGCTGTCGCCAAATGGACCAGGAAAAAGCTAATCCAATTCCAGCGACTGCCCGCACTCAGACGACTGTTAAGTGTGGACGGATGAACGTAGACTAGCACCTCGCTCGCCAGCCATGGGAGATAGGAGAAGGGTCCCTTCGCTTTATTAGGTATTATTATTCTTATTAGGTATTAGGTACTTTATAGTCACAGAGGCGTCTCTGTGAAATTTGGTTTGCTCCCACCTGGAGAGCGCGATTTTGCATGCGATTTTTGTGTGACTTGTCAGGTTCCGGGTAAGGAGGGAGTTGTCAAAAAGAAGAGAATAGGTCAATTTGCGCTACTTTTCCTCTATACAATTTGCGCGAGCATGAAGAATGCAATTTGCGCGACTATCCCACATGGAGAAAGAGACAGAAATAAACGGACAGACACACACACACACACGGACAGACAGACAGACAGACAGACAGACAGACAGACAGACAGACAGACACACACACACACACACACACACACACACACACACACACACACACACACACACACGGTCACACACACACACACACACACACACACACACACACACACACACACACACACACACACACACACACACACACACACACACACACACACACACACAC
>CM065692.1:9987624-9990124 GCA_017654935.2 Phymorhynchus buccinoides
TTCGACGTACGAATCCTTTGTTAGGCCTAGACGATTGATCACCATGAGCAAAGACTGTACAGGGGAAGATAAACATGGATGAGCTTGCTGGCTGTGACCTTGACCTTTGCTTTGTGGCAGAGAGGGGGGGGGGGGATTAACGAAACGAAAATAAAATATTAGGACTAATATAAAATATCTTACAGAAATGTAGATGATGTGGAACAAGTTTTCATCGCATGAACAATCAGTTTAAAACAGTAACAGATCAGGAGTATGGCCTTACGTATCACGCAACTTCAATTATTAATTTTCTAAGAGTAAGAGGCCAGGCAAAGACTAGGCCTACTACAGGTGTCCGTAGACCCCCCTTACCCCGGCGGGGTGGTGGTGGGGGGGAGGGGGGGGGATTGGTCACTATGTTTTTTCTGAAAGCTTGGTCAATATGCTTTTCAATTTTACTTGTTTGCCAAAAATAAAAATAGGGCTCCACTATGTTACATGCGCATACATATAATTACATTTTAAAGAAAGGGGTAGGGGTGCATAGAAATAATTTTAATTTACACAGTAAAATAAAAATTTATTCTGTTTTCAGATGCACAAGTGTCTACATAACAGTATTCTCTCTATACAGGCATGGAAATTGTCATGGGAATTCCCATGCCTGCTATAGTAATAAAAATCAGACGTGAGCCTTGCAGGCTTTGCCTCTTGTTATATATTTATTTTTAAATTGTATACAGTTTATCTACAGGAGTTTCGCTCACAACAAAGGAAATAGCTCCCTTTTTTTTTTACTGCACTACAAAAAAAGAAACGCTTCAACCACAATGAGGGCCTCCACCCACCCCATCCAAAATGGCTTCCCTCTCCGGCATCTTCGCCAAGGAAGAATCGCCGTTTGGACGGTTTAAGTTTAGGAAACCAGAGCAAAGTGAGTGTTCCGATCCTCGAAAAGGCTGTCTTTCTGGTGATCGCGAAAGTGTTTTTTGCAAAAACGCATCCTTCAGGGTGCCCCTTTAAGCTATAACGCGTCTTCGGTGGAAGTTGTTGGGAGAAGTGTGGCTTAGCTTGATATACACGTATCCTACACATAATAAACAATAACATGATAACAAAAATAGCACAAGTGCAACGCCGAGGTACTCCGAAATCGGAATGGCGTAAATTTGACCTTAATGTAAAACTAAGTACATCTTGTGAACAAGCATAGGGTACCAAATTTGACGATAATAGACTGAATAGTTTTTTATATATAGCCTTGGGGTTCGGACCCGTGATTTGAGCGCGCGCGATGATGCGCACACGCGCACAACTGTGTTATAGACCATTCATTAAGAAATGTTGTGAAAAAAACCTGCATTAAAATAGATGCAAAACTTCGCGAGATATTAGCGATTATGTGTTTCGGGGTTTGAACCCCGTAACTGGCTCGACCTTGACCTTAATGTAAAACTAAATACATCAGTGGATAGCTTGCCTCTTGGCAAACTAGTATACCAAATTTGATGATGATAGACTGAATAGTTTTTTGAGAAAAACGGACGAATAGCCGGACGGACGGAGGCACGCCGGACGGACGGACACCGGACGGACGGACGGACGGACACCGGACGGACGGACGGACGGACCGGACGGACGGACGGACGGACACCGGACGGACGGACACCGGACGGACGGACACCGGACGGACGGACGGACGGACGGACGGACGGACGACGGACGGACGGACGGATCAGACAAAAACAATAGCTCCCGGAACCTTCGGCTCGGGGACTAATGATCAGAAACATTTTACAGTAACGCACAAAATGCAATCAAGAAGCACTCTCGTGACCATGTGAGCCTTAAAGCTCCACCAGATCACGTGTCAAAATCACGGGTTTCACGTGTTTTTCCTCTTATAGCTGGAAAGAACTGTTGTTTTGACCAGGTCTCACTCCCAGGCAAACGCCCCCAAATTGAAAACGAAACATCATTTTAATGAGCAGCCTCAATTACAAGTTGGGGGCATTTGTATGTGGGTCACAGCTACCCAGAAAAAAACAAAGGACTTAATCGTGGTGCGTCAGTGTGTCTTTAAGTCTAAGGGCCTGCTACACTACATACGATTCGCTGTCAACACGATGCGATTGTGACGATGCGAGTCATGATTCACGTAAGATACTTCCGTCTAAATATAAGTATACTACTTTCACTCTATATAGGGTAAGACGGGGTAAAAAGCCCATGGTCGGGTATGAGGCCCATGCCAATTATCTCATGAAATGAAGCACATTTCAGTCACATTTTGCCCACGAGACGAGTGTTAATGTTTAGCATTCGTGTGATGGGCAAATTTGACTGAAATGTTCTTTATTTCATGAGATAATTGGCATGGGCTTCTTACCCGCCCATGGGCTTTTTACCCCGTCTTCACCTACTCAAGTAGACCCAATGCATGGATTTCACGGGAATCATGACTCACCTCGTCACAATCGCATCGCATTGAAAGCGAATCGTATGTTGTGTAGCAGGC
>CM065692.1:10000124-10005124 GCA_017654935.2 Phymorhynchus buccinoides
ACAGAGACCCCAAAAAAAGTGCAACGCCGAGCGGCTGCAAAGTCCCCTCGCAGCATCGCCGAGCTACTCCGAAATCGGAATGTGTCGGCTGTAAACATACATAAAAACGCATCAAAACAGCACGTAACTACATAAAAACGCATAAAATCAGCACGTAACTGAAAAGTGTTTTTATATATAGCCTTGGGGTTCGGACCCGTGATTTGAGCGCGCGCGATCATGCGCACACGCGCGCAGCGAAACAATCATGACAACTGTGTTATAGACCATTCATCAAGAAATGTTGTGAAACAAACTGCATTGAAATACATGCAAAACTTCGCAAGATATATTATTATCGATTATTAGCGATTATGTGTTTCGGGATTTGAACCCCGTAACTGGCGCGACCTTGACCTTAATGTAAAACTAAATACATCAGTGGATAGCTTGCATCTTGGCAAACTCGTATACAAAATTTGATGATGATAGACTGAATAGTTGTTGAGAAAAACGGACGAATAGCCGGACGGAGGCACGCCGGACGCCGCCGGACGGACCAGACAGACACAATAGTTCCCGAACCTTCGGCTCGGGGACTAAAGAGACACAGAGACAGAGAGTCATACTGACATGTGCACACAAGAAAACTCAAGAAACAGCTGCACAGACAGAAGAAGCAGCGTTATAAATAGAGATTAAAAAGGACGGGCAATGGCGTGGATAGACCTCATCCCATCTCCCTGATCTCCTTCTGGCTCCAGAGAAAAAAGACAGTAAACACCTCGATAGCAGAACAGGAGAGCCAGGATCAAAGGGGAGTGAACATCCCGCTAGCGTGCATCTTACTCAACCTGCCTTCTTGGAGGAAAATACTAGCCGTTTGCTCTTTTTCCAAGTACCGGCTTTTAGGAAAATAACTTTTGTTCTTTTTTCAAAGTACCCACTTTTAGGAAAATAACTGGGGGGTTCTCTCAAAAGTACCTGCTTTTCAATATAAAAACAACAAACACTGATAAAATCGCGATATTTCGGTTTATTCTTAAACCTTCAACGGGCAAAGCACCAGGGCAACTACAACAGCCTTTAAAATAGTGGTACCTGCTTTTAGGAAAATAACTGTTGTTCCTTTTTCAAAGTACCCGCTTTTAGGAAAATAACTGCTGTTCTTTTTTCAAAGTACCCGCTTTTAGGAAAATAACTGTTGTTCTTTTTTCAAAGTACCCGCTTTTAGGAAAATAACTGTTGTTCCTTTTTCAAAGTACCCGCTTTTAGGAAAATAACTGTTGTTCTTTTTTCAAAGTACCCGCTTTTAGGAAAATAACTGTTGTTCTTTTTTCAAAGTACCCGCTTTTAGGAAAATAACTGTTGTTCTTTTTTCAAAGTACCCGCTTTTAGGAAAATAACTGTTGTTCTTTTTTCAAAGTACCCGCTTTTAGGAAAATAACTGTTGTTCTTTTTTCAAAGTACCCGCTTTTAGGAAAATAACTGTTCTTTTTTTCTTTTTTTCAAAGTAAAGTACCGCTTTTCAATATAAAAACAACAAACACTGATAAAATCGCGATATTTCGGTTTATTCTTAAACCTTCAAAAAGCACCTGCAACTAAAACAGCCTTTAAAATAGTGTTCTTTTTTCAAAGTACCCGCTTTTAGGAAAATAACTGTTGTTCTTTTTAGCTTTTAGGAAAATAAACTTTTTTCAAAGTACCCGCTTTTAGGAAAATAACTGTTGTTCTTTTTTCAAAGTACCCGCTTTTAGGAAAATAACTGTTGTTCCTTTTTCAAAGTACCCACTTTTAGGAAAATAACTGTTGTTCTTTTTTCAAAGTACCCACTTTTAGGAAAAGAACTGGTTCTTTTTTCAAACTGGGGGGTTTTCTCTCTCAAAAGTACCTGCTTTTCAATATAAAAACAACAAACACTGATACAATCGCGATATTTCGGTTTATTATTAAACCTTCAACGGGCAAAGCACCAGGGCAACTAAAACAGCCTTTAAAATACAGTGGTACCCGCTTTTAGGAAAATAACTGTTGTTCTTTTTTCAAAGTACCCGCTTTTAGGAAAATAACTGTTGTTCCTTTTTCAAAGTACCCGCTTTTAGGAAAATAACTGTTGTTCTTTTTCAAAGTACCCGCTTTTAGGAAAATAACTGTTGTTCTTTTTCAAAGTACCCGCTTTTAGGAAAATAACTACCCGCTTTTAGGAAAATAACTGTTGTTCCTTTTTCAAAGTACCCGCTTTTAGGAAAATAACTGTTGTTCTTTTTTCAAAGTACCCGCTTTTAGGAAAATAACTGTTGTTCTTTTTTCAAAGTACCCGCTTTTAGGAAAATAACTGTTGTTCTTTTTTCAAAGTACCCGCTTTTAGGAAAATAACTGTTGTTCCTTTTTCAAAGTACCCGCTTTTAGGAAAATAACTGTTGTTGTTTTTTTCAAAGTACCCGCTTTTAGGAAAATAACTGTTGTTCTTTTTTCAAAGTACCCGCTTTTAGGAAAATAACTGTTGTTCTTTTTTCAAAGTACCCACTTTTAGGAAAAGAACTGGGGGGTTTTCTCTCTCAAAAGTACCTGCTTTTCAATATAAAAACAACAAACACTGATACAATCGCGATATTTCGGTTTATTATTAAACCTTCAACGGGCAAAGCACCAGGGCAACTAAAACAGCCTTTAAAATACAGTGGTACCCGCTTTTAGGAAAATAACTGTTGTTCTTTTTTCAAAGTACCCGCTTTTAGGAAAATAACTGTTGTTCTTTTTCAAAGTACCCGCTTTTAGGAAAATAACTGTTGTTCTTTTTTCAAAGTACCCGCTTTTAGGAAAATAACTGTTGTTCTTTTTTCAAAGTACCCGCTTTTAGGAAAATAATTGTTGTTCTTTTTTCAAAGTACCCGCTTTTAGGAAAATAACTGTTGTTCCTTTTTCAAAGTACCCGCTTTTAGGAAAATAACTGTTGTTCTTTTTTCAAAGTACCCGCTTTTAGGAAAATAACTGTTGTTCTTTTTTCAAAGTACCCGCTTTTAGGAAAATAACTGTTGTTCCTTTTTCAAAGTACCCGCTTTTAGGAAAATAACTGTTGTTCCTTTTTCAAAGTACCCGCTTTTAGGAAAATAACTGTTGTTCTTTTTTCAAAGTACCCGCTTTTAGGAAAATAACTGTTGTTCCTTTTTCAAAGTACCCGCTTTTAGGAAAATAACTGTTGTTCTTTTTTCAAAGTACCCGCTTTTAGGAAAATAACTGTTGTTCTTTTTTCAAAGTACCCGCTTTTAGGAAAATAATTCTCTCTCAAAAGTACCTGCTTTTCAATATAAAAACAACAAACACTGATAAAATCGCGATATTTCGGTTTATTATTAAACCTTCAACGGGCAAAGCACCCGCGCAACTAAAACAGCCTTTAAAATACAGTGGTACCCGCTTTTAGGAAAATAACTGTTGTTCTTTATCAAAGTACCTGCTTTTAGGAAAATAACTGTTGTTCTTTTTTAAAGTACCCGCTTTTAGGAAAATAACTGGGTTCTTTTTGTCAAAGTACATGCTTTTAGGAAACTAACTGGGGTTTTTTTTTCTTGTTTCAGAGTACCTGCGTAGATGGATGTAGCTGTTTTGCTGTTGTATAAAATTCCGATTCCTTTCAGAATGAGAGCTTGAATAAGGACATGTGGCTTTTTCTGTTACTGTCTGTCTGTCTCTCTCTGTGTCTCTTTCTCTCTCTGTATGTCTCTCTTTCTGTCTATCTGTCTCTCTCTGTCTCTGTCTGTCTATTTGTTTGTCTGTCTGTCTGTCTGTCTGTCTGTCTCTGTCTCTCTCTCTGCCCCTCTCTCTCTCTCTCTCTCTCTCTCTCTCTCTCTCTCTCTCTCTCTCTCTCTCTCTCTCTCTCTCTCTCTCTCTCTCTCTCTCTCTCTCTCAATGAAGGTGATAAATTGTGTCCATTTGTGTAAACGTAGTAAAAAAAACAACGAAGTCCATTTTCTTTTTGTTTGTCCTAAATATAACGAGCTTAGAATGGAATTAATACCAAAGAAATATTATAATTGTGCATCTTTATTCAAGTTAACTCTAATCTCATCTTCCGAAAATTATCAACTAATCTCTAAAGTAGCATCGTTTATACATAAAGCTTTAACAGTTAGACGTCAATGTTTGAGTGAAAGGCAGAATGCACGAGATGTTACTTAAAGTTTATGCTTGTATTGTTATTGTTATGGGCCAGTGGCCTAACAATTAAACCATTTTGACTCTCTCTCTCTCTCTCTCTCTCTCTCTCTCTCTCTCTCTCTCTCTCTCTCTCTCTCTTCTCTCTCTCTCTCTCTCTCTCTCTCTCTCTCTCTCTCAAAGAGAAAAACTGTAGATGTATGTCTTAATTGAAAAGAAAATGTGTTCTTATTTTGCATTGACTATAATTATTAACTTTAGGCTTACATCATGCATCCATTGTTACTACTACTAGTGATCGAATACCAAAGATGATTGATTGTGCATAATTACCTTTTTGGCTTGATAACTATTTTCCTTATGTAGTTTTTGTTTTCTTTTTCATAAATTACCCATCGACTTCCCCAACCCCTCCCTTGCATTGTATTGTGGCCTATGGCCGATGTGCAATTACACTCTTTCAGTGTTTCAGTGTTCTCTCTCTCTCTCTCTCTCTCTCTCTCTCTCTCTCTCTCTCTCTCTCTCTCTCTCTCTCTCTCTCTCTCTCTCTCTCTCTCTCTCTCTCTCCCTCTCTCTCCCCCTCTAAGACAAGTTTGTGTTTTCTCAGCAATTCCATTACAAGGAATGTGTACACTTTCCATTATAAATTCTCTTTATTGAATTATCCTTTTTTTTCTCATCCCCAAAATTGAATTGTGCGCATGGGGTATGTTGTTTTTCCTCTTACTTTCCTTGTTTTCCTTCGGTGTAAACATTGTCCGTCTACCCCTCATTTATGCAGATGATATGTCCAGAGAAAGGAACAGAGACGTACAGACAGAGACAGACAGACAGACAGACAGACAGACAGACAGACACGCATA
>CM065692.1:10007624-10013555 GCA_017654935.2 Phymorhynchus buccinoides
GATCGATCATCCCAACAGCCGAAGCACTTGAACACTATGGCTCAAATGCACCAGCTATGTGTGACCGTTTTTTATTACCCCGCCACGTGGCAGCCACGCTCTGTCTTCGGAGGATTCCTGAGACTGATTATGTTATGCTAGGAGCTTGTCATGGCTAATGACAGTCCCCGCACAACTATCCAGAGCATAACAGCATTAATGATGTAGCCTTGGTGTTCTAGCCTATGTCAATTGGTCTGACACAGCCTTAAGCCAAGGCGATAGTAGTAAAGAATTAGAACACATTGGCAAACACGAGTGGTAGTTTAGTCTAATAAACAGTTTACTACCCGTGTTAAGTGTTCAAGACGCACACGTGATTGCGGTACCAGAGCATAGATAGGCTAAAATGAGAAGCAAGATGGCAAATTTGAGTTAAATCCGTGTCGCAGAAATTGTTTTTGACACATAGCTCCAGAGTTGAGTTTTTGAAACGAAAGTTTTGTCTTTGAGTTTTGTTACTGTTGTATCCCCGTGGGGATACCGGGGGGTCTTTCGTACAAATAGTTCCCCCACCTTCTGGAAGTTCTGTGCTTGTAACTTCCACTAATCTGTCACTCTCTTCGACTCTGCCTTTTCCCTTTGCTTACTGTCATCTGCTATCTTTCTGCCTTATTGGCCCATTCTCCTGCCTTTTTTTGTTTTAAGTCTTCCCAATTGTCTCCTTTGAGCTCCTCCGAAATCGGAATGTGTTGGCGATACGCAGCGGGGAAACCAGTGAAAACTGAAAACCAGACGCATACGTACCTTACCCAGTATGGCCATATGACATGGGGACGCAGAATAATAATAATAAGAAGTTACTGTTGCTGTTGTTGTTGTTTTCCTAATCAGACAGACAGTGACACGTTCTCACAAATGGGGGCCAAATGACCAATTTTACAATGTTTTGATTTTCTGTCCATTGAATAGCTTATTAAATAACCTTCAATTTGATATATGAACCAAGCCTGTAGAGTGAAAATTGTGGAAGTTATGGTAGTTTTAATCTGCTTGCTCTTGCGGCAGCCATTTTGAGAAAATGGCTTTTAAAGATAAAATATTTTCCCCTTAATTTTTCCTTAGTAACTGTGCATGAATTCTTATGAAATCAACATTTTTATAAAGCAAAGCATTAAAACAAGCAAACAAACTAATGTTTTTATCAAATATGTTATTTTTTCACAAAATAATGAAGCAACAAATTATGAGCATTTTTTTCTTCTTTATTAAGTTGAAGTTGAAGTTGAATTCCTTTTCATCAACCCAGCATACATTTGAAAGAGAATTAAACAAGTCACAATACTAAATACTCAGATTAATATTAGTTTTAATGACTAGTAATTAAGTGCAGTATTAAAATATTTATAAACTGTAATTTAATATAATAAAAAGAGAACACAATGTATTAGTCTGAATGGGGGGGGGGGGGGGGGGGGGGGTGGGGGGGGGGGGGGGGGTGGTGGGGGGGGGGGGGGTGATGATGGGGGAGAGAAAGAGAGTTTTTTTCATTGTCCTGTTATTTAAACTCTTGTATTCCATTGTTCCATTGTTAAGCTAAATAATACAGATCTTTTCTTATTATAAGCACATCATCAGGGTGAATATTTCAGTGAAATTTCAATGTCCTGTAGTGACAGGCTTGCAGTGTTGTTTTTGCGGCCACCTGAGTTGAGGGTTGGTTGAACTGCGCCATGCTGCTTATAATGCTAGCTGAGCCGTGTCAACCTTTTCCTGTTCATGCCACTGCAACAGAACACCATTGATGAGTTTTAAAACACACAACATATTTTATGGACCACAAGGCACACCTGATTATAAGGCGCCCCCCCCCCCCCCCCCCCCCCCCCAATTTTGACACAAACTTTGGATTTTGTGCCTTTCGAATGAGACAATAAACCGAGGTCCTGTGTGCCCATGCACTTAGCACACATTAATCCCAGTGGCAACGAAAATATTGTTAATATTTGGTTAAAATTTATACCCCCCCCAACAAAAAAGAAGAAAAAAGTGGGAGCGCCTCTAACTGTGGCGCGCTTTCATGCCCGAATTCCTGTGGCCTCTCAAATTAAACCCTTTAACTTCAAGGTTGCCTGCAAACGGCAAATTCCTTATTGAATGAACTATTGAACAAAAGAAATAAATGCATATTAAAAAAAATGGGTATGGTGGTTATTTCAGTTTTATCTCTCTTACCATGTTTAAAAAATCAGACAAACGTGCATTCAGCATGTATTCAACCTTACCATAACTTTTTCAATACCCCTGGGGCCTACCTTGTTTAATGATTATTATAGTCTTTATTGATGAAAAGTCAGCATTCAGATTGGCTAGAAATAACACAAAATTTGGAAATGAACCTACTTCCAAAAAAACAGGAAAGCCTTTCTCAGTAGCTGGTACTCTGTACGGGACTTCTGCCGCTCCTTCTGGGCTTTCTTCTTGCTCCTGGCAGTCTGTTCACCATTCCGCATACCAGCATTCAGCACACCCAGCACCAGCATGTCCACTGAAGTTGGAAAAACAGGATGAAATGTCATTGCGATGTTAACAATAATAATAATATTAAACATTTATATGCTTAATCTTAAGCAAGTGCAAAGCACCAAAGACAGAAAAGAATAAAAAGAAGAATTAATTAACATAAAAGAACACACACACACACACACCACACAAAGCCCCCCCCCCCCCCCCCCACACACACACACACACCAGGGCTCCCAATCATCCCACAAAACAAGGGGTCCCAGGGACTCCTTCACTTACAGCATAAAGGGTCCTAGAGACGGGATAGAGGGTCCCAGTGGCATTGTGAATGCTAAAAAAAGATTTTTTTCTAGTGCATCCCTGGGACCCCCTGCACATTTTTTTACTAGTTTTAGAGGGTCCTTTAGAAGGTTAGTGCTTCATATACCCCCAAATGAGGGTCCCTGGGAGCCCTGCACACACACCACACACACACATGAAGACAAGAAGTTTGCATAGACCTACCTCTGTCCATATCCTGTACTGAAAGTTGAAATGCCACGATTTCATCTGAGCTGGCAAAAACTGCAGCAAGCACCCTCTGGGCCTCTCCTGTCGTCTGCACATGCGTTCTGTGGTACTGGAATTCTCTTGCATGATTTCTGCCTCGCCATCGCTAATAAGGCAGCATCTTCTTGTAGATTACGTGTCATGTCATCTGGCACACAATCAGCTCCCCCTGAACTTGCACAATGGGCGTTTCATCTTCTTTTTCGTCACCACAACTGCTTTCGTTATGTCCGACATCCGTCACATCGGCAACAACGCCTTCGTTGTCACTGCTGTCTGATTCAGATTCTGACTCGCCATTCGACCACCCTAAATCTTGGGTGAAGTAATCAGCAATTACTTCATTAATTTGAACACGATCTGTATCCAAAATATTGCTAGAAGTATACGAATTTAGAAGACTTTCAATTCTTCGCTTCTCCATCTCGATTGCACGCGTCGCTGTCGATCGGAGCTGGAAATACCCGCTAACCAATCACAATCGCTGTCTGATACGCGTTACTAAGAAATTTCCATTTCAGCGATTCTGATTGGTCACAAGAGCTAGGTCTGTGTACACACTTTAAAGCTATAACAAGCTTTCTGGTTGGTTAATTTTGACAAAGGAAGAGGTCAGGGACGTTCCTCGTCATTCACTGATTCCAGTGATATATAATACATGGGGCCCTGCACGGGTTTTATTTTCCAAAACATTGCTTGAAAAGTGAGCTGTTTTCACTAATAACTATAATTTTGTGAAAGCAATGCTTGTGGGTACATGTATAAAATGCTAAAATTAATGCATTTACACGCCGAATATCGAAGAAATATTTTAAGAGGTGACAGCTAGAACATTAATAAACATATTTTTGTAAAAAAACGAATTTCACCCAGATAGACCCCCAGCCCTTTCTCAGCCCGTAGCGCTGAAGCTATGTGTGCGAATTTGGCCCCCTTTCGTGAGAACGCGTCAATTATTCTGTGTTTAAGCCATGGATCGATGCTATAAATCTAGATTTATAGGCAGTTTTTGTGTGTGTTTGGCAAAAAAACATAGTTAAAGAAGACAAACTGAATGTACGTACATTTTTATTTCGTCCATGGTCTTTTTGTTTGTGGCACAAGCCACAAACCTATAACTCACTTTGTCGGTCTGTCGGTCGGTCGGTCTGTCGGTCGGTCCAAAATTGTCGTACATACTGTCGCGTGCCACACACGATTGCGAATCCGCGCTTGTTGTTTTCTCATGCTACATTTCAAGCCGGAATAGTTGGATTGTTTTATGAAAAGCCACGTGCTTCACATTTTTTTTTAGTATAAATATACTTACAGCCACAGATGCACATAAACTAGACCTGAATTAATGACAGTAGAAAGTAAGGCAAGATGGACATGGCGTGTGTGTGTGTGTGTGTGTGTGCGTGTGCGTGTGCGTGCGTGTGTGCGTGCGCGCGTGCGTGCGTGCGTGCGTATGTGTGTGTGTGTGTGTATGTGTGCGTGTGTTTGTGTGCGTGTGCGTGCTAGTGTGTGCGTGTGCGTGTGCGTGCATGCGTGCATGCGTGCATGCGTGCGTGCGTGTGTGTGCGCGCGTGCGTGTGTGTGTGTGTTCCCCCGTGATTGAGGCTCCACTCTCTTTCTCTTCTCTCTCTCTTGCCTTTAGGTCTGTTTCTGCTGTATACCATTTATGTCATGTGTGTGTGCTCGCTTTGTATTGCATTTTTGTTTGAATGCGTTATGAATGCTAACGTGTGTGTGCGCTTTGATTTGATTTATATCAAGATTCAGCGCCGTATAAATACCGTATGTTGTTGTTGTTGTTGTGTGTGTGTATAAAACGTCATAATAAACAATAAATGAATGCCCCCCCCCCCCCCCCCCCCCAAGTTTTTATTTATGTGTTGTTTACCGTTTATAATATGCAACGTAATTCAAAATTAGACAGCTTTGTCATTTTTGAATTAATGTTGAATTGTTGTCCATAATTTTCTCTACCTTGGTTGACGTGTTTTGTTTTGGATGAGGGGTAAGACATGAGCAAACCTGGGGTTTCCCTGTTTGTTTAAAATAAAGTATTCCTATGCACCTTTCATCTTCACCGAGATATGTGCCGTATGTAGCTTTGGAGGGGGAGTCGTGTGCCTTTAATAAAGAATCACCCACCTTTGTTCATTTAGTTAAGAAATGAAAAAAATCTATATCTATATAATGAAATTCATTGCGCTTCTGTTTGTCTCTGCGTGTGTATTTGTTCGCCCTGTTACTCGTGAACCGGTGAACAGAATCGCTTCACAGTTTGTATGGTGCTGTATCGTGCTACTCAGATGGTCTCGTATAAAGTTGGAACCTCCACTGCGACACTCCGCTAAGCAAGACTCACCTTTCTGTAAGATCGTAATATATGTTGTGGTAGTAAAAGGTAGTAGTAACTCGCGGGCTGGACTGGCTGGCTGTGCTTACTTCCCTTGGGCTATAAACACGAATGAATGAGAGAGGGAGAAAGAGAGAGAAGAGTGTGTAAGTGTGTGCGCGTGCGCGAGATGCGTAGCAAGCAGGTTTGCAAGTAATTATAATAATCATGAATATTTTCACCACCTTCCCCTTTCCTCGTCTTTCCATGGCTCACCCACCCCCCTCCTCCCCCTTTTATATTATGACACCTTTCATTCATTTCCATAATTCTCCACACACAAATAATGATTGAGCAATATTGCATTTCTCTGTATTTCTATTACAACATGTATGGGCATATCTGGATGAAAGGAAGAAGGATTGAAAAAACAAGGAAAGAAAGAGAAAATAAAACGAACAATGACTATATTCAATAGCCATGCAAATGGAATATGAAAATAGTAAGTGTATCAGGAATGTGTGTGTGTGTGTGTGGCTGTGTGTGCCTTA
>CM065692.1:10014055-10016555 GCA_017654935.2 Phymorhynchus buccinoides
GGGGAAATTAGAAAACTTCCTCCCACGTACAATCCGGGACGGGAACGAGCTGCACCAGGAAGCTGTGCATGGCCACCGACCATTGACAAACCTTGGTGTTGATGGTCCCCAAATAGTTAGCCAGCACACACCCCTCCCCCCCACCCCGTCCAAATTCCCTCCACCTCTACCCCCTCCCCCTGTATTAAGGCGCTCTTCCGCAGATCCCCAATTTCTACAGTGACAGAATAGTCAAGTTTGACTGTGGTCACTTACTGGAAGGAAGGAAGTATCTAACTATAAAAACAAAAATCGAGATACGAGTTTTTTGAATTTCACCGACGATATACACATTTTGACTTAAACAAGTCACATGAGTATCACCAAGATGCACAGGGACATAGACATTGAGCATGTACGAGTATAAAGTACATATTTTAAGATTAAACATAATACATAACTAAAAATACACCTTGCATGTGGATACATACAAGTCTAAGGATAAGCACGCACATGAGTTAGTTTCTTTCAACACGATGAGCACACATTTAAAACCCTTTCACCGCCAAAGTCGCATCTTAGCGCCACAGTGATTTAACACCTATGTCACTAAAAGGCATCAAATTGGGGTCTATTATTCAAAGACCCTATTGTCTTAGTTTTGGGAAGTAAGGATAGACCTTATTTTATTTATGTCACAGAACAATCCCCAATACTGCCGATGGGTTCTGTTCTCTACCCAGGTAAATGTACTGGCAATATTTGGCTGAAATATGACTGGCGGTGAAAGGGTTAAAACCACTGCCCAGTCCATTGCTGTTGGGTGTGTTGTGTGTTGTGTGTTGTGTGTTGTGTGTTGTGGTTGAGCCTATCTACGTGTAACCCAGTTTCTTTGGTGAAATTAAAAAGAACTCGTATCATCATCTGGTGTTGATCCCTACTACTTAGTACTTCCTCAGAATTATGTGTTTACCATTCTAAAATTTAGAACAACTAATAATAACTTGCCAGTAAATAAACTGCGCTACGATAATATACGCAGAAGTGAAAGAAATTGCGAAAAGTGTAGCGTACATGATGTGGCAGATGAGTTCCATTATTTGTTTGTCTGTCCCTTCTTTAATGCTGAAAGAAATAGATATCTTCCACGGTACTTTGTTGTGCGACTAAATGCGTATAAATTAATGCTTTGTTTTCCTCAAAAAATAAGAAACTTTTGATTAAACTTAAGCATTTTGTTACAGTTATAAACAGTTCTTTTCGATTATTTGTATGGACAAAATGTAACATGTTTGTTTGTTTTTTGTAATAATGGTATAGGTATATTTGTCCTAGTTATTTCCTTGTCGTTCATAATATAGACATCACTCTGTTTTGATGTTCGATTGTTTAAACTAGTTATGTGTGTACTTTGTTTTATATTTTCTGTGCCCCAAGTGGGTATGAAATAAAACATTTGCCTTGCCTTGCCTTGCCTATCTCAATGTTGGTAGCTTTGAGAAAAATGAAAAGAAACGGTTTAAAAAAATTAACCGCGTTCACCACAATAGGACATGTTCGGAAATAATTAAGGGGAGCAGTAATCACCTGTCATGGGGTGTGGGAGTGATCTTGCCTAATTCACTCGGTCAAACAGGGGAAGTCACTCTACCATCAGCTTCGTAGCCTATCGACTCGTGTGTTTGAGAGCAGACATAATTACACAAGCACTTAGAACCACCGTGCGTCATAACTATGTGTCATTTGGTATTTTGTACGTCACAATTTGTTTTATGAGTTTTTGTGCCCTGATTTTTCACTACATTTTTGTTTTGCAAGTCGTTGACTCGCATCTGCGGTTTCAAGCTTCGAAGAGGGGGTGGAACAGGGCGGGAAGGGGAGGTAGGGGGGGTAGTAAGAGGAACAAACAAAACAAAATCAGAGAAAGAAATGCTGAATGAATGAGTGAGTGGCTTCATTGCTTTTCAGTGACACTCCATTAACAATGAATCGTTGCGAGAGAGAGAGAGAGAGGAGAGAGAGAGAGAGAGAGAGAAGGAGATGAGAGAGAGAGAGAGAGAGAGAGAGAGAGATCGGGCGCAAGATGAGAGAGACGAGATGAGAGAGAGACAGGACAGACACCGACAGACAGATCCGACAGACAGACAGACAGAGACAGAGAGAGAGACTGCAGAGAGTTAGATTACAGAGAGAAAGAGAGTGAGGAAGAGAGGAGGAAGAGAGGGGGACGATGAGAGACAGAGACAGATGCACACGATGCACGCACGCACACGCACAACACAACACACGCACACACCACACACACACACACACATACGCACACACACACGCACCGCACACACACACGCACACACACACAGACAGGCAGACACACACACAAGGGACAAGGTCAGACAAGAGATGAGACCGTGACAGTGAGAGGGGGAGTGGGGGGGGGGAGAGAGGAAGAGAACGAGGAGGATACTGAGATGAGAGAGGGGGGAACGTAGGAGTAGCGTCACTCGGAGAGGAGAGAGACGAA
>CM065692.1:10039055-10041555 GCA_017654935.2 Phymorhynchus buccinoides
TGATATCTTCTGGTGGTATAACTGATATCTTCTGGTGGTATAACTGACATCTTCTGGTGGTATAACTGATATCTTCTGGTGGTATAACTGATATCTTCTGGTGGTATAACTGATATCTTCTGGTGGTATAACTGATATCTTCTGGTGGTATAACTGACATCTTCTTCTGGTATAACTGTATCTTCTGGTGGTATAACTGATATCTTCTGGTGGTATAACTGACATCTTCTGGTGGTATAACTGACATCTTCTGGTGGTATAACTGATATCTTCTGGTGGTATAACTGATATCTTCTGGTGGTATAACTGACTGATCTTCTGGTGGTATAACTGATATCTTCTGGTGGTATAACTGACATCTTCTGGTGGTATAACTGACATCTTCTGGTGGTATAACTGACATCTTCTGGTGGTATAACTGATATCTTCTGGTGGTATAACTGATATCTTCTGGTGGTATAACTGACATCTTCTGGTGGTATAACTGACTGACATCTTCTGGTGGTATAACTGATATCTTCTGGTGGTATAACTGATATCTTCTGGTGGTATAACTGATATCTTCTGGTGGTATAACTGATATCTTCTGGTGGTATAACTGATATCTTCTGGTGGTATAACTGACATCTTCTGGTGGTATAACTGATGTCTTCTGGTGGTATAACTGATATCTTCTGGTGGTATAACTGACATCTTCTGGTGGTATAACTGATATCTTCTGGTGGTATAACTGATATCTTCTGGTGGTATAACTGATATCTTCTGGTGGTATAACTGATATCTTCTGGTGGTATAACTGATATCTTCTGGTGGTATAACTGATATCTTCTGGTGGTATAACTGATATCTTCTGGTGGTATAACTGACATCTTCTGGTGGTATAACTGATATCTTCTGGTGGTATAACTGATATCTTCTGGTGGTATAACTGATATCTTCTGGTGGTATAACTGATATCTTCTGGTGGTATAACTGATATCTTCTGGTGGTATAACTGATATCTTCTGGTGGTATAACTGATATCTTCTGGTGGTATAACTGATATCTTCTGGTGGTATAACTGACATCTTCTGGTGGTATAACTGATATCTTCTGGTGGTATAACTGACATCTTCTGGTGGTATAACTGATATCTTCTGGTGGTATAACTGATATCTTCTGGTGGTATAACTGATATCTTCTGGTGACATAACTGATTTCTTCTGGTGACATAACTGATATCTTCTGGTGGTACAACTGATATCTTCTGGTGGTATAACTGATATCTTCTGGTGGTATAACTGATATCTTCTGGTGGTATAACTGATATCTTCTGGTGGTATAACTGATATCTTCTGGTGGTATAACTGATATCTTCTGGTGGTATAACTGAAGACCTGGTAACATACGGTGTAGAGTGGCACAGTGGTAGCGCGTTCGCTTCGTGTCAAGTAAACCCGAGTTCGAACCTGGGTACGTGGGGATTTTTCCTCTCACTTTGCAGTAGGCCTTACGGTCTGAACGTGGAGTCTTTCGGATGAGACGATAAACCGAGGTCCCGTGTGCCCATGCACTTAGCACACGTTAAACGCAGTGACAACGAAACAGTTGTCATTTGGTCAAAATGTAACACCCACCCACCCCCATCAGTATCAATCACACAAAAATCGCATGCAAATTTTATTTTTTGAAATGGATGGCGCGCCTCTAGCTGCGACGCGCTCTCCAGGTGGGAGCAACCCGAATTTCACAGAGACGCCTCTGTGACTATAAAGAACCTAATATATCATACCTAATGCTTAATAATTCTTGCGATGCTGGTCTATATTTCACTCCTGTCCTGGGTATCACTGACACAGATAGATTGTTTTCTCCAAGACACTATAATTCCCCTGGAGGTTGTGTTGTTTTTTTGCGTTATTTTTGTAATATGCCGTCTGTGCAGTAGGAGAGATAAATGTGTATTGATCTTTTGGGAAAATAGTTTTATGCCTGCTTTTTTTCCCCGACAAAATTGATGGAATAATTCCCCCGGGCCTTTTGAAGTCATGAATTTGGGGCAGTCGGTGAATGCCTCGTGCCTCCATTCGGAGAGCTTGGCGACCCCCACCCCCTCCACAAGTCTCTCCGCGTGTGTGTGTGTGTGTGTGTGTGTGTGTGTGTGCGTGTTGTGTGTGCGTGTGCGTGTGCGTGTGCGTGTGCGTGTGCGCGTGTGTATGTGTACGTCTGCGAGCGCGCGAGCGCATATGTGTATATGCGTGAACGTTAGTTGTATCCGAGGATAGTTTAATTAAAACAACAGCTAAACAAGGCAAAATCGTGTGTGTGCATGTGTGTGTGCGTGAGTGTGTGTGTGTGTGTGTGTGCGTGTGCGTGTGCGTGTGCGTGTGCGTGCGTGCGCGTGCGTGTGCGTGCGCATGTGTGTGTATGTTTGTGTGTCTGTCTACCTGACTGTCTGTCTGTCTGTCTGCCTGTCTGTCTGTGTGTGTGTGTCTGTGTGTCTCTCTGTGTGTATGTGTGT
>CM065692.1:10049055-10051555 GCA_017654935.2 Phymorhynchus buccinoides
CCCTCGACCCCCCCCCCCCCCCCCCCCCCCCCCCCCCCCCCCCGCCCACCCCCCCCCCCCCCCACCCCCCCCCTCCCCCCTCCCCTCAAAGTGCAGCAGAATCTTCAGACTGATGAAGTTGGCTGCCTGAGGCGAAGAAGAAGAAGAAGGAGAAGAAGAGACTCTTAACGTTACAGTTCACATCAAAAACCGGCCATATCTTTTCTCTGGATTTCTTATGAAACGTAGAAAAGCTAACAGCAATCTTGTATTTTAGTTCCCCCCCCCCCCCCCCCCCCCCCCCCCAAGCACCCCCCCCCCCCCCCCCCCCTGACGTTTACGAACCTCAATCTCAATGTCTGCTTTTTTTTCAGTTTTGTGCAAAAATAATCCTAGGCTGATCCTAACCCTATCCCTTTCCCAAAACTGGCAGAATGTTGGTTCTCAGTGAAAACATTTCTATGCGAAAATTCTATGTGTGTGTGTGTGTGTGTGTGTGTGTGTGTGTGTGTGTGTGTGTGTGTGTGTGTGTGTGTGTGTGTGTGTGTGTGCGTGTGTGTGTGTGTGTGTGTGTGTGTGTGTGTGTGTGTGTGTGTGTGTGTGTGTGTGTGTGTGTGTGTGTGTTGTGTGTGTATGCGTGCGTGTGTGTGTGTGTGTGTGTGTGTGTGTGTGTGTGTGTGTGTGTGTGTGTGTGTGTTGGTAGGTTGGTGGGTAGGAGGGGGGCTAAGTTACAGTATAACCAAGTTTATGCGTATTGATACCGCTTCTTTCTTCAAAGGCCAAACACATCCCTTGTGTTATACAGCTCCATTTGAGTGCGCGATAAATGAATAAGGAAAGGCATCACGATTTGACTGCAAACATCATACTTATTATTATTAAGAAAGATTCCCCTCCTGCTCCTAAAAGGTTAATATTGTCGTTCCTTATGACTGGAGTCAGCGGTAATGAATCGTCTTATAGATGTGCGAATGATCGTGAGAATCTTGCGCACCCCGTTTAATAGTTTAGTCTATACCTAAATAATAACGTTCATTGTGCTTCTGTGTGTGTTTGTTCGCTCTGTAACTCACGAACCGGTGGGCGGAATCGCTTCACATTTTGCATGGTGATGCGTCGTGGTACATAGATGGTCCCATATACATTTCATAAAGTATCCAGTGCAAATCTCCAGTGCAAAGTAAGACTCACTTTTCTGTAAGATCGAGTATGCTGTTGCATGCAGTAAAGGGGAATAATTCACGGGTTGAACTGGCTGGCAGCGCTTACTTCCCTTGGACTATAAACCTGACTGAATGAGAGAGGGAGAGAAAGAGGGGAAGAGAGAGAGAGAGAGAGAGAGAGAGAGAGAGAGAGAGAGAGAGAGAGAGAGAGAGAGAGAGAGAGAGAGAGAGATAGTTCAAACTTCAGACTTTAGATACTTTATTTTACAATGATACGAATTTACGCTGGGGCTAGTGCTCCATTCTGTCCTTGGTTCTAGGCATGCAATACATAGCTAATAATATAAGAGAGAGAGAGAGAGAGAGAGAGAGAGAGAGAGAGAGAGAGAGAGAGAGAGAGAGAGAGAGAGAGAGAGAGAGAGAGAGAAGATAGAGAGAGAGAGAGAGTGTGTGTTTGTGTGTCTGTGCGTGCGCGCGTGCGTGTGTATGTGTGAGCGCGCGCGCATGTGTGTGTGTGCGCGTGTGCGTGCGTGTGTGTGTATGTGTGTGTGTGCGCGCGCGCGTGCGTGCGTGTGCGTGTGTGTGTGTGTGTGTGTGTGTGTGCGTACGCTCGCAAAGTGCAGTGAACGCCTCTGCTAGTAGTAGTGTTAATATAAAATATCGTATATGAAGAGAATCAATTCACAACTGACGCGGGCACGAATACATCGTCCCATTACCATGGCCTTTTTTGTCTCCCTTGCTGCCTAATTATTAATAACCCCTTGTTAGTAAGACAGTATTCTGCTGCTATGGCAACTGTAATAATTCCCCCTCACCTCTTCTCTCTCCTGCTCTCACCCGTGTTGCTATGACAACCTTGTACAAACTGAGACAGTTTTCTAATGGCGTCAAGTTGGATCTAGATATATATATATATAGTACCTCTTGTTAGTTGTCGCGTCACTGAACCACCACGATTAAGTCTCTTGGTGTTCTTTTATGGGTAGCTGTGACCAACATACAAATACCCCCAACTTCAAATTGGGGCTGCTCTTTAAAACGATGTTTCGTTTTCAATGGTTAACTTAGGACGGCGATTTGACCGCCAGGGGGCAATCACACCGGTAGGGGCTTAGCGCGTGAAATTATTAGTTGGGCGTAGTGAGAGAGAGAGAGAGAGAGGGGGGGGGGGACGATGATTTGACCGCCAGGGGGCAGTAGTGAGAGAGAGAGAACACTGAACACTGAACACTGAACGGTTTAATGAATAGGCCTTAGGCCCATGTCATGGCGGGCGGTTACAAAAACAAACAAAAATGTCAAGGGCATTGCAATGCATGAATAAATTCAAACGCATGTAATTCACACACACACAC
>CM065692.1:10056555-10061555 GCA_017654935.2 Phymorhynchus buccinoides
TATTTTTGAATGTTTAAAGATGAGTGTGAAAAGTAGGATTGGGTTTTATTTTCCCGTGTGTATGCGCTTACTTCACACATTTTGAATGTTAATAATGAGCATAGTTAATAATAATAGGTTTGATTTTGTTATTGATGTGTTACAATATAGGGATGTTTTTTTTGCATGCTTTATATTACTTTGTATGTGTTTATTTTCGTTTTCCATTTTCTACTTTTATATATGTATTTTGTCCAGAGGGCTGGATGTAAAAAAGCATGTTATTGCTTACTCTATTACCCTCTATAAATAAAATTCAATCAATCAATCAATCTCTCTCTCTCTCTCTCTCTCGTCTCTCTCTCTCTCTCCTCTCTCTCTCTCTCTCTCTCTCTCTCTCTCTCTCTCTCTCTCTTCTCTCTCTCTCTCTCTCTCTCTCTCTCCTCTCTCTCCTTTTTCTCAGTTGATATAACTTACTTGTACGTTTAGGAAATTTTGTAATTCTAAATCTTACTGAAACCATTCCAGGGGAAAATCTGAATTCTAAAGTTTCCTTGAAAAAAAATGCCGATTTTCCCTAGCTGGATCCAAAAAGTATTTCCCGTGCAACAGACATTCGTGAACAAACACGCGCTGTAGAAGATCTCCTTGAGGCCTGAAGGAATAAGTGTGATGATAAGGATGGTGGCTTCATAAAGACACCCCCCCCCCCCCCCCCACGTCACCTGTCACATTCCCCTCGTATGTTAGGAAGATTTCTTAAAGGCCCACCAGATCACGTGTCAAAATCACGGGTTTCACGTGTTTTCCCTCTTATAGCTGGAAATAAATCCTGTTTTGAGCAGGTCTGACTCCCATATAAATGCCCCAAAATTCAAACCAAAACATCATTTTAAAGAGCAGCCTCAATTTGAAGTTGGGGACATTTGTATGTGGGTCACAACTACCCACAAAAAAACAAGGGACTTAATCGTGGCACGTCTGTGTATCTTTAAGCTGTTAGACAGACAGACAGACATGGAGATAGACAGACAGACAGACAGACGTGAAGACAGAGAGCCATTTGACCCCAACACACTATCCCCAGGCGAACAGCAACAAGCAACGCACACCATCATCCAGGCCTCGTTTCATTGCATGCTTACGGTTGGTTGTCAGGGCAACAAATCGTGTGATGTCATTATTATTGCGCAGTGAGGAAAAAGACCCACTGACCCACCACGATTAAGTCCCCTGGGTTTTTCTTTCTGGGTAGCTGTGACCCACACACAAATTCCCCCAGCTTCAAACTGAGGCTGCTCTTTAAAATGATGTTTCGTTTTGAACTTGGGGGGCATTTGTATGGGAGTCAAACCTGGTCAAAACAAGATTTCTTACTAGCTATAAGAGGGAAATCCCGTAAAACCCGTGATTTTGACCACGTGATCTGGTAGGTCTTTACGGCCACACAACAATGATGAGGTCATCAAGACTAGCGTTTTCCTCGAGAACGAAAATCTCAGCAATAACAGCAGGAAATTTAAAAAAAACACGTTTTCGTTCTTGTTGTTTTTTCTTTGTTGTGTGTCCTAGAAAACAGAAGGGTTAAATAAAAACGATATTTTTAAAAAAAGTCAATATGAAATTAGCATAATGTAGGTCCTAGTTAATAGCATGATCATACTGTTATTGATTTGACGTAACCCAAAATAAATGAACCACTACAACATAATGACATTTAAAAAAAAATATATATATGATGCATAGAAGACACCATTCTCTTGTAGAATGTCTTTTTTGCTCAGGTTGGCATCCACTGGACAGTCAAATTGCAGGCCGATCATGTAAACTGATGAGACCTTCTCTTAGGTCGAAACAGCTGTCTTCGCATAAGGCACTGTCCCTCCCCCATTGGGAGAAAAAGTAAATCAGCACATTTTATATATACATATATATTTTTTTTTTTTTTTTTTTTTTTTTTTTGAACACGCAACATTATTCAAAGTTAACGTTAACTGGTTTTGTTTCTGAGGTTCACAAATAAAGACATTCGACACAGAAAAGTTTTATCAAAGCAAACTATTCTGCATTTCAAATGCACTAACATTTTTTTAGGTTTTGAAATTAAAATTTCAGAACATTATTATTTTGTTCATTTTACATAAGATTTTCATAATATTTTTACTATTTCTGGTTTAACTTTGTGCTGGTTTGCTTTTATTATGGATTTTCGATTTGATGCAAAGAGGACACCATTCTCTTGTAGAATGTCTTTTTTGCTCGGGTTGGCATCCACTGGACAGTCAAATTGCAGGCCGATCATGCAAACTGATGAGACCTTCTCTTAGGTCGAAACAGCTGTCTTTGCATAAGGCACTGTCCCTCCCCCATTGGGAGAAAAAGTAAATCAGCACAATTTATATAATTTTTTTTTTTTTTTTTTGAACACGGAACATTACTCAAAGTTAACGTTAACTGGTTTTGTTTCTGAGGTTCACAAATAAAGACATTGGACACAGAATATATATATATATATATATATATATATATATATATATATATATATATATATATATATGTCACGGGGAAATTTGGAATCCGGGAAAATTCAGAATCTTCCCAGGGAAAATCGGAATTCTGATTTTTCCCGGGAAGATTCCGAATTTTCCCAAGCAAGTAGCTGCATGCCATAGAAAACGATTCAGTTACAATTCAAAAACATTTAGAGTCCAAATTATTTTTTAGTGATCACAATGCACTTAACACAAACATACTAGGACTTCGTGCACAAACACACCTAATTATCAATGATGGATTTGTACCTAATAATATTGAATATTCCACATCAAATGCAGCTTAGAAATAGATGTTTTATTGGTAAATTACTATTTTCGGGGAGAGATATTTCGGAGGATTTGGATCTCCCATACCGATCCCTGAACTGACTCGGTTATAAAGGGACAGCTACCCCTATGCAGTCTTTGGCTACACCACATACGATTCTATTCAATGCGACAAGATTTTGACATTTGAGAGGTATTAGGTATTATGAAATTCGAGTTGCTCCCACCTGGAGAGCGTGTCGCAGCCAGAGGCGCGCCACCCTTTTTTTTTTTTAGCATGCGATTTTTTGTGCTGATGAGGAAGGAAAGGAGTGACTGATGAGGAAGGAAAGGAGCGGGGGGGGGGGGGGGGGGGGGGGGGGGGGTGTGGGGGGGGGGGGGGGGGGGGGGGGGGGCGGGGGGGGTGGGGGTAAAGTTTTGACCAAATGACAACTTTTTCGTTGCCATTGGGTTTAACGTGTGCTAAGTGCATGGGCACACGGGAACTCGGTTTATCGTCTCATCCGAAAGACTCCACGTTTAGACCGTTAAGGCCTAGTGCAAAGTGAGAGGACAAATCCCCGGTACCCAGGTTCGAACTCGGGTTTATTTGACACGAGGCGAACGCGCTACCACTGTGCATGACACATGTTGTGGACACTGGTAGAATACATAACATAGATATAAATATGCCCTAAAGAGAAAATTAGTAATTAGGAGGTGTTTTGGGTGTTGACTATTTTGGGCTTTTGCTCAAAGATATTCTGAGCGACTTATGTCTGTGTTTCCCATCCACCATCACATTTTGTGAAGCATGATTGACGTGAAATTCTACTGTCTAAATAAATCTGATGAAATCCTACAAGTTATGTTCACTGTATTTTGTAGTGCCCCGTACACGAGTCTGATCAAATATCTGTATTTTTTGTATCAGACATTAATTTGATGCATGTAGTGGGGGTCTACTTGAGTCTAGCGAGCGAAAATAGTAGCATTCTTTTCAGACGGAAGTATTTCACGTGACTCACGACTCACACACGTACACATCGTCACAATCGGATCGTATTTGGGGTCGAATTGTATGTAGTGTGGCTGGCCCATAGCATGAATGACACCATTATCAGCGTTCGAAATTTCTTCAGAAGACATAATCGATAAACAGCGATAGAACTGCATCTGTGAGTGCTTCATCTTGTTGTTCTTTTTGTTCTTCTTTTCTTTAGTGAATACCTTTCAGTAAACGGGTTTAAAGGGGCACCCTGACGGATGAGTTTGTGCAAGAAACACGCCGAGGTCACCAGAAAGACAGCCTTTTCAAGGATCGGAACACTCACTTTGCTCTGGTTTCCTAGAAATCAAACCGTCAAAACGGCGATTCCTCCTTGGCGGAGTTGCCGGAGAGAGAAGCCATTTTGGACGGGGTGGGTGGAGGCCACTGAGAGTGGTTGATGCTTTTTTCTTCTTTGTAGTGCAGTAACAAAAATTGGAGCTATTTCCTTTGTTGTGAGCGGAACTCCTTTTGGTAAACACTAAATAAAAACTGTATAAAAAGGCTTGTATTGTGGAAATTTCGTACAAACGATTTGGTCTAAACTCAGGCAGATTTGAAAGGGTAAATATCACGCATGGTTTGAGATTCTAGGGGGGGGGGGGGGGGGGGGGGGGGGGGGGGGGGATTTTTTTGAGTTCTGAAAATCTAAAACCCTGCTTAAAATTATTCTGTAGGCCTACTGTTGCAGGTCGGAGGACGTTATAAACATCTTCTTCTTTCTTCCTTCCTTTCTAGTGGGAAAATGCGATAATTGACGGCAAAAACAAATAAACACCATGGTGTAGAACACTGTACGTTGCTCTCTTCATTCTTTATGTTCACATACCACGGCTTTTCCAAGAAACAGTCGCGTGTATGTAAGTAAATAAAGTCTGCATATAAGTAGAGAAAGAGACTACGACTCCAAACGTCTGTCTTCCCCTCTTGTCATGGTATATTTCCTTACATTGTGTCATATGTTCTTACTACATAAGCAGGCCTACGTAATGTTCAGATTTATCAATCCTTATTTCGGATGCTTCTGCTTTATCTCTGGCGTACATACCTTGCTCTTTTTCCTCATTAGTTTACTTTTTGAGACGTTGCTAAAAAAACGAATTAATGGAAAGTTGCGAGACGCATAAAACCCAGGGCTTTCTGAAAGTTAGAGAAGTTAAAGCTCACATAAT
>CM065692.1:10069055-10074055 GCA_017654935.2 Phymorhynchus buccinoides
TCCGCGTGTAGTGTGCACACTACTTCATATTTCTTAAGGTCTGTGTACACGATAACATTATTCACAATATATTTCTATTTCCCCATGGCAACACAGTAAGCTGTAAGTCATATTTAGGGTCTGTGTATACGTTAACATTATTCACGATGTATTTCTATTTCCCCATTACAACACATTGAGCTGTAAGTCATATTAATGTCTCTGTACACGTTAACATTATTCACGGGATATTTCTATTTCCCCATGGCAATACAGTGTTAGGCCACTCATGATATGACTTACAGCTCACTGTGTTGCCGTGGGGAAATATAAATATATTGTGAATAGCGTTAACGTGTACACAGATCTTAAGAGTGGGCTATCACTGTGTTACCATGGGGAAATAGAAATATCTCGTGAATTATGTTAACGTGTACACAGACCTTTACTTCTAGGTTTTTTGTTGTTGTTTTTTTGTAGTTTTTTGTGGGGTGTTTTTTTTGTTGGGGGGTCGGATAGTGAATGGGTTTCCGTGCGGAATTTGCGCGTATGCCTATATATGCACTCGGCCTAAAGGTGTGTGTATACGTTAACATTATTCACGAGATATTTCTATTTCCCTATGACAACACATTGAGCTGTAAGTCATATTAAAGTCTCTGTACACGTTAGCATTATTCACGGGATATTTCTATTTCCACATGGCAATACAGTGTTAGCTCACTCATAATATGACTTTACAGCTCACTGTGTTGCATGCCATGAGGAAATAGAAATATCCTGTGAATAATGTTAACGTGTACACAGACCTTTAAGGAGTGGGCTATCACTTTGTTGCCATGGGGAAAGAGAAATATCTCGTGAATAATGTTAACGTGTACACAGACCTTTAAAGAGTGGGCTATCACTTTGTTGCCATGGGGAAAGAGAAATATCTCGTGAATAATGTTAACGTGTACACAGACCTTTAAAGAGTGGGCTATCACTTTGTTGCCATGGGGAAAGAGAAATATCTCGTGAATAATGTTAACGTGTACACAGACCTTTAAGGAGTGGGCTATCACTTTGTTGCCATGGGGAAAGAGAAATATCTCGTGAATAATGTTAACGTGTACACAGACCTTTAAAGAGTGGGCTATCACTTTGTTGCCATGGGGAAAGAGAAATATCTCGTGAAGAGTGTTAACGTGTAGCCTACGCAGACCTTTACTAAACGGTAGAAAGTATCAATAGCTTAAAGACACACTGACCCACCACGATTAAATCCCTTGGGGGGTTTTCTGGGTAGCTCTGACCCACATGCAAATTCACCCAACTTAAATTGAGGCTGCTCTTTAAAATGATGTTTCGTTTTGAATTTGGGAGCATTTGTATGGGAGTCAAACCTGGTCAAAACAAGATTTCTTACCAGCTATTATAAGGAAAACCCGTGAAACCCGTGATTTTGACACGTGATCTGGTGGGTCTTTAAAGACCCCGCACGTCACGTGTTACAATTCCCTCTTATACCAGGAATATTTGTTAATTAAGATTCCTTACTAGCTATGAGAGGGAAAACACGTGAAAACCGTGATTTTGACACGTGACATGCGGGGTCTTTAAAGACCCACCAGATCACGTGTTAAAATCACGGGTTTCACGTGTTTTCCCCTCTTATAGCTGGTAAGAAATCTTGTTTTGACCAGGTTTGACTCCCATACAAATGCCCCCAAATTGAACACGAAACGTCATTTTTAAAGAGCAGCCTCAATTTGAGGTTAGGGACATTTGTATGTGGGTCACAGCTACCCAGACAAAAACCAACGGACTTAATCGTGGTGGGTCAGTGTGTCTTTAAGGCGGTGAAGGCTCACCAGGATGCACAAAAACACAAGGGCATCTCCGAGCGGCAGCAACGCATTGTGACAATGCAAACCCGGCCAGAGTTATGTCCTCTCCCCCCCCCCCCCCCCCCCCCCCCCCCAATAAACACACCACTTTCCACCCTTACAGAACGCATAAAATACATAGCCCAAAATTTGAAGCGATTCTGTTCAGTAGTTCACGAGATACAGCTGAACTTGCATGCAAACTTCCTTGCACCATGGTACACCACCACACAAAATTGGAAGCGATTCTGTTCACTAGTTCACGAAATAAAGCTGGGGGGAAATTACATAGCCCAAAGAAGAAAATTTCGGTTTTCAAGGTCAAACTTCAAGGTCAAGGTCAGCACGGTGTTGATTAACGAAAAGAAGTTTCCTTTTCAAGCTGTCTACCCCTCTGTCAATTTCAATCAAAGTCCAAACAGTAGTTTTTAAGATAATCGATACACAGACACACAGACACACACACACACACACACACAAACCAATCGCAAAACCCCGGCCTCTGGCCGGGTAAAAACAAACAAGCGCGGATTCGCAATCGTTTGTGGCAGCGGTGTATTTTTACCACTCCAATCATTATATACACTGAGTCGCCTCCCCTGGCTTTTCAATAATTTTAATCTGTAAACCAGAATGTTATCTCTGCACCATTTCATAACTTTTTATATCTTTTGGAAAACATTTAAAACTATTTATCCTACTTATGCTCATCGAAACAAGCACCGCATACGCGTCGTGTCTGTTGCAGTGTCTGTATTACGTATGTTTATTATTTTGTACGTTTTAAAATGAAGATTCATGTGCTCTGTTCAGTATACAATTCTTTCCATACTTAAGGACTGTAAATATGACAACTGAAATAATAATAATAATAATTGTACATTTATATAGCGCTTTACCTCAGATGAGCCCAAAGCGCTGTACAATCAATGATTCATCAACAGACAACAAAAACAGCATTCAAGAGTGACACCAACTAGCAACAGCGCACTCTCTCTCTCTAACACACACACACACACACGCACGTACACGCACACACACACACACACATAAACACACACATTTATCGAAGCCAACTCGTTCATACCCCATTCGGTAAGCCACAGCAACCGAGCCGCATGGACTGACCACATACACCAACACACATACACAAACACCCTCACACAAAAACGTACGCACGCAGACAGACACACAAACACGCACACAAACACAGACACACACACACACATGCGTGCACACACAACCCACAAAACAAAAACACACACAAGCACACATGTATGCACACATTCATGCTCACACACACACACAACACAAACACACAAACACACACACACACACACACACACACACACACACACACACACTCACACACGCACCACAAAACACAGCACAAACCTCTTATTCAATCTTCCCTCACGTGCACACAACGATAGACAACTGATCAAATATTTAGGGCGCAGCAGGAAAAAGATGGGGTTTTAAGAGAGGTTTTGAATGAGGAGACTGAGTTGGAGTGTCGGAGAGGAGAAGGCAGAGAATTCCACAGAGATGGTGCTTGACAAGAAAAAGAACGTTGGCCAGCAGATTTGAGACGGATGGAGGGAATGGAAAGGAGACGAGAATCAGAAGACGAACGTAGTTGGCGAGCTGGGACATAGAGATGAAGAAGATCAGAGAGATACACGGGAGCTTGATCATTCAGTGACTTGAAGGCAAGGAGGAGAAGTTTGTAGTCAATACGTGATTGAACTGGGAGCCAATGTAGGGAACGAAGAACCGGAGTGATGTGATCGTACCTAGGGGAGCGAGAAATGAGACGAGCAGCATTATTCTGGACCCGTTGGAGCTTAGCGATGAGAATTGATGGACAGCCAGCAAGAAGTGAGTTACAGTAGTCAAGGCGAGACAGGACAAAAGCACATACTAGAGTCTTCAGGGCATCTTGAGAGAGGAAACGGCGGATGGAACTAATTCTTCGAAGTTCTAGATAGCAAGCCTTGCAAACATTGGAAACATGCTGTTTGAAAGAAAGGGTTTGGTCCAAAGTAACACCTAGATTGCGGACGGATGCCGATAGCTTGATCTCAGTGCCATCAATGTCGACAGAACCTGGGAGAACCTGCGTTTTAATTGTGTGGTTAGAGGCCACAAGAATCATCTCTGTCTTTTCAGCATTCAGTTGCAGTTTGTTGTAAAACATCCATGTTTTAACAGCAGAGATGCACAACTTAGAAGAAGAAATCATTTGATCTAATTGACTCAGGTGGGCAGAAATGTACAGCTGATTGTCATCAGAAAAGCTATGATGTAGAATAGAATGCTGGTATGATGATGGCGGAGAGAGGTTGGGTATAAAGAACAAAAAGGATAGGGCCTAAGACTGAACCTTGGGGCACACCGAACTGAAGACCTTTTGGAAGAGATGAAGCACCATTGACAACAACTGCCTGTGTGCGATCAGAGAGGTAGGAAAATGCTACTCTTTGACCAAGTAGTTTTTTCTCTTTTACAATATGTGCGACAATTTTGGACGACAGACAGACCGACAAAGTGAGTTATAGGTTTGTGGCTTGAGCCACAAACAAAAACATTGGAAAGGGGGGCTAGGCCTAGGGGTGTAGCTGGACTCAGGAATTCAGTTGACAGTAACAACAGCTAGGAGAAGATGGCATCGGTGTGTAGAAACAGTCAGGGGATATAGATGCGATGCATGCGCGTGCATTATGAACTGGGTCGTTTGGGGATACAGTGGAACCTCTCTTATAAGACCTCCCATTATAAGACTCCCTCCCACATAAGACCTACTTCTCTGAGGCATTGTCCTTCTTTGTTAGCATTAAAACTACCTCCCTTATAAGACCCCTCCCTTATAAGACCTCATTTTGCATGATTTGTGAAGGTCTTATAAGGGAGGTTCCACTGTAGTTTCTTTTGTACACGGCGTGTTTGAGCATAAAGTTCGATAATAAAACAAAGAGTGGTGGTGGTGGTGGTGTGTGTGTACGTGCATGCGTGCTAGCTTGTATGTGTGTGTGTGTGTGTGTGCGTGCGTGTGCGTGCGTGCATGCCTGCGTGTGTGCGTGTGTGTGCGTGCGTATGTGTGTGCGTACGTGCTTATAAATCTATTTGTGCGTGCATGTGTATGTGTATTTG
>CM065692.1:10079055-10081555 GCA_017654935.2 Phymorhynchus buccinoides
TGTGGTCATGTTAATTACCTGTAAGCTCTTCCTTTCAAA
Source organism: Phymorhynchus buccinoides (assembly GCA_017654935.2). Lineage (NCBI taxonomy): Eukaryota > Metazoa > Mollusca > Gastropoda > Neogastropoda > Raphitomidae > Phymorhynchus > Phymorhynchus buccinoides. The sequence continues at coordinate 10,079,095 of CM065692.1, forward strand.
GTTGTAGATAATGAAAACATCTACTGAATATTCTTTACCCCAAAAAAAAAAAATATATTATTCTTTCCATGTGAACATCCCTGGAGACAGAATTTTGTGAACTTAAATTTGGGAACTTGGATACTTCTTCTTCGTCATGCTGCCGTTATGTGCCTAGCTAAGAAACAGTTAGGCCCAGCATGTCCGTTTTTGGCCGTGGTGGGGGAGGGGGGGGGGGGGGGTCATTGTAAGCGTTTCTGGAACAACGGCAAGGAGACTGGACCGGTAAGGCTAGAAAGATAGTAGATGACAGTGAACAAAGGGAAAAAGGCAGAGTCAAAGAGATAGACAGATTAGAGGAAGTTGCAAGCACATAACTTCCAGGAGGGGGGGGGGGGCTATTCATACGAAATATGCCCCCCCCCCCTCCGCCCTTCCCATTCCCGGTATCCCTACGGTGGATTCTGGGTATCCCCGAAGGGAGAATGTGGTTACCTTAAATGGGAACTTGGATACGATTTCCTACAGAGAGTGTTTCGAGGGGCATAATATGCCAGCAGGCATTATTACACAAGGAATAAAAGAAGGTTGATAACACCTTCTGGAAAATATAATAGCTCTTCCATTAGTGATCCCCCCTGAGCGACAAACAGAAATACAGACAGGCAGAAAGACAGACAAAAGTGACAGAGGCGAAAGAGAGGGATAATATCCTGATGGAATGTGTAGTGGATACTAATAGTAGAGGAGAAGTGTTGAGGATTGAGGATAGAGAGAGAGAAAGAAAGAAAGAAAGAAGAGAGAGAGAGAGAGGAAGGAATGGGGCAAGTGGGGGAGAGGACTTCTAGAGAGCTGAGAGAGAGAGAGAGAGAGCGAACAGAGAGAGCAGGAGACTGAGGAGAGAGAGAGAGAGAGAGAGAGAAGATGACTCTCGAGGAACTAGAGAGACAAGGAGACATGGTAGGCAAATCCCCCGATTATCCAATCACTGAGAGATGATTTTGCAGAGAGTTGATGTTGATGGATGAGGAGAGCGAGACAAACTGAAAACCTTTACTTCACTTCTACAAGGCGATCTGACATGGTATGCAAATCTAGACTCTTTCCAATCAGAGAGAGAGAATTAAACAAATAAGCAGAATAGAGAGGTAGAAACAGACGAGAGAGGCAGAAAGGAATATCCAAATAATGGTAGATGAGAGAGAGAGGGGAGGAGAGAGAGAGAGAGGAGAGAGAGAGAGAGCCCGAGAGAGAAGAGAGAGAGAGAAGAGAGAGAGAGAGAGAGAGAGAGAGAATTAAACAAATAAGCAGACAGATAGATAGAAACAGAGAGAGAGAAAGAAAGGTAATATCCAAATAATGGGACAAGATGATGAGAGGTGTGGAGAGGAGAAGAGAGGGGGAGAGACGGAGAGACGAGAGAGGAGAGGGAGGAGAGAGAGAGACGAAGTGAGAGAGGAGAGAAGGAGAGAGAGAGACGCGTATGGACGAGAGAGGAGAGAGAGAGAGAGAAGATAAAACAAAAGCCGCGCAGGAGATTCAGGCCGGTTAGAGAAAGAAATTGATGAGAGATCGAGAGAGAGAGAGAGAAAGAAACCGAGTTAATATCCAAGATAATGGGCGAGGAGTTGTGGTAGATAGGAAAACTAATAAAAAAGAAACTCCCGGAGTGGGAGACTGAGGAGAGAGAGAGAGAGAGAGAGAGAGAGAGAGAGAGGAGGAGAGAGAGAGGCGAGAGAGAGAGAGAGAGAGAGAGTGAGAATTAAACAGAGAGAGAGGTAGGTAGAGAGAGAGAGAAAGAAAGAGAGAGAGAGAGGAGAAAGGTAGTGGGAGAGAGTAGAGGAGAGAGAGAGAGAATTAAACAAATACGCCAGGCAGGTAGGTAGAAACGAGAGAGAGAGAAGAAGGTAACTATCCAAGATAATGGACGAGGAGTTGTGGTAGTGGAAAACTAATAGAAAGAACTCCTGAAGACTGAGAGAGAGAGAGAGAGAGAGAGAGAGAGAGAGAGAGAGAGAGAGAGAGAGAGAGAGAGAGAGAGAGAGAGAGAGAGAGAGAGTGAGAGAGAGAGACAGATAGGAGAGAGATCACAGAGAGAGTCCATGAGGTGACATCCTGGGGGGGCAGGGGTCAATAACATCCTGTCACGTGATATACGCCGCTGTGACTGACAGATACAGCCAATCAGCATGCGCTTCACAGGGCTGGGCTCCATTGATTGGAGGAGCCTTTAACGCATAGCGTGACATTGCACTAGTTTACCAACCGCGTGCAAAAAAGATGGTTTAGGGCGGGTTCACATGATTATTTATTTATTTATTTAAGACAGTTTATATAGCGCTTCACCTTTAAGCTCTAAGCGCTTTACAATTGCACTAAAATGATTCATATTAAAAACAACCCCCTATCCTTCACATTCTTACACACACACACACATGCACGCACGCGCGCACACACACACACACATGCACATACACACACA
>CM065692.1:10086555-10089055 GCA_017654935.2 Phymorhynchus buccinoides
TTTTGTTCTTTCATTGTTGATAAAAAACTGTTTGGGTGTGTCAAAGATGTGTTGTATATATGTTGCTATATACATCCAGAGGGTTCTCCATATTATTTTCACTTTGATTGTCCAAATGGAATGGCATTATTGGAAGATTATTTATTGGAGTGTCAGTTGGAGTATGAAGATTTACATGTTATATTATGTGGTGATTTGAATAGTCGTATTTCTGATTTTTCTCATTATTGTCACAGTACATATTCTCAACATCAAAGTCATTCTGCTAGTCATGGTAGGTTATCTCAAGATAAAGTGTTGAATGGCTATGGTAAAATGCTATTGGATATATGTACTGCTTTTGAAATGTGTGTGTTAAATGGTGTGTGCTCTGGTGACAGTCAGGGACGTTTTACGTATATTACAGAGAGTGGGTGTAGTGTGAATGATTATTTTCTGATGTCTTGTGATCTGTATGCTTTATTCAGTGATTCATGTAACTTACAAGTGTGTGATCAATTTCATTCTGACCATATGCCTCTGAAGTTTATTGTTAACTGCTTAAGCAGTAAGCAAAATGATAAGTTTGTTCGGAAGAACAGTAAATGTATAATTGATAAATATATGTGGAATGAAAACTATGCACTAGAATTTGACAATATTGTATTTTCACTAGAGTTCGAAGAGAGAATTGCCTATGCACTTAGTATAATAGAAACTGATCTGAATGGTGCTTTGGATGGTTTTAATTCTTGCATAAAAGATGCAGCAGAATGTATGAGAAAACAGGTATTTTGTGGTAATGATTACAAGCAACCAGACTGGTATGATGATGAATGTCGTGATTTAAGAAAGAATGTGCGTGAGCTGTATAATGTGTCATGTATAACATTAGATGATAATGATCGTGATGGTTTTTGTAAGGCAAGAAGACAATACAAGTACTTATTAGAAAGAAAAAGAAAGCAGTTTAATGATAATTTGTTAAAAGAGCTTGAATTATCTAGGGGGAATCAAAAGGAATGTTGGAGTACTGTACATACAATTTATGGGAAAAAGAAGCAGCCAACAAATAATATAACATTAGATAATTGGTTTGTCAACTTTAAAATGCTGTTAACAAAAGATTTCAACAATGATGATGCACTACTAAGAAATAATGATGAAAGAGAGGAAGAAAATCATTTTAATCGCCCCATTTATAAAGATGAAGTACTTTTTGCATTAAGAAAATTAAAGAATCGTAAATCCGCAGGACCAGATGGTATAATTGGGGAATTACTAAAGCATGCTTCAAGGTCAGAATTAATTATACATTTCTTTGTAATTTTCTTTAATGCATTGTTTGATAAGGGGATTTATCCAGATAGTTGGGCTGAATCCATTGTTCTTCTCTCTCTATAAAAAAAAGGTAATGTAAATGATCCAAATAACTATAGGGGAATTTCGTTATGTAGTGTAAGCACTAAATTATATAGTACAATTATCAATCGTAGACTTCAGGAATGGGTTGAAATAAATAATATCACTGGGGAGTTCCAAGCTGGATTTAAACGTAAGTATTCAACGATAGATCATATTTTTTACTTTGATGGCTTTTGTACAGAAACAATTTTCTGTTAATCGCAAATTATATGTGGCCTTTATCGATTTTGAGAAGGCATTTGATTCCATTAATAGAAGTATTATGTGGCCTATATTAGTTAAAGCTGGTATTCATGGTAAACTCTTAAAATGTATTATGAGCATGTGTGATTGTGTGAAAGCTAGGGTTAGATGTGGGGGGAAATTAACAGATTATATTCAATGTACTGCTGGGGTAAAGCAAGGTGATGTTTGCAGCCCGATTCGTTTTTCATTATTCATTAATGAGTTAACATCTGAGGTTGTTTGTAAGGGACGACATGGTGCACAATTAATAGGGGATATTTTGGAAATTTGTATTCTTCTTTTGGCTGATGATGTTGTTTTGATGTCTGAAACTGTTGTAGGACTTCAAGTACAATTAAATAGCTTATGTAATGCAGCTAACTCACTTCAGTTGAAAGTAAATAAGTCTAAAAGCAATATTATTGTGTTTCGAAAAGGGGGGTATTTAGGGGCTAGGGAAAAGTGGACTTATGGAGGAGTAGTTATGCCTGTTGTTAATGTTTATAAGTATTTAGGAATATATTTTTCAACAAAACTTAGTTTTAATGTAACATGTAGAGATTTGGCAAGTAGAGCTAAACGAGCATTGTTATGTATCATGCAGAAATTATCAAAGCTTGAGAATAAATCCCTTGCATTATTTTTTTAAGTTGTTTGACTCACAAGTTCAACCTGTATGCTCTGTATGGGGCTGAAATATGGGGGCTTTATAACTCTGCAGTTCAGTGTGAAAAAGTTCACTTATTTGCTTTAAAAAAGTTTTTAGGTGTAACTATGCAAACCCCGAATGACCTACTTTATGGTGAAACTAACCGATACCCTATAACTGTTAATTCTGCTTGTAAATGTTTTTCTTATTGGTTTAAAATTC
>CM065692.1:10099788-10107288 GCA_017654935.2 Phymorhynchus buccinoides
GGAGAATAGGGGAGTAGCAAGTTTGTTCCTCCTGATCACCACACACACACACCACACACACACACACAAACGCACACACCACACACACGCACACCGCAAGCACGCGCACGCACGCACGCAGCACGAACACACACACACACCACGCACGCAACACGCACGCACGCCACAAAGCAAACACACAACACACAATCAGTCAGAAAGACATAGTCCTATAAATGTCCTAGAACCACGAATTTTTCTTCTCGTTTCTTTTTTTTGTCAGGCCAGAAAGTCCAGATTGGTAGATTGATGCTGAGAAGCATCTGTCAGAGATCGCCCTATAAATATTATCCTTGACAGTAATGAAGATAAACAATAAGAAGAACAAACCGACCCCCCCGCCCCGAAGGATACAGAGGCGATCTTCATAAATTAAAAGAATACTCTTACGCAACATACTTAAGATCATCTGGAAATTATATCATCTTGGAAATTTGTGGCCAGAATGGGGTTTTGAAAAAAATATAGAAAAAAATCAGTTCACGCTATTTAGAGGCCGTTTTCATTCTCGACTACCCCCCCCCCCTCACCCTACACACCCCTACCCCTTGGCCTATTTCCTCCGCCCATGTTTAACCTGGTATCTGTTTTTTTAAATGATTGGTTTATTAATACAATTAATTTAATTAGTCTGTGTGTGGTGTGTATGGTTTGTGGTGGGGTGGTGGTGTGTGTGATGCTCCTTTTAAACACGCAAATCCGAGGAATACAGCGCGCGTTTCATAGTAAGTCTTTTGGTGTGACTTTGTTACTGTTATACATCATGTCATCTCATTTATTTCCCTGTCACGTTTGGCCCAAATCACTCAGACCTGGTATTGACAGTACTGTTATGCTGTACTTGTTATGCACTCCTGATTATCCTCATTCATTCATTTCATTTCACGTTTGCCATCACTCAGGACATGGTATGGCGTACCTCCAGGATCTGCTGGGAGCGTTGTATGATGGTTGGTTGATGGTTGCGCCGCGTGGACGTCCAACCTATCTTTCGGTTCATTTCAAGCTTCCCTACTAGTTGCTTTCCATGCTGTCGTGCGTTGTAAAGCGCTTAGAGCATGTTCAATGGATTTTGCGCTTTGTTTGCTTATTGTTTCTATTTTTCTTAATATTAGAAAATTGAGCATGTAAAACGTCAGACAGAGAGACAGACGGAGAAACAGACAGACAGACAGACACCACCGACCGATAAAACGAAGAGAAACAGACAAACAGACAGACAGGACACACCGGACAGAGAAAACAGACAGACAGACGACACACGACAGAGAAACAGACAAGACAGACAGACAGACAGACAAAAAAAGAGACAGACAGACAGAGAGACAAACCGACAGAGAAACAGACAGTCAGACCGAAAGTGAAACAGACAGACATTCAGAAAGTTAACAGTGATCCAGACACATCCCCAGTGTTACAAAGACGATCCCCAGATAAACAGACAGACAGGACATCCCGACAGTAAACAGACAGACTACTGACAGAGAAAACAGTCACACTTTTGTACTCTAAAACAGACTTTCAGACATTCAGTTCGAAAACAGATCAGACAGACTTCGTTTGTTTACAGACAGACTTACGTTGTTGAAAAACAGACATGACAGGACAGGAAACAGACAGACTGTTTACACCGACACATACCGACAGAGAAACAGATATACCCCACTAAAGATGACCAGACAGACAGACAGACATTCCGTCAGAGAAAACAGACATCCAGACAGACAGACACATACGACAGAGATAAACAGACAGGTTTTTAGAGAAAACCAAGGACGTTCAGAGAGAGTGAAGTTTTACATTCAAAAAAATTGTGATCCGTATAGCCATTATTTCTTAAATCCCCAGTATTACGAAAATCACCAGCAATACGACACAACAGTATTGTCACAATTTTGTACACAATCCTCCACACATGATCCAAACGTTCGATTGATGACTCATTTGTTTACGCGTTGTTGTTGTTTTTTTATGTTTATTTTTATGATTACTGTTAGGGCACGTGCAGATATACCCCCTAAAAACCATGCGCGTATCCTGTCCTCAATCCGCCTAGAAAATAAAAGATGTGTTAAGGGGCGTTCTGGTGTTTTCAATTGTGTCAATGCAAACCTGGCCAGAGTTATGTCCTGTCCCCCCACCCCACCCCCAATAAACACACCACTTTCCACACTTACAGAACGCATAAAATACATAGCACAAAATTGAAGCGATTCTTTTCAGTAGTTCACGAGATACAGCTGAGCTTTTATACAAACTTCCTTGCACCATGTCCTCTCCCCCCCCCCACCCCCACCCCCAACACACACACACACACTTCCAGACCTTACAGAACGCATAAAATACAAGCCCAAAATTTGAAGCGATTCTGTTCAGTAAGTTCACGAGATACTGCTGATCTTTTATACAAACTTCCTTGCACCATGGTACACCACTACAAAAAATGTTGAAAGTCGAATTCTGTTCAACGGTAGTTTCACGAAATACAAGCTGTGGGGAACAAATACGATAGCCCAAAGAAGAAAATCTCGGTTTTTTTTCAAGGTCAAACTTCAAGGTCAAGGTCCTATCACCGGTGTTGATTAACGAAGTGAAAGCTTTCATTGTTGTAAGCTGTCCTGAGCCCCACTCTGCCAATTTTAATAAAAATTCCAAACAATAGTTGTGTTGGTTTAAAAGAGTAATCGCATACACAGGACAGACGACACGAGGACAGAGCAGACACACACGACAGATCAACACACACAGACACACAGGGGTAGAGGAACCGCCGTGCGTGCAATAACCTAGGCCTCTGGGGGGGGGAGCGTGTGGGTTTAATCACGAAATGGTGAGACAAGTAAGGCGGGTGGGTATATGGAGGACTGAGTGTCCGCGGTGTATGTGTGCACACTACTTGTCATATTTTTCTTAAGGGATCTGTGTAACACGATAACATTATTCACGAATATATATGGTTCTATTTCACGACGCAGCGCAACACAGTAAGCTGTAGAAGTCATATATTAGGGTCTGTGTAATACGTTATGCGATTATTCAGCGTATGTATTTTGCTAGTTTGCGCACCATTACAACACATTGAGATGCGTGTGGTGAAAGTCCATGATATTAATGTCTTCTGGTACACGGTTTAACATTGATTCAACGTGGAGTATTTCATTTCCTTGCTGTATCATGGCAATACAGTGGTTTAAGGCCAGCTCATTGATATGACGTGACAGCTCACTGTGGTTGCCGTGGGAGATATATAACTATTTTGTGGTGAAGTATGTACTATCGTTTTACGTGTACGCAGATGCTTAAGAGTGGGCTAGCTCACTGTGTTACCATGGGGAAATAGAAATATCTCGTCGAATAATGTTAACGTTAGGTACACAGAACTTCAGGTTTTTGGTTGTTTGTTTTTTTTTGTGTGTTTTTTTGTGGGGTGTTTTTTTTGGGGGTGTTTTTTTTTGGGGGGGGGGGTTCGGAATAGTGAATTTGGGAGTTTGATACGCGATGCGGAATTTGGCGCGTATGCCTATATATGTGCAACTCGGCCTAAAGGGTAGTGGTGTTAATACTTAAACATGTATTCATGTGAGATATTTATTATCGATTTCCCTATTAACAACACACCATTGATCTGTGAATTAATCATATTAGTCTCTGTACTCGTTAGCTAGATCAGGCGTTATTATAGTCATTATTGGGTGCGAGTGCTCACGGGGAATGGGGTGGACAGTCAGTGTGTTGCATGCCATCACATCGTAGCAATATCAATTGAGGTTAGGTTAAAGTTCACTCATTCCATTATGCACTTACAGCTCACTGTTGTTGTCATGCCATGGGGAAATAAAAATATCTCGTGAATAATGTTAACGCATACACATACCTTAATATGACTTACAAATCACTGCATGTGTTGCCATGGGGAAATAGAAATAAATCGTGAATAGTGTTAACGTGTACACAAACATTTAAGAGTGGGCTATCACTGTGTTGCCATGGGGAAAGAGAAATATCTCGTGAAGAGTGTTAACGTGTAGCCTACGCAGACCTTTACTAAACGGTAGAAAGTATCCATAGATGAAGACACACTGACCCACCACGATTAAATCCATGGGGGGTTATTCTGGAGCTCTGACCACAGCAAAATTCACCCAACTTCAAATTGGGGCTGATCTTTTAAATTATGTTTCGTTTTCAATTTGGGGGGCAATTTTTTTATGGGAGTCAAACCTGGTCAAAAAACAAGATTTCTTTTTAAAAATAAACAAACCCAATTTAAAAAAATCACACCACCAAACCAGCTATTAGAGGGGAAACACGTGAAAACCGTGATTTTGTACACGTGACGTGGTGGGTCTTTAAAGATCCCCCACGTCACGTGTCACATTCTTTCTTATGCTAGGAAGGTTTCTTAATAAGATTCCTTACTAGCTATGAGGGGAAAACACGTGAAAACCGTGATTTTGACACGTGATCTGGGGGTCTTTAAAGGACCCGCACGTCACGTGTTACAATTCCCTAGTTATACCAGGAATATTTGGTTAATTAAGATTCTTACCGCTATGAGAGGGGAAAACACGTTGATAAACGTGATTTTGACACGGGACAGCGGGGGTCTTTAAAGACCACCAGATCACGTGTTCAAAATCACGGGTTGCACGTGTTTTCCCCCTCTATAGATGGTAAGAAATACTTGTTGTGACCAGGTTTGACGCCCATAACAAATGCCCCAATTGAACACGAGTCATTTTAAAGAGCAGCTCAAGTTGAGGTAGGGACATGTATGTGGTCACAGCTACCCAGACAAAAACAACGGACTAACGTGGGGCGTCAGTGTGTCTTTTAAGGCGGTGGAAGGATCACCAGGATGCACAAAAAACAAGGGCATCTCCGCGCGGAAGCAACGTCATTGTGACATTGCAAACCGCAGAGTTATGTCCTTCCCCCCCCCCCCCCCGCCACCAATAAACACACAATTTTCCCACCCTTACGAACGCATAAAATACATAGCCAAATTTGAATGACGATTCTGTTCAGTAGTCACGAGATACAGCTGAACTGCATGCAAAAATTCCTTGCACCATGGTACCCCCCACACAAAAGGAAGCGATCGTCACTAGTTCAACGAAATAAAGCTTGGGGGAAAACATCGCCCAAAGAAGAAAAATTCGGTTCAAGGTTCAACTCAAGGTCAGGTCAGCACGCGTGTGATTAATGAAAAGAAGTTTCCATTTTCAGCGTCTACACTCTGTCAATTCAATCAAAGTCCAAACAGTAGTTTCGATAATCGATACCAGACCACAGCACACACACACACACACAAACAAAACCAATCGCAAAACCCGGCCTATGGCCGGGTTAAAACAAAAAGCGCGGATTCGCAATCGTTTGTGGCAGCGGTGCTTTTACCACTCAATCATTTATACATGAGTTCGCCTCACCGGCTTTCAAAATTTTAATCTGTAAACCCAATGTATCTCTGCCTTCATAAAATTTTTTATATTCTGTTGGAAAACATTAAAACTATTTACCTACTTATGCTCATCGAAACAAGCACCGCAACGCGGCGTGTCTGTTGCGGAAGATGTCGTATGACGTAGTTTATTATTTTGTACGTTTTAAAATGAAGATTAGGCTCTGTCAGTCTACAATCTTTTCCATACTAAGGCCTGAATATGAACAACTGAAATAATAATAATAATAAGTACATGATATAGCGCTTTACCTCAGAGGAGCACAAAGCCGCTGGTGCAATCAAGACATCAACAGACACACAAAAACAGCATTCAAGAGTGACACCAACCGCTAACAGCGCAGATACAGCAAATCTCTCTCTCTCTAACACACACAAACACCACACACGCACGTACACGCACACACACACACACAACATAAACACAACATTATCGAAGCAAAATCGTTCATACCCCATTCGGTAAGCCACAGCAAACGAGCCGCATGGGACTGACCACATACACCAACAAACATACAACAAACACCCTCACACAAAAAAACGTACGCACGCAGACAGGACAACAAACACGCACACAAAACAGACACCAAAAACACACATGCGTGCCACACACAACCCACAAAACCAAAACACACACAAGCACACATGTAATGCACACATCATGCTCACACACAAACAACAACAAAAACACACAAAACACACACCCACAACACACACACTCACACAAGCAACCACAAAACACAGCACAACAACCCATTCAATCTTCCCCACGTGCACACAACGATAGACAATGATCAAAATATTAGGCGCAGCAGGAAAAGATGGGGTTAAGAGAGTTTGAAGAGGAGACTGATTTGGAGTGAGGAGAGGAGAGGCAGAGAATCCACAGCGATGGTGCCTTGACAAGAAAAAGAACGGTTGGCCAGCAGATTGGACGGATGGAGGGAATGGAAGGAGGACGGAATCAGAAGGGACGAACGTAGTTGGCGAGCTGGGACATAGAGATGAAGAAGATCGAGAGATACAGGGGCTGATCATTCCGTGACTTGAAGGCCGAGGAGGAGAAGTTGTAGTCAATACGTGATTGAACTGGGAGCCAATGTAGGAACGAGAACCGGAGTGAGTGACGTACCTAGGGGAGAAGAAATGAGACGAGCAGCATTATTCTGACCCGTGGAGCTAGAGATGAGAATTGATGGACACCAGCAAGAAGGAGTTACAGTAGTTAAGGCGATACAGGACAAAAGCACCATACTAGAGTCTGCAGGCACTGAGAGAGGAAACGGCGGATGGAACTAATTCTCGAAGTTCTAGTAGGAAGCCTTGCAAAACATTGGGAACAACATGCATGTTGAAGAAAGGTTTGGCCAAATAACACCTAGATTGCGGACGGATTGTCCGATAGCTTGATCTCAGTGCATAAATGTCGACAGAACTGGAGAACCTGCGTTAATGGTGGGTTAGGAGGCCACAAGAATCATCTCTTTCTTTTCAGCATTCAGTGCAGTTAGTGTAAAAATCATGTTTAACAGGCAGAGATGCACACTTAGAGAAGAAATCATTGATCTAATGGGACTCAGGTGGGAGAAAGTTACAGAGATTGTACATTCAAAAAAGCTATGATGTAGATAGAATGCTGGGATCGATGATGGCGGAGAGAGGTTGGGTATAAAGGAACAAAAAGATAGGGCCTAGACAGAACCTTGGGCCACAACGAACATGAAGACCTTTTGGAAGGAGATGAAGCACCATTGACAACAAACTGCCTGTGTGCATCAGAGAGGGTAGAAATGCTACTCTTGACCAAGTAATTGTTTTTCCTCTTTTACAATATGTCGCGGACAATTTTGGACCGACAGACAGACCGACAAAGTGTAGTGTATCGGTTTGTGCTGAGCCATCAAACAAAAACATGAAAGGGGGGATAGGACTAGGGGGTAGCGGACTCAGAATTCAGTGACAGTATACAACAGATAGGGAGAAGATGGCCTCGGGTA